>JANAVB010028196.1:16304983-17002483 GCA_029216955.1 Iris pallida
AACGGGTGTCCGTTGGACACCGGTTGCTCCGCACCCAACATGGGACCTCCTCCTCTCTTATAGAAATAGGGGCAATTTAGTCCTTTCGTCATCGTTGAACCAAAGCACATGGATCGGACCAAAATCCAATGTGCTTTATATTATAGATATATTGACTAGAGAGGACAACTCACCCGTGAGAGGTTCCAGATTCGAGATCTCTCTTGGAAGTCGGCTGAGTGCTTATATGTCACGGACGTGCCAGCCCACTTGGATGGAGGAGTGGCTCCCTGCGAGCGCTCTGGGTTGTAGACCTCCCTCCGCGGGGAAGAGTTTCATGTTGATCACTCTGGATTGCAGACCTCTCTCCGTTCAAATTGGCTGAATGGCCGTGTCACGAGTCTGAAGAAGCCAAGTAGAACAATAATATATATAACATAAAAGTTATACAGTGAGGCCTAATTTTTTTTTTACTATTACATATTAGTAAAATGTACGCGTGCTGCACATATTACATACTATTTGAAAATAAAAAGCAAAACCCTTAATTCTTAATTACTTCAAAAGAGCAAATATTTTTTCCTATTCGTAATTATCTAACATGTTAAATTAGTGAATTTTTACTTAGTAATTATAAATAAAAAAAATTGAAAGAAAAACCTCCCATAGGTTCGGAGTGTCATCAGAGAAGACTTGAAAGCAGTGGTTACACGAGCCTATCTATAGGTAAAAGAAGTCTAATTAACTATCAGGATCTCGAGTTCCAAAAGCAAAACTTCTCTCGAACTGGAACTTCACGTGGATCGACTCGCAACAAAGTCAGCAGGAGTAGCTTATAAATAGAAAATAATATTTTGTTCGCGTGAAAGACGTGACCATGCTGGCCCACGGACGGTCACTATTGACTTTCATGTAGCACGGCCCATCCTCTAGCACCGGTCCGTCCCGAATTAGGGGACCAATTGCAAGTGGCCGTGAGCCGATACGCATCAAGGGCAGACAACGTAGCACGGTCCTTATAATATACGAAGATGCTACGTTGTCTGTGATTTATAACCGTGGACGTGACCAGGACGACCGTCCAGAACCCATACAATTTGGGGACCCAAAAAATTAATTTATATATATATATATTATATATATTATATATATATATATATGTATATATATATATAAAATCTTGTATCGAAATATAATTAATATGTAAAATGACCCCTCTCTATCACAAAGCAATTATAGTCTTGTGTCAGTATGTTAACTTGCATACTAGAGGTTGTAGGTTCAATTCTTAGCTATAACATTTTTAAAAACTTACCTTTAGTTCAATTTTTCTATATTATATATGGGTCTCATTTTAAAAGTTTACCTAGGGCTCCCATGAACTCAGGGCCAGCCCTGGACGTGAGTCCGTGACCGCCGACCGACGTGGCCGCCGGCCATTGACCTCCTGATCCGAATGGAATCCGAAGATAGCAGAGAGGGCTAATAGTCTGCCGTCACGTAAGCCGATGGTCACGTCCATGATTACAAACTACCAAAAAAATATCATTTTCGTTATAAATAAGCCCCTCTCCCCCTTTCCAGCATGCAGTCAGTCAGTCAGTCCATCCATTCTCTCTTTCGCTCAAACAAACCAAGTATTCCCCCCACTATTCAAGAAACCAACAAAAAAAAAAAATGGTTGCACAAATCACATTCCAAAGTACTTCACATTTGCAGAGGTACAAACCATCACATTTCTGAACTCAGTTAACATACACAGCATAGCATATATATTTTCTGACACAACTACTAAGTACTAACGAACATTCATTGTTCCACTTCCAACAGATCTTTGAGGATTGAAGAGAATGAAGGACATAGGCCTGCCCATCACAGCAATCAACCTGGCGTCCTACCTCAAATCCATGATATCCGTGGCCTCCCTGGGCTGGCTCGGCCGCCTGGAGCTCGCCGGCGGAGCGCTCGCCATCGGCTTCACCAACATCACCGGGTACTCCGTCCTCTCCGGCCTCGCCCTCGGCATGGAGCCCATCTCCTCCCAGGCCTGCGGCTCCCGCAACCGAGACCTGCTCTTCGCGACCCTCCGCCGGACGGTACTTCTTCTCCTAGTTGCCTCCCTTCCCATCTCCCTCCTGTGGCTCCACCTGCACCCCATCCTCCTCCTGCTCAACCAGGACCCCGCCGTCGCAGCCGTCGCCGCGACGTACTGCCTCTTCTCCCTCCCCGACCTCCTCGCGAATTCCCTCCTCCACCCTATAAGAATCCACCTCCGGTCACAAGGCGACACTCTCCCCCTCATGTACTGCTCCTCGCTCGCAGCCCTCCTCCACCTCCCCCTAGCTGCCATCCTCACTAAGATGCTCGGCGTCCCCGGCGTCGCGGTTGCCGCCTTCCTCACCAACTTCAACACGCTCATATTCCTCCTCGCCTTCACGACGTTCACCCGAACGAGAGCCACGACCGGCAAGTGCGAGACGTTCTGCTGCGCTCCCCTGCAACCACCGGGCGAGGCCAGTTCCTCCCTCGTAGCCGACTGGGGGCCGCTGCTCAAGCTGGCGCTGCCAAGCTGCCTCGGCGTGTGCCTCGAATGGTGGTGGTACGAGCTGATGACACTAGCGTCAGGCTACCTCGACAACCCCAGAGTTACCTTAGCCACGTCGGCGATCGTGATCCAGACGACGTCGTTGATGTACACCCTGCCGACGACACTCAGCGCGACGGTGTCGGCCAGGGTGGGCAACGAGCTCGGCGCAGGGCGGCCTTTGCGAGCCCAAGTGGCAGCTACTTCCGCGATGGCTCTCGCAGTCGTAGGCTCGTGCATCAGCCTGGCATGGGCCACCCTCGGTAGGGAAGCTTGGGGGAGGGTGTTCACCGACGACGGGGAGGTCCTAAAGCTCACCAAGACGGTGCTGCCACTCATCGGCCTATGCGAACTTGCCAACTGCCCACAGACCACGGGGTGCGGCGTGCTGCGAGGGACAGGACGGCCGGCGGTCGGGGCATGGATCAACTTGTACTCGTTCTACCTGGTAGGAGCACCGATAGCAGCGATCCTGGCCTTCCGGGTGGACTTGGGGTTTGTCGGGCTCTGTCTTGGGCTGCTGACAGCCCAGGTAGTGTGCGCGATTTCGGTGGCGGCGGCGACGTGGTCCACCGACTGGGAAAAGGAGGCTACCAGGGCTGAGAGTTTGGTCGGAAGGGCAGAGGCGGAGGCCGAGCAGGGAGGAGAGATTGTGTTTCTTGAAGAGGTGGTGCATGGAAGAGGTGTAGTTGGTGAATATTTGGATTGTATATTTCTTTGATCACTATAATTTTTTTTTACACGAGCAATATAATTTCGGGTCCCGTCTGTATTATTTATTGTAAAATATCCACGTCCCATATATTAATTTGTGATGCTTTTCATTTCACTCGAAAAGTTTTTTTTTTTTTTGACTGATCATTCATTCAACATTCCCTAATTCACCACACATACTCATCTCTGCGTTATCATTTCTATAGAATCAGTGTCCCTCGTGTAGAGAAATCCATGAGTAGTAGCAAGCACAGAACCGGTCCCAAAAGTCCGCATGGGACAACAACGAATGCGATCGCAACCCATGTTCGTCAGTAACGTCAAAACTATCCGGGCAATTCGGACCAGACCCTTTCTGTTCTTCTCCAGCAGGAGCTTCACCATCACGGATGTTCCATCTCAACGTTCGTGCTAGGATCAAGACAAGGAAGAAGAAGATGAGGGGAAGAAGAAGAAGAGGAGGAAATGGAAACAGAACTAAATGTGGTCACACAACCACCAACTTTAATTTTGATTTGGCCAAGTCTTTTGTAACTTTCTCAAGTGGACCACCAAAGAGTTGGCTCCTGAAATATACCACACAAAGTTGCAGCTGAGAGCTGCACCTCGCCCGTCTGGTTTATTGTAAATGAAAATCCACATAACATTTATTGCTATATTTTTTAATCAAATTTTGGTATTTGGTTCGACAGGTAAGTAGTAGAATTTGTGCAACAAACGTTACATTATTTCCTCAGACTACCGCAACACCAATTACGGCAACAAATACAACCATTTTCAATGATTCTCTCTTCATACAAAATAGTAAAGCCACAACCAAAACAACTTGTTTTCAATTACCGCAACTTATGTTGCGACCGTGCTTCCCAATCATATCACTCCAAACAGTGGATTTGTAAATCCCACAACATCATATACACGCAACCAAACAATGAATTTGAAACACCATTTTTATCATTTCTAGCGTTTATTTGCTGTAAAGATGTAAGTGGGTAGATAAATATTGCATTAATTGTTACTGCTACATTTGTTGCAGTCAAAATGGCTGCAACATCTATTGCTAACTAAAGTTGCAGGAGATTTCCAATTACAGTCGACTCAAATTTCTTTCAAGCTTGACTCACATGCTACCTAAGCACCATTAGGCCATCTTTCTTATCACTTCAACACAATCCCCCCCCTCCCCCCCCACAGTTCCGATGTGACACCACTTGACGACTCAGCCTGCACAAATTCTTTCCAAGTGTTCTACGTTTTTATCCTTTTGCTAATAACGGTAATTTCTAACCAATAAAAACTAGCTAGACACAGAAAGCAGGGAAGATTTGACTAATAGTTGGAGAAGAATAAAGGAACAAATGGGATCTATATGATTTAGCTGTGATCACATAATCTAGATTTGCTTAAACTGAGAAGGATTTACCCTTCAATAGAATATACAGTTCATGTCATGCCAAAGGTGCATCTAAAATTAGCACAGAAAATTATTGATCACATCTTCCCTCTTCATCTCAAGTGTTTGAATTCTATGAAAATCTACATAATTTCAGCAACTTTTTCTTCTTCTCGATGATCACATAAGCTTAATCTATAAATGGTAGTTACTCTATACATACTCCATCTACAAAAGGAGTAGCAATGTCTAGGCATAGAGGAGAAATCAAAAGCAACACCATGCAAACAAATACTTACACAATGCTCCATAATTTGCATATACTAATACAATAACTTAAATTCTCAATTCTCATGGAATACTACTATGGTTACTTGTTCACAAAGGAATCAGTTGAAATGTAAGTGTACTCGATGTCAGAAATAATTCTGCAGCTGGTTCATATATATATATATATATATATATATTATAATATATATATTATATAATAATATATATATAATTCTTACAATTAGGAACTTCTCTACTCCTGGGTTATCAGAACTTAAAGCCCCAAAATATGATGTAGGACAGAAAACATGTGGACATATATTTTGGAGGGTTATACAGATGAATACACCACTTACATCTTAGTGGTTGGTTCCACTAGCCGAATAAAATGCTAGCAGTATCTGAATCCCACAGCCCTAGCCAAAAAGGAGAAAGCACCGACAATCCACAAGCCCTGTAGCAATTATACATGGAAAACATACACCTTAGCAACAATCTACAGATAAATACAACTCACACTAGACATAGTACGTCGCTTGGAATAGTATTGGTTTTCTTATGATCAACCTCTGAAACTTCTCAAGGATATACTCCCAACAATGTGGAAGGACAAATATCTGGCTGATGAAATGCAAGATTCACACTAGTGATCAGTCGTATTTTATTTTACAGTTAAACTGTAGTTACCTTGAAGTTCCTCTTGAGGCATATGGACTGTCCATATTTTTATCCTACCCAAGTCGTTCCATCTGCATAAAAGAAACAATATATGCTAATTTTTCAGCTTGATAAAAAAATTGATCAATGTACATACAGAATGGAAAACTTTGGAAGAATTACAAAAATAAATATTATAGGGAGTCATTACCAACCATGAGTTTGAAATCAGAAGGCCAGTTAGTCCGATAAGCAGGGTTGGATCCACACGAGCCCCCACTAAATTTTCGGAAAACAGAAATTTAATATAGATTTTGTCGATAATCTTGCAAAAAGTTATAAATAAAAGTTCATTCTTCTTATGAAACATTGTCAAGTTGTAGTTCAGTTGGTAGAATTTTTTTTGTTTTATATTGGAGGTAATAGATTCGAAGCATTGGCTTCTCATTAAACGTTTTGGAACTTTCTTTTTCTAAGCCCACACTGACCAAAGTTCCTAGATCCACCCCTGGCAATAAGAATGTAAATAGAGAGAAGGACCAAGCAGCATGAGCATCATGCATGACAAGTAGGTAACAAGGACAGAAGGTATCAGCAAATATTCTGTCTGACGCAACTTGTACAGAGTAAAGATACGACCGAAACCTAGTAGAGAAAGATAGCATCATATACTATATAGTGCCAAATGCTAGTACTATGTTGCACATGAAGCACTAAGCAGCACTCCATAGCCTTGCAATAAAAAAGAGCATATACCATAAAGCCAGTCACACATACATTTGACATGCTTGTTCTTTATGCATATTTCACTTGCAAAGACTACATTCTTAAAATCTTTATTTACAGAAAACAAATATACTTGCAAGTTGCAACACCTCAGGTGGCTCAACTGCGCAAAGAGAAATATATGATTACATTCCAGCTTGGAAAATAGATTTGGTACGACATATCAGTACATCAACCTACATAGAAGAATGATAAACTTCTGATAACATGAGAAACATTGTAGGAGTCTGACCACCACTATGAATTGAGAATCAAAAGGCCTGTTAACCAGTAATAGAAAAGGATGGATAGAAAAGTATCAATCAAGATGAGGGCCAAAGATGCAAGCGAAGTAGACAAAAGACCACAGAGGGGATCAGCAAATATTCTACAGACACTCATGATGTACATAACCAGTTGTCAAAATCCTAGAGTGTGAAATGCTATTATTGTGCTGCACATGAAGCAACCAGTAGCCGTCTGTACCTTGTTGTCCTTGGAAATAGAAAAAATGCAAGTAGAATTCATAAATCCTATCCAAAATATATGAAGAAAACTTCACTCTTTTTGTTTTGGTTACATATTACCTGCCCTATAATCTTCTTACCATAATAAGATACTTAGCAATACAACAGAACAACACAACCAAATTGACCCCTCCCTATGTTGCATGGACACGGGAAAATGGTATTTGTATCATGTTTGTACCTATATTCGTGTCCGCGTTCGTACAACATAGGTGACTACATTGTCCCCATGTGAAAATGTCCTATTTGAAAATGTCCTATTTGAAAATGTCCTATTCTAGGCTTTGCAAATGTAAATTAGGCTTGCGTTTGCACAAATTGAAGGATGATGGATTGGGCACTGGAATTAGGTTATTAGCTAGCAGACTGCTGCAACAACAGGCATGTCTCGCTGTTTTAGGACTGATTTAGAGGATGGTCAGGTATCGGAAAGCTATGTGGCACGAATACAGATGCGGATACATGGATACGGATAAGGACACAATAAGGATACGGAATACGCCACTTTCAGATATGTCTAATAAGTAGTCAACTATGTTACACAATACAGACATGGATAGGACACGGATAAGAGTACAGAGAACATTTGCCCTGCCCATGCAACATAATTAGAAAGTCTGTTTTAGGACCGTTTAAAGCAATTCCTTGATCCCAAAAATTAACTCTAACGATCACTATGGTATATAATTAGTTAAAACTAGATGTCTAGAATGCCTTCTTGCAATGTAATCTAGCCTTCGTTTCTTATATGAAACATCCTCCAGAAATCAAGACCCCGCTCATCCAGATTGTCTGCAAACTAAGCTCTCCATTCTCCAAAGCAATCAAGCTATAAATGGAAAAAAGCAAGCCCATCGGGTGTGGTTCCAGAGCTTCAATTCGTCTCTCCGCCCCAACATGCGACCAGTCTTTGTTACTGGACGTCACTCACACAATAAAACTTCTTGTTAGTTCCAGGTCCTAGCTACAGATTTGATACCATTACGTGACCCATCTGCTCCTTTCATATTCAACTAGTATATTGGGGCTTCCAGGCTTCTTCAACAAACAAGCCCCACTAGCACTAAAAGAACTATAATTATGCAACTAAACTCAGCAATACTTTTGCCACCAAACTCAATCACCGAACGCCTAGCTTGATAAAGCTTACTTTAAACTCTTGACTTGTAGCACCATAGGAAGAAAGCCCTTATCCTTAAAAGGCGTGTGTGAAGTCTGATAATTGAAATATAAATCTTTACTTGTCTCGAGATTAGTTACCTTACCGGCTTACCCGTTAGTTAAGAAGTATGTGCTCCATAGATTGGATGATGAGAATTTGTGATGTTATATTCACACATACTGGAGAATCGTCGACGGTAGAACCAAAAGAGAAATACTTGAATTTCCACTCGTTTCATTACAAATTAGCAACTATCTTATTGTCCAGATGCTGAAATGATAAATGGCAAGAGGAGAAAGACCTGGATCCTAAAAGGTAACTTCAATGATCTCTCTGTTATGTAATACTTTAAGTATTATGTGCTGAATAACATTATATATTTTCTTTTTCCCTGAACAAGTGTTAGCCAACCTTCATATTTGGGTTCCTGCAGGCACTTGCGAGTACCCATGTTAACCGACAATTTTGGACATCTAGGCATTCATCAGCTATATGCATACCTACCTCTAAGCTTTTGATTTAGTGTGGAAGATGGGAATTTCTTCTTGTATCATTTGTTTGGACCACTCCATAAAACAAAAATTCCCATTTAGGACTCATTTTTTGTTTGCTCTGCAAAAAGAGGCTACATTACGATTATTTGGATAATTTACTTGAATGTTCGCGAATACATATATAAGGTGGAGAACCTTCTTCATATAAGCCTTGTTGTGGTTTATAACTTGCCTACGGGAACTTTAGTCCCACATTGGAAAACCACAAATGTGTATATCCCAAAAATTCCAATATAATAGCTATGCTTGCATTGGCATATGCACATGGGGTGTGGTGGCCCATGTGGGATGATTTTCCTAGAGAGATTAAACTTAAACTTCAAAGAACAATCTTTGTTTTTGTTACTCACTTTGGGGATCCTTAGGAGCTAGCGACTCGGACTCGGGCTCGAGCGAAGGGTGCAAAGTGGCGCTTTGATGTCGCACTTTGCACTTCGCACGAATGCATCGGGCGCTTGTGCGCATATGTTGCGCTCGTGCGCTCGTTTTATGCGGCGAGCATTATGCGTAAGGCTCTATGCATCATACGCAATGCGGCTAGAAGTGTATGCGGCAAGGCGCTAGGCGCATGCTCGTGGTTGCTTTTGACTGTCAGCTCTGTCGGTCGATGTTGCTCTCGGTGCGCGACGTAGTTGGTGCTGTCAGCGTGCGACACGCTGCGGTGTTAGCTCATGTCTGCGTGCGACGTGCTGCAATGTTAGCACATAGAGCACTGGCCCGTAGATTTCGTAGAATTTGGTCGGCCAGCGCATAGGTGCTAGTTTGCTCTATAAATAGAGCTCCCCTCGTCTAATTTGAGTTGTTGGAAAAATTTAAGAGGAGACAGAACCACAACAGCCAAAGAGTCTACGCGGCACAGAGCAATCGATGCACATGCAACAGCCGCTTATGCGCTACAGTGAGCAACTTAGCTCATTTTGAGTTCCAAGTCTTCCCGAAGGTGACCGACAACGTTCCTGATGTTCTTTTGTGAACTTGTTGGTTTCTGAAGACAGATCGCATATAGGACAAATCTTTTTTTGAGCGACAGTGACTAGTTCACTGCAGCAAGGAGTTTACTTTCGTGTTTTGTTCTTGTATTTTTTTCTATCTCATTGTAGCGTCTGTGAACGTAAAGAGGAACACATTTTGACTTTCTTGATTGTATTTTACATTTTCTTGGAAGTCAATTTGTAACATGTCCCTTGGTGCTTCTTGTTGTTGAGGATCTAGTAGAGAGCAGACTTGATAGTCTTACGTGAATCTCTACCCCCTCACAGGATTTCTCCCCTCTTCTGATCTGTCTTCGGGATTAACAAGTCTATCCAATGTGGGACTAAAAATGGGCTACATAGACCTACATGCTCAAATGCACAGATTGATTAACATAACACTCTCCATCAAGCTGGAGCATGCGAGACATGATAAGGAAAAAAAACTAGTACGGTTAAACACCACATCGAAACACGACCAAGAGAAGAAACATTGACGACGATGTGCTTGTCAAGCACATAGCCACTGTCATGGACAAGGTTGATGGAGTAGATCAAGGTCGACATTGGATATTGACTGATTTTGGAGAGGTAGTTGGGTACTTGAAGGCGAGGCTATGCACGTAAAGGAACTGTTGGCGTGCTAGATCGCCAATGGCGTTGAGGCGTGATGGTGTTGTCGAGGTTGTCAGCAAGGAAGACTGGTCGAGGGAGGTGATTCATTGGTTGTTTGTCTCGAGGGGCAGCATTGGTCAAGACTAGCTCGGGGAGGCCATGGATAAGAGCAACAGTCAGGTAGGTGCCAACGAGGAGGAGATTTTGTGCTCTGATCAGCATTGAATAGATGGATTCAGCAGAGGTGATGGTGAAGAGGACTTTATGTTCTCTTCTGACAATGTATGTGTCGTTGATGTTGATATCGAAGATTGGAGTAGAGGCAAGCCGGTTGACGCTATCAGCCAAAGCTTGGAAGGCTGTTGTTTATTGTAGTAGTTGGAGTTGATACCGACAAGGGTGATCGAGGGAGCAAAACAAGTAAGGGAAGGGGGCTGGTGGATCTAGGTAAGAGGGGAAAATAAAAGTAGAATTTACTTTATTTTATTTTATTTTCTTTAAAGAGAAGAGTAGGTTGAGAAAGGTATCTTTATGGAGATGGAGATGTGGATGATGGAGGTTTGGTATGGGAGAGTTTGGGAAGAATAAGGTTGTTAGGGCTTAGGGAAGGAGGATGCTAGACTAGCGATTGGAGAGTTCGGGTTTTGGATGAAGGATAAGGATGGTCAGTGGAGAGCTAAGGGTCATGTCCATCTCAGCTATGAAACCGTGTAGAAAGAGGCTACATTGAGATTAATTGTATTCTTTGGTTGAGTACTTTGATACATATATATAGAGAAATGAACCTTCCTCCTTCAAGTCTATCCAACATGGGAATAAACGTAGATCACATAAACCCGCACACTCAAACATGCCCACTAACTCTAAAAACTCTCCCTCAAACTGGAGAACGTGAAACATGTCCAGCTTGTTACATAAAGTAGTAGAAGAGACCGCGAGAGCAGTGATAGAAGATCAATACACGACCAAAGAGAGACAGAGTATATGTCAGCACATGAGAGCGCTCCACGCATTCAAGCACAACCACACTAAGTCTAGCAAGGTCAATTTCATGTTGAATTGTACTCTACACAGTGAGTATGCAATTGCACATTTCCTGTTCTGGAAATTCCTTGTAATGATATCTTGTAGTGTGCACAGATTTAGTAACTATGTTTGACATCCGTAGACAGTTATAGTGGTTAAATATCAAAGAAGGAATCCACATAGCGATCATGATCATTGGAATCAGTTCCGAAAATAGAAGTGGATCATATCACAAGGGGTTGAACTGTTCTGAAACTGATGCAGAACAACCACAGAAGCAAATAGATCCTCCAAGATGATCCATATTTGGGTAAGAAAATTAGTTTTGCTCATGTTTGGGATTGAGAGGAATTAAGGTTAGGTCCTACAGTAATTGGGAAAAAGTGACTTTTGGCTGCTCCAGAGTTTTGGATGAAATAATGCAGGCACTACTGATTACATCACTGCTACAAGCCGACAAACAGGACAGGAGAGGATTTATGCTATGATTTTGGATCAAAAACTAGGATTCAATGATGGGTTTGAGGGAAACTTATAGAGAAGAGGGGTTTAAAGTCCGTTGTAAATTGAAATTTTTTAAAAGGAGTATAAGGAGGTTCTTGAAGGATTCAATGAGAGCTTTCTATGTTGGATTCCCATAGGACAGCAGGCATTATAGGAATGTTTGAGGTGATTCACAGATGAAAGGGGAAGGCCGGGGCTGTAGGAAAAATCTTCAGGTTGACCAATGACAGGGAAGGAGATATAAGGAAACTGCTTAGTGTCATATATAACTGGAATCAGAGATTGTGGTCTACTTTCTACAGGTTCTCAGGACAACAGGTGGAATTTTCATGGCAACAGGTCACTTTTGTTGGATGCTAAACAAATTTTGGTGTAACCATCAAGTGTTGGCCAGTATAAATGATTTAGAGCTTGTAGTTATTATGGCAATATCATTCCTTTGGGATCTTTGGTCTTAATATACCATGGAGATGAATGCAGTTCCCTATAACAAAAAAATTGCCTCCTACGTGTTCGCTCTCTTCTAGTTTACCCACTCTCCAATTGGGCTCTAGGTTTTGTAAAAGGTCTCTTTCGCTCGTAACTACTTTGGGTTAGAAATTTGCCGCCAACATAGAGGATTGATGACTGATTGACAGCCATCATAGAATTTATTAAATTCTTCCATGGAACTTTCTGCTGCTATGCTACTGTCTTATTTTGATGGGAGAAGGCTTGAATGATGGTTATTAAATGAAGCTTATAAAATGGAATCTGTTTAGTTAATTCTACTAATCAAACTTCAAGATATGAAAGCAGAAGATAGCAAGATGTGATTTGTAACAATAATGTACCAACTGTAAATGGATGGAACATTTATCTTCACATACTAGTTGGTTGACTTTAGCTTGGTATCGGATGTATATTTCTAACTACCATAATCAAAACTGTAATTAGACATTTGTATGTGTAAGGAGATTGCACTCTATCTCTGGGATGGAGAAAAAAACACTCCATGTTATATTCTATATTAGCACATTCACTTGCAATGTTATGTATTTTAACAAGAAAAGATTGAAACAGAAATGTATTACCTTCCAAAGACCATTTAGACAGTGCATATTGTCAACACCAATTCCCTTGTTTATGGTCCTTCTGTTAATCAGGAAAAAAAGAAATGCAAACTCAAGGAGGGTCAAAAAAATAACACAAGAAAAGATACTAGCATTAATCTCATAGATCAACTATACTGGTAGCAGTATCACAGGTGTCAAAGCATGAGCAAAATGAGGTAATGTGCACATGAAAACCAAGTTAAAAATGGATATAAGTAATAACTTCGTACAAGTTTTGCAATGTTCCATATAAGGGTTTAAGTTCACAAGGTTAATTTTCATACTCATACATGGAACTCAGAATATTAAACTGCATAATAAAATCAACTTTGTAACTTAGCGAAGGCACTTGTTGTTATTCCATGAGATCAAGTTTGGGCATGGTGTATTGTCGAGGATCATGATAGATGTGTCATACAATAGTCAAGACTCAAGACCCTATTTACTTGGATACTCAGGGTCTGCTTGTGACTCAGTTTTCATATATCTAAAAGGGCCTTTTGAAAGCAACTTATAATTAAGTTAGATTAGGATGGAAGCAGGCAAATTTGTAATAAATATATCTAATAAGGGTGTACCAACGACACAAGGCTCCCGCTAATGCAGGATCTTGGGGGGGTCAAGACGTCTACGGATTAACCCCATAAATAACGAGAGGAGGTTTCTGCTTGTAATAAATGTACCTATACAATAAATTAAGTCATACTTATTAAGAATAGGTACTAAAAACATAATAGTTAAGAATAACAACATTACACAGAAAATAATATTGTGAATCGGCCAATTAATCAGATATAATGGCAACAAATCGTCAAGCGGCAATGGCCCCTATTCCACTATTGCTGCCACTTTTTTGTCTTTATTCCCCCAATGGGCTACTTCAATAGTGTATAACAAACAGTCACTACGACAGCTCTGAAACAGTGAATGTACTTGGGTGGTGCCACAATCCACTTAACCATACCTTTTGTAAGGATTGTGACAGTAGCAAGTTTTAAATATAGCAAACCACGTTCAGATTCTAAAGAATCTAAACAAAATAGCATGCACTGAGACTGCGTCTTTATTTCAACAGTGTATGACTGCCACTATATCACATCTATCAAAATTGGAGAGAGCTGCATCCACCCCCACCCGCACCCAGTTCCCACCCTTCCACTCTCAGCAATATAGATCGCAATCTTGTTGTTGTCACAATAGAGAGCAGCTCAAGAAGAAGGGGTAACTCCAAGATATTTAAGGAGAGCAAAATCAACTCAAAGATAGCATGCGTCATGGTTTTATATTCGACCTCAACAGAAGAATAAGCAACTATATTATGCTTCTTAGCCCTCCATGTAACCAAATTGTCTCCTAGGAAGACAAGGTAACCATTATAGAGCGAAGATCTCTCTCTCCGGCTCAAAGAATTACTTGCAATAGTCCAATGTTATAGAAAAAAATTGACAAAGCAAAGATTAGCTAGAAATGTACAAATTAACCATAGTAGAGAAGTGCTTAAATAGTTTACTAAGGCAAAAGTTGACTACACTACTATGAGTCTATGATAACCCTCGTGCCAGTCGTAAGTATGCATGAAGCAACCAAACAGAACAAAAAGAGTTTGCATTGTTTTCCTGTCATACTAAGTCTAAAAACAAGAGTTTCTTAGTTCAGATGCACATGTAAACTACAAATACTAGGCAAGTGGGTGGAACAGTGAGGAAATGGACTTGAGGGAGTGTTAATAAATATTGGGGTATCATAGTTGTGGGTAGTTTACAATGTGAAGGTGAGTCTTGTGCAACCAATTATTTTAGTTTGTTTATATTAATAGCATTTGGTTCAAGGTTCAAAAACTTGACATTGGTCATCAATATTGAAACCTATATGAGTATTGGTATATGTGATTTCTGCAGTGATCATGGTTTCGAATTACGTATCAAATTTCCACACTTAAGAAGAAACAATACTTGAAAAAATAAATAGAATAGTTACAAGCAAAGCCTACTTTTTGCAATAATTACAACAGAAACAGTATTTTCTTCAAAATTTTGGTCGGCTATTTCACTCCTTTTCGTCCATTCAGATCCACCCATATTTCATGTGATAATTGCATTGTTTGATTTTCATTTTAGTAAATAATGGTCAATATGCCAAATTATATGAGAAGCTAACAAAACACTAAAATAGATACTAATCATGTTATTAGGATGTAATGTATATAAATATGTTACCGTGAGTATACGTAGCCGAATTCATACTGTACATGTATCATAAGCTATCTAAAAATGTTGCATTCCGATTATGTATTTTGTCCATATCCAAATCCATGTCGGTCTCGATGCAACCAAGCATCTAATGGATCAACAGCTAAAAAACTTATTATCTGCTATCGTTTTCTAAGGGCAGATTCAAGTGGCTCCATTCAAGACAAATGGTAAGATTACTGAGATGTATCCTTAAGTTAGCCTACTTGGTTCCATGCTCCATGACTTGGAAGTCTTAAGGTTGCATTTGGTAAATAAACGAAGCATTCCCATCTCGGATCACATTCCTATTTGTGATGCCCGGACATCATTTTTCTTGGGCTTGATATAATTTGTACATCCTTGGAAATGTAACATTCTTGTAAGTTGTATGTGTTATATTTGAGTATTTTTTTTCTCAAATAACCCTGCAAAATAAATGGTCATTTATCGTAATATTATAAACGACATAACAAACATAAAAAAAAAGGAACTATGCCAACACACGGTTTATGCACAAATCACAACTTGATGTATTGTGGAAAGTGGAGATAATTGGTAATAATGATTAAAGAAAGATTCACATCGCCATTTTGCGACAATGAGGGGTGATTTCTTTGGAATTAGGTCCTCCAGCATAGGTTCGAGGCCAGGGTACTGATACACGAGTCATAAGCTTATCAGGAACATATAAATTAGTAAAAAGTAGAAAGAGAAAAATCAATGGTAAGATCCAATCCTTACCTCAAGTGCAATGCTCTGGCGTATCTTTCTTTGGACATATGCATTCACTTGATTTTGTGCGGATACTACTTCGAAGGCAAATCTCTTCAAACAACATATACTTACAGTAAGAATCATAAATTCACAAAAGTAGCACTTAGTCGATGAGTTCTAACTAGTAACTTTGCATCCATACAATTTTCCATGGATAAATTATTAAGCGCATTTCAGCATTGTACAACAATTGAAGAACAAAAATTCTCTGTACCAAGAAGAGGCCAATATAACACGCGAGAAACAGCAAAAGAAGTTACTCCCATACTGCAAGAATGATGTTGAACTGTATTGTATAGTACCGTGCCAGATTTGTATTGGACATGACACAGACACGCTAGATACACTATGACGCACCAAAATCTCGTATCGACGTATCAGTTTCGTGTAAATTGCGTGGCTCGACATAGATTTTGCTACTGAGTACACTACTCAATTACATTGTCAAGACCAAGCTCGTCCGACTGCAACAAACTATAATCCTTCCAAAGACCAAAATTTTCCTACCGAAACAGCAAACTATTCCACGATGTACCAATGTAAGTATGTAACAATCAAATTCCTCGTAAATTCTTAATATAACATGTTAGAATTATTGGTCATAAACGAATCAAACCCTTGTTATGATATATTAGAAACCGATGGACTGAAAATTAGGGCTTGATGACAGAAACCCTAGCTTCGAGAAGAGATATAGGTTGAGAGTAGATAATAACTCACTTCTTGAACATCCCGATATTGGGGACGACCACGAAAAACTAGGGTTTCTTTGAACACACTGAAAAGAAGAAGAAGAAGAAAGAATATTGTTGCGGGTGTGGGCCTAGCCTCCTACAAAGACCGGAAGTAGCCCAATATGGACCTTGGGCTTTTTCTTTGTAATAAAAAATAATAAATTACTGAAACTAATAATAATAATAATAATAATAATAATAATAATAATAATAATAATAATAGTAGTAGTAGTAGTAGTAGTAGTAGTAACCTGTGTAAATCCAAGTAAACCATTACCAAATTCTATAATTCTTATTTAGTCAATGGAGTAGGCTCGAGGAGCATAGTTTTATTGTTTTTCAGACTTCTTTTGATCAAGAAAAATTTTAAGTGAAATATCTCTATTGTGTAAATGTAATTATTACAAAATATTAGTTATTGTAACTTCTATCGAAGATTTTTTTTTTTTTTTCGCAAGCACTTCTATCGTAGATTTTGAAGTTCCAATAAGCTCAAGCCCCTCTTGCTTAGCATCATCAGAGTTGTAATATTTTACAACACCGGCTCCCAATCATCTCGAGAGGGAAATATTGTCGATTTAGGCCATTTTTTTCTTCAGTCTAATACGGTACCTACCTTTTAACAATTTTTTTTTTAAATCCTAGAAAACGATACCAAACCTTAGGTGGACTAGTAAATTCACGTACAACGTAAAATAAATTAGAATTGTTATATATTTATTTATAATTTAATTATGATTTGTTATATATATATATATATATATATATATATATATATATATATATATATATATATATATATATACTAGTCATAACCCGTGCCCATCGGGCACGGTTCATTTAAGGTATTCCTCCTCAAAATTTTGGATCCCCAATTTTAAACGAACAATAATAATTATGAGGTCCCCATCAAAATATTAAATCCCAACCACTCTGGATGTGAATTTTCTTTGGATTCCCCATAAAACTTCACTCTCAATAATGCTCATCCACAACCATTATGAGTGCAAACCCCACTCTTTGGATTCCTCATAAAACTCCACTCTCAATAATGCTCATTCCCCATAAAACCTCACTCTCAATAATGCTCATCCACAACCATTATGAGTGCAAACCCCACTCTTTGGATTCCCCATAAAATTCCACTCTCAATAATGCTCATCCACAACCGTTGATTCACCAAGATTAAATTCCAACCACTCTTTATCTTGGCACAGTCAGCCCTAGGATTCAAAAACCTTTGTGTTTTAAATAAGATATATATATATATATATATATATATATATATATATATGAAAAAAAAAAAATATATATATATATATATATATATATATGAAAAAATTATAGGATTTTTTGTTGTAGGGAGAGATAAAAAATAATAATTTTATAATTATTACCTTTCGTAATTTTTTTTAATAAGTGATGGTAGATTTACAAATGGCTTAGACGGTTCAACTTTAAACAACATTACATTATAGAGAATGGAACACGTCAGTAAACTAAATAAGAAAGATTTTCTAACTTAAATACAAGGCCAGCCCTAAGCTCATAGAGGTCCAAGATGATACGAATTTTCACAATAGGGCCCCCATAGTCTCGTACATAATGAAAAATTATTTTTAAAAATAAATAAAAGAGAAATAGTAATTAAAAAGGAAAAATTTATCAAATGCCCAAAAATCGCAAAGTTTTATGAAAAATCCACCGCAAAATAACATTTTATCGCATGTCCAGAATTAGTGAAAAATATATAAAAAGGTACGGAATGACCTTTTTGCCCTTCTAATTTATTAAAAACACCTACGAAACCTACTCTTCAAAAAAAAATGTAACGATTCTTCCTCTTCTTCCATACGCTGCTCACTTTCGAATCTAGGTTTTCTCCTCCAAAATTTTCAAATCTTACTTCAAAAACTCGTTAATGACTCTCCATTCGCAATATTCACACCCGTTGTAAAATCACGGAGAATTGTCATTCTCCGTGTTAAAATGACGGAGAATGACCATTCCCCGTATTAAAATCACGGAGAATAGTCATTCTTCATGTTAAATGACAGAGAATGACCATTTCACGTGTTAAAATGTAGGAGAATAGTCATTCTCCGTGTTAAAATTACGGAGAATTGTCATTCTCCTTGTTAAATTGATGGAGAATAGTCATATATTCTCCGTATTAAAATGCAGGAGAATGGTCATTCTACGTGTTAAAATCATGGAGAATTATCATTCTTCGTGTTAAATAACGAAGAATGATCATTTTTCGTGTTAAAATGCATGTCATTCTCTGTGTTAAAATTACGGGGAATGACCATTCCTCGTTGTAAAATCATGGAGAGTAGTCATCCTCCGTGTTAAAATCACGGAGAATGGCCATTCTCCGTTGTAAAATCATGTAGAATGACCATTCCCCGCGTTAGAATGCAGGATAATGGCCATTCTCCGTGTTAAAATTACGGAGAATAGTTTTTTTCCATATTAAAATCATGGAGAATGGTCATTCCCGTGTTAACATGCAGAAGAATAGTCATTCTCCGTGTTAAAATCACGGAGAATCACGTAGAATGGTCATCCCCCGTGTTAGAATGCAGGAGAATGACCATTTCATGTGTTAAAATCACGGAGAATGACCATTCTCCGTGTTAAAATTACGGAGAATGGTCATTCCCCGTGTTAAGATCACGGAGAATGATGTTTTTTTTTTCTTCTTTTTTTAAAGTATATATTGATTTATATCATACTTTTCATTGTTGTTTGTTTTATATCAGTGCAAACAACCGAGCACATTGACCTAATCGTCGAAAAACTTCAAATCTTTCCACGAAGATGATGATGATGATGAGCGATGATTGGAGTTCGACTGTAGAAAAGCACAGTGAACTGCGAACGATCTTTGCGATCTCTGTTGAAGATGAGAGCAATGGATTCAGATCTCTCGTGAAGAAGAAAAAGACGAAAATCGTAATACAAATATGAGTTTGTGAATTCAAATACATATATGACCAAATTTGCGCGAAAGGGTAGTTTTGGTATTATCAAAATGATAATTTTGTAAATACAGAGCATCTAAAGGGAATCTTGAAATATTTAATGTAAAAATACATAATTTTGGATATTTCATAAAATCTACCCCGTGGGTATTTTTTTTTTTCCATAAACACCCACCCCGAAAGTGAATATTTCAGCAATTTCCACACCACCAAGATTTGAACAAAGGACGTTTAGTATACAAGTCTAACACACTAAGCATTATACAACAATAGTTTTATGTCAAAAAAGTCCCATGGTACATACTATTTCTAATTTTGGATACAAAATTATTAACATATTTATATTTAAACTATTATTTTGGGGCCTCATGATCAGTGGGCCCTGGACCAAAGTCGGCCCTATTTAAATACCAACTTTATAATTAATAAAACTTGACCAGGACCGGGGCGGAGGATAGGCTAAGTTGGCCCAGTTGTAGTCCGAGCTAAGAAAAAAAATATTGCTATGCCTCAGCCCATATGACCATGTCCAATCGAGCTCCCGATAGTGATTTGATGTCATTAGTTTTTTTGTTCGATAAAAAATATTTTTAGAACTATCTGTTTGGTTTATTTTTGTCTAAATAATAGTACATTAGACTTAGAGTTAGTCCAGTGTAACTTAAATTTCTGGCTCCGCTTCTGACCATGAGCATGACTCGTTTTATCTTACCCTTATATTAATAATCAGCAATTTTTACATTTTTATTTTTTTTCCTAATTACTGAAAATGTACAACTTTTACTTAAAATAGAAAATAGTCACATGCGCTGCAAGTGAGCGGAGGGAGATGCTTGAGCAAGAAAAGGGACAGTAAGACCATCTCCAATGGGGGTTTCTATCTTCCCTATTTCTATGGAAGAAATCAATTTTAGAAAAAATTTCTCCCAATGGTGATTTCTATCACCATTTCTATCCTAGGTGGCAATGATGTAGGATGGAAACTTTTTAGGAGGGTTTCTATATGTAGAAACTCTCATAGAAATTCTCCTCTCTCATGACAATTATTATTGGGCCCCACACCATTAAATTGGTCCTTTTACTATGTGACACATAGGATAGAAATAGAGAACCATTGGAGAGCATTTTTTTGTATATGTACAATTTTTATGTAGAAACTCTTCCAACTATGATAGAAATCTCCTTAAAGTACAATGCCTAGGATAAGAACTCAATTTTAGAAATCACCATTGGAGATGGTCTAACTGGGATAGGGATGACACGTATGCAGTAACAGCAGACAACGAGAGGGGGGGAGATAGCTGTCGCCCACCCGACGCCCGCGGGTCCGACCGGCGATGTCTCCCAGAGCGGGCCCCACCCGGCCCGAAGGAATCTTGTACTGCTGCTACGAACTGCCGATCCCGTCACGGAGGCCGATACGCTCGTACCGGTGGGCCGGTACGCGGAAACGTAATAGGAAGGGAACGAAAAAGCGCTTCGCTAGACGACAAAAGGCCCGGTCCAGCTGTCCGGGACACGTGGAAGGGTGTGGGGGCGCTGCGCGTCACTCACTCCAAGCCCCGCTTCTAAATGCGATTGTCCTCTCCTTCTGTTCCGTTGTTATTTGGTACGTGCGGGCCCCACAGATGAGGACACTCTTTTTTTATTTTCTTTTTATTTTTCCCTTTACTCTTTTTTTTTTACTACGTTGTTCCTTCGGTCGTAACCTGTTCCGGCAGAGATGAAGGTTACTTTTGTCTTTTGATTGAAAGTAGGAGATATTTAAATACTAATTAGCACATTTGATGACTTAGATTATAAGATGTGATTGGCCACTTTATGGTCAACTTTTGCTTGGCGGAATCGAAAAATTTGGGGAAAAAAAAATATTAGAAAAAAAATATTTTTTTAGAAAAAAAAAATGGAAGAAAATGGTTTGGCATCTATCCAATAATAAATTCTTTCCACAAACCAATCCATGCATTTGAAAAACTATTTAAATTTTTGGCGTTCATCTGTTTGTTTAATAAATGCAAAAATATATATATAAAACCTAAAAAATGCATGAGATGTTAAAAGAAAATAGAATCTCAAATTGCACAGAAAAATTATCATATTCTTGATTTATGAGTAACAAAACTAAATAACATTTTCAAGGAATTAGCAAATTCAGGAGATGTTTTTACATCGAGTTACACATGCATGTACGCAAAATTGTAAAAATAATTTAGTTATTGCTATATGTAGATCTAGACACAAATATTTGTATTTCAACTTCTACCACGGTATTTGGTTACTTGAAAATCACAATAAAATGTTTTCCATTCTCTAGCATAATTATAAGCTTTGCAATTTTTTCCCTCCATAATTAGGAATTAAGTGTTTTGCCAAAAGTCTTGTATGTCTTATTTTCGGAATTTCTCTACTTATCAAGAAGAAGAAGAAAGTGATCAATCTTTATACATGTTAGGTATAAAATAGGTATAAAATAGCAAATGGAAAATGATTGATGGTACATAAAAGACTACTTACTTATCCATCCAACCCATGTGTCACACCAAAATCACTTTATTATTAGAAACTTTGATTATCTTTAATTATCTTGAGTAGGGGTACCACATGCTAGAAGATTATCTACTTAAACCCTACGGCCTCGCTTGGTTCGCGGAAAGGAAAAAAATAAAATTGATTCTATGATATATTTTTTCTTTGAAAAATTATAATTTTAATTATAATTTTTTTGGTATTTGAAAAAACCAAAAAAAATTAGAGAAAAATTGAATCCTTAGAGAAGAAAAATAAATCCTTGGATTGGTAACAGTAACCATTTTTCTTCCTATTTTTCCTTCTATTGGGATCAAATTTTCTTCCTTCTCATTTTATTTGGCATCCCAACAAAAGAAAGAAATCACTTTCCTTTTTAAAAGTTCTAATTTTGTGAACCAAACGTGGCCTGTGACAAGGGATTAAATTATTCCACCTTGAGATGATGGATGCGTATGCTTCTTACAGTTCTTGGAGTACTATGTAATAATTCGTTTCATAAGCACCGGTTAACCTTCATTTCATCCCCTTAGGACTTCACTAGCATGTGGGCCAAGGTACAAGGGACATTCGTCATATGGTGAGAAACTATAACACTTTTTTTTTTGCAAGCTCAAAGTATGTATTGGGCCGGGCGGTCCAAACTCCGTTTCAGATTTTGGCACTAGGCTACAGAGTGAATGAATCGGAACTAAATGAGATCATAAATTTGGCGTCACTTTAGCGAAGTTTATAATGAGCGTGATAGCTAAAGAAAATACTTGCGACCAACTATTGTTCAATGCATGCATTGTGAAAAATGAATACAATGGAGGTCTAACTGTGGCACAGAAAAACTTCGTAGGCGTCTAAACAATTGCATCTTCTTGAAAAAATATTTGTTTTAATTTATTTAGCTATTTCATATTTTTCATGTATGAGTTCAATGGATCATTTTTCATATATGCTATTATTATTAAAAAGGTATTTTATATTTTTGGATGCAATTTATATTTTGTGTTTCAGCTTTTTGAAATATCTAAAAGCTTCATTTGAGGTATCAAAAACGTCTTGAAAGTGCAAGCAGGCAATGCTGCATACTAGATAGGATCATGGGCCCACGTCAATTGGGGTTGCCATGTCCTTGAAATCCGAACCAACGAGATTGTATGAAATATATATATCGTTCCCTCCCAATAATCAAGATGAGATAAACTAGTTGAATACCTATCATGTTCATTTATCATTTCTCAAGTTGTTGATACTAGAGAATCGTTCCAGAATAACGTATGAAATGATCGGGACAATTTGTGAGCTAACACCGACGATTACCCTTGTATCACACTACGACTAGGACTTAAGTTGATACAAGGATGGAACGACTAGGGCTTATTATAATCCAACACTAGGATTGAATAAGTCCTAGTATTGGATTATAATCGAGGCATCCGTCTCGCGTTACAGTTCGACATCAAGAGTTATATATATAGGTGTCACGACCCGCACCCTGATTAGGGGCACGAGAAGCGGTTACGTCCAGCCTACGCCGCAGCATCGGCGGTAGAACGCTGTCTAGGTTGTCCACAAAACTACACTAAACAGTATAAAGGTACCTGTACAGTATATACATTCCGAATGGAGGTGACATAGCAATACAGTCTCAATCACAAAAACAAACTATGATAGATAGCACGAAAGAAAATATATGATAGATGAAATAGAATAAGTCCTGTGTCCAACGCAAGCCCAGATATATACATCATCACAGGGTCTCAAAATATAACATAGAAGCTACAGTCTGATAAAGCTAGCTGGATCACAGTTCAGTCAAACCTAAACCTAGCTAATCTACACTACTCCGGGAGTACAAAATCTAGTGGCTCTACTATAAGGCCACGGTCCTGCACTACTCCATCTGACTCGAGCCCATAATAGGTCGAGCAGTCTGCCTCAGAGTCATCTGTAATATATCATAACGGTATCCTGTCAGAAAAATGAGCAAGTACAAGCACTAACAGCAGTTCCATGTGAATTGACAAATTCTATAAGAGACAGTATAATGAACTACAAGACAAAGATATATGAAGACTTGGGAACCGTTCGAAAGCTGAGCTACAACCCTTAAACCAAACAAGGACCGGAGTTGTAACCCTTCTTCCGAGCAGAACTTAGTCTCCAATCAAGGTACAATATAAAGGCATGTAGAACATGTGAGTAACTGAATATCATAGCATGGTGAGAAAGTACTGAATGTAGAACAGAACATGATATATGATAAGATAAAGTAAATATAAAATGTGCCTTGAATTATTAGAGCGTTATGTGATCGGCAAGGGAAACATGATAGGGTTATCCACTTGGCCCGGCAATCCGCGGTGACCTCAACGGAAAGTCATGCCGGCCAACCTGGATAACATGGACATGGAGGTATCTGCTACACTCAACGTGAGGTGAGAGTGGCGCAAGCAAAATAGTGACATGGAGCTTTGATCACATAACCCCTAATAATTCTTCATCCCCGAGTAGTATAATGGACCTGGACATGACACGTCATGACACGGGATTCCCTAAGAGGATAGCTACTCCCTCTCAGGAATCGGTGTCTATACAAGTACAGGGAACAAGACAGGAAATGTACATATATACCAAGAAAATCCAGGAACAACATCTCATGTCATGATCCAACATATACTAGTCCGTGAACTATCGTGACTGGAATCGAGTAAGACACTACAACTGAATCGGATATAGCAGATATCAAGACAATAAAAACTATCAGTGAATTTACTCGCCTGCTGTCCTGAGCTGTAGGGTATATCAATGCTCAGAGTGGTAATCAGAGACCTAAAGATGAGATATTTGCATGTTAATTTAGGTTTAACAAAGTTAAGGATGATTTATAAATGAATGATATGAAATCTAGGTCAAACTAGGTCTCACTGAGTCACACTAAGTCCTGTCAAGTCAAATCTAGGTCAAATCAAGTTATATCAAGTTAATCTAAGTCAGACCAAGTCAACCCTGGGTCATACCAGTCTTCACAGGTCAAAATAAGTCGAAGAAAGTCAAACGGGGTCAAGAGTTGGCCTACAGTTGACTTTTGGTCAACTGGTCAACCCTGATCAACTCTGGTCAACTCTAGGTCAACCCTAGGTCAAAATGGTCAAATGTTGACCAACAGTTGACTTTTGGTCAACTGGTCAACTCTGGTTTGGATTTGGTCAAATCTAGACAAAGTGTTGACTCACGGTTGACTTTTGGGTAAAAAGTCAACTCTGGGTCAACCGAGCCAAAATCGGCTCAAATATGACATTTGTAGGGTGTACCCAACATGCCACCCAAGTTTCAAGTCAATCCGAATACCCGAACTTCGTATCTCGTAATTACCCGATTACCCCTTAACATTTACCCTTAAACCGTTCTAACTTGACGCCAAGTGGCCTTCCCTTAGGAATTCCACTCCGTGCTTCCTAGGGTAGTAGGGTACTAGCCTATACAACCATTACCTACCAAGTTTTCTAGGGTAAGTGGACATCAAGTCCATCTTACGGCCCGTATCGCCCGTTTACCCGTTATCTTGAATATTTCAAGATACGGGATGGTGCGGTGCGATACCGTCACCCCGAGCCCACACGCAATCCCGATTCTGACTCCGAAGCCTACCCACAAAATCTAAATCACATTATCTAGGTTCCCTCCAAGTTTCGACGCGTTCTGAATCACGGAACTCAAATTCACCCCTTCACTAAAACTAACTCAACTATTCATTCACTCATTCAATCTCATTCAACTCTTACTTTTCACACTCTCTTGGGACAATCTTTGGGGGGTTATTTAGTGGGCTAATTAGGGTTATATAGGGCTATATATATAAGTATACATATGTATATAAAAAAAATATAGGGGTATCTATAGGTTGATTTGGGGGTCAAAAAGGGGGCCTAAAGGGGGTTTACTGCTGCCGAAATGGCTGTTACTGCTGCTGCTGCTGTAGTGCCCCGTCCCTACATCATGCCCCGTACTCCGTCCACGGGATGCGCGAGAATGGAACACTGTCGCTATCGATTCGGTCGGGACCGATAGGTCGGGATCGACCGAGTCGATCGAACGGGAACGGTTGAATTAAGATCCATTCCTCGTTATGGAATGTCTTCTTCGGAACCAAGTCCCATATTCAGCGGGATTGCGCCTCGAGGATTGACTCTGCGGCTGAGTCGGGAGAGACCTCCTGTTGCTCTGCTTTTTACGCCGCTTGCGTTGGTTTTGGCTTTGTTTTCTGAATGCGCTTTCGTGAATGTTTTCGATGGTTTTCATGGCTTGCATTTCGAACTCGCATTTCCTATCGAACTCCTTGAATAATGCAGTGTTCTAATCGGTTGCTTGTGCGATTTCAGGTAATCGCGTAGGCGACGTCTAGCGCGACCAACAAGTCCTCTCGCCGAAGTAAACTCAAGGTGAGTGGCTGACCCTTCTCTTCTTGACCCCTTCTATGGTAAATCGATAGTGTTGTTGCGGATTAAAGATTGAATGCAAGGGCACGGGCACGGTAAAATGATTGAGTTTTTAAAGAGAATGTAGGCTATGTCTAAATAACTAAAAGAAGAAAATGGTCTTTGCACGGTCATGGACAACTTGTCGACGAGGTGAGCGTTTCCCCGCACGGCAACCCGAGGCCACGGGACCGTTGCGGGCACAAAGGAAAACAAATAATTAGCTGTGCTGGGCACGGGTTAGGCGAGGACTTGCAGCGGGGCTCGCTACTCACGCTGAAAGGACCCCGTCTAACAAAAGCTAGAGGAGTCCACGATGGCTCTGGGAGCCAGTGACCAACACACGAAATATTGCACTTGGTATGGAAATGATAACAATTGACAGGGAAGAACATGGTAAGTTTCATAAGGCGCGGCGCGGGCCGCCGTCAGTAAGTTCCGACGTAAATTACATTATGCTTGTCATTGCTTGCTTGAAATTCATTAGGATGGTTAGAAACATTCATGAAATAAGTCATATAAACTCATTCAACCAAATGAGAGCTTGGAAATTAACTTGCCACGCACCAGTACAAAGTGTAATGTACTGATCCTCGCTCTCCACGCAGGTATCCCGAACCACGAAGGGCGTGCCACCTAAAATCTCAAGGCGACGTGGACACTTGTGAAGCCTCGTCCGTGTAAAAGCTTGTTCTGGATTCCTTTTGAAGAAGACCCGCACTCAGTCCAAAAGAAGATGGCGGCTCGCCTCGCCTCGATCGCAGGTGGAAATGTGTAATGGTTTTTGCTTGTATAAAAGGGTGTAATGTATGGAACAACTATCTCATCGGCGTTCATTTTGTAAGTCGAGTCTTGTTGTAGCCCGCGCGGCAATGAATGTAATGAAGTCAATGTAAATGATGTTTTATTATCAATGAAAAAGTCTATTTCTATTTCAAATGTGTCATTCAATTTCTCTGCGTACTCTAACTTGATGTTGTGTTTCGGATAACCTTATGACTATGCCTTGTGCGATCGCAACTTAGGTTCGCACGGCATCATGCCCGGGGGACGACTATCGATTCTACGGAATCGGGGCGTGACAGCTGCTATGGCTGTGTTGCTGCTGCTGTGGGGGCTGTTTTGGGGGGGGGGGGGGGGGGGAACAGCCCCCTAGCTGCTGTGGGTGTCCCCCCTTTTCCCTTCACAAATTCCTCCATTCTCCCACTCTTCTCCCTCTCTAATTCCCTCTATAAACCTCTCTAATCTCCCTCTCGATCTCTCTAATTCTCTTCTAATTCCTCTCTATCACTCTCACATATATATATATCACTCACATACATTTCCTCATTCCCTTCCCTCTCTACACATACAAATACACACACATATATACACATGACCACACACACATATATATATATATATATATCTATACATGTATATATATATATATAAATGTATATATATATACATAGACACACACACACACTTATATGTATTTATATATATATGGACACTCACACACACACATGGACACGCTCTCTCACATGGACACACACATACTTATAGACAAATACACACATACATATATATATATATATATATATATATATATATATATATATATATATATATATATATATATAGACACACAAATACACATGTATATATATATATATATATATATATATATATATATATATATATATATATATATATATATATATATATATATATATATATATATATATATACATACCACTCTAAAAGGATAAAACCATAAATAATCCTTAAACTAGATTTTAGGGAAACCTATCAAATCTAGGGTCAACTTGTAGAGAATGGTCTCCCCTATAATTTATGTGAAAGAATAAATGAAATAGGAGAATTAAATGAGAGTTAAAGGATTACCTAAATGTGGATTTGAAGAGGAAGAAGAAGGAGTTGGAAAGAAAGAATTTAAGAGAGAAGAAGAAGATTTAGTGGAGAAGAAAGGAGAGGTGGAGGGGGTGGACTATATGACCAGCCATGGGGGCTTGGGGTAGGGCACTTGTAATTACAAGTTTGCCCCTCCCTTGCTTCTAGGCTAAGTTAAGTCCCAAAATTGGTTTCGAAAGTTGCTAAAATTAAATAAAAATCATAATTAAACTTAATTACTCATGGGGGACTAGTCCAAACTCCTAAACCTAAAAGTTTAGTGTGGTGGGCCATGGTTAAATAACATGCTAATTACGACTCAAGTCGAAATTCACCGGGGTCCCGAATTAACTCGGAATGCGATGAAATTCGAACCCGACTCCTATAATAATTAAATATTAATATTCATGAAATAAAATTCTCAAAAATATTATAAAATAGAAAATTACCATTTTATCCCTAACTTGGAAAAGTGAGGGTGACAATAGGGTCCAAGAATACATGTGACTTAGCAAACAACCAAACAGAAAAATTCCACAAGACTAAAATATCAACTTAAGATCATATAACGAGTACATGATACGAGATTTGAACTTGAATGGAAATGACCTTGCATCATGGTTCAAGTTTTATGTATTGGACATGGATAACTTGTGACGTGTACGTGTGGATATTCTAGATGGGTGCGAGACGACTCAATGGGAGCGAACTAACAGTGTCGATGCACGAGAATTTATATAAGCGTGAGATTTAGAAGTACTCGTGTTCAGGCCCGGCCCTGCCCAGGGGCAAACGGTGCGACCGCCCTGGGCCCACTGTTTACAAGGGCCCATTTTTTTTTTTTTTTTTGTAGTATTTGGTATATTTGGATGGAATTTTTTCCGTCCAGCGTCCACAGCCTGGCAGCTAGCAATCCGGAAGAGTTATTAACATTCAGGAGCAGTATTAGGTATATTTCAAAGAGCCTCATTAAGGAGTCATTAAGATAACATTCAAAAAAAAAGGAGTCATTAAGATTATGTAGCAGTATTAGGTATATTTCAAAGAGCCCTCTTTAAGATTATGATTTTTTGGTAGCCATTAATGGCATAATATTTTTTTTTTTTTTGGCATGCGCATAACTGTTCCGCTCCTCAAGGCTCTCCTTGCGCGCGGTTTAAAAAAAAGTTAAAAAACTCTTCCACTTCTCCAGACTACAGAGGTATTCTTCTTCTCTTCTTCTTCTTCTTTTTATTCTTCCTCTTCTACTAGTCTTCTTTATAGAGTTTTGAATCCAGGAGGTATCCAGGAGAGGAGCCCGGAGGCAGGAGGTATTCTTCTTCTTCTTCTTCCTTCTTCTTCTTCTTCTTCTTCGTTTTATTCTTCTTCTTTATAGAGTTTTGAATCCCCTTCATGATAAAGACTTTGGCATATAATATCATATGTTTTCTGCATCTAATGTTAATATAGTTTTAAATTTTAGTTCTCTTTTACAACAACACATGTTAGATTAATTATGTCGAATTTAGATAATTGATCAAAATATAAGTAAAAGAAAGAAAAAATAATCAGCAAATCATCCATAGTAAGCAACAGATGATGCGAGATGGTGATGAGATCAAACACGTGAACATTTGAAATGATGTACAATAGGAGAAATTTTAGTTCTCTTTTACAACATGATGAGATCAAACACGCGAACAAAGCTCTCATGGTATTTGTTTGAAAGTCCAATAGCAGCACATTAGACTCTTGCATCAAAAGAGGAGAGGAAGTCAAGCCACAGTAGGTGTAACAAACTAGGGTTTCAGTAAAAGAAAAAGGAAGGAAAGAAGATTTAATTCATCCCATCTCATTTCATTTCATCTCATCTACATAGTTATGAATTCCTAAAATATTTTTTTTTGTTGGTAGATTGGAGATTCCAAAATCCAAATTCCAAAGCGTCAGTGCAAAATTGGTTCTTGTAGAAATCAATTGGAGGTAATTTTTTATGATTTTGATATCAAATGAAAAGGATTTTTTTTTAAGATTTGTGAACTCATGCAATTACACATTTTCTTTGCAGGAATTCCTCTAAGTTCTAATTGATAGCAAATTCAGAAATATCAAATTTGTTTCTGTTGAGGGAGATTTCTCAAAGGGGGTTTCGTTTCTCAAATTCCATGTTATATTGTTTTTGTTTATTCTTTGAAGATTAAAATTGCATCGGCTTTCCTTGTATTGTTTCTGTTTTCAAGTAACAATGTTCCCTAAGAAACATCCATCTGGAAGTCAAAAAAGAAAAAGAAAAAGACAGATAGAAGAATTAACTCAATCTCAAAAGGGAGCTCTGGATAAATTTTTTCAAAACAAAACAAATAGTTCACTTGATAACTCAACTGAACATTTAGTCAATGAATCTGAGCAGCAAAATCATGTTGAAGAATTTGTAGGAATTGATAATGATTTAGTCAATGAATCTGAACAACAAAATCATGTGGAAGAATTAGTAGGAACTAAGATAGATTGATATTGTTTTGCTTGGTAGATTGGAGATCTGGTTGCGAAGGATGCAAAGGGATTTCAAATAGATTGATATTGTTTTGCTTAGGCTATTCAGCATGTAGAGAAAGAAATGTTGGTTGCTTGTTGATAGATGGAAAAGAACTTATTTTGTCGGATGAAAAAGAACTTATTGAATTGTTATAAGCATTTATCTTATTTATATATTGTAGCATTTTATTCTAAATTTTAATATATTGAAGTTTGAATCGATACAATTTATTTGGATTGAATGTTAATTTTTTTAGTTAATTTGGACATGTTAGAACTTGGTTGAAAAATAAGAGTGGATTTATCACTAAGTTTAAATATATATAGGGGCCTAATTTTTTACTTTTGCCCTGGGCCCTGAAAATTCAGGACCGCCCTGCTCGTGTTGTAAATAATAACTAAAATTTCACACTAAGAACAATGACAAAAAGCTAGAAATCCATTTATAAAATAAAGGTTTAAAAGTCAAAAAAGAAGTATTACAGAAGTCTATGGAAAAACCAACAAAAACAACTCAAGAAAAGTATTATTTATCGGCTAAATCAGCATTCGGTATACACTCCACTGTACCACGGAGCTGAAATCAACTTAGAACTTGATTTTGCCATAAAATAAGTCTCTCATACATAATATAAAAAATATTTTAAAAGTTCTGAAAAAAAAGTAACAACCAAGGATTGAACTTAAGACTTTTGGTATACAAGTCATAGGAAGGAAGGAAAAGTGGAGGGATTATTTTTTCCTCATAGCCTAAAAAATCCAATTTCCCCAAAAGTGGGAGGAAAAGTGGAGGCTTGTATTAATTAACAATTATACCCCATATGAATGTATTATTTAAAAATTATTTATGAAGTCAAATTGTAAATAAGTGTTTTTAGTTGAGGGTATAATTGGTAAATCATATATTTTTTACTTCTGGAAATTGCTGAGAAACCCAATTTCGGGGTGGGCTTTTATGAAATGCCCACCCGCTGGATGAGTTTTATGAAATACCCAGAATTAAGTATTTTCACGTTAAATATTCCAAGATTCCCTTTTAGATGCCACCCGCTGGAAACTGCTATTTTTATAATACCGAAACTACCCCTCCGCGCGAATTGGTCATCTATATGTATTTGAATTCAAAAAACTCAGATCTGGATTGCGATTTTCGTCTTCTTCTTCTTCACGGAAAATCTGAATTCCATTGCTCTCATCTTCAGCAGAGATCGCAAAGATCGTTCGTAGTTCGGTGTGCTTTTCTTTAGTCGAACTCAGATCATCGCTCGTCATCATCATCACCATCATCATCATCTTCATCGTGGAGACATTTGAAGTTTTCCGACGATTAGGTCAATTGTGGAGAGAAGATCTTTCTTCTTCTTTTCCATAAGGATTATCATCGTTTTGAAAGAAGAACGAAACTCTTTATTTCTGACAAAATTTTTCTAAAAAAAAATATTCTCCGTGTTAAAACCACGGAGAATGACCATTCTCCGTGCTAAAATGATGGAAAATGACTATTCTCCGTTTTAAAAACCACGGAGAATGACAATTTTCTATGGGTTTTAACACGGAGAATGCCATTCTCCGTGGTAAAGTGACGGAGAATGCCATTCTCCGTGGTAAAGTGACGGAGAATAGCTATTCTCCGTGGTTTTAACACGGAGAATGGTCATTCTTCGTCTTTTTTAATACGGAGAATGACCATTCTCCTCCATGTTAACACGAGATTGGTCATTCTCCGTGTTAATATCACGGAGAATGACCATTCTCCGTGTCGAAAAAGACGGAGAATGACCATTCTCCGTTGTAAAAAATGACGGAGAATGTCCATTCTCCTGCGTTTTAACACTGGAATGACCATTCTTCGTGCTAAATTATACGGAGAATGGTCATTCTCCGTTTTATTTAACACGGAGAATGTCATTCTCCGTTTTATTTAACACGGAGAATGGCATTCTCCGTGCTAAATTACACGAAGAATGACATTCTCCGTATAAATTAAGACGGAGAATGGCCATTCTCCGTCTAAATTATGACGGAGAATGGTCATTCTCCGTGTAATTTAGCACGGAGAATGACCATTCTCCGTGTAAATTAAGACGGAGAATGTCATTCTCCGTGTAAATTAAGACGGAGAATGCATTCTCCGTGTTACTAACACGGAGAATGACCACCCTCATGCGAAATTAACATTTTTTGTGTTCTAACACGAAGAATGGCCATTCTCCTGCATTTTATGGTTAACTGAAACTTTGGAGGGCCATAACTTTTGACTGGGAGGTCGAAACGAGGTCCCGTTTGTCGCAAAATGAGCGTATCGTCGAGGAGACTGAAAGTAACAATTTTTTCGTTAGACGGTCTTCCGAAATTTTAGAATCGCAAAAAAATGATGTTTGGACCTCCGTTTTAACACTTTTGCCGTTTGTCTCGGTCTTTCCGAAATTTTCCGACGAGTTTTTGAAAAATTTTGAGGAGAAAACCTAGATTCGAAAGTGAGCAGCGTATGGAAGAAGATGAAGTATCGAAACATTTTTTTAAGAGCAGTTTCGTGAGTGTTTTCAATAAATTAAAAGGAAGGGCAAAAGGGTCATTTGGAATCCGCTTTGGATAAGTTTCTCTAATTCTGGGCACGCGATGAAAGTTTTTTTAGCGGTGGGTTTTACATAAAACTTTTTTAGTTTTTGGGCATTCCATAAATTTTCCCAAAATTTCCTTCTACTTTTTCTTTCATACAAAACAAAGGAAAATGCATCTTTTATCTTTTCCATCATTGCTACAAACAGAAAGGAAGGAAATGATCTTTCCTTTCCACATGGGAGGAAAATGTATCATTATCTTTTTTCTTCCTTCCACTTTTTCATCCTTCCTATCAAACACAGTATAAAATACTAACCACTACACCACAATATCTTAATGTTAAAGAGGGCCCATGATACGTACTATTTCTACTTGAGATACAATTTTTTTAACATAATTATTTTTAAACTAATTTTTTGTATAGTTGAACAAGAAAAAATCAGAACTAATGAAACCAATTCAAAGTCATTAATCCAATTCAATTCAAAATTAGGTTATCGCTTGACTATACTACTATTGCCATGCCGCGATTCGAGAATCGATCAAACTAATGAAACCAATTCCTAAATCCTAACAAAGCTAGCTAAAACTAAAATTACCAACTCAAGCTGATAATGAACATGAAGACGCATATCCAAGAAAATAAGATTATGATATAGGTACACTTTTCAAAAAAAAAAAAAAAAAAAAAACCAAAAGTTTCAGAAGTAGAAATCTGAAAGCAAACCCCACACCTGGACTGGTCAAAATCTGGCTAGGGCCGACCCAATAGACATCTTGAGTTGCAATCAGTCTTTGTATATATTGGCACAAAATATTTAATCAAAGATGACACGCAATCCAACATCATCAATTTGTTCATTGATATCTGGCATCATATCATTGGTATATAAATCTTGACAATAAAGCCAAACTTGTTTTTGGGCTAATATTAACTATATTTGGTATTTTTTTCCCTCTAAAATTTTAGAGTGGGGGACCAAGTTGGATGATACAGGAACTCACTTGTCATATTCCAAGATTTTTTTTAAGATATAACAATTTCTCAAATTTATTAGTTTTATATTCCCATCTTACATAAATTTAACTTCTTATATACAATTTTAAATAATTAGTAATTTTTATCATCTAGTTTATTTTTTCAAATCTTAGATTTTTTTAACCTAATTTCAAACTTAGATAATTTGATATCTTAGATATTTTTCAAACTTAGATATTTTTAAAATATAATATTAGAAAAAATCTAAGAGATAAGTTTGAAATGTTGGATATTTTTCTCAAATCTTAGATATTTTTCTAATCTTAGATATTTTTCAAATATAATTCCATCTGTTATTAGAAATCTAATTTGAAAAAGTAGATGTATCTTAAAGATAAATTTTAAAATATATCTTATATAATTTTTGAAATCTAATTTCAAATTATTATTAGAAATTATAACTAAGATAAAGTTTGGCAAGAAAAAATATTTTAAACAAGATAAATTATTATTTCAATTGTATCTAACAGTTGGATATATGTTAAAAAAAAATAAGGTTAGATATTGAAATAAGTACAATAAATTAAATTGGATAAAGTTAGTAAAAAAGATGGGACAGTAATTTAAATAGAAGATAAAAAAATATCAACAATAATAAATTTGAAAGATTATATTGAAAGGTAAAAGTTTGTAAAGATTTGAAATTGAAGTTAGATTGGCTGGGTAGGGGTGAGCACTATTCGATTTTGAACCAAAAATCTAATCTAACCGAATAAGAGATTCGGTTCGATTTTGGTTTTTAAAATACTAAAATTTCTTATTCGGTTTCGTCAAAAACCTAATAAGAATTATACAATTATGTAAATACTTTTTTTTTTTTTTTTTTTTTTTTTTTTTTACATATTTTGAGATTAAAAATGTTCAATTCTATATATGTGTTCAACTTTGATAACTTAACAACTAGTCGACTTTGTGCACAACTATAAAATTCAACAAATGTGTGTATAAAAATTATAATTTTTAATATAATATACCACGATCACAAATGTGGGTCCGACCAATTGGACAATATAAATAGTCTAACTGAACAAATCGAATAAATTAAATTTATTATTCGGTTGTGATTTTTTAGAATTTCGGTTTATACAATTTTGACTAATTCGGTTCGGTTTTAAATTTTTAGAATTTTGATTTATAAGATTTTAGCTACTTCGATTCGGTTGAAACATAATAAACCGAATGCTCACCCGAGGCTGGGGATGGTGTTCAAATATGAGATATAAAAATAAAACGTACAAAAAGAAATTTTGTGAAGATAAACTATAAGATAAAATTAGTAACCTTTACAATATTAATGGTAATAAAATTTTAAAAAATAGATTTTAAAAAATTAATTAAAAGATTAAAAAAAAACATTTGAAATTGTATATTTAGGTAGATGGAGAATATAAAGCCACTATAAAAAATATAAAAAAAAAATTGTAATAAATTTGAGTCCATCTTCCTCTTCTCTTTAAGAATTGTCTATCCGAATTCTCTTAAACTTTGTCACTTTCTCTAAAATTTTCTCTCTTTTTCACTTTTTCGCACCAAAGTGAGATCCAGATAATGTGCATGTATTTTGTTTGTAACAAAGTGTGAATTCTCTTGTTTGCCAAATCGAAGACGCACAGCGACAAGTTTGGTTGGAAATAAAATTCGCTTAGGTGTCCAACGTTATCCAGTAACTTTTCGTTTCTTATAATTTTAATTAACTAAAGATGACAATAACACTGACAAGAAAATACTTAGTTGGAAAGGAAGACAACATTGTCACGTTCGTGAAGTTAATTAATGATGATAGATTCATTTTCGTGTTCAACACTATAATGTATGATATATATATATATATATATATATATATGTACGTACGTATGTGTCACCAGTTACCGGTTACTTTGGATTAATTAGAATTTTATGTTGATCCCAAGATACCACGTATCAAATAATTTACTTTACTTAATTTGGCTTTCATAATTGATGTTAACTAGGTTAATATAAATCTTACCAGAGACTTTGTTTTTGTAGGTTGCCGGAGACGAAATCAAAATTCAATTATGGGTGACACCAAGAATATAGGAAACAGAGAGGTGGCCCTAGGGTTCACCTAGTTAATTGTCTAATCTACGGAAAATTAAAAAATTGTTTCAGATATTCTGTACCAATTATGTCACATATTCTCAGTTTATATAATTATGGATATTAAAATTAGAATATGTCACTAACAACATGAAACAAAATTTGTATATAATATTGAGGACAACTAATTTGTTTCCGTAATTTAGACAATGATGAAGGTCAACTCTCATCATCAATAGTAGAGGGACCCAACCCTCAGGAGTTGACGAGCCGGACCTTTGACGCGTTTCTTGAGGTGCTCTAGTCGAGTTTCTGGTCACGTGATAGAGCATATGGAGATGAGAGATGTCTTGAGCTTGAGCTTCCTGAAGCTTCCCTTCAAGGATGGTAGTTTTGAAACAATAAAATAAATGAAACAACCCTAAGTGACACCTATACGTGCACTCCAAATTTACACAATCATTTCATGCAAGAATGATTCTGTGGATATATATTACAAACGAAATAAGTTTAAAACAATTTGCAGCAACGAAACTTGCCGTCAACTGAGATGACGAAAGAAAAAGCCAGCAAAAAAATTAAAAATTTCGTCAATCGAGTTGGCAGAATTTTAGCTTTAAGCTGGCTAAATTTTGATATTTGGCAGGCCCCTATGGGTTGGTTTGTTGTCTTGGTTTCTTTTAAATTTTGTTTGGTTTTAGTTGATTTTTTTATTTGGTTTAATTTAGTTTGTAATGGTTATAGTTTTTCAACAGCTAACTATTGGTTTGATTTGATTCGAGTGTGGAAAGTGAGAAGAGAATGAGAAAACTTAGAAAATCAGAAATGAAGTGGTGTGTACAAGAATTAGCTTAATTTTTGTATAGAGTATTGCACACAAGTAGCCGTTGAAAAAGTAAGTATACATTGTAAATATTAGGGGTGAGCGTCGGTATAATCGGTCGGTATTTGGTCGAACTTTTCTGTATTTTTTAAAATCGGTATTTAAAAATCAATACCAATATCGTACCATTTAGAATCGATTTTTTTGGTTTCGGTTAAATCGGTATTCAGTTGGTTTTTGTTCGGTATCGATATTTTACCAATTAATATTTGATCAATCAACACACTTAATATTGTATACCCTCTTAACCTATAATATTTTATTTTTTTTTACATTTTTGGAAGCATTAAATTTTAAAGCCAAGCATATACCAACCAAACAATTAATCAAAAATTATTAGAACAATATGTAACAAGTCGCAAACACCTAAAAATGAACTTAAAAGATCAAATGCGATCACTAAATTTAATCTTTATTATAAGTTTAAGTAAGCAAAATTTACTTCAAAATTCTATGGGAACACAAAAAATAAGCTCAAAGGTCAAAAACTCAATTCTTAGCGTTCTTAACATAACTTCAAGTTCACTAAATTCTAAATTCTAAGAAATGGATTACAACAAAGATAAAAATGAGTAATATAAAATTAATCACGAACACACACACACACACACACACACACACACACACACAGGATCGGTTTGGTTCGGTATGGTATTACACTAAAACCGTTACCACTACCACTATACCATATTTTAGTCAGTTCGGCAATTCGATATCGGTACATAATTTCGGTTTGGTTTTTCGGAATATTTTTAATCGGTATTCGGTCGATTTTTCGGTATCGGTCTGTATTTGCTCACCCCTAGTAAATATAATCGTTACAAATCAAATCAAACCTTATAAAATTATAACCGCTGCAAATCAAATCAAACCAATAGTTAGCCGTCGAAAAACTATAACCATTACAAACCAAATTAAACCAAAAAAAAAAAACCAACTAAAGCCAAACAAGATTTAAAACAAACCAAGGCCCGCCCAAATGTCCAAATTCTGGAAATTATTTTATTTTATTTTCCTGCTTTCGTTTTTTCGCCATCTTAGTTGACGATATAAATTATTTTAAAGTTGTTTCGTTTGTAGTAATTTATATAAAATTTAATTCGGTACAATAAATTTTTTGTATATTTTATAAGATTATTTAGTTTTGGGGTCCTGTATAATATTATAAATTTGTATTTAGATATTAATATTGTCCAGATGGTTTGGATTTCGTTATAACGGTTGACTTGAGCTGACCGTCCAAAATGTAGTCATAAATATAAAATTTGAATATTATACGAGATCCTAAAATTAAATGAAAATATGTGAAAATTGTGTGACTTGAATTATTTATAGTTTTGCATGATAAGAGTTGTGAAATTCGCCACAACGGTTGACTTGGACTGACCATCCAAAATGTAGTCATAAACATAAATTTTGAATATTATACTAGCTCTAAAATTAAACAAAAAATATGTGAAAGTTGTGTGACTTGGATTATTTAGTTTTGCATGATAAGAGTTGTCTGATTTGGATTATTTAGTTTTTTTTATGACATAGAAAATGTGACTTTGACATTGTTATTTGCTTTTATCCATGTTATTGCCGGGACATAATTTTTCGATGGAAAACTGAAATTTCGTAACAATTGTACAAACAATCGTTATTACGTAACACTTCACAAAAGGTACGTAAGAGAAATTTCAACTCGTGCTACACTTCACAGAAGGTGCACAGAACGTAACACTTCACAGAAGGTACGTAAGAGAAATTCCACTAGTGCTACACTTCACAGAAGGTGCATAGAACGTAATGTTTCACAGAAGGTACGTAAGAGAAATTCAATTAGTGCTACACTTCACAGAAGGTGCACTAATAGAATTCTGATAATATCAACGCAAATACTTCACCGAAGGTGCGCTAATAGAATCATGATAAAACTAACAAAGAAAGTGATAGACGAAAGGTGGAAAAACTCCTGCTGGGGTGAATGATCACTGTTGCTCAAAGCTTTATTCGCCCCACACGAATAGCTTCCAGGAACCAGCAAGTTCGTCGGAGAACTTTGGAACACTTTGCTCTTCTGACTCCTCGGATGAACTCGAACTCCTGTGCAAAACGCAACGCTGGTACACCTCTCTTCTCTCTCACAGCTGTAAGCACTTGTAAACTTTCTGTCTACTACTTCTGTATATGTTCTAATCTGTGAGAGAGAAGGAGGAGGCCTTATATAAGCCCCAACAACAACTGCCCGGTTAGCACAATGTTAGGGACGTGGTAGTAACCACCCCGAACATGGAGTAACCGCTCAGAACATGTAAAGACACGTTCTGCTGCAAGTTGTGCCACTCACGTAACCAGCGTAATTTGCACTTTACGCACACAACCCCTTTACGCACCCTACGCACTCTACGCACACTGCGTACGCTGCGCACTCTACGCACGCTGCGCACACTGGGCTGCGTAACTGGGCCAGCGTAACGGGCCGCGCAACGTGGTCGCGCAAGTGGCTCGCGCAACGAGCGCAACTTAAGCGCACTATGCGCCTAACGATGATGCTGACGTGCTAAGTGCAAAGTGCGCCAAGAAAATGCCACATTACGCCTCATGAGCCCGAGTCCGAGCCCGAGTCCGAGTCCGAGTCGCTAAGCCCCTACGGAGCTTAGCTCCTATGGAAATAAATTTTCCAAGAGCAAAAAGCATGAATGCTTTAATTGTTGATTTTAGCCTTTTTCCCATTAGAAAAATAACCCCACATGGCAAATCCATGTGCACCTCCACACCACATGTGCATCTCCAATAATAGCAAAGCTAATATACAGAGATACAACCTCTTTGTTTTTTCCGATGTGGGACTAAAGCTTTCTATAGGAAAAACCAAAACTCCAACAATCCCCCACATATCTCTATATATATGGGTATAAGTGTTCCCCACAGTAACTGTCCATCATGCATTAGGAGAGATGTCGCTGACGACTTGAATCTTCCCGCATGGGTCAAAAATCAGACTATAATACAAGAATGGACTAAGCCTTGAATTCTGCATCATAGCTGAAATTCTTTCCACTCACATAATATAGTTACATGTGCTTCTGGCTACACATTAAAGGCCCTGTGTCAGCCTGGTTTCAGTGTATAATTTTGGGCGTCTACAAGTTTACCCTCAAGAGACGGCCTGATATCTCTGTCCATACACTATAGGTGAGTTCATTATAAAGAGACATGGCATGAAGCGCTTTGCGCTTCCCTTGCGGTGCTACGCCGCTATGACATGGCTTAAAGCCGAGGCCTTACCCCGTACCGAGAACCTCATCGTAGTGTCATACTACTGTAGCATGAGGCAACTGCCTCTTTGTAGTGCCAAACTACCCAGCATGAAGCCTTAGGCTCCCTTGTGGTGTTACGCCGCAACGACATGGCTTGCAAGGCCGAGGCTTTATCCCTAACCGGGTACCTCATCGTGGTGTCGTGCCACTGTAACATGAGGAACTCCTCCTCTTTGTAGTGCTGACTATACCCCTCTTTATTTTTAACATACAGCATTAGGCTAACTGCCTATTTGCGGTGCTACGCCGCTGTGACTTGGCCTGCTAAGCCGAGGCTTTATCGTATTCCTGGGCAGCACCCCACATATAGGAACCTCGTTGTGGAGTCACTCCACTGTAGCATGGAGTTTCACTCCTTGTAGTGCTGCTCTACCGTGCTTCCTGTAAAGCACACCAGGCATTCACTCTGCCTGAGAACTCATTAAGGCAATTAAGCCAACCTTCCCACAGGAACCGTTTTCCGCAGAAAACAACAGTAGACAACAGTGATTGTAGGTCCGTAACCTATCCATGCCCAATAGAACATGTACCCACCGTTCCTGATATTCTTCCAGTTAATGGTCCTCCATTGAACCAAAAGCTAGATGCCTAGTATATAAATCTTTGAACTAATAGCATAAAACTTTATGACAGGAATACAATAACTAATATCAGAATGCCTTTAAGCCCATTTTACATGCTGAGTCATCGACCAGATGGCGCTTGAGGCCCTTGGTGAACGGATCCGCCAGGTTTTCCTGACTCCGAACATCAATCACTGCAATTACACCTCTCTTAATAAGATCGTGTACTGCCCTGTGCTTTAACCGCACAGTCCTCTTCTTTCCATTGTAAAGGTCATTTGATGCCACCGCCGCAGTCGCCTGGTTGTCGCAGTATATCGATATTGTCGGTATTTGTGCCCTAACCACTGGAAGATCATACATGAGCTTCCGAAGCCATTCTGCTTCCTCGGCTGCGGTATCAAGTGCAAAGAACTCAGATTCCATGGATGACCGCGAGAGCATAGTCTGCTTCTTCGATTTACACGATATAGCAGCTCCACCCATTGTGAAAATATATCCACCTGTGGACCTCTTGCTCTCCAAATCTGAGCACCAGCTGGCATCACTGAAGCCTTCCACTACCTGCGGATCTCCGCTGTAGTACAGTGCATATGTCTGAGTCTTCTTGAGATATCTCATAACCCGTTTCACAGCCTTCCAGTGTTCAACACCAGGGTTGCTCGTGAAACGACTCAGCATTCCCACGGCGAAAGCTATGTCAGGCCTTGTGGCATTAGTAGCATACAACAAACTCCCGATTATGCTAGCATACTCCAGCTGCCTGACGCTTTTCCCTGAATTAGGCTTCAGTTTCACATCACACCTGTACGGCGTATCGATCCCTGGAAGATCCCGATACCCATAACGAGTGATCATTTTCTTAATATAATGAGACTGTGACAACGCTAGTCCAGTGTCTGTCCGGATGATCTTGATCCCTAAGATCACATCAGCTTCCCCTAAGTCCTTCATACTGAACTTGCTCGAGATGAACCTCTTTGTCTCTGTGACACATCTCATATCCGTATCTAGGATAAGCATGTCGTCCACATACAGACAAACGATCACACCTCTTCCATCAGCGAACTTCGTGTAAACACACTTGTCCGTCTCGCTGACCATGTAGCCATTTGACCTTATAACCTTGTCAAATTTCTCATGCCACATCTTGGGAGCCTGTTTAAGACCGTACAAAGATTTTACCAACTTGCAGACTTTGTCTTCAAGACCCTTGATGACAAATCCCTCTGGTTGTTGCATATAAATCTCTTCGGTCAGCTCGCCATTTAGGAAAGCCGTTTTTACATCCATCTGATGTATCACCATCTTATGTATTGCTGCAAGAGCAATCAACATCCTGATGGTGGTCATCCAGGCAACTGGAGCATACGTGTCAAAATAGTCAATCCCCTGCTTCTGAGAAAACCCCTTGGCTACCAACCTAGCCTTGAACTTGTCAATAGTTCCGTCTGCTTTCATCTTCTTCTTGAAGATCCATTTACATCCGATGGGTTTCGCTCCTTCAGGAAGATCAACCAACACCCAAGTGTTATTTGAGGTGATGGAATCAATTTCATTGTCAATCACCTCCTTCCAGAAAACTGCATCTCTGGTCTTCATCGCCTCATCATATGTAAGCGGATCTGCTTCCACATGATAGGTGACAAAGTCACTTCCAAAGTCCGTCGGCCTCCTCACACGCTTAGCTGACGGCTCAGCTTGTTCTGGTTCAATCGTTGTTTCAACAACATCTTCTTGGACCACATCTTCATTGAAGACTTCAGTTTGCTGCGCACCCTCATTATTCTCCGGTACATCCGCAAGAACAATATTCTTGTGCCTTGCAAATTTGTCTTCAAAATATTCTGCGTCGCGAGATTCAATGATATGATTTGACTCAATATCAAGAAATCTTCGAGCATCACTCTTCTCGGCATACCCCAAGAAGATCGTCTTAGTAGTCCTTGTCCCAAGCTTCTGAATCTTCAGATCTGAAAGCTTGACATATGCCAGACACCCCCACACTCGAATGGCATTCAAGTTAGGTCTGACCTTGAACCAGAGTTCATGAGGAGTAACGTCTGAAGTTGCATGAGGTACTCTATTTAGAATAAAAGTGGCCGTCAATGCAGCTTCACCCCAGTAGCACTTAGGAAGGCCAGCAGTCAACAACATTGAATTAATCATTTCTGTTAACGTTCTGTTCTTCCTCTCTGCTACTCCGTTTGATTGAGGAGAGTACGGTGCCGTAGTCTCATTGACAATTCCATGTTCTTTGCAGAACGATGCGAATTCATGAGACCTGTACTCCCCACCTCGATCACTTCTTATTCTTTTGAGTTGTTGTCCAGTCTGCCGCTCAACTTCGGCTCTGAACTCCTTGAACTTCTCAAATGCTTCGTCTTTAGCCTTCAGCAAGTAGACGAACGCATACTTTGAGAAGTCATCGATGAAGGTTATGAAATACTTCATTCCGGCCTTTGTAGAGAACTGTTTGAAGTCACAGATATCTGAGTGTACTAACTCCAGAAGATCTGTACTTCGATTAACCCGAGGAAAGGGTTTCCTTGTGATCTTAGTTTGAGCACAAACTTCATATTTCTCTACCTTACCCCCACACTTGGAGATAAGCCCTAGACTAGACATTCTGTTAATTCGTTTACAATGAACATGTCCTAGCCTATTATGCCACAACTCAAGAGTATAAGCAGAAGGAGTGACTTCATTAATTACATTAATTACATTGGACTGATTTACAAGATGAATCTTGAACATTCCTTCGGTATAAAAAGCTTTCCCGAAATATGTTCCCTTGATAGACATCACCATCTGGCCAGCATTGATGTCCATCCTGAGGCCTGCGTTGCAGAGTAGGCCTCCTGAGATCAGGTTCTTGGCGATAGCAGGTACGTGCTTCACGCCTTAAAGTGTCAGAGACTTCCCCGAAGTCAGCTTCAATACCACCGTCCCAATCCCGAGCACTTCAGCTTGTGCCTGGTTCGCCATCATAACCACTTCAGAAGTAGGTGTATAGGTGGTGAACCACTCCTTACTGGAGCAGACATGGCAGGAGGCTCCAGTGTCTACCCACCAGTCAGAGTCAGTCCTTATCGCATCAACCTGCGCAATCATAGCAACAATGTCAGTGATCATAGATACCTTACTAGGCTCTCATTGCTCTGATTGTTTGGTCTTTGCTTTGCACTCATTCTTAAAGTGGCCCTTCTTGCCACACTTGAAGCAAGGCATTTGAGACTTTGGCTTCTTTTTCTTGATAGAAGTTCCCTTAACTTTTAGATTGTCAGGGTCCTTCTTCTTGCTGTGGAAAGCCGCATGTTTTCCCCTTGGTTCCTTGGTTTGAACCAGATTGGCGTTAGCCAATTGCTTGGACAGTGTGTCCACCTTCAGTTGAGCCCGCATCTGGTCCTCAACATAGATTTCCTGCAAGAGATCTTCAAGGCTGATCTCAAGCTTCTTCCTATGCATGTTTGCATAGAACTTGCTCCACCCAGCGGGGAGCTTTGAGACAATCCCTCCAACAACAAACTTGTCGGGGAGGGGGCATCGCCTCGTCTTCAAACTTCTGTCGCAGTTTCAGGAACTCCTTCACCTGCGGCAGCATAGACTTTTCGTCCTCAAAAAACCACTTGTGATATTTCTCAACCATAAATTTTTACTGCGGTTCTTGTCTTCTTCGTAGAGTTTTTCTAGAGACTCCCATATGTCTCTAGCGATATTCTTCTTAGAATAGGATTCTGCAAGGGAATCTTCCATAGCATTCAGGATAAGCAGCCTGCAAATACTATTTTTCCTTCTCCATTTTGCTTGAAGTTTAGTAGCCGCGGTGATTACGGCAGCAGACCCAACATCTGGAATAGTAGGTTCTTCCTCCAAAAGTACATGATCTACGTCTTTGAGTTGAAGGGTGAGGTATACCTTCCTCTTCCAGACTTGGTAATGTTCTCCATCAAAATTTTCTAACTTACAAAAGTCAGAATTGAAGAGTGAAACATTAACGTTTTCCATCGCAGCGATAAAGCTTTGAGATTGTTATTGCCGGGGCACAATTTTGATGGAAAACTGAAATTTCGTAACAATTGTACAAACAATCGTTATTACGTAACACTTCACAAAAGGTACGTAAGAGAAATTTCAAATCGTGCTACACTTCACAGAAGGTGCACAGAACGTAACACTTCACAGAAGGTACGTAAGAGAAATTCCACTAGTGCTACACTTCACAGAAGGTGCACAGAACGTAATGCTTCACAGAAGGTACATAAGAGAAATTCAATTAGTGCTACACTTCACATAAGGTGCACTAATAGAATTCTGATAATATCAACGCAAACACTTCACCGAAGGTGCGCTAATAGAATCCTGATAAAACTAACAAAGAAAGTGACAGACGAAAGGTGGAAAAACTCCTGCTGGGGTGAATGATCACCGTTGCTCAAAGCTTTATTCGCCCCACACGAATAGCTTCCAGGAACCAGCAAGTTCGTCGGAGAACTTTGGAACACTTTGCTCTTCTGACTCCTCGGATGAACTCGAACTCCTGTGCAAAACGCAACGCTGGTACACCTCTCTTCTCTCTCACAGCCTCTAAGCACTTGTAAACTTTCTGTCTACTACTTCTGTTATGTTCTAACCTGTGAGAGAGAAGGAGGAGGCCTTATATAAGCCCCAGCAACAACTGCCCGGTTAGCATAATGTTAGGGACGTGGTAGTAACCACCCCAAACATGGAGTAACCGCTCAGAACATGTAAAGACACGTTCTGCTGCAATTTGTGCCACTCACGTAACCAGCGTAATTTGTACTTTACGCACACAGCCCCTTTACGCACCCTACGCACACTACGCACACTGCGTACGCTGCGCACTCTACGCACGCTGCGCACACTGGGCTGCGTAACGTGGTCGCGCAGGTGGCTCGCACAACGAGCGCAACTTAAGCGCACTATGCGCCTAGCGACGATGCTGACGTGCTAAGTGCAAAGTGCGCCAACAAAACGCCTCATGAGCCCTTGAGCCCGAGTCCGAGCCCGAGCCCGAGTCCGAGTCCGAGTCCGAGTCGCTAAGCCCCTACGGGGCTTAGCTCCTATGGAAATAAATTTCCAAGAGCAAAAAGCATGAATGATTTAATTGTTGATTTTAGCCTTTTTTCCATTAGAAAAATAACCCCACATGGCAAACCCATGTGCACCTCCACACCACATGTGCATCTCCAATAATAGCAAAGCTAATATATAGTGATACAACCTCTTTGTTTTTTCCGATGTGGGACTAAAGCTTTCTATAGGAAAAACCAAAACTCCAACAATCCAGATCCCAAAAACCACACAATCCTCCGGATTGTTGAGTTGCAAGAATTCAATAATGCGATCGAAACGAGAGACATCTGACGATATACAATGCCAATGAAGTCGTCCCATCAAAATTGTCGCCATGAGAGTTGTGTTCCTGCTTAGATCAGAACAGAAAGCAAACAACAGCGTCACAAGTCTCCTTCTTGATTGATCATGAAAAAATTATATAACAAAGTCACACAATTCTTACCATGAAAAACTAAACAACATAAATCACACAACCCTCACATTGGTCTTCATTTTGGACGGTGTTAATTGGGAGGAGACCCAAATTTACTTAAATTCAAATTTACAATAATATACGGACCTTGAAACTAAATAATCCTATTTATAATGCACAATAATATATATTAGTAAATGCACGTAAAATAATAATATTATCTAATTATAGGCAAACACCTCTTCTAATTCATGTAATTAAGGTAAAAGATATTCTTGGTTGAGTTCAATTCCCAACATTTTTATATATAACAAATTTTAAAAAAACTTTATTATATAATTAATTTAAAAAATTAATAAGTGATAATATACATATGACTTAAACTGCTAAAAAGACTTTTGACCCGTTTTTCAGTTTTATTATAATAGTAGAGATATAAGAGTAGTGCATACCTATAGTGAGCGTATTTGTGTACATAGTTGTGCCCATCTTCGATTGAATTTTTATTTGTGGAGTAGAATTTCTATTGACAATTACGGATGATCAACACTAGTGCGCACGTACGAAACTGATTTTTAGCGCACACACAAAAGAAAACTTTGTAATTATATACTTATCGATTTACATCGATTTACTATTAAGAAGTTGTCGAGAACAACGCAACTTTGTAACTATATACATGACATGTCTACTAACAAATAAGGAGGGGTGAGCATTATTCGGTTTTGGACAGAAAATCGAACCGAATAAGGAATTCGGTTCGGTTTAAAAAAAAATCGGCTCGGTTTCGGTTTTAAAAATACTAAATTTTTTTATTCGGTTTCGGTTTCGGTTTTGGAATTCGATTTCGGTCCTAAAACCGAAAACTGAATAAAAAAATTTAGTTTATATATATATATATATATATATATATATATATATATATATATATATATATATATATATATATATATATATATTGGGTAAAGGTAACTGCTTTATAAGAATTAGTGAAATGTTTTAGAAACTACAAATCATCTCTGAAAACCTGGCGACTGCTGCCGGCGTCCCAAAGAGGAGCCACAGGCCAAAACTAAGAAAATAAAAAATTAAGAGACTTCAATCAGGACCCATAATGGTCATGTCCTCCATGATATTGAGCTCCAGACCTCTGTACGTGTTTCCCACTCCTTCATAGACTCTTCTGTTCCTCTCCCGCCACAGGTGCCACACCACACAAACCAGTCTGAGCCTCGCCTTCTGGTGCCACATCTGGTTGCACTTCTTGAGCTTATCCATCTCTACTAAGGTTTCCTCGATGCTCTTAGCCACCGTCTGCCGCATCCCCAAGTGTTCCCGTTGTCCGTTCCAGACCTTTCGACTGAAATCGTACTGGAAGAAGAGGTGAAGATGAGATTCTGGTTCTTTGCCGCAGAGAACGCAATTCAGATTGTCAACTTGAAACCCGAACCTGCTCATCCTATCCATGGTGAGGAGCCTATTCCTCGTGGCCTTGTACATGCAGTAGGAAAACTTGGGAGCTACTTCCTTAATCCAGATGTAATTGTACCAAGTGTCAATAGGGCTTCTATCCCTGAACCGATTGTAGGCTTTCTTCAGGGAGAACTTCCCATCATCGGTCCCTTTCCACCTCCAGTGATCTCGCCCGGGGGCACCTTCGATGTGAGTTTCCTTGATCTTCTTAGCCCATATCCAGACGCTTGAACTAGAGGGGATCTGCCAGGCGTTGTTATGGATCAGGGAACTTACCCGAATTGAGGAGTTTCTGATCCTCCTATGATCCAGCCCCGCCATGTCGGAGATGCTTCTGTGATCTAACCAAGGGTCGTGCCACAGATTAGTGTCTACGCCATCGTGAATAACTCTCCCGATGCAAACCTTCAGCCTAGACCTCTGCTGCAGTATGGATTTGAAGCTGACTGAGTGATTGGAGTTGCAAGCCATGGACAAGAAATTATCATTCTTTACGTACCTGCTATTCATCCAGGTCGACCAGTAAGACTTCCCCTCCACCAGGGACCAGGCCATTTTAAGTGCAGCCATCTCTCTGAGGGAAGTAAGGGAACGGAGGCCAACCCCTCCTTCTCTTTTAGGATGGCATAAGTCTTTCCAAGCGATGGTTTGGGTCCCGCCTCTCCAGACAAATCTCGCACACTTGCTCTCGATTTTCTGAATAGTCTTCCTGGGTAGGAGGACCACCTGGAGCCAATATGCCACCATGGCGTTGATCACAGCTCTAACGAGCTCAACCCGACCTCCAAATGATAGGAGCTGAGCTTGCCACCCGTCGAGTCTGGCCTCGACCATCTGTACTAGGCTAGAACAGTCTGTGTGTCTGGCATATGTGATCGCCAGAGGAACCCCTGAGTAGCGGACATGAAGTGAAGCCTCTTCCACCTGCAGGAGGTCAGCCCACCTCTCCTTATCCGTGCACGTTCGATTGAAATAGATCGAGCTTTTGTCCTTATTGAGACTAAGTCCAGAAGCATCTTCAAACTCTTCCAGGATGCCGAACAGTCGATGGATCCCCGTACTCGTAGGCTTAATGAAGACGAGAAGGTCGTCTGCGTAGATTAAGTGAGATATTGTAGTTTTGACTAACCTGAATATCGGAATGATCTCCCTCTTGATCTCAGCGATCTCCATGAGGCAGGAGAAATGTTCCATAACCATGGTGAACAAGCACGCCGATAAGGGGTCGTCTTGCCTGAGCCCTCTAGTGCTTTGAATGAAACCGCTAGGTCTCCCTTTGATCATTATCGAGAATGTGGGGGGTAGAAATACATTCGTAAATCCTGTTAACCCACCAGTCGTCAAAACCGAGAGCCTTCATAATTTGAACTACAAAGTCCCTCCTCACTGAGTCATAAGCCTTCCTAAAATCGAGTTTGATAAACGCTTTGTTGCTCCCGACTTTATTGAAGTCTCTGACGAGTTCATTAGCAAGGAGGCAGCTCTCCCCAATGTATCTCCCTCTCACAAAAGCAGATTGATTCAAGGAGATCAACCCCGGCATAAGGCTTTTCATACGACGGCTCATGACTTGAGCAATCACTTTGTAGAAAAAGTTGCAGCAGGAAATAGGCCTAAAATCGTTCAAGGACGAGGCCCCAATCTTCTTTGGGATGAGAGTGATAAAAGTGTGATTGAACTGTTTTAATAGCTTACCTGTGCGGAAGAAATCCCTTACGGCTTCCAACACGAGGATCTTGATCGTGTTCCAGTGCCGAATGAAGAAGCCTGCAGAGAAACCATCTGGACCCGGCGACTTGTTCGACTTGGCCCCCATGACTATCTCCTCAAGCTCCTTCATCGAGACGACCTCATGGAGAGTTCTATTGGCTTCCTCTGTTAGGATCCTTTTACAGGTGATAGAAGACTCCGTCTGCGGTTGGTTCTCCTCATTGTACAGAGCAGTGAAATATTCCACGACCTCAGCCTCAATCTCGCTGGGGTTCTCAATCTTCTTACCGTTGGCGTCGATGAGGAGGGCAATCTGATTTCGACTCTGCCTGGCCTTCACGATACCATGAAATTTTTTTGTGCAGCTGTCCCCCTGCTTAATCCAGTCGCACTTAGCTTTTTGAGCGAGTCTGATCTCCTCGAGATGCCTACTTTTGTTCACCTGCTTCCTGAGATTATTCTCTCTGTCTAAGGAGAAAAAGGAGGGTTCCTGTTGATTGGCCAACTGCAAATCTTCTAACTCTTTATTAAGTTCAGCCAGGGAATCCTTAGGCTTGTTCTTGAGCCAGACTTTGAGCTTTGATTTCACCTCCTTAAGCTTAGATATCAGTCTGAACTGGCTAAACCCGGAGAACCAAGTGCTCCAACCTTCAGAGACCACCTCGTTGTAGCCGGCCATGAGAGGCCAAGAATTGCAGTATTTGAAGGGGGGGGGGGGGAATCACGATTAGAATGGAGCGTAAGACTCACCAGGAGTGGAGAGTGATCGCTAGGGCCGGGTGGGAGGCCTTGAACCTCAGTGTTAGGAAAAGCTTCGAACCACTTTGAGTTCCCGAGAGCTCTGTCAATTTGACATTCTATGCGGTTCCCAGTGGCATGGTTATTCCAAGTCCAGATAACCTCGGATCGATGGAGATCAGAGACCCCTGCTTTGAGGGCGCAATTATGGAAATCCTCGATATATATATATATATATATATATATATATATATATATATATATATATATATATATATATATATATATATTTTGAAGCAATGGGTAATTGTGGCGAACTCGCCTCCACTGGGGCTCGAACTCCTGACCACTTGGGCCGCATGCATCTCTCTTAACCACTAGGCTAGAGGTCATTTGCATATATATATATATATATATATATATATATATATATATATATATATATATATATATATGTGTGTGTGTGTGTGTGTGTGTGTGTGTGTGTGTGTGTGTGTGTGTTAATTATAGGTGTATACTAAATATATATATATATGTATATGTTATAGGTATATACTGAATATATCTAAGTATATTTAGTTATTATATATATTAACCAAAAAAATACAAAAAAACCTAAAAATCGAATAAACCGAAAATCGAACCGATTTAATTCGGTTCGGTTATTGACCAATTCGGTTCGGTTTCGGTTCTGCTTATTCGATTTCGGTCCAATTTAGTTTTTGCTTATTCGGTTCGGTTGGAACCGAATAAACCGTATGCTCACCCGCTACTAATAAGAACAAGAATGAGACTGCACATCTTCACCGGGGAGTGAGCACATCCCGCGCTAACGACACCACCTCCCATCAATCCAAAAGAGCTTGAACCTACACCTAAACGTGCTCCAGCGGAGCACCACACCTCGGCCTCCTCTTCCTTAAAGCCACGCCACTCCCTCTCCTTGGACAACCACCAACACTCCCACCGCTTGCTAAAACTAAATATACTTTAGATACAGATGGCGGGATTGGGAGTACTTCTGGAAAGCCAGCAGAAATCCTTCCCAAAATGCCCCCAGATCATCAGCAAGGCCACCCTCTTCATCAAGAAGTCCTCCACCACCACCACCACCACCACCTCCTCCTCCACCACTCTCCCTCCCTCTCCTCTCCACCCGACGTTCCTGGACCACTGCTACCTCTGCCGGCAACGCCTCCTCGACGGCAAGGACATCTACATGTACAGGTACTTAGTCTAAAACAAGTCGTCGATCAATCTTTATCAAAATAATAATAAATATATAACCCTCAACTCTCGCTACTACCGGTGCACATCATCGGCTTCTTTAACGTACCATGGATCGGACTTATATAGCTGGCATGCATTTAGCGTGAATCCAAGGTTTTTTTTTTTTACCATAAATGTGTATAGGACAAAATTTTGGTATGTGACATGACCTTATATAATCTGATTTGACGTCATATTTTAAGCAAAATGAAAAAAAAAACGTTAAATACAGATTTATATATTTTCTCTTTGCATGCAGAGGTGATCGGGCTTTCTGCAGCGAGGAGTGCCGCTTCCGCCAGATTTTCATGGACGAGGAGGGAGCCGCGACCGACAACTGCTCCCTGGCGGCCGCCTCGGCGGCGTCCCGCCGCGGGGGCAAGAGTAGAGCAGTTGGTGGTGGTGGTGGCCACTACTTCTCTTAGCTTAGCATAGAGAGAGAGACCATGATTGGTTTTGACGGAAATGCCCTCACGATTATTGTTCTTTCATATTTAAGGGGGGAGGTGGTGGGTCTTTTTTTTTGGGTTATTATTACTATTACTATTATTTTGTTTGTTACTCCCTGTACTGCAAGAACGGAAGAGTTTGGTAACGCGAGACACCTTCAAGTTGATATATTCACTCTCGATAACGCTACTCTGTTTCTGGACACCATGCACACTGGCCACTGCTATTTCTGTTGTGTCACGACACCGGGGTGTGTTTATCTACTATAACAGCTGTTCGACAGTGTACACTATATATTACAGTGTACTAGTTGATATGTACATGCTAATCTATAACTATATTACTATATAATAATAATAAAAACTTTAAATATTATTGTATATATTTCTTTTGAAATGTGTTATTAACTATCTATACTAATAAAAATTATTCATTAAATTTATGAGATCAGATAGATAATTACGTACAGTTTTTTTAAAAGATAGTTATTTACAGTCTTATATGATTGTCTTTTTCATGTTCCATGATTATATTGAAGATTATATTGAAGGTCGGGTGTGGTAAAGTATGTATCAATGCATACTAGTCTACATGTACGTGCCACGTATTTTAATTAGAATATCATAAGTGACTATTCATGTGTGTGTTCTTTCTTTTTACAATGCCAAGAGATTCGAAGTGTGAATTTTTCTTTTTAATTTTCTACTGAGAATAATAACTTTTGAAAAATGGTAAGGACAGATAAATTTATTACTATTGGAACATAAATAGTTATATAGAAAAGAAACTTCATAGCATACAAACTTTATTGTTTTGACTTTAAACATAAATGACACGTCTTTATAAAATATTCGAGAGTATTTTAGGAATTCAAAAGTTTCATCACCAAATTTTTATATTATATAGTAGAATAGACAAGAGATTAGTACAATTTTTTTTTAAAATTTTCTATTGAGAATAATAACCTTTGAAAAATTGTAAGGACATAAAAATTTATTACCATTGGAATATAAATAGTTGTATGGAAAAAAAAAAACTTTATAGCATGCAAACTTTATTGTTTTGACTTTAAACATAAATGACGTGTCTTTATAAAACACTCGAGGATATTTTATGAATTCAAAAGATTCACCACCAAGTTTTCATATTATATAGTAGAACTAGTCATAACCCGTGCCCATAGGGCATGGTTCATTTAAGGTATTCCCCCTCAAAATCTTGGACCCCCAATTTTAAACGAACAATAATAATTTTGAGGTCCCCATCAAAATATTAAATCCCAACCACTGCTGGATGTGAATTTTCTTTGGATTTCCCATAAAATTCCACTCTCAATAATGCTCATCCACAACCATTATGAGGCCCCCATCAAAATATTAAATCCCAACTATCAAAATATTAAATCCCCATCTTTGGATTCTCCATAAAATTCCACTCCCAATAATGCTCTTCCCTATAAAACCCCACTCCCAATAATGCTCTTCCCCATAAAACCCTACAACCGTTGATTCACCAAGATTAAATCCCAACCACTCTTTATCTTGCACAGTCAGCCCTAGGATTCAAAAACCTTTGTGTTTTGTATAAGAGATAGATAACTAGTACAGAGTTAATCAATTCCTACAGTACACTGTAATTATGAGTCTACAATAATATTCTGGCAGACTATTTGCTGACAATTAAAAAATTGATTAAAACTTTGATAGTTGTACCAAAGTTTTGATACGGCCAATGACAAGTGGACCCTAAGTTTATATATATATATATACACACACACACACACACACACACACACACACACACACACGATTGAAGAGAGGGGCGACCCACTTGTCATACGGTGGTTGTATCAAAAAATTTGATACAACTATCTGTATCAAAGTTTTACACTAAAAAAAGGAAGGATAAAAAGAATTACAATTATCTCAATTTCAATGTTTACATGAATTTTACCATTGGGCCTTCAGGAATTTCGGATTTATACATTCCTACTATTGAGATGAAATAAAATATCAACAAATACAAACATAATCGTTGACAATTAAACATCAAAACGATTTGAGCTTGCAATGCCACTTTATACAATGAAAATGTTAAAAGATTGAAAATTTGCAACAAAAAAAAAATAAAAAAATCCAGGTTGAACCATAGAAGTATCACATCAATTTGTACACACCACCATGGACCAAATAATTGCGTACATTGAAATAATTCGACCTGTCTTTTTTAATGCGGGCCTAAATATCGTACACTCTGTTGCAATCATGATTACTCTCAACAACAGATCACTCTCAACAACTTATATAAACTCCGTAATTTTGTAGATTAGAGCTCGAGATAGAAAATGAAGATTGACATTGAGGTTGGTGTGCTTTCAACGAATAAAAGGTTACCCCCCCCCCCCCCCCCCCCCCCCCAGTTCTAATCATCAGTTCTACAGTGAACTGATCTTTTCATACCTAATGCTTGCTCCATTTGAGCAACATTGTGCTTCCTACTTTCTTCTTTGTTTCTTTTTATGGTCATGTTTATTAGTAGGTCAGGTTTAAATCGCATGCTATTATCAGCGAAGTTGCAGAAGTGTCAGTCTGGATTAATTGCATAATATTACACCACTAACATAAACCTGCGGGGGCCTTCTTGAAGGGTATACAAAGTGTCCGCATCATTAAGGGACACAGGAATTACAAATACAGAAGACACAATCAAAACTATGTTAACTAACCCTCTCAAACTTGCAAAGCATGAACAATTCATTTGTTACGAAACCAAAACCTAGTCCACATGGATGCTTGTTTTACAAAACCCAGGTTTACCGAAAAAGGGATTACTCTAATAGCACGAAGAAAAAGAAGATGAGAACAACCACACAGACTCGGAACAAGACTGAAATGGCTCTCTCTGCCGACGAGATCACAAGCATGCAAAGCAGGGTCGGTCCGGGGGGGGGTGGCTTGCCTTAGCCTGAGGAAATTTTGGTTGCCCTTCACTCCTATTGAAAAGATATAGGTTTAAGTTAGATTTGGACTGGCCGGTCCTAATAAAACCAAATAGCCTAAGGGTCTGCTTGGTAATGGTGTTTTCACCGGTTTTGGGGTGTTTTTGAACCGGCCGTTTATGAAAACCCCTGCTTGTTAATTTTTTTGAGGCACTGGTTTTCGTCGGCTCAAAAACCCCCCAAAACCGGTGTAATGTATTTTTGGGTGGCTTTGTAAACACCCCAAATCGGCGGGTTTTGAGCGGCTTTATTTTTTTATTCCATTTATATCCTCACAAAAATAGATATAATTATAACTATCGATACCCTTCCCTATTTAATTTATTCGTGTAAAAAACTTTCAGAACCGCTCCTTAGTGAATTACCAAGCATGGATTGGACTAGTTTAAAAGCCGCTACTTAAAAATCATCCAAAACCGGACCCCTCATAACCGCTCATAACCGGTACTCTAAAAACACCTCATAACCGCTACCCCGATAATTGCCAAGCAGACCCTAAGGGTTCTCCTATGGAGGGGGGTTGCCAAAGCCCGAATTCTTGTCAGGCTTATCTTGGGCCAGCCCTGATGCAAAGTCTGGACTAAACACACTTGAACATCATTGGATGCAAAAAAAAAAAAGGGCAAAGGAGATATCCGAGTCAGTAGCATTGCTCTAATTACATATAAAGGTTTTCCTCGCATTCTTGTTAGAAGTAAATTAATTGTGGTAATAAAATTACCATGCGTTGATATTTACATGTTTGATGCAAGGAAAACTACAAGAAGAGCAAATAGTGCAGTAAATATCTATAATAGTGCACTAAATATCTACTACAGGGAGAGAAAGATACCCAAAGAAGAAAATGGGCAGTGCTACATGGACTGCGGTTTATGACCGCAGTCCTGGCCCGCAAGCCACGGGTCGGCCCCTCATTGGAGGGGCCCCCCGGAATTTCGGGGGTGGGCTCCGAAGAGTAAGGGGGCACGTCGGCACGGACACAGCCGCGGTCACCCCCGCGGGCAAAAATGAGTTTCTGGAAGAAAATACACATGCAAACAAGGACAAGTGGAGGAGAGTAAGTGTGGAATTTTCATAAATAGAGCAGGGCACAGCTTTTTGAATTCTGCCCATGGTTTTGGAGCTCTCCTCCGTGTTGCTGTCTTCTTCTCCCCTTTCCCATCCCACTGTTCTCTTACACTAGAACATTGGTCCTCCACAGTTACACCATCTATCTCATGCATGATTGACACAAGTAAGTGAAAAGGAATAATGGCACACCAGCACTAGCTAGTGAGCGCAATGGGACACTTTTGTAGCCTAAATGAGGAACTCCAGTTCCTTTCACAAGGTCCACCATAACATGTCCAGTCCTCATCAGAATGGACTTTGTCCTCTGGACCCCATAACTTTGTTCCCCCGAGCCATCTAGGTATACACAGTTAGATCCCTTGCGGGTTTCGGAATGCGGGTTCAAATTCTATGTTGTGCCTTTTGTGCCCGTGTTCGGTTAAAATCCAACTAAAGGGAATCCCAGTGCCTACCACGAGGCTCCTACAAATGCAGTGTCTAGGAAGTGTCCGGCGACTCAAACCTGCATGCTCTGGCATATTTCTCTACATTAAACTGTTATAGATGTATGTGCCAATAGTGCAGTAAGCATTTACCTGGCATTACTGAGTTGTGGTACAGAAAGCTTTTAAAAGAAGTAACTACACTCCATAAGTGCATGTTCCCTCCCTGGAAATCTCTCCAGTAACTTCTTCATGTCTGTTAGGTGAGGTGCAGGTTGAGTCACCAGCTAATCCATCCTTCTCTCCCTTGAATCTCACCTGACAGTCAAAACTGGTTTAATGTGCAGTGTGTACCAGGCAACAACAAAATTTAAAAAAATAAAAATAAAAATCATAATGGTTCAGCTAGATAGCTGACCACTTTCCATTTGAAACAAATAAATCTGTTAGTATGCCAACTTATATATATATATATATATATATATATATATATATATATATATATATATAGCAAATGAACTCTAGCCTAGTGGTTAAGAGAGATGCATGCGGCCCGAGTGGTCAGGAGTTCGAATCTCAGTGGGAGCGATTTCAGAAACAATTTACCTGGTTCCAAAAATATATATATATATATATATATATATATATATATATATATATATATATATATATATATATTTTGAAAGAAGGTAATTGTGGCGAAGATATATATATATATATATATATAGCAAATGACCTCTAGCCTAGTGGTTAAGAGAGATGCATGCGGCCTGAGTGGTCAAGAGTTCGAATCCCAATGAGAGCGATTCCAAAAACAATTTACCTAGTTCCAAATATATATATATATATATATATATATATATATATATATATATATATATATATATATATTGGAAAAAGGTAAATTTTATTCCAAACAATTATAAAATCATACAATCATACACTGAGAGTGGGAGACCCACTCATCAGATATCCATTGATTTTACATCAAACTCAAGGTTATGGAGGATGCCGACAGGAGGGGTGATAAGCCCCTCGAAGATTCGTCGGTTCCGTTCCCTCCATACATGCCAGACAGCAGCAGCCAGCCGGACTCTGGCGGTCTTGAACCAGCCCTGCCCTCTCCCTCTACTATCCCGCAGCATAGTGATAATATCACCGATACCCCTGCCTGAGTGACATCCACCCATCTCACTGCACTGATCCGTCCAGATATGTCAGGATACCTCACACTCAAAGAATATGTGCCCAATCGATTCATTCTCCAAGCCACATAGCACACACTTTGGGTCGGGAACCTGAATCTCAAAGGAGATAAGGCGATCCCTCGTCAGCAGACGGCCCAGTAGAAGGCGGTAGACACAAAGCTGCATCTTCCTGGCTACGCCCTTACACCATATGATATCATAGTCAGTGCTAGGAGGAAATGTACGACGAATCAGATTATAGCAGTTGTGAACGTGAACTTCCCAGAACCCATAGTATCTCCCGGTGGATCCCATATCCAACAATCAGCAGGCAATGATGGGTCAATAGCGACTGTGCTGATAACATCTCCAAGCTCCTCGGTATGGCGGTAGGACTCAGGACTCCAACAACCATTACGGATGATACGTTGACAAGTCAGCCCCCTCCCAACCTCCTGTCACGCCCCGCTCCCGTAGGAACGATCGTCCTCGCTAAGGCGTGATGTCGCACGAGCCTATGTTGCGCTCGTGCAAGGCGGGTTCCATAACGGCCGATTTCAGCGGCTGCGACGGGGTCGTTGCACAGAAGTCCCCAGCAGAGACATTGAATAATAGCAGCGGAATTTGAAACAAAACACGAGTTATTGCAAAACACTCTTTTATTGATATTGAAACAAAGGTTACAATGGGGCGCAAGGCCAAGATTACAAGTCTCTCAAGCTCACTCAAGCTCACTCATCTCACATTACAAGTCACTCAGCTCTCTCTCATCTCTCAATACATGTCTTGAACCAGCGGATGCTTCGGAAGGCGACGTCCATACATTGTCCCGTATAAGTCTTTACTCCATGCGGCCGCACGCTTCGAATCGCCAAGGAACTTCGTGCCTCGACGCATCCAAGCGAGCTCCACGCCACGAGCTTCTACCTGTGCTTGCACATGGAAACTATGTGGGTGTCAGTACTCAACTGTACTGGTGGAATGAGCTCCTCACCCACCCATACAAAACCAACACGTTAATTTACTTTGTGTGTAACATAGTCCCTTTTATGATTGTCTTTCTACTCTTTTCTTAGGATCGGTTTTAAGACAGACGCCTTGGCCTATTTTGTGTCTCAAGACCATTTCGTGCTTGCAACGCACATCAACTCAACAACGTTAACCTATCAAGTCGTGCCTACCTTTCGGCCAAAATCAGAGACGCAACTACGCGATAAGACTCCATTCCCGTGTGACCGTGCTATAAGTCCTTGTTGAGGCTGTAGTGCCCCGTCCCGCAAAGTCAATCGGAGAAATCGAAACGCCGACGGCGTTGTAACTTAGCCTTGCAACGGCTGCTCGAAAGGCTCGCTCGTCCGAGGCGACTCCTCGCTCAGGTGGGGGAGTTTCGGTGAACTCGCTTCATCTTAGCCTTCACTTAATAACTCGCTGGTTTTCGACTTGCACAAGTAGGCTAATCTAAAAGCTACGAACGCACATAGCTAAGGGAATAATCCCGTCGGGTCGGAATGTCCTAGAACATGAAAAAAATGGTCCCACGGTCTACATAGAAGTCGGCTCAGCGTGCTTTAAAATGACACTCGATCCTTCGATCCCGTGGCTTGGGAGAAGGAAGTTGGCCTAAGTTGCTAAATTGCCCCGACACTTGAAATAGCCTAAGTCTTAGGCGTCGCCTACGTAAATGCTTGCTAAAGCAGGCACGCTCCCGTTGTGCAAGGCTCGGCATAGCCTTCGCATGTTCCGTTGGTCCCGTCGATTCGTCCCGACACTCGAATTTGCCTAAGTCCTAGGCGCCGTCCCCATGAATGCTTAACAAAGCATGCACGATTCTGTCCCGCAAGGCTTGGCATAGCCTTCGCACGTCCCGCAAGTTAAGTCGTCTTGCACGGCTCGTTGGCTTAAGTCTAGGCACCTAGCAGTTGGTTATTCAAGTTGATCCCGTGCCTAGCACGTTCCCTAGACGCGTAGCTCGGCGTAGCCTTTGCTCGTCGAGTCGTTGCCCGAATAAGTTAGACAAGAGTTGTGCTGGGCTATCGAAGCCATTTCTAGCACTGTCCCGCTCTAGCTGCGGTTATCAAGTCACGTAGCCCCTTGAGAATAAGGCTCGTCGTACAAAGTATATGACTTGAGCGTTAGCGTAGCCTAGAGAACCAAGCCTGTCTAAGGCACGAGTTACGGTCGCTTAGTGAAAAGCTTGCCACGAACAAAGGAAGTCCACGCGACTTGTTGTCGCCGAGATCGGTCCCGCAACTTGGGAGTCTCGCCATGTCTTGATATGTCCCGCACACGAGATCGGTCCCGCGGCTTGGGAGTCTCGCCATGTCTTGATATGTCCCGCACACGAGATCGGTCCCGCGGCTTGGGAGTCTCGCTAAAGTCTTGATAGGTCCCGCACACGAGATCGGTCCTCCGGCTTGGGAGTCTCGTAAGTCTTGATAGAAAGAAGGAAAAGCATGTTCATGTTAAGGAAAGACTGGTAGATCGAGTTTAGTCTTGCATGGTCATGGACAACTTGTCGACAAGGTGTAGTCTTCTCGAATGATTACCGGGGCGCCGGAATCATTCGGCCCGGGGGAAGCGAGTGTGGCTCAACCTGCATGCCGGATAACCGCATGGGAGTATCGGCGCTTCCGGGGCTAGCTACCCTTAGAAGGGCGGACCGATACCCCCGCCGAGCCAGTCCAAGATAGCTTGAAATTGCTAGTGACCACCTCATGTAGATTCGTCGGCAATAGCGGCACACCACATGTATGCCTTTGGATTGGGTTTAGAACTGGAATCATGTCTAGTCAGTAATACAAGGTCTGGGCCTAAGAAAGGGCTGCAGCATAGGCAACGTGCTTGGCACGATAGATGGCGTCGGGGATGTTCATGAAAGTGATACTATGGTCCACAAGTCTTGTCTAAGTTAGCAAATGGGTCTAACGGGAAGGCCGCAAGGCGGTAGCACGATAAGTCTTGATAACTTGCGAGGCGCGGCCTCATCTTGAAGCACGGACAAGTCTAAGCAAGGTCTAGAGGCACGACCTGCACGAGTCGTCCCATTGCCGTCCTTGGCACTTGAATCGTTGGCACGAGAATTGGTCTAGTAGGCTTGAGTCTAAGTAAAAGTCTTGGCACGGTCGAGTGCGCATAAGTTGCTCCTCGGCGAAGCACTGTCCCGAACATGTTAAGTTGTGAAATAGAATACGGCACGACCCTGCCGTCCCGAGTAGAAGTTCGGTCAAGTACTTGAGTAACTAGGCACTGCCTCGATCGAAACACACGTTGGTATTATAGCACGACCCCGTCGATGCACGACCATATCGTTGCATCGCTAAGTATAGACCGAGACGTCTTGTTCAAAATGCATCCTAAGGCAAGAATAGAAAGACAATTGAAAGGGTTTAAGCTGCACAAAGTAATATGAAACGTGTCGGTTATGTATGGGTGGACGAGAAGCTCACTCCACCAGTACAGTGGTACTGACACCCATACAGTGTTTCATGTGCAGGCACAGGTAGAAGCTCATGGCGCGGAGCTCGCTTGGATGCGTCGAGGCACGGAGTTCCTTGGCGAGTCGAAGCGTGTGGTCGCGTGATCTGAAGACTTATACAGGACATAATGTATGGACATCGCCTTCCGAAGCATCCGCTGGCTCAAGCATGTAATCGAGAGATGAGAGAGAGCAGAGTGACTTTGTAATCGAGAGAAAAGTGAGCACGAGAGACTTGTAATTTGGCCTTGCGCCCACAAATGTAATCTTGTATTCAGTATCAATAAAAGAGCTTCTTTTGAATAACTTGTGTTCATGTGTTCTTCTTTAAATTCTGCTGCAATGTATTCAATGTTTCTGCTTGGGACTTCTGTGCGACGACCCCGTCGCCGCTGATGTAATCGGCCGTTATGGAATTGCCTTGCACGAGCGCAATCTAGGCTCGTGCGGCATCACGTCTTAGCGAGGACGATCGCTCCTACGGGAGCGGGGCGTGACATAATGGTATCAGAGCACGGCTTTACGTCCTTGGACTTCAAATCGAATTTTCAGTTTTGAAAGCTCGTTCGTTGGAAAATAAGTATGCGCTCTCTCTCGAATGTCCCTCGGCATGTCCATACAATAAGTCTAAATATTTTCAAAAGCTCGTTCAAGCGTTCAATCGAACGCATCGATAGGCAATGGCCTTTGTGCCTAACGGTGTCAACTTGTCTGGAATGAAAACGCATGCTAAAGTTAACATGTCGCGTGCGTGCCTAACTAGTCCTACGATGACCCTAGCAATTGAGCGTGCAAACTCGAATAATAGTCCGTACGGGATAGCTATGCACGCGGCCTTTTGGCTAAGTTGTGCCGAGTGTCGCGCACCTCGACCCTTTGGTGCAAACGAGTTACGAGCGATATCGAGTACCGCTCGGTCGGGAGCGAAGCTGCACTTAGAGTGTCTATCGATAGGAATGCTATCGAGTTAACGCTTAGACGTACACGGAGGATTGACTTGGATTTCGAGGAAATAGTGCGAACAACTTAGTACGTCGATGCGACGTAAGCGATTACGCTAGGGATTCGTCGAACGAATCTGAAGGATGTCTTAGCGAATGACGCGAATGTGATTGAGGACTAGATCGGATAGCTCGAATCCGAGTGGTGTATGGACTTTTCTTGGAAATCATTCGAGCGAAGATTGAGGATTACGAGTAACGGCGAGTATGTCGGCGAGGCGATGCGATCGCGCAAAGCCTTAGAACGCGTCACGTTTAGTTGGTCGTGACTTCGAATGTCCCGAACGAGCATCTCGTTCGGACAACTTGCGAATAGGCAACGCGTGTTGGAAAATTATTCGGAACGATGAATGAAAATGAATGGTCTTGATCGAGGAAACTTAGAGGATCGCGCGTACGATATCGGATTGATGCAAATGAAGTGTGACTTGAGTTTCAAACAACTATCTTAAAACGAGCTTGAGGAATAGCGATCGAACTTAATCTTAAATATCGAGGAATGGTGGAATATCCAACTCGGACGACAGCATCAACGCACGACTCGAAATTGGTTGCAAAGGAAGATCGTCAGGTTACGCATATCGTCGATGGTATTGAGGCGTATCAAAGACCGATATGCGATAACTCGGGGGTACTCTGACTCAGCTAATAACGATCGTACAAATGTTATTGCTCCGACGGATGCTATACTCGGGATATCGAAACGTATCGAAGAAAAGATAAACTCGGCTCGAGGATTTTCTAGTTGAATGAATGACGGTCGGACTATCGAACTTGGATTGGATGAAAATGAAACGTTTGGATTTACTTCGTCGATAACTACAACTTCGACATTCCTGTCTTATGCGAGCGCAACTCCAGCCTCGCACATGCGTCCCGCCGATTTGAGACGATCACTCCGCGTGAGCGCTGGTATGATGATTCATACAGCGGGGGTGATTGACCTAGCTTGGCGTGACAAATTGTGTGCTTCGATTTGTGGTTTGACGCGAAGGTGACTCGAGAATGAATTTGGGTGCTTGAAGGATTGAACTTGAGGATTGTATAGGTCCGATCCGCGTACCGAAAATGAGTTAGTCTAAACTCAAACAAGTGTTACGCCCCGATGAGAATGATTATTCCGCGGGTGCGTTGCGTGGTGATTCATGAACCACCGTGAATAATCGGACTCGCGTGAGATTGGGGCGCAACGTATTGTCGAGCTAGATGACCTCATGATCGAATGCACGAATTGGTTAGAGTTGGTGATTTGGATAAAATCGAATATGTGCAACGCATGCATTGATGCGAATAGGTGATCGTGCTCGATGTTTAGAAATCTGAGTGACGCGAGCTTGGGTAGAAAACCCCGTACTACCGACTATGGTTTGACCCTAGGATTGGGGTCAGTGTTGACATTATTGTTGGGGAACTATGATTCCAATCCTGACATTGACTTAGCCTCGCAAAGATTGGCCTAGCGGTTAGGCGAAACGCCCCTGTCGCAAGAGTTATCAATCGAAGAATTGATCTTGAGGATTGGTTTGAATGGACAGCATGAATCACGAACGTAGGAAACCCTGCTCACGAGACTCGGCTGACATGCATATATTTCAGGGACGCCTGGGTATGTGCACGAGACGACTCGAGTGAGAATGACAAATTCCCTATCATGCGGCTTGGCTGAATGCATGTATTTTGGGGACGCTTGGAATACGTGCATGATCCAGCCAAGTGATACAATGAGTTCAAGCAAGACTTGAAAAATGGGAGTGTGTCGAGATCTTGAAATCATGTTAACGGAAAGATTGATAGTTGTGAGAGCGTGGTTCGGAATTGAGGAAACGCGTAGGCGAAGTGCGTACGATTAAGTCTTGGCCATAGAAATGATAGGAAGGCTTGCCCTCAGGAAAGTCTCGAGGACGAGACTTGTTCTGAGTGGTGTATGATGTAGTGCCCCGTCCCGCAAAGTCAATCGGAGAAATCGAAACGCCAACGGCGTTGTAACTTAGCCTTGCAACGGCTGCTCGAAAGGCTCGCTCATCCGAGGCGACTCCTCGCTCAGGTGGGAGAGTTTCGGTGAACTCGCTTCATCTTAGCCTTCACTTAATAACTCGCTGGTTTTCAACTTGCACAAGTAGGCTAATCTAAAAGCTACGAACGCACATAGCTAAGGGAATAATCCCGTCGGGTCGGAATGTCCTAGAACATGAAAAAAATGGTCCCACGGTCTACATAGAAGTCGGCTCAGCGTGCTTTAAAATGACACTCGATCCTTCGATCCCATGGCTTGGGAGAAGGAAGTTGGCCTAAGTTGCTAAATTGCCCCGACACTTGAAATAGCCTAAGTCTTAGGCGTCGCCTGCGTAAATGCTTGCTAAAGCAGGCACGCTCCCGTTGTGCAAGGCTCGGCATAGCCTTCGCATGTTCCGTTGGTCCCGTCGATTCGTCCCGACACTCGAATTTGCCTAAGTCCTAAGCGCCGTCCCCATGAATGCTTAACAAAGCATGCACGGTCCTGTCCCGCAAGGCTTGGCATAGCCTTCGCACGTCCCGCAAGTTAAGTCGTCTTGCACGGCTCGTTGGCTTAAGTCTAGGCACCTAGCAGTTGGTTATTCAAGTTGATCCCGTGCCTAGCACGTTCCCTAGACGCGTAGCTCGGCGTAGCCTTTGCTCGTCGAGTCGTTGCCCGAATAAGTTAGACAAGAGTTGTGCTGGGCTATCGAAGCCATTTCTAGCACTGTCCCGCTCTAGCTGCGGTTGTCAAGTCACGTAGCCCCTAGAGAATAAGGCTCGTCGTGCAAAGTATATGTCACTTCCCATTCCCAGAATACGTATTTCTAGAATGCATGTACTGTTTAAACGTATTTATTTAATATTTATCATGTATTATTCTGTAATTAACTTCTTTTAATTTCATGTTAATTAATTTCCTGTAATTTTATTTCTGTATTTTACTCTCTGCTTTAGCTTTGCTATGGGTTCGGCTCAGACTGGTTTAATTATGTTGGTTCATCATGAACCGAAATAAACCCCCACCAACCACCACCCCTTCTATTTAAAGCCCATCCCCTTTCTCTCTCTTCATTACTTCACCATTACTCTTCTTCTTTCTCATAACTCTCCCACCAACCTAGAAGAGATAGGCAAGTGCCAACTTGCTTCTTGATGGATCTCCATTTTTGTTGTTCCATTGTTTTCCTCTCTATATTCTAAGACACTTTAGTGCTTGGCATTTTCAATTTCTATGGATAAATTCTTTTAGATCTAAGTTTATAGTATTTTCGGATTTCTTGGGTTTTGATCTGTTTAACATTGTTATTTCCAAATTTTGATGGTTCCATGTTGTAGAGAATTTCGTTCTACCCCATTTTGACCTATGGAAGTCTAAATTTGGACTTACGGTGAAGGTTTTATGAAGCTTGGAAGCCAAGGGTTCCATGACCATCATTCTCAGATTTTCTGAGAATATGGGTTATTTCTCAGCCACATGGATTTATTTATTTTCCAATCTCATTTCTCAGCCGCATGGATTATTTATTTCCCAATCTCATTTCACAGCCGCATGAGAATCTCATTTCTCAGCCGCATGGAATTATTTATTTTCCAATCTCATTTCACAGCCGCATGGATTTATTATTTTCCAATCTTATTTCTCAGCCGCATGGATTTATTATTTTCCAATCTCATTTCACAGCCGCATAGATTTATTTATTTCCCAATCTCATTTCTCAGCCGCATTGATTATTTATTTCCCAATCTCATTTCTCAGCCGCATGAGAATCTCATTTCTCAGCCGCATGGATTATTTATTTTCCAATCTCATTTCACAGCCGCATGAGAATCTCATTTCTCAGCCGCATGGAATTATTTATTTCCCAATCTCATTTCACAGCCGCATGGATTTATTATTTTCCAATCTCATTTCACAGCCGCATGGAATTATTTATTTCCCAATCTCATTTCACAGCCGCATGAATTTATTATTTCCCAATCTCATTTCACAGCCGCATGAGAATCTCATTTCTCAGCCGTATGGATTAATTATTTCCCAATCTCATTTCTCAGCCGCATGGATTATTTATTTCCCAATCTCATTTCTCAGCCGCATGGATTATTTATTTCTCAATCTCATTTCACAGCCGCATGAGAATCTCATTTCTCAGCCGCATGGATTAATTATTTACCAATCTTATTTCACAGCCGCATGGATTAATTATTTCCCAATTATTTCCCTCAGCTCATGAGATTATTTATTTCCCAATCATTTTCCACAGCCGCATGAATCATTCCTCAGGCGCATGAGATTATTTATTTCCCGATCATTATTTATCTCCCAATTTTATTTCCCGAATTTGACATTAATTAACATTGATTGTTATCTTGATTTATTATTGATCATGCGTTCCTACATGGAACTAAGAGACTGGCTAGTCGTCTTATTGAATTAAATGGAATGAGACACGTTCATATTTGCAATCGATTGGCCAATCCCGAATATTGACATAAATACATGCAAGCTACAATTTATTTATTTATTTTACGAAAGCAGCATGTGTACTTTATGGTCAAGGCATAATTATTCCGTGGTTAGTTTTAATTGTTGTATTACGCTATGTAAGACCTACAACCTAACCGTACGGGTATCGTTGTAGAGTTGAGCATATCGTACTTTGTACGGAAGTACTCATTCTGAAATGACCATGATCCACGGCATGGGATTTCACTTAACATAGAGGCTACTAAGTTAAATAAAATAATGATTGCATGGAGAGAATGGATTTCCGAGTTCTTACATGGCAGCCCTCTTTGGTACTATTAGCGCCCAACAGGCCGGCTGGTTCCCACAGATACTGCAATTCTGCCACACGGGCAGGGAGCGGTATCTGCTTATATTATTGTATATTGTATATTGATGACGGGCGTCCCGCTGGGACTCGTCTAATTCATGATTGGCGCAATTGATTGATTGGATAGACTAGCCTTGCTTGCCCATAGTAAGAACTGAGAAATCCTTATTGCATAATTCCAGGATAACTTGGGACTCATAGTAGTAAGCCGTAGGAGTTGGATGGCCGTTTAAGTTGATTTGTTTGTGTACTGTACCTACTCTGTTACCTAACTGAGATGATCAGAGCATCAGGACATGACGGGCTAACTTCTGTCCTTATTTGGTTGGGAGGTTGGTTCGAAGTGTCGTGATGTTACGTGAATCCCAGTAGCAAGCAGAGATCTATTATTATATTCGCTTATTCACTAGTTTAAATCCTCATATCGTGCTTCCTTGCGGTACTTGCTATTAGAGGTCTAACCTCTCTGGTTTTGCATGGCCAGATTTAGAGCCAGTCCCCGAGGACTCAGCTTACTTCCACCTCCAAGATGGTCAATACTAGAGGAATGATCGCCGGAGGACTCGAGTGGGTTCCTTACTTCCCCGCTCGTTTTGTTAATTACTTTACATTTTGCCGCTTGGCACCGACATGTTAGTCGGATAGTCTTGCACTTACTTTTACATAATTGTAATTAAGTCAGACTGCAGCTGATAACAATTGTGTATATGTTGCTATATCATCTGGCTATGTTTTGTAAAGCCAGATCTCAAGAACATTTTGACTAAGCGTTTGGGACGCCTTATTGCTTTATCTTAAATGTTCTCTGTTATTGCTTCTTGTTTGAATGATTGAGACAATAGATGTGAAGTGACCATAGCAAGACTTTCATGTAGTATGCACCCCCTTGTCTTTTAGACAACATTGATCGTATTATACGGTATTCATCTACCCGTAATACGTAGCTGGCTGAGTCATTCCCCCGCTCTCCAGTATTCTGGTTCTGGGGCGTGACAGTATATGACTTGAGCGTTAGCGTAGCCTAGAGAACCAGGCCTGTCTAAGGCACGAGTTACGGTCGCTTAGGGAAAAGCTTGCCACGAACAAAGGAAGTCCACACGACTTGTTGTCGCCAAGATCGGTCCCGCAACTTGGGAGTCTCGCCATGTCTTGATATGTCCCGCACACGAGATCGGTCCCGCGGCTTGGGAGTCTCGCCATGTCTTGATATGTCCAGCACACGAGATCGGTCCCGCGGCTTGGGAGTCTCGCTAAAGTCTTGATAGGTCCCGCACACGAGATCGGTCCTCCGGCTTGGGAGTCTCGTAAGTCTTGATAGAAAGAAGGAAAAGCATGTTCATGTTAAGGAAAGACTGGTAGATCGAGTTTAGTCTTGCATGGTCATGGACAACTTGTCGACAAGGTGTAGTCTTCTCGAATGATTACCGGGGCGCCGGAATCATTCGGCCCGGGGGAAGCGAGTGTGGCTCAACCTGCATGCCGGATAACCGCATGGGAGTATCGGCGCTTCCGGGGCTAGCTACCCTTAGAAGGGCGGACCGACACCCCCGCCGAGCCAGTCCAAGATAGCTTGAAATTGCTAGTGACCACCTCATGTAGATGCGTCGGCAATAGCGGCACACCGCATGTATGCCTTTGGATTGGGTTTAGAACTGGAATCATGTCTAGTCAGTAACACAAGGTCTGGGCCTAAGAAAGGGCTGCAGCATAGGCAACGTGCTTGGCACGATAGATGGCGTCGGGGATGTTCATGAAAGTGATACTATGGTCCACAAGTCTTGTCTAAGTTAGCAAATGGGTCTAACGGGAAGGCCGCAAGGCGGTAGCACGATAAGTCTTGATAACTTGCGAGGCGCGGCCTCATCTTGAAGCACGGACAAGTCTAAGCAAGGTCTAGAGGCACGACCTGCACGAGTCGTCCCATTGCCGTCCTTGGCACTTGAATCGTTGGCACGAGAATTGGTCTAGTAGGCTTGAGTCTAAGTAAAAGTCTTGGCACGGTCGAGTGCGCATAAGTTGCTCCTCGGCGAAGCACTGTCCCGAACATGTTAAGTTGTGAAATAGAATACGGCACGACCCTGCCGTCCCGAGTAGAAGTTCGGTCAAGTACTTGAGTAACTAGGCACTGCCTCGATCGAAACACACATTGGTATTATAGCACGACCCCGTCGATGCACGACCATATCGTTGCATTAGACCGAGACGTCTTGTTCAAAATGCATCCTAAGGCAAGAATAGAAAGACAATTGAAAGGGTTTAAGCTGCACAAAGTAATATGAAACGTATCGGTTATGTATGGGTGGGCGAGAAGCTCACTCCACCAGTACAGTGGTACTGACACCCATCAGTGTTTCATGTGCAGGCACAGGTCGAAGCTCATGGCGCGGAGCTCGCTTGGATGCGTCGAGGCACGAAGTTCCTTGGCGAGTCGAAGCGTGTGGCCGCGTGATCTGAAGACTTATACAGGACATAATGTATGGACATCGCCTTCCGAAGCATCCGCTGGCTCAAGCATGTAATCGAGAGATGAGAGAGAGCAGAGTGACTTTGTAATCGAGAGAAAAGTGAGCACGAGAGACTTGTAATTTAGCCTTGCGCCCACAAATGTAATCTTGTATTCAGTATCAATAAAAGAGCTTCTTTTGAATAACTTGTGTTCATGTGTTCTTCTTTAAATTCCGCTGCAATGTATTCAATGTTTCTGCTTGGGACTTCTGTGCGACGACCCCGTCGCCGCTGATGTAATCGGCCGTTATGGAATTGCCTTGCACGAGCGCAATCTAGGCTCGTGCGGCATCACGCCTTAGCGAGGACGATCGCTCCTACGGGAGCGGGGCGTGACAGAGGCCGTGCCTCGCAACTCAAATGAGACTCAATCATATCGCCGCCTCGCGGCCCTTCGCTACTAAATCATCAACTGACCCATCCAACTTGTGAACTAGGTGTCACTCGACCAACTTTGCCTTGCGGCGTTTCCTGACTTAAACTTAGGACAACTCAAACCAACTTATGCAACTTATATGCCGACAACTCAAGACTCGACGCCACATCTCGTGCCGAAGCACGGTGTCTACGTTGCAACCAAAACTTAGGCCCAACATTGTGTTCTAACTGTACCCACACATTCAACTTAACTCAATCCAAAGGCACACATGCGAATTTGCCGCCATGCCGACTCATCTATATGATTTAGTCACTGGCTCCCAGAGCCATTGTGGACGCCCTTTTAGCTGAGTATAGGATGGACCGGTCAAAGCGGGTAGCTAGCCCCAATGAGCGTCCACCGAATACTTTGCCCCAGGCTCAGCTATCCCGCTCACATTCACCCTCAAGTTTCCTCCTAGGCCGGAACGGTCCTGCTGTGGCCCCAGGTTATCGTCCGAGGAAACAAATTTACCTTGTCGACAAGTTGTCCATGACGATGCAAGACTCGACTCAAACTGACGTCTCACACAGTCATTCTACCTCTAGTGTTACCATCTCTTTCAGGGCTAAGTTCAATACTTCTCACATCTGAGACCTTGCCTCGACGACCCAGTCGCGAGCATTCTTCTTTCTTGCCCTATCATTTCACTCAACTCAAGAACTATTGAAACACTTTACAAACTCAATGACTCAACCGTGGCCCGTGCCTTAAAACACTAAGTCCGTGACATCGTGTCTTAAACCAACTTGAAACACTATGTGACACCACCGTCCAAGTCATACTCTATATGACGGGCCTTACAATCGTGAGACTATGTGGTTATACCCAGCCGTAGAACTCATAGGGCTGTGCCTGCCACTACTCCTGATAGCTTAACATAACTTGCCTAACTTACTTTGCAACAACTTGACGAGCAAAGGCTGCGTCAAGCCTTGCGTCGTGGGAACGTGTCGTGCACGCGTTCGACTTTGAACAACCAAGTTATTTGGGGTGCCTAGACTTATGCCACAAGCCGTGCAATACAACTTAACCCGTCGGCGAGCAGAGGCTATGCCACGCCTTGGGCGAAGAGACCGTGCATGCTTTATGAAGCATTTATGCGGACGACGCCTATGACTTAGGCTACGTTCATAACTTCGCCAACACAAACCAACTTTCCTTCTCCCAAGCCACGGGACGAAGGACCGAGTGTCATTTTCAAAGCACGCTGTGCACCAATTCTAAGCCGACCGTTGGACTTTTCCATATTCTAACTCAATTCGACCTGTCGGGATTATTCCCTTAGCTATGTGGATTCATCTCTTTTATTATTAAGCCTACTTGTGCAAGTTGAAAACATGCGATTTATTATGTGAAGGCAAAGATGAGGCGAGTTCACCGAAACTACCCCACCTGAGCGAGCGGTCGTCTCGACCGAGCAATGTCTTCGAGCAGCCGTTGCAAGGCTAAGTCCGAACGCCGTTGGCGTTTCGATTCCTCCGATTGGCTGAGCGGGACGGGGCACTACACCTCCTGTTGTGACGTGACTCCCCTGATCTCTAACAGAGATTGCCGATCTATCCACGGATCCCGCCAGAGGTCCGTACTAGATCCATCCTTCATGATCCTCCGAATGGCAGACTGTAGGCCCCCCCTTGCCTCAAGATGCTCTTGAAAGGGACGAAATAGTTGTTATCAGAAGCACATGCCCAGAAGTTGTCCCGCTTCACATATCGGTTGTGCATCCAGTCCGCCCAGAGTGACCCCCTATTGATGAACCTCCATGCCAGCTTCAGCGCAGAGGCCTCTCTGATCTCCATCAATGGTCGGAGTCCCACACCACCCTCCTTGGGCCGGCAAAGCTGCTCCCAGAAGATCGCATGCATACCTTCCCTCCGTATGAAATCAGCACAGATCCGCTCCACGTTTTTAATGGTGGCAACAGGAATCAGGATAGACTGCAGCCAGAACTGAGCCAAAGCCAAAATAACCGATCTAACCAACTCAATGCGGCCCCCAAATGAAAGACCAGCGGCTTGCCAACCTTCCACGGTTGCTATGGAAGAACCCACACGGGGTGCCCTGAATAAGGACGGAGAAGGTGGGAGTCGTGATGCATTCCCGAATCCTAGCAACCCATCGAGCATCGAACCCCATGGCAGTCAGCAGGTGGCATAGAAAATCTCTGTTGACCATGTCATAGGCCTTCCTCAAATCCAACTTCACACACGCCTTCTCCCATCCAGGTTTATTGAAGCCCCGCACCATCTCATGCGCCAGAAGGCTGTGCTCCGCAATCGACCTCCCCTTAATAAAAGTCGCCTGGGTGGGAGAGACTAAGTCCTGCATGATCCTCTCCATCCGCCGGCACATGAGGTGCGTAATTATCTTGTATAGATAATTACAGCACGCAATAGGTCTGAAGTCCGCCAGAGATCTCGCTCCCTCCTTCTTTGGCACAAGAGTCAAGAAGGTATGGTTCAGCTCTTTCAACAGTTTTCCTTTGGTGAAGGACTCCTGTACCGCCTCAAGGACCGAAAATTTCAGAATCTCCCAGTGACGTTTGTAGAACCCACTGCTGAACCCATCCGGACCTGAAGCTTTGTTGGGGTCCGCCATCGACATAATAGTCTCCACCTCCTCCATAGTAACAGGGGCAAGTAGCAGGCTATTCCCATAGGGAGTCACCAACTTCTTCGTAACTACATCCGGGAACGCAGATATATAGTTAGTCTGAGAATATAAAGCAGAGTAATACCTGACAGCCTTTCCTTGGATTTTAGCTGGCTCCCCCACCAGAGTACCCTATGCATCAAGAAGCTGGGATATGTTGTTCCGATGCTATTTCGTCCGAATGACGTCATAGAAGAATTTGGAGCAACGGTCACCATCCTTAAGCCAGGAACATTTAGCGCGCTGGGCCGCACTAATCTCCTTCTGTAAACGCAGGATGTTGACTTCCCCTATCAGCTTCTTCTCTCTCGTCGCCAGGACCCCGTTCAGCATGTCAGATTGCATGTCCTGCTGGATGGTCCGGAGCTCTGCCTCCTTGTCTTCTAGCGAAGTCTTGGGCAAACCCTGCACCCAGCTTCGTAAGGCTCTCTTCGTGGCCTTGAGCCGATGTACCATACGGAACTGAGCCGTACCCTCGTGGCGGCTAGTGTGAAGCCCATGACTTTTATTTTATTTTTAATGTCCATATTTTATATTGTTTGGTGAGCCTTTTGTTTTTAGCCCATAACTTAAGCCTTGGTACCCAAAACCCGAAGCCCAAAACCCATTAGCCTTACCCATTATCCCACTCCCCGCTTCTCTCTCAGATCCGCTCTCCATGCCCACGTCCTCTCTTTCTTCATCTCACGTAACATTTCTTCAGAAGATCAGAAACCCCACAGAACGTTCACAATCCCATTTCCCACAAAAAATCCATAACTTCCTCCTCCCTCCACCAAATCCAAATCCGAGACCACCACCGCGCTCCCCTTGCCGCCCTCTCTGATTCCAGACCCCACTCCCCCACCTTCCGAGCCCGTCCCCGGCGCCTCCCGCGCGCCCTCCGTCGGCGCCGTCGTCTCCCGCGCGTGCTCCGTCGCCGCGTGTCTTCCCCACGTGTCCGCCCGTGTGCGCGTACGTGTCCGTGCTCGTCATCCCGGCGTCGTTCCGAGTCCGAGGCCTCCCCTCGGTACTCCTTCGTGCAAGTTTGGGTAAAATCTTCCCATTTCTCTCTGTCATTTTCTTCACATAAATCCATTTGTCATTCTGGCCGTAGAGTCTATCCTGTAGATTATTATTTTGGTTCTGTAGAATTGTTTTATTAGGTTCTGTGGTTTAATATTTTAGCTTTCCGTGTTGTAATTAGCAATGTGGTAATAATATACATATTAGGAAACTTTATACATGTTTATTTTGGTATTAATTGATTTATGGATTAACCTTATAAATTTAAAATATGGTTTAAATGATTAAATTGGTTTAAATTAAAGTTAGGATTATCTTTTAACTTAATGTTAAGTTTTAGAGATTTTTAAACCAAATAATAATTTAATATTTTGTTTACAAAATATTAGTTAAATAAATATTTGTTTAAAAGTTATTATCTTTAAAATAAAAGTTTGGTTAAGTAAATGGTATAAAAAAAATTAGATTTCGTTAAATGATTATATATATGATATATATATATATATATATATATATATATATATATATATAAATGTTTTCCTTTTAAAGATGATTTCTGATCAAGAAAGTTTTATAAGGAGAATTAATATAATAAAAACTAATATTTATTTAAAAATGTTATTTTGGTAATGGTATTTAATATTAAAACTCGAAAACCTTTTATATTAACTTTAAACCAATATTTTGGTAAGAAAACGTATTTTTGTGCATTATTATTATCTATGTTTAAAGGTGATTTTCTACATAATTTATGAAATGTCTAAAAGACATATTTTATGAAAATCATTCTGATTAAATAAATTCTATTTTAAAATGTTATTTAAATAAAAACTATTTTCTTACGAAAATTACTAATTTCGAGAAATTTATTTTAAAGTATTTTTCCTATTAATTAATTTGTTGTAAGGGCATAAGCCCAGTTTTCTTTTATTTTTCTGTGACTCTGTATTGTGTAGCTTAGATTTTCTATTTCTTTTCTGGGTTGGTTATTTGCGTAGCTAGACGTATAAATTATAATTGGGTATTAATTATTTTGTACAAAATTAATAAAATTTTCTCATATTAAGTTAATGAATAAAGATTCCTAATAATTTAAACAACTTCATATTTTCTCACTTAAAAGACCACTTAGTTTTATATATATTATTAAAAATACAAAGTCTTGTCAATTAAAGTGTAATTGCTATTTTTCCCAATAAATCAATAATCGGTTATTCCGTAAATTGATAACCAATATAGTTTACGACGTTAAACGAATTTCGTTAGATTAATTAAATAACTTAAAATCTGACTAGGGTCTGTTTCTAGAAATTGCAACTAGCACACCTAGATTTGGCTCATCTATGTTTCTAAGTCAGGATTCTCAACTGTAGGGTTTTGAGGACGTTTTTGACTTTCTCCCCGGGTACCGACATCATGTTCCAGTCATTAACAAAGGCAAGTTACGGTTATATTTTCTTGCATTTTATTTAGTAATTGTCATGTTGCATGCTTAAACCACATTGCTACACGGAACCCTCTCCTAGGGTTCAAATATTGATTGATATTGATTGTGGGAATATTGGGGGAATAGTGTAGCGTTTACGACCAATACCCCTCATATTGCATATTGTGAAACCCAGTTTTAAAATGTGTATTATTATTATTATTATTATTATTATTATTATTATTTATGAGCTTGGAAATTAATTTCAAAATTAAATTCATGGATTTTGAGTGCTGACCTGACCCGAGCCCGAACCCGATTCCCGAAACCCAGACCCGATCCTATTCTTTTCTTTGAAATCCGATTTATTAAAAAATATATATATATTTTTGCTCTTTGGATCTGGTCCAAATTGGACCAGATCTCATTTCCCTCCCCACGTTCTCCTTAATTCACTCTCCTATTAACACTCCATCACCACAAACCCGTTCTCCCCTCCCTCCTCCTTTCACTCTCACGTTCACCCACTCCCTCTAATTTCTCTCCTCCACATGCACAACCTCACACTTCTCCTTTTAATTCCCACCCAAAGCTCCTCTCTCCCCATTCCCACTCTTCACGGCAAGAAAACCCTCTCCCGAGCTCCCCGTGGCCAAGCCCTAGCCAAGCTCCTCCTCGACGGACCAGCCCCGACCCCCTCTCGGGTTCCTCCGCCCGCCGGCCGACTTCAGCGCCCCGGCCTCCGCGGCCTCCCGCCGATCAGCGGCCTCCCGCGCCCCAGCGCGGCTCCGCCCGCGAGTCCCCCGGCCCGCCTTCGGCACCCGCGCACGCGGCTTCTTTTGGCGCCGAGCCCGGCGACCCCCTGTCCGGCCCGCTCCCCTCCAGCACCCGACCCCGATCTCCTCGCCAGCTGCGCCGCGGCTGTGCCCTAGCTCCGGCGTGATTTTCCCGCGAGCTTTCCGTGCTCTCTCTGTTCCAGAACTGTTTTCCCTCGGGCTTTCTCTGTCCAGAGCCGATTTTCCCGGATTTTCGTGGTTTTCCATTCCCGATCAGAAGCTGTTCCTATTTCGGGCGTTGTCCCGAGACTTGTTACGTTGCGGCGCGAATTTCTTTTCTATAATTTTGCATCTGAGAGCTCTAGCCGAGCAACACAAGGTAACCCCTGCCCCGTCCCATTTTCTTTTGGTCTGTGATGAGATTGGTCCCCGATTCCTTCCCGGGAATTCGATTTTTAGCGACGTCGTAGTTTCGGAACCTTCGGAAAGGTTCTGTTGGTTGTTTTGCTTTTCCGAAACTTTTCGGAAAATGGATTTCTAGATATTTTGGTTTCGGATCTTTCCGATATTGTGCTGTGATGATTTTGGGTTGGTTTCGGATTCCCGAATTCGTTTCGGGTTGTTCCGAATTAATATTGAGAATAATTGTGGTTATTTTTATATATGTACTTTGGGATTCCATGGTTTGGGATTTGCAGAAAAATATTGGCACACTTTTCCCAGTTTTTGGGTTGACCAAAAATAGAAGAAATGATGCCGGATTTTCCGTAAAATTTAATTATATTTTTAAAATAATTTTAAAATGGATTTCGGAAAAATATCAATATTTTGGATTTTGATCGACGACCGTATTGGTCAATGGGCCCTGGCTAAGTGCAAACGAAACCGGCTTCGCCCGGACGTTGAGGCATTAGCCTATATGACAATTGGACCATATCTGAGACTCATTAAATATTTACTTTATTTTTATTATTTAATTTATTCATAATTAAATTATAGGAAGTTTTAGAACTAACGACCGTTTCGTCTTATTTCAATTTATTGTAAATAAATTGTAATGGGCATAATCCCAGCGGGTTGTTGGCTCTGTGACTTGTAATTTGGTAGCGTAGGATTTTCTGTTGTTTTCTGGTTTTGCGAGTTCTTGTAGCGTACGCGTAAATCTAATAATAATTATTTTCATATAGAAAATTAATAAAGTTTTCTCACATTAAAATTTACAAGTTTTAATATTTAACAACGATCATGTATTTCTCATTAAAATAAAAAATTTAGTTTTATATGTATAAATACGAAAATACAAAGTTTTAATCAATTAAATTGAAAACTACGAGTTTTTCCAAAATACAAAGTTTAAACGATCTTTCCCTCGTTATTAATTCAACGCACCAATAATCGCATTTTTGTTCGTGTTTAATAAATAAAGATTTAAAATTGATTAGGACACAATTAGAGATTTCAACTAGTATAGTTAGCTTGGTAACCCTGGATTCTGAGTCAATTTCTCGAATGTAGGAATTCGAGGACGATCCTAAATTCCCATCTCGAAGTCTTCATCCCTTCAAGTCCAGTCCATTTGAGGCAAGTACATTTTGTGTTAGTTTACAGTTATTTAATAATCGCTTTACTGCAAGTTTAAACCACGATGCAACACGAAACTCTCTCTGAGAGCACTGACTGATTGACTGTTGGGTACTGGGGGAATAGTGTAATGAGTATGACCACATCCAAACTACTGTAACTACTGTAACTGTTTGGGGACTGGGGGAGTAGTGTAATGAGTATGACCACATCCCAAAATAACTTAGAACTGTACTAGCTTACCCCTCATACACACGGGGATAAGCCGTATCTAAACTGTAACAAACCCAAGCCGGTCATATTCATTGCCTATTCAAATCACACTGTTTTACTGTTAGAAAACTGTTCATTTCTAAATTGTTTAAAAGTGCATGATTCTATTATTATTTCAACTGTCAAATTAGCATGAATTGTACTTTGCTCCCTCCTGACTGGAGATAACATTTTTAGGGGGATATTGAGGATGCTGAGCTGTTATACAACAGCTATTATGACCCGGTTCTGTACCCTATGGTGTTGCCAGAGTCCCCTTTGGAGGACGCAGGACCTGAGGCCGGCGAGCCGAACGCTTAGCTAGATTTTCTGTTTCTAGATTTGCTGTTTTAGAATTTTGTAATTTGATTTCAGCTTTTAATTCAGTTCTTTCACTTTCCAGTTGTATCTATTTAAAGGTTTAATAAAGTTTTAAATTTCCGAATTTTGAGTTGTGACAAATATGGATGTTGTTGTGGTTACCTGCTAATGGAACAGCTTACTGCCACCGTCTCAACAACGGTGCAGGCTGGGCATGATCCGGTTCGACCCAACTATTTGGGATCGGGTCGTGACATGTTTTCAGTGGTGGCCCATGCAGGTCCATGAACAACAACTTAGGAAAACATACCTAGAAACAATTAGAACAATAGAACATTGATTTGTCACAACATAGGTCCGAATTATATATAAATAAATATTTTTGTTTGATTATAGACTGGTAGGCTACCTTGATTATGTGTGCATCCTAAACCTTCCAGAGAATGGCCATTGACAAGACCAATCTTGCTGGCGATGAGGTGTCATCTCCGGATCATACCCCATCTCCTCAGCCAAGTCCAGGGTTTATTCCCTCGCAGCTGATTGACCGTCCCCATAATGCATCCAGTGAAGTTTTTACTACACCGGCGGATCCTACCTCTTCTCAAACTGAGCTGCATTTCCTTGAGGAAGTACCCATTCCTGATGCTCCATCAGTACCAGCGAACACCTCCCAAATGGTTGCCCTATTTCAAGAAATCCTGGAGTCCCAGAAGGCTCAAGCTGAAGTCCAGCAGGAACAGATGGATATCACGAGAGAAGTCATGAAGAACGTCAATGATGTAGCCTTAGCTATCTTAAACCAAGTTGGAGCGGAACCTCGTCCTAGGAGGGATACCCCTGAATATAGAAGATATTTGGGCCCTATCAAGTACTCTACTTTCCAGCAGTCTTGTCGTAAGAGGCTTTTGGCTTGTGACTACTGCAAGAGGCCTGGACATCAGGCCGTTAGTTGCCGCAAGAGATTGGAACAATGTTTAGCATGTGGATCTGCTGAACATCGGGTAAAGGACTGCCCCTTATCTTTCCATTAAACCAGAGCACATATCCCAGCAACACCTGTTAGGCCACAACCTAGGGACTCTTCCTATCCAGCAGACCTTGCCTCCTAATATAAGACATGATGCAGACTCGAGGTTCATAGAAGATGAAGCAGTTGGAGACTGCTCATGCAAGAGCCAGAACCATGAAGAATAGTACCTAGGACTGCTGAATAGTATTATCTATTGTTATAAGAAGTTGTAACAGGATGTCCTTAGATCAATCATGAGAGTTTTTTGCTGTAATTCTCCACATGAATAAACTTCTTAGTCACACCTTTATGGTAGATGTATTCCCTGATAGCCTTCCCGGATTACCCCAGATCTAGACATAGAGTTCACTATTGACCTAGTCCCCGGCTCTCCCCTATTTCTAAGGGATGCTACAGAGTCAACCTGAAGGAGGCCAAGAAGATGAAGGACCAGATCAATGAAGGCTCTAGGATTTATCCAAGACGGAACTTCATCCTAGGGAGTATCTGTCTTGTTAGTGCACAAGAAGGACGGAACAGTGCGGATGTGCATCGACTACCGGACGCTGAACAATATCACCATCAAGAACAAGTACCCTCTGCCCCGGATCGATGACCTATTTGATCTTTTGAGCGGAGCCAAGGTGTTTTCGAAGATTGATCTTAGATCTGGCAACCACCAGATCAGGGTCAGGAAGGAAGATATTCCCAAGACGGCATTCAACACCAAGTATGGGCAGTTTGAATTCTTGGTCATGCCGTTTGGACTGACGAATGCTCATGCGGTGTTCATGAACCTTATGAACAAGGTTTTCCATGAATACCTAGATCAATTGTCGTAGTCTTCATCGATGACATTCTGATCTATTCAAAGACGGAAGAGGAGCACGAAGAGCACCTCAGGAAAGTTCTGGATACTTTGAGGAAGGAGAAGCTGTATGGTAAGCTTTCCAAGTGTGAATTCCTTCTAGACAAGGTGGATTTTCTTGGCCATGTTGTCACAGGAGAAGGAATTTCGGTGGATCCGAAGAAGATAACCGCTGTTGAGAAGTGGTCTACCCCAAGCTCAGTTGCTGAAATCAGGAGTTTCTTGGGCTTGGCTGGCTACTACCGGAAGTTCGTGAAGGGTTTTGCCAGAATTGCTGAGCCGGTGACGAAGCTCACTCGGAAGAATGAAGAGTTCATCTGGACGGAAGATTGCCAGGCATCATTCGAGGAGCTGAAGAAGAGACTTACCACTGCACCAATCCTTGCGCTACCCGCAGGAACTGGTGGTTTCTCAATCTACAGTGATGCCTCAGGTAAAGGACTGGGTTGCGTTCTTCAACAACATGGAAAAGTGATTGCTTATGCATCTAGGCAATTACGGACTCATGAGAAGAACCATCCCACACATGATCTGGAGCTTGCGGCAGTCATCTTTGCTTTGAAGCTATGGAAGCATTATCTATATGGAGAGAGAGTAAAAATATATACAGACCACAAAAGTCTGAAGTATGTTTTCACTCCGAAGGAGCTGAACATGAGGCAAAGAAGATGGCTGGAGCTGGTGAAGGATTTTGGCATCGATCTACAGTACCACCCGGGTAAGGCTAATGTGGTCGCAGATGCACTTAGTCGATATCCTATGGCAATGTTTTTGACCAAGGAACGGCACCTGCTAGAGGACATTGAGAAGCTTGGACTGGAGACTATACTGCCTGGAAGGAAGGAGCTGGATGCTGATCCATTGTTGATGAAGTTGCAAGTGAGCTCGAGTCTGATGGACAAAAATCAAGGAGACGCAGTTTCAAGACGAGATACTTTGCAAACTTAGAGATCAAGTGCTGGCAGGAACACTTGAAGGATTCTCAATCGTCAGTGACGGAGCGCTAAAGAATGGTACGAGGCTTTGTGTACCAACTGGCGAACTGAGGAACGAGCTGATGCAAGAAGCGCACCAGTCGCAGTATTCCATATATCCTGGAGCCAACAAAAATGTATCGGGATATGCGACATGGCCAGGTATGTTGCTAGATGTTTTATTTGTCAACCAGTGAAAGCTAGCAGACAGAGACCAGCAGGACTATTGCAGCCGCTTGACATTCCGGAGTGAAAATGGGAGCACATAACAATGGATGTTGTGTCGGGACTGCCTCGATCCCAAGGAGGGAAGGATGCCATTTGGGTTATCGTGGACCGACTGACGAAGTCAGCTCACTTTATCCCCTTCAAGGTTGGTTTATCTACCGAGAAGTTGGCTGCACTGTACATGCGGCACATCTACCGGATTCATGGAGTACCGGTAAGTATTGTATCTGACAGAGATACGAGATTTACCTCTCACTTTTAGAAGAGTTTGCATGACAGTTGGGAACACAACTGAAGTTCAGCATCGCCTACCACCCCCAGACTGACGGGCAATCGGAGAGAACAATCCAGACGCTAGAAGACATGATGAGATCCTGTGTCTTGGAATTTGGAGGGTCTTGGGAAGACCATTTGCACTTGGTAGAGTTCTCTTACAACAACAGCTACCAAGCTAGCATTGGTATGACACCGTTCGAGGCGCTCTATGGACGTCGTTGCCGCACTCCACATGCTTGGGACGACGTCGGAGAACGAGCGTTGCTTGGACCTGAGAAGGTGACCGATGCAGCAGAGAAGGTGAGAATGATCAGAGACAAGCTCAGGATTGCCCAAGACAGACAGAAGCATTGGGTTGATAGTAGTCATCGACCAGTGGAGTTTGAAGAAGGAGATAGCGTTTCTGTGAAGTTTTCTCCTACCAGAGGAACAATCAGTTTTGACGGAGCTGGAGAAAATTGAGGCCAGGTACATCAGGCCATTTGAAGTTTTAAGACGAGTTGGAAGTAGCGTACCGGTTAGCTCTACCAGCTAATCTTGAGAGTGTGCAACGTCTTCTACGTATCACAGCTCAGACGCTACATTCCGGATCCGAGTCACATTTTGGATAATTCAGAGCTGAAGATTGGACTCAACCTTTCAGTGCCAGAGAAACCAGTTGCAAGCGTAGTCAGAGGTGAGAAGAAGATCAGAATTTGAGCCATCACATAAACTCCTATTTCTTATCTTTTCGTTCTAAACTTGACTGATGCTGCTAAGTTAGCCTAGTTTTGCAAGCTATCTCTTTATCAAGCTTGATTATGACAGTATTTTATTGGGTGCACCCACTAATATATTGTCTAATCAGGACCGGTGCATGATGGTCTGATCAACCTCGTGTACTTTGGTTCGCTTTTGTATTTTTCTGCATGGATGATATCATAAATGAAACTTGTCCCTAAATCGTCTCATCCACGACTGCCTTGGAAATTCTTATTGTTGGACCTGAGTTACGACGTAGTACCCGTACTTGCTTGATTTGAATTTATCCTACCCCTAACCCTGCCTTTAATTTCGAGGACGAAATTTTCTAAGGAAGAAAGATTGTGAAACCCAGTTTTGAAATGTGTAATATTATTATTATTATTATTATTATTATTATTATTATTATTATTATTATTATTATTATTATTATTTATGAGCTTGGAAATTAATTTCAAAATTAAATTCATGGATTTTGAGTGCTGACCTGACCCGAGCCCGAACCCGATTCCCGAAACCCAGATCCGATCCTATTCTTTTCTTTGAAATCCGATTTATTAAAAAATATATATATATTTTTGCTCTTTGGATCTGGTCCAAATTGGACCAGATCTCATTTCCCTCCCCACGTTCTCCTTAATTCACTCTCCCATTAACACTCCATCACCACAAACCCGTTCTCCCCTCCCTCCTCCTTTCACTCTCACGTTCACCCACTCCCTCTAATTTCTCTCCTCCACATGCACAACCTCACACTTCTCCTTTTAATTCCCACCCAAAGCTCCTCTCTCCCCATTCCCACTCTTCACAGCAAGAAAACCCTCTCCCGAGCTCCCCGTGGCCAAGCCCTAGCCAAGCTCCTCCTCGGCGGACCAGCCCCGACCCCCTCTCGGGTTCCTCCGCCCGCCGGCCGACTTCAGCGCCCCGGCCTCCGCGGCCTCCCGCCGATCAGCGGCCTCCCGCGCCCCAGCGCGACTCCGCCCGCGAGTCCCCCGGCCCGCCTTCGGCACCCGCGCACGCGGCTTCTTTCGGCGCCGAGCCCGGCGATCCCCTGTCCGGCCCGCTCCCCTCCAGCACCCGACCCCGATCTCCTCGCCAGCTGCGCCGCGGCTGTGCCCTAGCTCCGGCGTGATTTTCCCGCGAGCTTCCCGTGCTCTCTGTTCCAGAACTGTTTTTCCTCGGGCTTTCTCTGTCCAGAGCCGATTTTCCCGGATTTTCGTGGTTTTCCATTCCCGATCAGAAGTTGTTCCTATTTCGGGCGTTGTCCCGAGACTTGTTACGTTGCGGCGCGAATTTCTTTTCTATAATTTTGCATCTGAGAGCTCTAGCTGAGCAACCCAAGGTAACCCCTGCCCCGTCCCATTTTCTTTTGGTCTGTGATGAGATTGGTCCCCGATTCCCTCCCGGGAATTCGGTTTTTAGCGACGTCGTAGTTTCGGAACCTTCGGAAAGGTTATGTTGGTTGTTTTGCTTTTCCGAAACTTTTCGGAAAATGGATTTCTAGATATTTTGGTTTCGGATCTTTCCGATATTGTGCTGTGATGATTTTGGGTTGGTTTCGGATTCCCGAATTCGTTTCGGGTTGTTCCGAATTAATATTGAGAATAATTGTGGTTATTTTTATATATGTACTTTGGGATTCCCTGGTTTGGGATTTGCAGGAAAATATTGGCACACTTTTTCCAGTTTTTGGGTTGACCAAAAATAGAGGAAATGCTGCCGAATTTTCCGTAAAATTTAATTATATTTTTAAAATAATTTTAAAATGAATTTCGGAAAAATATCAATATTTTGGATTTTGGGCGACGACCGTATTGGTCAATGGGCCCTGGCTAAGTGCAAACGAAACCGGCTTCGTCCGGACGTTGAGGCATTAGCCTATATGACGATTGGACCATATCTGAGACTCATTAAATATTTACTTTATTTTTATCATTTAATTTATTCATAATTAAATTATAGGAAGTTTTAGAACTAACGACCGTTTCGTCTTATTTCAATTTATTGTAAATAAATTGTAATGGGCATAATCCCAGCGGATTGTTGGCTCTGTGACTTGTAATTTGGTAGCGTAGGATTTTCTGTTGTTTTCTGGTTTTGCGAGTTCTTGTAGCGTACGCGTAAATCTAATAATAATTATTTTCATATAGAAAATTAATAAAGTTTTCTCACATTAAAATTTACAAGTTTTAATATTTAACAACGATCATGTATTTTTCATTAAAATAAGAAATTTAGTTTTATATGTATAAATACGAAAATACAAAGTTTTAATCAATTAAATTGGAAACTACGAGTTTTTCCAAAATACAAAGTTTAAACGATCTTTCCCTCGTTATTAATTCAACGCACCAATAATCGCGTTTTTGTTCGTGTTTAATAAATAAAGATTTAAAATTGATTAGGACACAATTAGAGATTTTAACTAGTATAGTTAGCTTGGTAACCCTGGATTCTGAGTCAATTTCTCGAATGTAGGAATTCGAGGACGATCCTAAATTCCCATCTCGAAGTCTTCATCCCTTCAAGTCCAGTCCATTTGAGGCAAGTACATTTTGTGTTAGTTTACAGTTATTTAATAATCGCTTTACTGCAAGTTTAAACCACGATGCAACACGAAACTCTCTCTGAGAGCACTGACTGATTGACTGTTGGGTACTGGGGGAATAGTGTAATGAGTATGACCACATCCAAACTACTGTAACTACTGTAACTGTTTGGGGACTGGGGGAGTAGTGTAATGAGTATGACCACATCCCAAAATAACTTAGAACTGTACTAGCTTACCCCTCATACACACGGGGATAAGCCGTATCTGAACTGTAACAAACCCAAGCCGGTCATATTCATTGCCTATTCAAATCACACTGTTTTACTGTTAGAAAACTGTTCATTTCTAAATTGTTTAAAAGTGCATGATTCTATTATTATTTCAACTGTCAAATTAGCATGAATTGTACTTTGCTCCCTCCTGACCGGAGATAACATTTTTAGGGGGATATTGAAGATGCTGAGCTGTTATACAACAGCTATTATGACCCGGTTCTGTACCCTATGGTGTTGCCAGAGTCCCCTTTGGAGGACGCAGGACCTGAGGCCGGCGAGCCGAACGCTTAGCTAGATTTTCTGTTTCTAGATTTGCTGTTTTAGAATTTTGTAATTTGATTTCAGCTTTTAATTCAGTTCTTTCACTTTCCAGTTGTATCTATTTAAAGGTTTAATAAAGTTTTAAATTCCCGAATTTTGAGTTGTGACAAATATGGATGTTGTTGTGGTTACCTGCTAATGGAACAGCTTACTGCCGCCGTCTCAACAACGGTGCAGGCTGGGCATGATCCGATTCGACCCAACTATTTGGGATCGGGTCGTGACATATTTTCAGTGGTGGCCCATGCAGGTCCATGAACAACAACTTAGGAAAACATACCTAGAAACAATTAGAACACTAGAACATTGATTTGTCACAACATAGGTCCGAATTATATATAAATAAATATTTTTGTTTGATTATAGACTGGTAGGCTACCTTGATTATGTGTGCATCCTAAACCTTGATTATGAACATTGAGTTGTGACACATATTGTTATTGTGCGAGCTTACCCCTCTTACACACGGGGATAAGCCGTATCGCGTCGCTAGGATGCTATTGTACAACCCAAGTCGGTCATAAACGTTACCTAATCAAATCACATTGTTTCAAATACTGAATTGCTGAAAATTGCTGAAAAATATTGTTCAAAGTATTTCAACTGTTTAAAATTGCATCTTTCCATTATTATTTAGAATGTCGGATTATGTACTCGTACTTGCTCCTTTCCTGACTGGATTCCCCCAATAGGTGATGTTGATGATGCTGAGCTATTTTTCAATAGCTACTATGACCCGGTATTATATCCTGTGGTGTTGCCAGAGTCCCCCTTGGAGGACGCAGAACCAGAGGCTGATGAACCGACCGTTTAGCTAGTTGTTTTCCTCGTTATCTAGTTTATTTGTGTTGGAGTTGTAGATTTTGGTTTCAGTATTTTATTTCAGTACTTTCAGTTTCAGTTTGTACTTTTCAATTGTTGAATAAAAAATTTTTAAATATTCGTAAATTCGTGTTGCGACAAATGCAAATAAATGTTGTTGTGAATATCTGCATATAGAACAGCTTACTGCCGCCGTCTCACAACAGTGCAGGCTGGGCATGATCCGGTTCGACCCAATAATTTGGGATCGGGTCGTGATTAGAAAGGCCCTCCGTAACAACTTCCAAGTAGCCCTCGGAAAGATACCAGCTGTTGTTGTACCGGAAAGGACGCGACCTCACAGTGGGCCGGTCTGTGAAGCCAACCCTGATGGGGGAATGATCGCTCGTCCCAGCGGCCAGACCCTCAGCCGACGAGTTGGGGAAGGGCCGAAACCACTCCCCGTTGCCCAGGGCTCTATCCAACTGGCATGCAACCCTGTTATGGACTGCTTTGTTATGCCAGGTCCAGATAAATCCCGAGCGTGACAGCCCCTGAAGCCCCGCCTGTAGCAAGCATCTCTGGAAGTCATACAGGACCGGATCAGGGACTGGTCTGCCTCCCACCTTCTCCCCTCTGTGTAAGAGGGCATTGAAGTCACCCATCAGGAGAAGCGGTAGGTGCGAAGAATCCACAGCGGAGGCTACCCTGGATATGTCGCTCCACAGGGTCTCCCGCCTCCGCCGGTCGTTGTGGCCGTACACCGCTCCCAGTAAGAACCGAAAGCCACCCTTGTTCGTAAAAGATATGGCAATCAGCTGATCCGTCATCAAGATCAAGTCCCCATCCCAACTCTTGGAATTCCATCTAACCCAAATCCTAGCCATGTCGCAGAGAACCAGGTTGTGGAGTTGGACCCAATGGGATGGGGTCCGACGAGCTAGAGTCTTCTCCCCTTTAATCTTCGTCTCCAGCAGGACAGAGATGTCACACTTCTCTCTGTGTAAGACCCCACAAATCTCCCTCCATCTCCCTAACGAACACGCCCTCCTCACGTTCCAGGCGATAACCGCCATTAATAATTGGGAGATACGTTCCCCTGGAAGTCACCTGGACTGGTACCTGGGGGTGGTACCACATCCGTCTCCGTCATAACCTCCTCTATCCCAGCGGCAAGAGTATGCCGATTCGCTGCTTGGGATAGCACCAGGGCCCAGGCCGGGTTGTCCACACAGAGCACCTCCTCCCTATCAGGGGACTGTCCCCCCTCCCACTTGGGAGGCCATCCCGTAGTGGTCCAGCCCGTCTCTTCCTGCTATATACTTTTCCTTCCAGAGATCCGCCATCGCCCTCCTCCTCTCTCCCCAAGGCCACCATCCCCTTGGTTACCATACTCCTCTGCGCCGAGAAAGTGATCATCGTCCCACTAGTGGGAGCCGGCTGGGGCAAGATAGTGCGGCTCAATCCCCCAGCCTCCTCCATCGTTCGGTCGCCCTCCTACGTGGTATCCTCCACTCTATCGTCCCCAGACAAGGACTCCATCTCCCGTGATGTGCCCGACACCTCTATAGAGGGTGGGGTCGGCCCCGACTGTGAACCTCCTGCTGGGCAAGCACTGTCCAGATGTCCGAAACAAGCACACTGTGAACAGGTTGGGGGAACCCATTCATACTCCACCTTCTGGGATAGCACCTCTCCAGAGGGCACTTCGTACTCCAATAACCTCGGAAGCTCCCCTCCAGTCCGGATCTCGACGAATATCCGGGCGTACATCAGCCTCGATCGAAACGCTGTAGCCTTATCAGCCTTGATCGGTGTGCCCACCAAGCTGGCTAGCCGCAACAGCAATGGGATGCTCCAAAATCTAACAGGGAACTCCGGAAAGCGAATCCAAACCGGGATGGCATTCAAGACTTCCTTCTCGCACCGCAACTCAGGTGTCCACTCCTTCAAAATGATCAGCCTGCCATCAAACGTCCATAGACCGCCTTGCAAAATCCTGGCGACATCCTCTGCTAGACCAAATTTCACATAATAGAAGCCATTCTCCCAAGTATATATCTCCATACTCCCTTTAGGCTGCCAGACCCGCGCCGCATACCCTCGAAGCTGTCCATAGAATGGCTTGTTCCCCAGGACGTACAGAACGAGCGTATTCTCCCAGAAGGCAGTCACCTTCTCAATCTCCTCAGCAGGGAACGAGGCCCGGAAGCCGCTCCCCACCTTCTTCGGCGGCACGTACTCCATAGATGTGGGGGTTTTTGTGCCCACTGGCTTGCATATATCAGCCCAGGACCTTCCCGCTGGGCGGGGGGCCACCCCCTGTGGCCGAGGGGCTACCCCAGTAGGAGATGCACCAGGGCCCTGACCTCCCAGGTCTACCAATTTACCCTTCCCCTTCTCCGCCGTGGTCGCCAGCCCATCGATCTCGCACCAGACTCCACCGGGCCCCGGGACGATGTCCGCGCCTCCGGTCCCACCCTCGGTCTCCTTGTCGTAGAGGTGCGCGCCTTTTGGGAGGTCTGCACGCCCCCCACCATACCTCCCGTCTTTGTCCTCCGTCGTCGTGTTACCGTCGTCCAACCACCTCCCTCCACCGTGCCCCCTTGATGGCTGACCCCAGATCCCGGTTGGAAACCAGTGGTACCCGCGAGATTTGGGACCCCCCGAGCCGTCCTTCCCGTCGAGCCTCCCCCGGTCCCCGCCATAGTCCCTCCCCATTCGCCGGGGGCTGTGCTCGCCGCCGCTGCAGTCGCCTGGCCGCCCGCCTGGCCACCCGCGTCCTCCTGGACTGTGACAGATCGCCGGCGAACTCACGGGGAGCCACCTGGCCCTGCACCAGTCCACCGGCGAACTCGCAGGGAGCCACCTGGCCGCTTGCGCCCATCCTGGCGGCCCCCAGGTCGCCGGGCTGGCTTGGCCGCGCCTGGCCGTGAGTCGCCGCCGCCACCGCCGCTGTCCTGGCCACCGCCGCCTCGCCGCCGCTTCCCCCCCCCCCCCTTCCCCCCCGGCGCCGGAGTCCCACGGAGGGGACCCCATCGGGCCTAGCCGGGAAGTCTCGAAGGAATCGGGAGCCCTAGCCGAGCTTTTCTTGCTCATCGGAAAAAAAAATTATTATTATTATTATTATTTTATATATATATATATATATATATATATATATATATATATATATATATAAAGCCAACTTTACATCAAAATCAATACATAAGAATGACCAACAAAAATCATTTAGCTCAAAACTTAAATACAAGACCTATTGAATCACAAGGATCTAACTGAAATATGAAATAATGAATTCCAAGGAAATAGCAGGACAACAATTAACAGAACATAAGGAAATACACACTGAATTTTAGTCTTTGAACCTAGGAAAAGCATGGACACTCCAAAAATGTGAGCCTGTGTCGTACCGACACAAACCGGCACTTCAAAATACACTAGGACACACCAAAAGACCTTTTGTGTCGATGTCACCGTGTCGTTACCATGTTGTGTCGTATCCGTGCCCGTGCAACATAATCTTTCTTAATATCCAATACACCTTCAAAATCTAAAGGGTCTAAAGGTTGGTTCTCTGGCATCTCAGGTCCTTGGTGAGACATTGCCTTTAGTTTCTGAAAACGACAACCATGGCGATGTAAGTATATGACTGGAAGGTCCCACTCTTGTTCAATGAGATTGAACCCTCCTCTCCTAAACCCACCATAAAGGGGAGAGAGCAAAAAAGCAAATCTCACTTGAAAATATATGGTGCTAATTGTTCATATATATGACTTGAGACCATGTTGGGGACAAATTATAAAGAAAAATTCTATTAGTTGCGCAAAGGAAAAGGATAAAAGAAGAAGGAGGATAAAAAAGATTGACAGATATGGTGCATAATTCTTCAGTTTAGCTTTGGGAAGAATCTGGTGCCCATCTTTTCTTGTACTTCGGGGCCATACTAAGATAATCTTGTGATTTTGTTATTATCCTACAAAACAAACTTTTCAAGTGCAAGTTAAAGTTCGACAATTTACTCAAATCTTGAAAAGCAGTTTCTCTTGGGGATAAGAAAAGAATAGGGCTTAGAAAAGTAATAGGTTGGATATGGAGTTGGAGATATTCATAAATATGAGAAATGTTGGGTTACATGAATAGAGGGGAAGGAGATGACTGTTTGATACCATCCCTTGGTTGGGCCAAGGGACGGAGGCATAACGGTCTATAATGTCAAAAATGTAAATTTTAACGTCCTCCACTAATTCAAGGGGTTTATGTATAATACCATATCTAATAGCGGTATGTTTTCAAATAATAAGATTTGGGTGGTTTATGTTGAAATGGCTAAAGATTTGGGGGGCTTACATAAAGAAGAACAAAAAAACAGGGTTTTTTAGACTTTGGGTCTCAAATAAGTTGAAATTTTTGCATTTGGGTCTCCATAATTGATCTAATTATTGGATCTTGGACCAATGGTTGACTCGACTGACTGGGTTGTGTTGTTGTAGGAATCCTTGTATCTAACTGATTGTAGATGTCCATACCTACTATTACTTCATTTCTTCTGTGTACTAGAGTTACTCTTTCATCATCTATGTACATAGAAAGACGAGTCAACACTTGGTCCAACATCCAAATACTAATTAGTCGATTATGGAGACCCAAATGCAAATTTCGCAACTTATTTGAGACCCAAGGTCTAAAAACCCCAAAAATAATGGTACTTCTTTCTGCAATTCACATTATGGATTCAACCATTGTTGTAAAAACAAATAACATTCTAATTGAGTTGCTTATTGAATTAAAAACTGACACAAGTAGTCAAGTTATTATTCTAGAAAACAAATTTGGGGTTTTGATAACTCCAACAGATTATAGATATTGGAATTTGATGTAAATTTATGATTTTACGAGGTTTTCTAAAACTCTGTCATGTGTGCCATTTTTTTCTTGGCCTGATTTGAGAGAAGGTGAAAGTGGTTTAACGATGGTGTTTTTACAGTCCATTCTATGTACAACTCCAATTCTTAATATTGCAACAGATACCTCCAGCAGACAATTTTTATATGGATTTCACCTAGACCACTCAAGTTTAAGAAGTCGCATGTCTGGTTGGTTAGCCAAACAAGAATCACACAGTTGACAATTTAAGGGGGTTAACATCCATATGCTCTGTAAGAAGGATATAGAACCTATTAATAACATATTTTTTCAATTTCATATGGTGCCGTTCTTTAGGGATAAATTTTATAAGATCTTTCAACTTTCAGAGTTACTACTTACACAGACTGATTATTGGACTTCAGATTCAGATATCTGAGAACGGAGGTGCATATAGAAGAAGCGAAATCAGAGGGTTTCTTCCTTTCATAAGTATTTTCACATTTCTTCTATCTAATTTCTTTTTGAATATCTGCTCTCTTTCTCGGTAGAATTTGCTTAAAGGAAGAAACTGTCTAGGAATACTAGTGTGGTACCACTCAATCATGTCAGGGTGGATTAGTAGAAGTTTTAAGTTGTTGCTTCTGCAATCAGATGATATGTAATGATTCAGATGAACTATATCCATGCAATGTAATGCTTACTTATTCGACTCTTAATGACATCCTTCTTCCTGAAAAGAGATTAAATTAATATACAGGTTGATATGACAGATTATCTATGGAATACGTAAGGAACTTCAATCTGACTAAGCAACAGGGCAAATGCTATTAGGAACATATGATTTATTTATTGCAAATATATATCGGGTATGAAATGTCACCAATGTGATAACTTAAGAATATTAACACTGCATTTACGAATTAGATAGTTACTACAAAAAGAGAGGCAAAATTAAATGAAGCAAAATGATTGACATCATAATGGAAGATTATTAGATAGTTTTGGGTCCAAAATGGAAAAAGGCAAGATGGCCACTAGTATAAACAGGAGTATCAAAATGACTTCACCATATTTTCATTTTGGGGCTGCCTTCACAAGGCATTGTGATTTGCACTTGAGGGAACAATAGAAGCTTCAAAAAAGCAGAAACTCAAAGATCTACAACTTGCTTGAGCTTTATTTTGAAGGATCTTCATAATGAGACAGCGACACAAGTCAATCACAGACAGCAGAGCTCAACACGATGAATGGCCCATTCATGCTTGTTTATGTAACTAAAGAAAAGAATCTTTAATTACAAATATATGGCTTCACTTTCTAATCTTAATTGCACTGATCTTGACGATGGTTGGCAGATGCAGACATTCTACATGTAGTTGGGGTGATCATGCAATGGAAAGTTGATTAGTAATCAGCAATACATTTAAGTTTCTTTCGTAGTTATTGTTAGAAGTCTAACAAACATAAAACATTTAGTTAATAACAAACTCGTAGCATATTCAAGACTACTTGAGCAGTATAGGTCTTAATTATCAAGCTTGAATTACAATTGATTGTGTTATATATATATATATATATATATATATATATATATATATATATATATATATATATATATATATATATATATATATATATATATATATGCGCCAATGACCCCTAGCCTAGTGGTAATGGCGAGGCATGCGGCCAGAGTGGTCAGGAGTTCGAATCCCAGTAGGAGCGATTCCGGAAACTAATTACCATTTCCATATATATATATATATATATATATATATATATATATATATATTTTTTTTTTTTTTTTTTTTTTTTTTTTTTTTTTTTTTTTTTTTTTTTTTTTTTTTCTTAAGCAAATTAACATCTCAAGCTAAAACAAGCAAGCCAAGCTCAAACCCCTAACAAGCATCATAGTTTTGGACACGAGCTGAAGAAGAGTCACAGGATGTTCGTCAAATTCCAGCCACGCATGAAGAGGACAGCTACCCGATTTCAGACCTTATACTGAAATGTGCAAGCAACTAGAAATGAGTAAATATCCACCACTTCCTTTATAAATAACCTTCCCATAAAATGTTTGATAGTAGTGTTTGTATCTGTAATTCCTGTATTCTGTGTTCGACATGTAGCTGACACAATACTTTCCGATGCACATATTGCTACCCGATTTCAGACCTTATACTGAAATGTGCAAGCAACTAGAAATGAGTAAATATCCACCACTTCCTTTATAAATAACCTTCCCGTAAAATGTTTGATAGTAGTGTTTGTATCTGTAATTCCTGTATTCTGTGTTCGACATGTAGCTGACACAATACTTTCCGATGCACATATTGCGCGTGATCCCTCCATGTCTAGGTTCCCAAGGGTCCCAAAACATGGATGAAATTGATTTGGCATGGTCGTGTCATCCCTGACATAAGTGAGATATGAGATTAAAATTCCCTTTGCGGTGGATCCTGTCTATTAACTTTTTGGACCTAGTTACTATCTGAAACATACATAAATATTTTATTAAACCTAATACAGTAGTATTTCCATAGATTAATGTTCATGTGTATGTATAATTGTATCCATTTTGTACTTGTAGATCCTATATTTCTTAAAAAATATCGTATTGGGAATCCATATCGTGCATGTATCCATATTTGTTTCCGTGTCTGTGCGACCTACGTGTCATCTTATCAGCTCTTATTCAGGAAGTCGCTACTGATTTGAATAATCATTTAAGTAGGATTAATACAATGCACCATCGTCAAGATTTCCAAAGTTATAAATTCTCTCAAAATGTTTGAAAATAAAGTTCCTGTTGTCTGTAAATTTCCTGACTCCTTTTGACTGAAGTCCCATGTGAGTATCATGGGACTGATAAATCCTTTTATCATATTCCTAAACAATTAATTCAAAATACTTCTACAATATAGGCATTGTACATGTAACAAAATATAAATAAAATATTGGCAATTGGCGCCCTCACTAATCACTATATCTCCCTTTCTCCATTGTCCGTCCTGCCAGAACCCTAACCACCCCCATCACCAAAGCCGCCTTCATAACCATCACTTTTCTCCCTTCTCACTCTCTTACCAACCTTTGCAACCAAGGAACACCCTCCAAGTCCCCTAGACCATTCAGAGTTGACGAAGAGGTTATATGATACAGTTTGCTATAGGGAATTGCATTCATCTCTATGACACATTAAGCCAAAAAGTGAAAAGATACAATCCCACGATTTCAAGGTTAGATATAAGTCCTAAGTTTCAACTTTGAATTAAAGCTGATTTTTTATCCGTATGTCCTGCTTGTTTATAATGCAAGCAGTCAAAGAAACCAAGTTCAAACAAGCTTTATAGAGTTTGATTCTTATATGACTCAAATTAATTCCAATCCACCTTGAAGACAGTTCAGCATAACTTCAATGTCACACCTAAAGTACAGGCACAATAGCAATTCGAGATTTAGGGAGTAAGCATTATCACTGAAGATTAGCAGTGGCTGACATCTTCTTACTTCTTAGCATCGTTGAAAAACCACTATCTATGTGATGAAGTTATGAAATAAGTAGCTAACCCTTGCTGGTTAGTTCAAGCCCTAACATTGTTACAAACTTACATGTAGATCACGATGTGCACGATTTTACTTTCATCAGACTATTTTGCTTTTGTGGAGTACACCTGAAAGTAGATAGGGTCAGGAAAATCACATAAAGCAAAGCACCTAAAAGATATTTCATATGGTTAAGGCAACTGTTAGATGGAAATCACTTTCACATGCTTAAAGGTATCTAAATTAACAAATAGGATTTATGTAGTTAGTCATAAATCAAGAATTACAATTTAAGGTGTTTGTTGTTATTATAATCGTCTTGGATAAATTGATATTTTATTGGAGAAAGACGGTACTTCCACCCTTTTCCTCTATGGTAATATATAACTATATACTTTTTTGAATATTTTTAGAATATTGTGAAGGTTCTTTACCATTAATTCTTAGATTGATATTAATTTGTGATACATACAGTGTCACTGTTAGAGATTAACCAACAAAGAACAATCACACAGGAGAGACTAGATTTAACGTGGTTTGGCTGTGCCTACATCCACGGACAACAAAAGAGTGGATTTATTTATCACAATGCCCAACCCTACACTTAGAGAAACAAATTCCATTTTCGGGTCGCCAAATATCCAACAGGGTCACACCACAAAGTTTCAGGTCAAAGTCAAACCGGAATACCTGACATATCATAACAGTCTCTGTAGAATAAATGATGTATTTCACAGCTATATTCAGAATCACTTTATTCATTTCTCGGAAAGGGAAGTCACGCAACCTAGTTATAGACATTTGATTCTGATGCAGGTCTTCACAGATATATTTATTTGGATCAGAAAACACTATTGTCGCATAATTCAACAAGGCTATGAAGTATGAAATTGGATAGTACAGCCAAGAATTTTTTTTCCATTAATAAAAAGAATTTGAGTTGAACACCAATAACCCAGCATAAAAGGTTAAACATGTGCTAATTGTAAGTTTGGAAGCATATGCTAAGATAGATGAAATATGAATAAATAAAGGGGCACCAAAGCAGTGCATTTGCCGCCAAACCATCATGTGCTCCCGGAAATTAGCAAGTGCACTATCTTTAGGAAACTTCATACCTTCAGGTGTTATAGGATTTTAATGAGTTGGTCAGGATATTTGCTTGCACAAAATCAATTATCAGCACCATCCTTCATATTGACAAAGGTTGACCGAGACGAGTTCCAACGGCTTCCATATCCATTGATGATCTATCCAAAGGGAAAGTAGCTTGCCTAATCTTCCAGAGAAATTCAATCTCTACCTGCTTTTGAGAAGACTATTAAATCGTCTGTTAAGTCTTGGCTATTAAAGTTTCATAGTATTCAGGATTGTTTAAAGAGAGAGAGAGAGAGAGAGAGAGAGAGAGAGACTATTTCACACAGAACAAATGATACCGAAATTATAGAAAATGTTAGTTATTTGTGGATTATCAAGATGGAGTACAAGGGAGTTGGAAGCTAAATTTTACTTTCAGACACTCCTTGCACAATAAAGATATAAAACTGGAAACAACAAGAACAAAGCCCTTATCGCAAATTTTTGGGGTTGGCTACATGAATCCTTAACTTCCATTCAGCTCTGTTATTGAGCACCTCCTCATTCATACCGGTATCCTTTTCACAGCCTTGATCCAAGTTCTTTAGTACTACCCCTAAAATAGCAGCTCCTTTAAGTCTGAAGCTATCATGAAACGTTTCCAAGATTGAAGTCTCGAAAAATGCTCTACTATAACAAAAGTTTATCTTTATGTAATATTTTGCTATTTAAGAGAATTTTATATATAATATCGTCATTTTAAGTTCAAACTGTAATGATTATACATTTGTTGGTAATGTTTTTTTTATATACTAGTGGTAGTTTATTTTCCGTCTATAGTTAGATTGATCTAAAATTTGTTATCCGATTTTCAAAGTATATTAAGGTCATTATATTTTACCCGAAGCTCCCTCTAACTAAAACTTCTGGATCCATCCCTGCCTTTAACTAATAGTCTATCACCCTCCTAATTTGTGCATCGCCCAAACCATTTCAAACAATCTTCTCTCACTTTATCCTCGAACGATGCCATCTCCAACTTTTCATGGGCCCACTCATTTCTTTATTAATATCTTTTAATGTACTGCCACTCAACCATCTCGTCATTTTCATTTCAATTACAGTCATAATCTGGAATATTGTTTCTTAACTGCCCAGCACTTGGCTGGACCCGTGAGCCATGGCTGGACCAGCTGGTAAAACCCGCCTAATAATTTTTTTCCTTTCAATATCAAGGGTATCCTATGATTGCAAAGCACTCCCGAAGTGCTCCTCCACTTCAACCATTCTGTTTTAGTTCCTTATCTTTGTGAACAACATCCAGGATATAAAACTGGAAAGAGAGAAGATCATAATGAGGCAATAATAGTTAAAAATGGATGTAAAGTTCAAAAAGATTTGAGGCCCCTCTCAGGTTTAAGTTTCGGTAGTATCAGCAATTCCTTCCGTAGTTCTAGAAATGTGAATTTAAAAAACTTTAGCAAAATGAAAAATACAAGTATCTTCCTTCTAGTCGCAATCTAGAAGCACGGAACACTCCAAACATCCATGCCGTGTCCATGCTGCATTGTGTCGGACATTCCAAAATATAATAGGACACCAAAATAGGTGCTGAATTGATGTCGCTGTGTCTGTGCTACATAGGTTGTACATTTGTAACGCTTCAAGAAATAAGAAACCCCATTTGACAGGTCCGAAGAATCAGTTTCTGTCTAGGCGGCGCAATATTTAGGGCCAGTCTGGATTGCATTTACGTTTCACCCGGGGGGCCGGGACTCCATTTGGTCGCAAGGAGTGAGCCAAACTGTTCCCATTCGGGATGGACGTTTAACGTGCCATTCATTTCGGGGCTCAAATGAGCGTTTCTGTAAAGCTAGCCCAACGATGGATCCAGAAATGGACGTTTGAGCAAACGGGAAGAAAAACGTAACTGCAATCAAAACGGATTCAAAACTAACCCTCAATGTGTTTGCTACAACACCACAGGATCCGATATGCACGACTTACAAGTATCCCATTAGCCCCTCCTAGTTTTCGACTCTCGGACAGGGTTTCTACAATTGTTCTGGATGGTTCCGACTTGAGCTTCATTCGTTTCGGTTTAGGGCTCAAAACCTCTCCACAGGATCAAAAATATCTACATAAAACGCACAACTCCCAGCAACCCACATAGACAAAGCCCCACCAAATCAGCCGTGTCCGTGTTGCTTCATGTCGGGCACGTATTGGACACCAGACGCTCGAACAGAATATGCGCCATTTCCGTGTCGCCGTACTGTGTTGTGTACGTGTCCGTGCAAAAATAACGGTTGCAACTAGAATTACATTCAGGGGAAAAAAAAACGCAAGCAAGATATATAAAAGGACCAGTAGGGAAAGAGAGGAGGGAAAAGATCAGAGTGAATGGTGTCCTCACATTGCCATCAAAGCCATGGCTGATGATGGAGAAAGGTAGCCACCTCTTCATAGCATTTTCTTGCATATGTAATAATATACCTCATTGGAATATTTGACATGAACTGTAGCAGGCCTGGCAGGTCAAGGGTTAAAAATTTCAGTCGTCCAGTCCGACACGTGACTCACGGCACGGTAGGTTTCGGATTGGACCGTGCCGGATTTTGGTTGACACGTGACAAATTCATGAACATGTTAGCATTAATATGAGCTAACCACACCCAAAGTTATAAAGATTACAGAGCTAAAATGTTTCCAAATTTTAGGATGTAAGAGGTGCACTGGAACGACACTTTAGTTTTTTGAAATTATTAAGATGCAAAAGTTGCACAATAATATGTTGTGTGGTGTACAAACATAAATTAATAACACACATACGTATTTTCTGAACAAATATAAGCCAACATTAGTCTCATAACGATACAGAAGATATACAACATATGTACTTTGTCCGTAAATAGTGAACTCTTTTTTTGTTGTAACTCGTGTATGTATACTTTGACATGAAACACTATAGGCCAAAGTTTTCACAAATTCACAATTTACATAACATAATATCAGGATTAACTTTTTTAAATATTAATTACAATTATTTTTTGATACAAAAACTATTTAATTCTTATATATTTGGGTGGGCCGGGCCGTGCTTGGGCTTCGGGCTGGATTTGGCCTATCTTATATGCCGATATATATGGCCCGACATGACCCAATATACGGACCCGACCTGACCTGGGCCAATGATTAATCGGACCGGAACGACACATGGGCCAAATTTTATGGCCAGGCTCGGGCCGGCTGGGCCGAGCCGGCCCAATTGACTAGTCTAGATGCTACTGACGGATAACAAGGAGGTCTCAAGTTCAAACCATGCCTAAAAGTTTAAAAGCACGTGTGCCTATTCACAAATTATATTGGCAGATGGCATTAATAAAAAATTATTAAATTTTTTCTTCTCAAATTTTTTTTGTTTAGTAATGTTACAGCATATTTAAATTATAATAACAATGATAAAAAAAATCCAATTTTCTCCTTAATTTTTTTTTTTCAATTTTTTGGGAAAATGGATCGGACCGGACCTAACCCTGAACCGTCCCGGACCCAGTTTGGTTCGGCCCAGCCCACCCTCAACCGGGTCATGGGTCCGTGCTAGGTTTTCCAAAAAAATCAGGCAGGCCCGGCCCAACCCAAATTTGGTCAAACCCGTTTGACCTGGGACGCGGGCCAGCCGGCCCGGCTCGATACACATCTTGATATCCAATGAGGTTTCTATCTTCCCTGTTTCTATGGTAAAATATAGTTTAGAAAAAAATTCTCCCAACCATAATTTCTATCATGTGTGGCAGTGACGTAGGATTGAGAGTTTCTATAAGGATTTCTATATGTAGAAACTATCATAGAAATTTTCCATCTCTTATACAAATTAATATTGGACAACAATTAGCATACGAGCTACATTTTTAGGTATTATCAATGAAGGTAAAATAATATATTTTATAATAAAGGATTGGGTTACTAACATTGAACCTCTGATTATTTGAGTAAATATAAAAGTCATAGCATAGAAAGAGGATCCTTAAATGCTGGAATTAACGTAGGAATAATTGATAGTTAGAAAAAAAAAATTTGTATTACTTACATTATTAGTATTATTATTCTATTCATATTAATTTGATTATAACGAAATCTTTAGAAATAGAATTTCTAGTTAGTAACTTCTATTCAGTGACTTTCGCACTTGACGTTCCCAAAATGGGTACCATCGGGTTGGATGAATTAGAGAATAGACAGACGTCTGTTGTGTTTGCATTCCAACCTTTTTTCTCCTTTCAGGATCCATCCGAACATTAAATTGATTATTTTATTTGTTGCCACATAAGATAGAGATAGAGAACCGTAAGAGAGTATTTAAAGTAAATTGCTTTTCTATCCGACTTGGCATTGTTTTTTAAATAAATTTTTGTATCATAGATGGAAGAGTTTCTATTTAGAAATTGTACACATAAAAAATACTCAACCATAAAAAATTGGGCCTATGATAACCGGTACTTTAAAAAAATTTATTACACGTGGCATACATTTTTTTGTTACACGTAGCATAATTATTTTTTTATTGACTTTTCAAATAATAAGTCCTCAGCCCCTTGTTAACCTCCGTTTTGGGGTGTAAAGAAATAGGGAAAACAATTTCTCACTTAACCTCACTCCCCTGCTGAACCATAAACTTGGAACCAAACAATTTTTTTTTGGAATATTTTAGCAAATACTTTCATTTAAAATATAAAAAGTACAATATTTTAAAAGACTAAGAGATATACTCGCTTCGTATGAAAAGTCAAAATCTCGATTAAAATATTAAAAATATATCTTAATTTTTGAATTGATCTGTACCAAAAAAATATAAATATTTCTTAGTGAATGAATATACTAGTTTTAGTATTTTAAATGAAAATATTTGCTAAAATATTATATATATTTTTTCACTCACTTGTCCCTCACTTAACTCTCTTCACGGTCGCTCCAACTATACCCCTCAGGCCTCGTTTTGTTTGCGGAATCATGAAAAGTGTTATTATTATTTTTTATGTTTGGTGCCAAAGGAATTGAGGTCGCGATATCATGAAGAAAAAAAAAATTACTTTCATATATTTGGATACTAAATAAATTAAGGAGAAAAATAAAACGATTTCCAATGAAAAAAATAGAAAATAAAATAATTACATGGAATCATTTTCACACGGCCTCGTTTAAAATTAGGGAAGAAAGTGATTTCATCCATCCAAGCAAGAAATCACTTTCCCGCGTTAAAGTATTCGCTTTTCTTTTCAAATTTTTTTAGCATTGTCAAACATCGAAAAAGAAAAATCAATGAGAATCTTAATTTTCTAAAGGAAAGAAAATGCCAAGAAATTGATTTTCTTTTTCTTCTATTCCGGCGAACCAAACGAGGCCTACAAGTATTCACTTTCCTTTTCAATTCCTTCACATTTTCAGAAAGAAAAATTAATAACAATTGCTGTTTGGTAACAGTGTTTTCACCGGTTTTGTGGTATTTTTGATCCGACCGTTTATGAAAATTTCTACTTGTTAATTTTTTTGAGTCACTGGTTTTGGTCGGCTCAAAACCCCCCCAAAATCGGTGTAATGTATTTTTGGGTGGCTTTGTAAACACCCCAAATCGATGGATTTTGAGCGGCGCTATTTTTTAATTCCATTTATATCCTCACAAAATATATATAATTATAACTACCGATGCCCTTCTCTATTTAATTTATTCGTGTAAAAAACTTTCAGAATCGCTTGTTAGTGAATTACCAAGCATGGATAGGACTGGTTTAAAAGTTGCTACTTAAAAACCATCCAAAACCGGACCACTCATAATCGGTACTCTGAAAACATCTCATAACCGCTACCCCTATGTCACGATCTGATCCCAAATAATTGGGTCGAACCGGATCATGCCCAGCCTGCACCGTTGTTGAGACGGCGGCAGTAAGCTGTTCCATTAGCGGATAACCATACAACAACAACTATATTTGTCACAACTCAAATTCGGAAAGGAAACTTTATTAAACTTTGAAATGAAACACAACTGGAAAATGTACTGAAATAAATAACAGAGTTTGAAATAAACAACAATGCTGAAAAAGAAAATCTATCTAGCAGTCGGCTCATCGGCCTCAGTCCCAACGTCCTCCAATGGGAACTCTGGCAGCACTACAGGGTACAGAACATGGTCGTAGTAACTGCTGTATAACATCTCAGCATCCTCAATGTCCCCTAAAAATATATCTCCAATCAAGAGGGAGCAAAGTACAATTCATGCTAATTTAAACAGTTAAAATAAATAATAGAATCATGCACTTTTAAACAGTTTAGAAATTGAACAGTTTTCTCAGCAGTAAAACAGTGTGATTTGAATAGACAATGAATATGACCGGCTTGGGATGTACAGTTGTATCCTATTGATACGATTCGGCTTATTCCAGTGTGTGTGAGGGGTAAGCTAATACAGTTCGAAGTTACAGTTGGCTTTGGTCATAAACATTACTCTACTCCCCCAGTCCCCAATCAGTACAGTAGTTGCAGTCAATACCCTCCGAGAGAGTTTCGTGTTTGCCTCGTGGTTTAAACTTGCAGTAAAGCGATTATTAAAATAACTGTAAAACTAACACAAACTATACTTGCCTCAAAATGGACTTGACTGGAGAGGATGAATACTTCGAGACGGGAATTCAGAATCGTCCTCGAATTCCTACATTCGAGAAATTGACTCATGATTCCAGGGTTACCAATCTAGCTACGCTAGTTGAAATCTCTATCTGTGTCATAATCAATTTTAATTCTTATTTAACAAAACACAAACAATATTACGATTATCGGTGCGTTTGAATTTAATACGAGGGGAAAGATAATTTTAACTTTGAAATTTGAAAAATTCGTCGATACCAATTTAATTGATTGAAACTTTGTATTTTTCATAATTTATAAGTATAAAACTAATTTCTTATTTAGTGAGAAATACATGATCTTAATTAATATTAAAACTCGTAGATTTTAGGTGAGAAAGTCTTTATTAATTTTTTATATGAAAATACTTTTATTAGTTTTATTCGAATACTACAAAAACTCGCAAAATCAGCAAATAACCAAAACCCACGCTACCAAATTACAGTTACAGAACCAACAACCAGCTGGGCTTATGCCCACTACAATTTATTTACTTAAATTGAAATAAGACAGAAACTGCCGTTAGTTCTTAAACTTTAATTAATTATAAATAAATAAATAATAAATTAAATTAAATGGAAAAAACAAAGTAATTATTTATCGAGTCTCAGATATGGTCCAATCGTCAACTAGGCTAATGCCTCAACGTCCGGGCGAAGCCGGTTTCGTTTGCACTTAGCCGGGGCCCATTGACCGATACAGTCGTCGCCCAAATCCAATATTTAAATAAAATAATCCGAAATCCATTTTTGAAACCATTTTTAAAATATACTTGAATTTACGGAAAAATCCGGCAGCATCTCCTCTATTTTTGGTCAACCCAAAAACTGAAAATATGCCGATAATCTTTCCTGCAAATCCCAAACCAGGGAATCCCCAAAATATATATACAAATTAAACACAACCAATCCACAGATTAATTCGGAATGACCCGAAATAATTTCGGAAGTCCGAATTCAACCAAAACATCTCAGAACGCTACCGAAAAAATCCGGAAAGCCCAAAATATCCGAAATCCAATTTTTGAAAAGTTCCGAAAAACCAAACAATCCAACAGAACCTTTCCGAAGGTTCCGAAAAATACGATGTCGCTAAAACCGAATTCCCAAGAGGGAATCGGAGACCATTCTCATCATAGACTGTAGAGAAAAAGGACGGGACAGGGGTTATACCTCGGATTGCTCGGCTAGAGCTCTCAGATGATAATAAAGAAGGAAATAGAGATCCGAACAGCAACGACAACTCGGAACAGCGTTGGAGTGCTGTCCGGGCTCGATAACAGCGGAGAAAGCGCTGGATCGGGCTCCGAGGCGCGACGGGGCGCTGGGACAGCGCTGGGAACGGTGCACAGGGGCTGCGCCGGCGAAGAACGCCGACGAAAGGGCGCTGGAGGCGTCGGGGTCGAACGCCGGAGGTGCGCCGGGCGGGGCCGGAGCTAAGGCACGGTGCCGGGGTCGGCGGGAGTGCGTCGGCGCACAGGGGGTCCACGACGAGGGGCTCGGGGAGGCCGACGGTCGGCTCGGCGGGGCGCGGCACGGGCCAGGGGAGGCGACCGGCGGGGCTGCGTCGGGCGCGGGGAGGCCGACGGTCGGCTCAGCGAGGCGCGCTGGGTCGCGGATCCGCGGGGAGCCGGGCTGGGAGTTCGCGCGCTTGGGAGTGGGCCGCGGGGAGGGGCCGCGCGGACTAGGGCACGACGCCTGGGAGGGGGTTGAGGGATGTTGATAGGGAGAGAGAGGATGAAGAAGAGAAATGGTGCTGTAAGGGGGTAGGTGTGTTGTTCTTAAATGTGGGAAGGGTTAGACGTGAGGGTGATGAGAGGACTGGTGTTGGTGTGTGTGGATGGGAGAAGTGGGGAAAAATATATGGGGGGTGAGTGGTCGTGGAGTGATAGTAGGAGAGTAAAATGAGGAGAAGAGTTTTGAACGTGGGTTGGGTTTATTTTTTCTATGTGTGGAGGAGAGTGGTTTGAGCTGGGAAAGTGGGGAGGAGAATTAGGGAGGGGGCATGACCAATTCGTGGGGTGCCTCCAGGAGAATGGGTTTGGGGAAAAAACCGGGTCGTGTAGCTATGATTTAAAACCCAAAATATAATCACCTTCATATATAAAACCAAAAATATTAATTTAGGGATCCTAACTGGGAATGGATTCAAATTGGGTCCGGCTCGGGTCTGGCAAACAAAGATCCAAGTTATTATAATTTGGAAATAATTTCGAAACAGCAGGTTTGTTAATAGTAAATATAATGTTAATCTAATAAAATATATATATAATTATTGCGACAAAATTCAATAATGACAAAAATTTGCATTTAATCTAATTAATCAATTAATTCAAGAATGTGCGTTTCACAATCTTCCCTCCTTAGAAAATTTCGTCCTCGAAATTTCAAGGATAGAGCCGGGTACAATCAAAATCACCTAACCTTAAACAAAACTTAGAATTTAAATCATCAAGCATGATTGGATTCTAGGCATGGTCACTAGGTACAAAGATAAACTATCGGCATGATCAGAGTTATCTTGATATGATCTGAGATAGGGTTAGAATGTTGTGGTGATAAAAATCATTTTGGGCACGAGAAAAAAAAATCTAGGTACAAATTATGATCATGAATAGGAGAAAATCAAGTGGGGTCTCGAGAAATAGGAAAGGCAAGAAGGAAGCAAATGTCAACAGTGTATTGATAAGGCAAAAAGTAAATGGAATCATTTGAGATGATGGACTAAAATGTCAAATCAAATTGGAATGGGGTACAAGGGTTTGTGACTCAGGAAAGATAAAGGTTGTACGGTAGTAGGATATTAGAGATGATTATAATAATAATGAATGTAATCGAGTGAAATATTTCCAATGAGGGCCGAGTGATGATCAAAGAGGATGGAAAGTATGTCGTTTCACCGCTCAACGGTTAGAAGATAAGATATGTGGAAAAATGCTTACAAGATAACTATCTATAGCTTCCAAAATCTGTAACTAAATAATAATAATAATAAATAAATGAATAAATATATAAGATATAAGCATATATGTGTGTGCAACGTACCAAGGTTGAAACAGAAAAGAGGTCGAGGTAGCAGAGATTGATTTGATCCTAATAAGTTTTTAGGAAGATCAAGTAGAATTTTATAGGAAATCCTTTCTTTCTGAATATGACAAGAGATTTCTGGGAAATGAGGCAACCGCTAGAAATGTAAATTCTTTAATCAGGCAAAAGTCAGAATAATTTGATGGTGCAAAGACAACCATGGTTTGAATATAGTCTGAATAATATTCGGAAACCAAATATGTTTGAAGTCACTTTGTCTCAAATTCATGCCTCGCCAGAGTGCACCTGACTGCAGTAAATTTTTGACCCAATAACTTGAATAATTTTAGGTTACCGAGTACTCTTTTAACTTTATCCATTTCATGGCTAAGCAACAAAGAAGATCAACATGGTGTATTTAGGACAGTCACAATAATATCCGAAAACCTATGAACACCCGAAATCACTTCAACTTTAGAGTCTTTTGTCTCGCCAGTGCGCAACTGGCTGCAGTAAACTCGCACTTTTCATAATTCAAGCAAATTACTACAACGCAATGTGCGAAGTCGTATTAGGTTATTGGATATTTTCTCAACTTTGTCCATAAGAGTTTCAAAGAAGTTTCCTAAAAATTCAAACGAGTTCTAAAGTTCCATTCATGATAGGAAAAGATGTTGATGTATGTTCTACTGGTTTCAAGAAAATTTGTCAGGATAAATATGTGTTCCAGTAGCTTTTGAGATTTAAGAGATTTGATTTTGAAGAAATTGATCAAGCTTGAGTATGACTAAATGAGTTGGACACAAGATAAGGTAGAAGAATTAGAGCTTTAGGTTGAGTTGAAGAAGTCAATGAGAATATTCCCGACAAATCACTTAAAGGATACAGACGTTTACCAAAATTATTTGAAGAAATAATTTCTTATCCAAGGAAAGTTTTGAAAATGTGATAGGGAGTAGGGTTGATATAAAAGAAGTATGTCTTTAAGGATTTCGGAAGGTCAGGTTAAAATGGTTTAGTAAAGCCAACAAGGGGATGGTTCAACAATTTAAAAGAAGATTTACTAATAGGATGGAATCAATTCTCTGACCGTTCGTACTTCACGGTACTCAAGCATTGAGTTTAAAAACTGTCTAGGCTTTGAATTGATCAATAAGTTGCATAGAGAGTGTAGGGTTTCAAGTTGAGTGGAGGAAATCAACAATAAAATATTTGGAATAACCTAGGAGGTAACAATCAAAATTTGAGGTTATTTTGAAAATATCTTCTCTAGGGGAATCATGAACTAACTAGGCTGAACCAATTCTTTCGGCAATAATTGAGGTTTATGGTTCCCGAAGGATTTGGTTCAGGATTCGTTCCAAGAAAGTCAATTAGAATTTAGATCAAGTTTGGATATGCTAATCATATAAGTATCTCAGGTAGATAAGAGTTATTGGAGTTTTAAAACTCTAGATAGAGAACGAGTCTGGATTTCCCGTTAAGGATAGAAAAAGATGTGATCGACTAGTGGAGAAATTTAAAAGGTCTGCTGACGAAGGAGATTGAAGAGTTCTAATATTGGTCCATACATAACAAAGGTATAGATCTTAAGGGGTGCTAAAACCTGTTAGAGATATGGAAAGGAGATAATCCCAAAAATCACGGGACTCTAAATGATACAAAATCTAGGGAATAAAATATGTAGTAACATATACCATCATACAGTCGACCTAAACTGGTCAAGGTCAAAATCACTCCTCATGCCGTCATCACTTCCAATTGTTGTAGGTACCAACTAATATTTTGGTAATCCAAAATTCTACTCTTCCAATTCTTAATCACCAATATAACCCTGATACATACCGCCTTACATTCCTTCTCATTAAGATTACAATTTTCTGAAATAGTATCGTAGGGGAAAGACTTTGGGAAAGATATATACCAAAAAGGTGTAACCAAGAATTTTATTCATATTGGAGAATTACAGAAAGACTCTCATGATTATTCTAAGGACATCCTGTTACAACTCCTTATAACAATAGATAATGCTACTTAGCAGTTCTAGGTACTAGTCTTCATGGCTCTGGCTCTTGCACGAGCAGTCTCCAACTGCTTCATCTTCTTCTGTGATTCTCGAGTCTGTATCATGCCTTCCTACAGTGAGTGTAGGAGACAAGACTTGCTCGATAGGAAAAGAGTCCCTAGGTTGCAGCGTATCAGGTGTTGCTGAGATAGGTGTTCTGGTAAAATGGACAGATAAGAGGCAGTTCTTTACCCGATGTTCAGCGGATCCACATGCCAAACATTGTCCCAATCTCTTGCGGCAACTAACGGCTAGATGACCAGGCCTCTTGCAGTAGTCACAAGCCAATAACTTCTTACGACAAGACTGCCGGGAAGTAGAGTACTTGATGTGATCCAAATATCTTCTAGATTCAGGAGTATTCCTCCTAGGGTGATGTTCCGCACCAACTCGGTTTACGTTAGCTAAGGCTATGTCGTTGACATCCTTCATAACATCTCTCGTGATATCAATCTGTTTCTGCTGGACCTCGGCTTGGGCCTTCTGGGACTCCAGGATTCCTTGGAGTAGGGCAACCATCTGGGAGGTATCTACTGGTACTGGTGGGGCGACAAGGGTAACTATCATAACAGGAGATGGTGGAATTGCCGTAGGCGGAATAGGTTCGGCTGTAGTATGAGCTGTGACAGGGACTTGTGTAGCAAAGGGGGTATAGATGAGCTGCAAAGGAGAAGGATTGGAATAGACCTGAGGGAGAGGGGTGTGATCAGGAGATAACACTTCATCATCAGCAGGGCCGGATCGGTAGTCTTTCCTTTGGCCATAATCTGGAAGGTTTAGGGTACAAACATAAGCAAGGTGTCCTACCAGTCTATAATCAACCAAAAATATTTATGTATATAATTCGGACCTACGTTGTGACAAATCAATGTTCTAGTGTTCTAATTGTTTCTAGGTATATTTTCCTAAGTTGTTGTACGACCTGCATGGGCCACCACTAAAAACATGTCACGACCCGATCCCAAATAATTGGGTCGAACCAGATCATGTCCAGCCTGCACCGTTGTTGAGACGGCGACAGTAAGCTGTTCCATTAGCAGGTAACCATACAACAACAACTATATTTGTCACAACTCAAATTCGGAAAGGAAACTTTATTAAACTTTGAAATAAAATACAACTGGAAAATGTACTGAAATAAATAACAGAGTTTGAAATAAACAACAATGCTGAAAAAAAATCTATCTATCAGTCGGCTCATCGGCCTCAGTCCCAACGTCCTCCAATGGGGACTCTGGCAGGACTACAGGGTACAAAACAGGATCGTAGTAACTGCTGTATAACAGCTCAGCATCCTCAATGTTCCCTAAAAATGTATCTCCAATCAGGAGAGAGCAAAGTACAATTCATGCTAATTTAAACAGTTAAAATAAATAATAGAATCATGTACTTTTAAACAGTTTAGAAATTGAACAGTTTTCTCAGCAATAAAACAGTGTGATTTGAATAGGCAATGAATATGACCGGCTTGGGATGTACAGTTGTATCCTATTGATACGATTCGGCTTATCCCCGTGTGTGTGAGGGGTAAGCTAATACAGTTCGAAGTTACAGTTGGCTTTGGTCATAAACATTACTCTACTCCCCAAGTCCCCAATCAGTACAGTAGTTGCAGTCAGTACTCTCCGAGAGAGTTTCGTGTTTGCCTCGTGGTTTAAACTTGCAGTAAAGCGATTATTAAAATAACTGTAAAACTAACACAAACTATACTTGCCTCAAAATGGACTTGACTGGAGAGGATGAAGACTTCGAGACGGGAATTCAGAATCGTCCTCGAATTCCTACATTCGAGAAATTGACTCAGATTCCAGGGTTACCAATCTAGCTACGCTAGTTGAAATCTCTATTTGTGTCCTAATCCATTTTAATTCTTATTTAACAAAACACAAACAATATTACAATTATCGGTGCATTTGAATTTAATACGAGGGGAAAGATGGTTTTAACTTTGAAATTTGGAAAATTCGTCGATACCAATTTAATTGATTAAAACTTTGTATTTTTCATAATTTATAAGTATAAAACTAATTTCTTATTTAGTGAGAAATACATGATTTTAATTAATATTAAAACTCGTAGATTTTAGGTGAGAAAGTCTTTATTAATTTTTATATGAAAATACTTTTATTAGTTTTATTCGAATACTACAAAAACTCGCAAAATCAGCAAATAACCAAAACCTACGCTACCAAATTACAGTTACAGAACCAACAACCAACTGGGCTTATGTCCATTACAATTTATTTACATAAATTGAAATAAGATAGAAACTGTCGTTAGTTCTTAAACTTTAATTAATTATAAATAAATAAATAATGAAATAAATTAAATGGTAAAAATAAAGTAATTATTTATCGAGTCTCAGATATGGTCCAATCGTCAACTAGGCTAATGCCTCAACGTCCGGACGAAGCCGGTTTCGTTTGCACTTAGCCGGGGCCCATTGACCGATACGGTCATCGCCCAAATCCAATATTTAAATAAAATAATCCGAAATCCATTTTTGAAACCATTTTTAAAATATACTTGAATTTACGAAAAAATTCGGCAGCATCTCCTCTATTTTTGGTCAACCCAAAAACTGGAAAATATGCCGACAATCTTTCCTGCAAATCCCAAACCAGGGAATCCCCAAAAAAATATATATAAATTAAACACAACCAATCCACAGATTAATTCGGAATGACCCGAAATAATTTCGGAAGTCCGAATTCAACCAAAACATCTCAGAACGCTATCGAAAAAATTCGGAAAGTCCAAAATATCTGAAATCCAATTTCCGAAAAGTTCCGAAAAATCAAACAATCCAACAGAACCTTTCCGAAGGTTCCGAAAAATACGTCGCTTAAACCGAATTCCCAAGAGGGAATCGGGGACCATTCTCATCATAGACTGTAGAGAAAAAGAACGGAACAGGGGTTATATCTCGGGTTGCTCGGTTAGAGCTCTCAGATGATAATAAAGAAGGAAATAGAGATCCGAACAGCAACGACAACTCGGAACAGCACTGGAGTGCTGTCCGGGCTCGGCAACAGCGGAGAAAACGCTGGATCGGGGTCCGAGGTGCGACGGGGGGCTGGACAGCGCTGGAAACGGTGCACAGGGGCTGCGCCGGCGAAAAACGCCGACGAAAGGGCGCTGGAGGCGTCGGGGTCGAACGCCGGAGGTGCGCCGGGCGGGGCTGGAGCTAGGGCACGGCGCCGGGGTCGGCGGGAGTGCGTCGGCGCACAGGGGGTCCACGGCAAGGGGCTCGGGGAGGCCGGCGGTCGGCTCGGCGGGGCGCGACGCTGGCCATGGGAGGCGACCGGCGGGGCTGCGTCGGGCGCGGGGAGGCCAGTGGTCGGCTCAGCGGGGCGCGCTGGGTCGCGGATCCGCGGGGAGCCGGGATGGGAGGTCGCGCGCCTGGGAGTGGGCCGCGGGGAGGGGCCGCGCGGACTAGGGCACGGCGCCTGGGAGGGGGTTGAGGGATGTTGAGAGGGAGAGAGAGGATGGGGAAGAGAAATGGTGCTGTAAGGGGGTAGGTGTGTTGTTCTTAAATGTGGGAAGGGTTAGACGTGAGGGTGATGAGAGTACTGGTTTTGGTGTGTGTGGATGGGAGAAGTGGGGAAAAATATATGGGGGGTGAGTGATCGTGGAGTGATAGTAGGAGAGTAAAATGAGGAGAAGAGTTTTGAACGTGGGTTGGGTTTGTTTTTCCTATGTGTGGAGGAGAGTGGTTTGAGCTGGGAAAGTGGGGAGGAGAATTAGCGAGGGGGCATGACCAATTCGTGGAGTGCCTCCAGGAGAATGGGTTTGGGAAAAAAAAACCGGGTCGAGTAGCTATGATTTAAAACCCAAAATATAATCACCTTCATATATAAAACCAAAAATATTAATTTAGGGATCCTAACTGGGAATGGGTTCAAATTGGGTCCGGCTCGGGTCTGGCAAACAAAGATCCAAGTTATTATAATTTGAAAATAATTTCAAAACAGCAGATTTGTTAATAGTAAATATAATGTTAATCTAATAATAGATATATATAATTATTACGACAAAATTCAATAATGACAAAAATTTGTATTTAATCAATTAATTCAAGAATGTGGGTTTCACACCCTATAATTGCCAAGCAGACCCTAAGGCTGTGTTTGATTGGGCTTTTTTTTTTTTCATGAAAAATATTTCCATGACAAATGAAACAAATGCCAAGGAATTTATTTCCTTTCAAGTCCTTTACGCGAACCAAATGAGGCCTCAGTGATTACTCAAATTAGAATGGCGGACCAGCAGCAGATTACTCTGTTGCAATCTTCGTCCCCGTCGCCGTCCCAATCTCAGCACGGGAAGGACGACATGCTGGCCTGCGTCGCCGCGCTCGAGGCGGCCCTCCTCCCCTGCCTGCCGGCGCGGGAGCTGCAGGCGGTCGACCGCTCCGTGCACTCCTCTCACCAGAGTCCGTGCTACGTCCTCTCTCTTCCTTTTCTTTCAATTTTGTACACAAACTGTTCGTTGTTTTGTCCCAACGACACCTCCGTGAAAAAAACATGATATTGTGGGACTCCTAAACTTAACTCTTTTTAATTCGTGAACTACTGAAATCAATTTTCTTGAACGAGGTTGTAATTCTTTTATGATACCATTATAGATGGCTGATGTCAGGTTAACAACCGATCGTAAAAACTTTGTCAAAATTATTTTATGGAACTTTCTTATGCTCCATAGCCAACCCCATTTTGATGGGAGAGTGCTTGGATGATGATGAATTTTGATTCATTTCTGGTTCTTGTGAATGAATAGCTTATTCATGCACATAAGATACTTCCAATTATAGGTTCTCTGTTGTGAATTGTTCAGATTGCTTTATTCTCCAATCTCCATAGAGCTGCAGGAACAAGGATTTTGAAGAAGTCATATGTTGGAGCATCATTAGTAGTTGGGACTCTCAAATGCGATTTGGGGCCCAAAATTTCAAAAAGAGAGAGGTAAATGTAGAATGGGTTGGATTTGTATGGGAATAGTAGGAAATGATAAAGTGAGCCTGTGGTCAAAAATTGATGTAGGAAAAATAATAATATAAAGTCTAGAATCTAGAAAGTTGGACTCTACACTAGGACTTACTATTCTACAAAACGAGTTCCTACAATCTAGAATCTAGAAATTGGGAGGCCCAACCCTTAGCACCTATGGGTGGAATGAGACTGGAATTGTAGAAATTGGGACTAGGGATGAGACTTACTATTCTACAAAATGAGCTCCTACATTCTAAATCTAGAATCTAGAAAATGGGATGGACCTTACTAATGATGCTCTTAGTTCCACCCAACACGAGCAAATGATTGCACTCTTCCCTTAGTTAGAATATGGTCGGTAGTTGCATTACATCAAATTTCCACTATTTTAGTAGTTAGAGATGGAAATGAACATAAAAAATAAACCCAAAATCCAGTTATGAACACCATTAACCCATCAACGAACCTAAACCCATTTCAAAATCAGAAACAAAGTTGAGCTGATTGGTTAAAGAGCACCATAAAACTGAACCGAATGCGCCATGCAATGTGTTGTATGCAGACATGCATGTTTGTGTTGATTGGGATGGCTGGCTTAAACTGTGAATGGGTAGGATACAACTGCAAGTGTGATAGAATTACATATCCTTCACCGTTGTGTAGTATGGTGTCCTCAACCCTAGAGACAAAGGTCTTCACTAACTCCTTTGGACCGAGTAGAAGATAGGAGAGAGTCGAGTGACCTTCATTTGATTGCAAGGATGCGAGGCACATCTTGGAAGTCTGCAACTGTTAGGAACAAAAGTTGCTTCCAGGAATTGAAATATGTTTATGAAAACCTATACGGTTCAAGATATCTGATATGTGTTATCAGTACACCGCTCAGTTCAAGCTTGCATAGTTTAAGTTATTGAGGTCATGAAGAGATATCTATGAGTGCATGTATTTTTGAAATAAGTGTTCAGACAGACAAATACTGAGTTATTTTGGAATCCTGTAAAGTCTATATATACTATTTTTGAAGTCTGCAAAGGTATTACAATACACTATTCTTACATCTCCCCCCCCCAGTTAAGGGGCCATTAAAGTTACATCGAATTCTATATTATGTAGAATTCCTACTGGCGGAGTAACCAGTCCCTCAAAGATACGACTGTTGCGCTCCCTCCAGACATGCCAAACTGATGCTCCAAGTCTAACTTTAGCCATCTTGGCCCAACCAGGGTCCATGCCTCGGCGGTCTCTGATCCAGCTGAGGATCCCCCGGATATCTCTGGCACTATCAACTCCACCCATCGATCGCATGCACTGCTCCGCCCAAATGTGCCAAGTCAACGGACACTCAAAGAATAGGTGGCCCATAGATTCCGCGTCACCCATACAGAGTACACACTTCGGGTCTGGAATCTACATCCCAAACCTGATAAGTCTGTCCCGCATCATCAACCTGCCCAGAAGGAGTCTGTATGAACAAAGCTGCATTTTGCGGGCAATTTCCTTTGTCCAGATAAAGTCATACTCCGCAATCCTGTCATGTGGAGTCCGAACCAAATTATAGCAACTTTTAAAACTGAATATCCCGGACCCTCCAACCGAACCAGGAGCAACCCAACTCCAGGAGTCCGCAGGCTGGCTAGTATCGATAGAGATCCGACGAATCGCCTCTTCAAACTGAGCCGTGAATGGATACTCCTCGGGCCTCCAGCTTCCACCCATGTTGATCCGACTACATTTCATCCCCCTGCTCGCCTCTCTGTCCATCTGTGCACCCAAGATCTCCAGAAGGGAGCCATTTCCCATCCACGGGTCCAGCCAGAGATCAGTATTCGTCCCATCTTTCATAATCCTGCATATAGCGGACTGTAGAACCGGTCTGCACCTAAGGATAGCCTTAAATGAGATCGAAAAATTGTTATCAATCCTGCATTGCCAGAAATTCATCCGCCGCACATATCTGCTAGCCAGCCACTCTGCACAAAGGGAACCTCCCGTGATGAACCGCCACGCCATCCGCACCCCAGATGCCTCCCTAACCGTCCGAAGAGGTCGCAACCCCACTCCTCCTTCCTTCCGGGTCTGGCAGAGTTGTTCCCAAGCGATCGCATGCATACCTCCTCTCCAGATAAAATTAGCACAAATGGATTCCACCTTCCTTATGGTAGCTACCGGAATCTGAATCGACTGCAACCAAAACATAGCGATGCCAGAGATAACAGACCTCATCAGCTCAATACGGCCACCAAAGGACAGTCCAGCTGCCAGCCAGCCTTCCACTCTCATTTGGACAAAATCCACCAGGCTGATACAATCCCGATCCCTGGCATAATTGACCGTCAACGGAACCCCCAGATACTTCACCGGTCACTCTCCTTTCTCCACTCCCAGAGCAAGGGCCCGTTCCTCCTTGAGGGTGCACTGTATATATATATATATATATATATATATATATATATATATATATATATAATGTGGATATTAGATTATATTTACACTTGGATCTGAAATTTAAATAATAAAATTTCATTATGCATGCCCTAGTACATTATATAGGATGCTTATGTTGTTTTAACATTAATATCATCTACATAATCAACCTGATTTTATAAATTATTTTATGCTAGAAGGTATTAAAACTCGAATAAGATTTATTTTTCTGTTAAATTTTTAATCATGTTTAGTGATATATATAGTTCGTATCTGTACTAATTACTATCCAATTAGAGTCCATAATCATTTTTATTCAATCTGGATGATTTATCATCTGAACAATATCCACATTCATTCGGAAAAAAACAAATACAAATACATGACCATATCTTTGTCAGTTAATATCCAACTAGAGTCCGTAATCATTTTTATTCAGAATGAATAATTTAGTATATGAAGATTCTGAACAATATCCATATTCTCCCAAATAGAACAAATTCAAATATTATAACCGCTGCAAACATGATCCATCGGCACCTCTACTTTGAGGTCATCCGATGTGTAGTTTGAGAACACTAAGGTAGTTTTTCAAGTTGATAAATTGACATTTCCTGTTTAATGTTCTGAAAATTAGTTCAAGATCATCAAAAGCATTTGTGGACATCAATTACATATACTTCAAGATAATCACAGAAAATTGAAATACAAATAAATATGTACACTAAACTTATTGCAAAACAAAATCTCCAGTAGACTATTATTGTAATTCAAAATCACTACGGCAGATGCATCATGGACTTTTAAGTCTATTATCTCGTTAGTTGTCTTAATTAGTCATCACCCAGGAGTTCGTTTCCATATGAACTTGAAACCTATGGACCTTTGCTTGAAACCTTTCTTTATGCTCCCACTTCCCAACATTATTTTCATATTTAATTTCTACGTATAACTGTGAAAACAGCTAAATATGATCTTGAGCATCAATGTGTGCTCACTACTGCATATGAAATAAGACCATATATATAATATTCTTTGATGATTTTCACAGTTGATGTTGAGAGGCATGCGAGAGACTTCATGGAAGCTGCAAAGAAGCTTCAGTTATACTTCATTGGGTTGCAACATGGAGATCAGCCGACAAAAGAAGAAATGCTCCACAAGGTGCTGGTTTTAAGCAGCTACTAAATAACAAGAATAAGTTTCATAAACTGTACCTTCATCTCATCTAGATCATGTTTTCAGGATATTTCCACAATGGAAGAAGAGCTAAAGACCAAATCTGAGGTGATCGATAAGCATGAGAAGCTCATACAAGGTTGGAAGAAAGAGCTGAAAGATAAGCTGGATAAACACATTGCAGAATTGGAGAGGGTGTAATTAACTACTTTTGTTCTGAATTTAGGAATTCTTCTACTGCATACTATTGGTACCCCTCTGTTCCAACGAGTGAAGACCCTCCGAGAGCTAGGGAAAGGAAGAAACTTTTCGAACTTATGTAACAATGCAATATCTCTCAAATGTAGAATTGGATGATAACTATCCTTGCTATTAGATTTACTTAACTATGCCATGAATTGTTCTGTAACGATTGCACTGTTGAAAACAATCGAAAGAAGTGGTTAGTCCAAAGAGGGATAGCTCTCTTGAAGAAATTTGTGTGCATTGTTCCATCCCTCAGTCAAAACTATGGTGAATTCTGGCTTGAGGATGTTTGCTGTGCTATGATCACAAATGTTGGTTAAATTTGCTAGCATTCGCATTCACATTTTCATTTCTGTCAAAAAAATGAAAGACAAATGATGGTAATGATTAAAACATCTAAGCTCATTTTTTCTATTTTTAACTCTCTTTCTTCCCCCATGTTTAATTATTCTGCCAATTAATTGATATTTAAGTATCTCTCCTTCATGTTTAATTATTTTGGCAATTAATTGATAGTTGATTTCACAATTTCGTAGACAAAATTATTCTTAAGTTAATTAATTGATTGATTTTCTATTTTTTAACATTTTAATATTAAAACTTTAAATCATATCGAATTTTACTAAAACCATGATTAAATCTTAAATATATTTCATTGTGCCTTATTATTATTATTATTATTTATACATTTAATTCATTTGAAATGTACTTTATTTTGACACTTCGTTTATCATTGTTTATCGGATAAAATATTTTTTTGGGAAAAAGTGTTGAGAGAGTGCCAAGTGGCACGAGTTCAAAAGACCCAATCTTATGAAATGAAGACATGGAAATTTTTTGTCACTCTGTATAGAGAACATAACTAGTAAACTATTTATCATTCACTATTTTTTGTGCAATTTCCTTTATTTATTTATTTATTTACTTAAGGCAAGTTGTAACACTTTCCAATATGTTGCTCCAAGACATTCAGATCTCTAATCCTACCATGTATGTTATATAAAAGAATACATGATTAGTTTATTTATGTGGATAAGAGATATCTAAAAGTGATGGAATTTTATGATGGGTCATATTATTTGTACTAAAAAAAGACATGATGGTTGTAATTGAGCTCTTCTTTGGATACTTTGTAGTCACATAATATTATTGAAGTTTGAAAGAAAAGTTGGTATAACACAATTTAAGGCCAATTATACTTTTATGGACACTCAAGTGAGAACATGGTGAGAGACTTTAGATGATTCGGACATCTACAACAGGGACCAACGTACGTTATGCTAATTAACAAGATAGTCGATAAAAAAAAAAAAACTAAGATTGAGAGTAGGCATAAATGAACATGAATTGAAACGTTGTCAAGAGGATATAATCGAAATGAAAGATAGCTAACTCTCAATTGTTACGGTCAAACTATATAGATGAGCTATATCCACATGTGGAACCATGTAGGAGCGGGCTTCAATCCATCCAAATTTTTTTAATTTTCTTTTTCATATCAATTAGCTCATCCTGGTAGTCCACTGCGTTCGAATTTCTGGTTCCGTCCTTGTATATCCCACTGATATCTCCACTCATCCACCCACGACTTTGTATCAAGTCTGTAACGGTGTCCGTATCCTTGTTTGGTACTACTGATATGATACCGTTGTGTCTGGACTTGACTTAGCCCATCTACAGTATCCGACTGATGCTTAATAAGTTATGAGTTGATATAGAAAGAGAGAGAGAGAGAGAGAGAGAGAGAGAGAGAATGGGCCGCTGGTTCTGCTTCGTACTGCTGCTCTTCTCCAACCATCTGATCCGCTCATCCGCCGGTACTTTATCTCCTTCTTCCGCCGATCCAAGAATTTCTTTATAGGCTCTTTGTGTTTTCTATTTCTTTAGGGTTTTCAATCGCGAATTCGTAACGGTGCTCTTCTTAATCCTAATCGCGGCATTGCTGATGATTAGGGGGAGTAGAAGTTGGATTGTTATATTGTTATGTTCGGATTCGATCAGACTACCAGTGACCACAACTGTTTTGCACGGACTCGAATCCGACACGACGCAGTACTTGGATCGGATTAGACTAACAGTGACAGGGAAAACTTCATGATCTCGTCGTTCTCCCCGTCCTCAGCAACAACGTGTGAATGGTAGCTCTCGCAAGGAAAAAAAAAAGAAGGGGGGGGGGGGGGGGGGTGGGGGGGGGGGGGGCAGAAAAGTCGTAGATCGGAATATTAAGCATGAAAGTCAACACGGTCGTGAATGATCCCCTTCATCCTCGTATGGTATAATGATCTCACCGAAAGCCCACATCGGGAAGTTGGCAATATTGAGGAGGAACCATGAATAGTGTTGGGGTTTATTGAATTTGGTTATTAGTGATGCGGTTTCACCACTCCATGTTGCGGCAAACCTGAAGTGTGTGAATTTCAGTATTTGAGCAATCATTTATTGACTTTTTTTTATCCGTGAGGTGTGTTAGCTCAAGCGATTAGTATGGTGGAGGGTTTTTCTAGTAGGTAAATCCCTCAACAAGCATTTTTTTTGTCACAAATTTCTCGGAGGAGGGGACCTTGCTCGGACTCGGCGCAAAGTAGCGGTTTGATGGCATACGTTGTGCTTCAAACGTGCACATCGAACACGGAGTTGGCGCTGGTGGGCGCCCTCTAGCACAGAGCAACACGGTAGAACCGCGGAAGCTATGCAGCCTTGTGGCTGGTCCACTAGTAGCAGTGTGGAGATGCGAGGTAGTTCCGCGGCTAGCCCGCGGATGCTGCACGGCATCGTCGCGGCTGTTCTACATGGTTGCTCTGCAATAGCATTTTACAACGATGTTCAAATTTTTAAGTTTCTTATTAATAGAGAGTTGTTGCTTGTAACTGCCCTATTAAATATGTTGTTACTTCCTAGTCTCCTATCCACGTTGTTAGTGGACATTACTGCTGATCAAAAGATTGCTCTCTTATATAATGTGTGCTTCAACACCTAGTGACGACACGAGAGAGAGAATCCTCTACATGTAGTCAAGTGCTTTTTGTTCCGAGTGCCTTTGTCTATGTTATCCTGATTCTTCACTTTAAGGAGAAGTACCCGTGTCCATCCGATATGACATGGATATGGATATGGAATCCGTATCCGATCCTCCATGGTGACAACTGGATCCTTCATAGTGACAATCATGAGACTTGGTAATGAAGTAGATAGTTTACTTTAATATGGTAGTGGAGTAGATAATTTATTTTAATATATTAGACTGGTAGTAAAGTAGTAGGGGAACTGAAGGGACGGTTCCTTGGGGACTTATTCAACTAGTTCAGTAAAATGTACTAGTAGTTAATAATCACATGTCTTTTTATGAAACCTTTAAAATTTAATTACATGATATCTTTTTATGAAACCATGCAAATTGAATTATGAACTTAAATATATGGAACCATGCAAACTTAATTACAACTTTGTCTTTTTACGAAATCATGCAAATTTAATTAGAGGTTATGTCTTTTCATGAAATCGTGAAAATGTTCAAATATATTTATTTTAATAACTTAATACACGTCTTTTGTGAAGTCATGCAATATGATGTGTCTTTTTATGAAACCATGTTCAAATATATTTATTTTAATCATATTTCCGTATCCATACCTAACATTTGGATCCTTTTTAGTCGAGTTTGTGTGTCCTTCAGTTATGAGTTTGAAGGACTTGACTTTTGGATATGTACCCATACCTGACACCTGTACCCGAGTCTAGGTAACATAGGCCTTTGTTACAACAAGTTAGTGCTCTCCGAGAAATGGTCGTGACTTACAAGAACATTCTGTATGTTTTCTAGAACTTGCTAGTTCATGGGAGCAGATCGACGAAGACGATCGAATTTCGCTTTGAGTAAGGATGATCTTTATCGCCCCAACATGTAGCTTTTCTAATTAATTAGCAATTTTCAACAATTTTCACCTCTATTTCTTATAGAGGGCTGCTATGTCATCAGCAACTTAGTTGCTATCTTTTCAGCTTCAAAGCTAGCTTAGCGGTTTCACCACTGTCAGAATTTATTAGCAAGTTATAATTGATGTTATACCACTCTTGTGGTTTAATATTTCACAAAACTTGTACATAATTTTCTTAATTTCCAAAAAAATCTCAAAGTGAGACTTCAAAATTGCAAGAATCTCATTTATAATCATTTTACGTGATGGAAGTCCGTATAAGTCTTCTAAGCACAAGCTTTCACAAGCTGGAAAAGTTCGATTGAGCGCAATACGACAAATGGAAGAGGAAGATAAGCATGAATCTTTAACTAGTCGACGTGTAATACGTTTTGACTGATGAAGAACCAATGACTCTAGTTTCTGATAATACTGATATCATTGATGATGTAATAGCTGCACAACAACAATAGCAAAGAGATAACAATCTCTGTAAATTGCTAATCCCGAATTCTTTGGAACATTTCTTAGCCGAATCCTATAACAAGAAGGAGAAGGCTAGAGACATATGGAAGTCTCTTGACAAGTAGCACGAGGATGATGAAAACATGTTCAAGATGTATATCGTCAACAAATTCAACAAATAGAGTTTGAAGACGAAAAGACAATGTTGTCCAATGTGAAAGAGCTCATGAAGCTTCAACATAAGCTAGAGGATCGAAGATGCCTCTAGTTGACAAGTTCATGGTGGGAGTTATTCTTTCTAACCTCTCTTCAAGTTGGGATCGTTTTATAGCTGACATTTTCTTAAGAAAGCGAAAGTGAAGCTGGATATCTTATGCTCTTCATCCGTATTAAGGACGAAGCCAAGATCTAGATTAAAGTAGACTATTTGTGCAAGCAGTTTGTTAAGACAACCACGATCTATTGGGGATCATAAGGGTAAGCAGAATGCAGCTTTCAACAACAAGAAGGACTTCAAAAATCTGAAAGTGAAGTCCAAGGAGGACGCGATCTACTTCAATTGTGGTAAGGAGGGCCACTTCACGAATGACTGAACGTCCAAACAAAAGCAGAAAGAATACAAACAAGACGAGCTTAACCTTATTGCTATGATTGTTCATGTTGAATCGTCTTCTGTTGATACCGATTGGTGCGTAGTATTGATGCCTCCTGCCATGTGTGTTCCATGAAGGAATTGTTTGCTACATATGAACCTTTGTTTGAGAAGGTACTATGGCTAACAAGACAAACTAAAGTGAAGAAAATTTGGACGATGGTGCTGAAGCTAACTTCGCACTTACACTGTAGAATATGAAGCATGTTCCTTCGATAGCTAAGAACCTGATTTTTATAAGTGTTTTTACGATATTGGTTTGAGGGTGAATGTCAATGCGAGTCAGATAATGATGTCCTACAAGGGAACTTTCATTAACTAGGCTTTCTGTATCGTAGGGATATTTAAAATTTAGCTTGTAGCTCCAAATGAACGTATCAATAACATCAGGGGCGGATCTAGGTATAGCATGGGGTGGGCTGAAGCCCACCCCAATTTTTTTATTTTACTTTTTTTCACCATATAATTTTTTTTTTTTGATTTTTTTATGTGGATTAGTCTACTTCTAGCCCCCCCAAATTTTTGGTAGCCCACCCTACTTATAATTTCTGGATCCGCCCCTGAATAACATTTTCATTTCTGGCTATCCTCTTAAGTTGTGGCATAATAGACTGACATGTTCATTATAAAAGAGTAAACAAAATGTCTATTCTAGGTTTTATGTCCAAATGTGAGGGTAAGGAATGGAGAAATGTGAAGTATGTGCTCAGGCTAAAATTGTAAGAAAGCCGTTCAAAAGAGTAAACCGAAGTAAAGATTTTTTGAAGTTGCTGTACTTAGATATATATATGACTTCAAACACTTTTCCACGAAGGCTGGGATAAAGTACTTTCTCACCTTCATCGATGCTTACTTGAAGAGTCAAAATACACTTTTGTCTACCTTCTAAAGTTGAAAAATGAAGCGTTTGAGAAGTTAAAAGACTCTATGCTGTTAACAACATGACTTCCTAACTGCTTCTGGGTTTATGCTGCTTTGACAACTACCTTTATCCTCAACCGGGTGTCATTTGCACAATCATAAGTTATTCCTCATTAACTCTGGTTCAAGGTCAAATTCAACTTGAATGCTACTAGAGAATAGAGATGTCTGGCGTATGTTAAACTTCTGAATATCAATATTCAGATTGGGGATAAGGATCACAAAGACGATATTTCCTGGATTATGAAGAGTGATGCTAGACAATTCAATGATATTGAATCCAATCATATCATTGCGTTTCGCGATTCTGAGTTCTCCAAGGACAAGTTTTCTATATACAAGAATGTGATTCTCATGGATGTACCAGAGAATATATCAAATGAAAGTGAAGATAATTCTCCTAATCAAGTTGAAAGTACCGAAGCAGATGATTCTCTGAAGGAAGTGGTTTCGTTGGAGGATGCCATTTCAGAACCATAACTTACTGAGCTACCTTTAAAGCGAGTAAGGAAGTCGAAAGATTTCGAAAATGATTTCGTTGCGTATCATGTGGAAGCCGATCCACTTACATATGACAAGGCGATGAAGACCAAAGAAGTTTTTGGAAAGAAGTCAATAATGAGATTTATTCCATAACTTCCAATAACACTATGAGTGTTGGTCAATTTACGTGAAAGAGCAAAGCCTATTGGATGCAAATGGATCTTCAAGAGAAGATGAGGGCCGATAGAAATGTAGACAAGTTCAAGGTCATGCTTGTGGCAAAAAGGTTTTCTCAGAAATATGAGATCAAATATTTCGACACTTATACTCCAGTTGTTCGGATGACAACTACCAGGATGTTGATCTCACTGATTGCAATTCACAAGATAGTGATTCACCAGATGGATGTGAAAACATCATTCCTGATTGGAGATCTGACCGAAGATTTATATGAAGCAACGCTAAGGTTTTATCATCAAGGAACTTGAAGACAAGGTGTACAAATTTGTAAAATATCTGTATGGTCTAAATCAGTCTCCCAAGATGTGGTACGAGGAGTTTGATAAAATCATCAAATCAAATGCTACATGGTTAGCGAGACTGATGTGTGTCTACACCAAGTTCGCTGAGGGCATGAGTGTTATTGTGTCTCTATGTGGACAATATGCTAATCCTTGATACAGATTTATATGGCGTCATGAAGACTATAAAGTTCTTTTTGTCCAAGTTCAATATGAAAGATTTGGAAGATGCTATTGTTGTTCTTGGAATAAAGATCATCCGGACAGAAGATGAACTTGCTCTGTCATAAGCTTACTACGTCAAGAAGATGATCATACGCTATGTATATTAGGATCTTTCGAGGATCGATACAATATATAGAAGCTGAAGCCAAACTCAGAAAAGACTATCAATCATATGGACTATTCAAGTATCATTGGTAATTGATATACACAATGAACTAGTTGTACTAGACCTGACATTGCTTTCGTTGTTGGGATGTTGAGTCGGTTCATAAGCAATCCAAATGTGGAATATTGGAAAGCTGTGAAAAGAGTTATAAAATATGTCATGAATACTCAGAAGTTTGCACTGCACTTCAATGGTTATCTGATTGGGGTGGAAGACTTCAATGATTTAAGTTGGTACTCAGAAAAGGAGTGTAAAAGGTCCATGTGAGAATTTGTTTTCTCCATGAGTGGTACTATATCGTGGAAGTCGAAGAAGATTTTGCTCTCACACTCATCAATGGAGTCCGAGTTCTATGCATCGGTCGTAGCAGTAGATATAACAGAATGACTTTTAGAGCTTATATATGATCTTCCCCCGATTGGTGCACAGATTCCGGTTGTAACGATATACTACGACAACCTGTCGAATGCAGTAATGGCATCAAATGCGCTTTTCAATAGGAATAAGTGTGAGACATCGTCACACAACACTGAATGAGCGCATCTCGCATGACATTATTGCAGTAGTTAATGTTCGAAGCCAGGAGAATTTGACGGATCCATTCACTAAGGGCCTTAAGTGTCAGCTTGTCGATGACACAACAAAGAAAATATACTTGATGGAATTTTGATGTAATGTCTTTATAATTCTACTATAGAATATTTTGTTATTTGTAGTGTCCCGTCCTGCTCAGTTCAACATGATGAATTAATGGACACAACGATGTTTCGACTTGGCTCGGAGTCCCACTCGGAGGCAACTACCGTTCAGGTGGGTGGCTTCGATGAACCCGTCTATGCTTTGCCTTCACACCTAATAAAATGGAGTTTTCTTACGCAGTAAGTAGGTATGCTAATAAACGACGAACCCACATAGTTAAGAAAATAATCCCGCTCGTCGTAGCATACACGTTCCCACGATTTCAAGGCTTGTCATATAAAGTATCCCCTTATGAACGGGATCAAGTTCAATATTCCATGTTCTCCACAAATCTGATATAGAACATGATTATTCCCTTAACTATGTGAGTTCGTTTCTTTTATTAGCATATCTACTTAGTGCGTAAGAAAACTCTATTTTATTAGGTGTGAATGCGAAGCAGAGACGATTTCATCGAAGCCACCCACCTGAACAGGGAGTTGCCTCGACCGAACGGGACTCTGAGCAAGTCGCTGCATAACCAAGTCTGAACGACGTTGCATCCATTGATTCATCCTATTGAACTGAGTGGAACGTGACACTACATTATTAGTTCAAAAAGTAATATGCTAGACATCTCATTTTTTCTTCAAAGAAGAATCATGGACTGGGATACATCACGTACCGAGGTTTGTCCATGTAGACATTGCTGGAATTGAATCACAACATCTCTGTGATCTACTTTTTGCTCTAGGTAAGAAGTCCCGTGTGAGGTTGACTTTAAGCATTAGTGAGTTTTTCAGCATTTGGAATGCTTGTGTGCTTGACAGAAAGCACGAGTACTTCAACACTACAAAGAGGCTTAATACCTTGTGCTACACTGACGTAACATCACATGAGGTTGGACCTCGGCTTTGGGTCATGTCATAGCGATGTAGTACCATAAAGAGCTAGGTTGCCTCATGTTGAGAGTTAGAGAGTTGTAGCGCATCACTACAAAAGGCTAGTATATCATGCTACAATGGTGTGACATCACATGAGGTGGGGCCTCGACTTCAAGCTATGTCATAGCGACGTAGCGCCACAAATGGCAGGTAGTCTCATGTTGGGATGTAGTACATCACTACAAAGAGGTTAGTACTTCGACACCACATGAGGTAGTGATACCTCGATTTCGGGCCATGTGATAGCATTATAACATTGCAAGGAGGCAGGTAGTCTCATGCTAGGATATTAAACTCTTCAAGTAAAGAACTCACCTATTTGTATGGAAAGAGATGTATGCCGCCTCTTGAGGGAAAACTTGTAGACACCCAAGATACATACACATAAATCAGGTCAACATATTGCCTTTAATGTGCGACCAGAGACACAATTGATGTAATTGTCCGAGTGGAAAGAATTGTAGATATGGTATTGAATTTAAGGCTTAGTTTATTGTGCATCGTACTATGGTTCGATACATGGAGAAACATTCAAGTAGTAAGCGACATCTATCATATTACATGATGTATAGTTGGGGAATACTCATTCACGTATTGCAATATGCGGGGGGCTGTTGGGTTTATTGAATTTTGTCATTACTAACCCGGTCTCACACTCTATGTTGAGGCAAATTCCGAGTGCATCTTTCAATATTTGAGCAATCATTTATTGTCTTGTACACATGAGGTGTGTTACCTCAAGTGATTAGTATGGTGGAGGTTTTTCTAGTGGACAATGTTCAAATTCCTCAATAAGCATTTGTTTTGTTACAAATTTTTTGGAGAAACCCTTTTGGAGCTAGGGCATCGAACTCGAACTCGGACGTGGACAAAGGACGCAAAGTTGTACATTGATGACGTACTTTGCACTTCGCATGCACGCATTAGGCGTAGAGTTGGCGCATGAGGGCGCCCTCTGGCGTGAAGTAGCGTTGCAGAAGCTGCGCGGTAGTCTAGTGGTTAGCACGTTGGTAGCTTCATAGTAGCTTGCTGGTAGCACCATGGAAGCTGCGTTGTAGCCTTGCGGCTGGTCCATTGGTTGTACCGCAGTAGTAGCACGGCTACCCCGCGGATGCTGTGCAGTAACTATGCGGTTGTTCTGCGTGGTTATTCTGTGGTAGCTTATTACAAGGTTGTTCTGTTTTGTATTTGTCCTATTGAATAGGGAGTTACTATCTGGTCTTCCTCCCATGTTGTTAGTGGACATATATCGTTGATAAGGGGATTTCTCTCCTATATAATATGTGCTCCATCACTAGTGCTGACACGAGAGGATAGAGAGAATCCTCTGCAGGCAGCCAATTACTTTTTGTTCTGAGTGCCTTTGTTATAACACGTGCTCTGTTCAAGAAGGGTAGGAATTTACAAGAGCATTCCAATTTTTTCATAACTTGTTGGTTTATGGGAGTAGATCGGCGGAGATAGTCGAATCTCACTTTGAGCAACAATGATCTTCATCACCCCAGTAGATTAGCACTTGCCAACAATTTTGTGCAAAATTCTTAAAGAGCACTGATATGTCATCAACAACTTACTTGCTATCTTTTCGGTAGCTTCACAACTAACTATTAGTGGTGTTCACCGCTGCCATAACTTATTTGCAAGTTATACTTGCTGTTGTACCACTCTTGTGGTTCAGTCTTTCACAAGACTTGGTTACGGAATTTTCTGAATTTCCACAACAAATAGCATGTTGATGAGACGAGTAATTATATAGGCAATACTGGGACCCTCTTTCTCTTGGTAGTCATGGTGACTACACTTGTGGACACGACAATTGTGGTGGCTGCAAAAGAGTCGTATTGCTTGGTGTATTTCCCTGTCAGATACTTGATCAGCTGCTGGCTGCTTTGTTACTGGTGGTTCATGCTGGTCTTGTATTTAAACTTACTACGAAGCATGAAGAGAATGCTATGGACCAAATTACCAGGAAAGGATTAACGCTTTGGTGCCTAATTTGTGCAGGGCAGCACAGCTTATGTCTTTTTTACAATTTGGAAAAGAAAAGGATTGCTATTGTTTGCAATTTGGGGAATAGGTTTCCTGAATCTGGTGGATTCATGCTAAATATTAGGAATGGATCAGGAATACGTCGGGATGACGTCATTTGGGATAGATTTTCCAAGTTTGGTAGGAACTTAAGGTTGTTTAGTGGCTGTTTTGAAGTTTTAGATGGTTACTTTCTTGACTACCTGTCGGCAGGTTTCTGTCAGGGATAAAAGTGAAAAAGGGAAGATTATGATGGACAAAAATGTGTGTGTGTGTGTGGGTGTTGGGGGTGGGGGTGGGGGTGGGGTGGGTGGGGGTGGGGGTGAATAAGGGAAGTCTGAAAAGACAATTACAGACCACATTTATTCAAAAGCTCAAACATGGATTTGGGGTTTTAGAACTTTTTGTTACTGTCACAGAGGATATGGCCCTTAAGAGCGCTGAATGGAAGGAAATGATTAAACAGACGACCCCAAAAATTTGGGATAAAGGCTTTGTTTTTGTTGTTGTAGTAAGTTCCAAAGCTGAAAGCTCTATAGAACAGAAGTCTAAAAGTATGGTTAGTTTTAGATTTCAGGTAGACAGTTGCAGACCATATGTATTAGCATACGCGCTAGTTTGGTTCCCATATGAAATTGAGGTCGTTTCAAATGAGAACCAAACTAGCCCTTGATAAGGCTTACTATGGGCAAGGACTTCGTAAGATCCTTCTTATTATAAAATGTTGATTTTCTAAAAATAAATTATCTTAGCTGCGAAAGTGCAGCGCCTTGTAGAATGCATTTTCCACTGGCACAGACAACAACGAACAGATATACTGCTCGACAGATTAATGTTACATGGTAAAAAAAGGAGGATAGAGGAAAAACAGTTTATAGTATTCTCACAACAGAACTTCATAATATGTAGTGTAATCCTGAAAAGGATTACATTACTCTCATAACTGGAAGCAGTTTATATTACTCTTATAGTAGGAAGTTTGCTTCATATGGACTGGAGGTTCCAGAAATAATAGAGTATGGAGTTTATGCTTCAGAGTAAAAGAAGGGTTTGTTTAGTTGGACTAGAAATCCAGTTTGGATGGATTCCACAAGCATTCTTGGCCATTATATGAAGTTTGATTGGATTTTCAGTGAAAACTGTGCAGGTCGACCTCACGTAGTTTGGGGCCGGAACAAAGGTTAGATGGTTATGGTGACATCACTGCAAGTTAATTCTTTCATAAACGCAGGTGTATGATACTAGAACTAATAACAAAAATTAGATAATTCTGTATCAATAAATGGACCATATAAATACTTTTGTCTTCCCGCTATTACACTGCTTGTATTTCCTAATCTTAGAAGTGAAGTGAAGTTTGAAGGTGTGGGTTGCTGTGTTTATTTAAGCAAATCTTTGATGTTCTGAAACATCTCCTGTGCTACGACATGTACATAATTCAACTACATTCTGGTTGGATGTCATCTATGTTGGTCCTGCCATTTTGGTTAAGTTTTAAGTTGAGGGTCCATGTGAGGTTGGATATGGTGTTACTTGCACCTTCCCTGTTGTTTAAGTTCATATTAAGGATCCATGTGGGGTTAGATATGGTGTTACTTGTACCTTCCCTATTGGTTAAGTTCAAATTAACGATCCCTCTGGGGCTAGATATGGCTATATATGGTGATACTTGCACCAATGAGGAAATTAGGAATCTCTCTCTCTCTTGCACAAACAAGGCACCATATAGGTACCAACCATTACCTCCTCTCTTTTCTTTTATTTAAGTTTCCCTCTCTTTTATCAGCTGTTCGAATCCCCCTGTTATAGGATTACTTTGTTGTAGACCCGTCCCTGAGATTTTTGAGGGCCCTGTTCTAAAATTGAAAATTATACCATTTTATGTTACCATAGAAGTCCTTACTATTTATGTATTTATTTAGCAATAACCCCATAAAAAAGTGGAAGAACCATTAAATTATGCATTTATAGTATACAAGTTGTTGGTTCACGTGCGATGCATGTGGTTTTAAAGGAAGAAAAATAATGTAGTCATTTTTCTGTTTCATAAGGGTAAAATAGGAAAAAAAAATACTGGCAAAATGTGTGGGTAAATATCACATGGAGACTGCTAAAATGAGCCATTTTGGAGCCGTTTTGGAGCCACGTAGATAGAAATGGGTATTTTAGTCAAACAAATTACATTAGTCTTAGTCAACTAAACTACATTAGTCTTGTGGTTATTATCATATTAAATAATAATGTAATATATCAATTTCCAATGTTGAATGGCACTTAACGTAATATTCTCTAAAACCTCTTCCAAAAAGCAACAAGAAATCTCCTACTTTTTTGTTATCCGTTCAGACCAGACACATTCTCTCTCTATATACTACAAATGGGCTTTAAATATAAAATTAAATGGGCTAAATAGGCTTTTAGTACCTAACGTATTTAATATAAGACACAAATATATGGGCCCTCTATATCAGAGGGTCTTGTTCGGTCGCTCAAGATGGACAGTATCAGGGCCGGGCCTGCTTTGTTGAGGATTCTCAATTTCTCCATTGAAGTGTGAACCCTGACTGTCTTAAATCACCCGACATTTCATTTGAACCACAAATAAAATCACTTTGTCAGCCGTTACGGATAGTTAATCATTTTCGGAAAATTGATATTTATGCAGTGATTCTTATTTGTGAGTTGTTTTTCTTTATATAACTGCGTCTGAGAAATTATTTCTAAACCCTACTATATAAACAGACTACTGATCTTCTTCTAAGAATGATGAGATGGAAACCAATATTTATTAGTGACTTGACAGCATTGAAGAAAACTTGCACATTGCAATGCAGGTCAACCGAAGGGATTGTGCATCTCTCCTGGTGGCAGATTCCCTCCATTTTCATCCGAGGGGAAGCCTCCTAGAAAAGTAGTCAAAGGACCAAAAGACTTGGCACTTTGTCGAGTCTTTCGTCAAAGTACATGTTGCGATGTTTCCCAAACATATCCTGCCTTGCTATTGATTCGAAGGCTGGCATCTACTGGAGAAGCCAGCCAAGAATGCTTGGATTTGTGGGAACTATTGGAGTGTTCTATCTGTGACCCACTAGTTGGTGTTCATCCTGGACCACCACGGATATGTGCCTCACTTTGTGACAAGGTTCTACAGGCTTGTGGCACTGCGTATTTTTCAGTTGATCCCAAATCCCAGGTTATCTTTTTTTTTTTTCCCTATCCAATTTAATTTTGGTTTAGATTCTCTGAGGAACCTATAAAGTTAGTGCCATTATTTACTTTGGATATCTAGTTAAAGATGTGTAATGTATATGACTTGTGAAATTCAATCTCAATGCTTACAAGCCCGTGCCAATAAATATATTTGCTCTTATTATTTGGTTCAAATGTAGTATTGGAGAGTTGTGTTTTTTTTGGTAAATACTTTCTCATTTGAGCTTACAAACACTTGTGTATAAACTAAATCTGTTTTCAGTTAACTTTCTTATTCATTTTGTTGTGTCAGGTTTTGTCTCCATGCGGACCAAGTGATATTCTTTGTGGCAGAGCAAGTGAATGGGCCTCCAATGGTACAGAGTTCTGCCACCTTGCAGGTTTTGCTGTGCACCCTCATGGGCTTATCTATAATGGCGTCGACGAAGCTTTTTGCTATGGTGGGAAAGCCAGCATAAAATCAGTTGCGGATTCATGGAAGTCTTCTCAATCTGGTTCACATAAAATGTCCAAGAAGTCTCAGGTTCTTGACGATTTTCAGCAATGGTTGACAGAAATGCCTATTAGTGAGAGAGTTTCGTGGGCAGTTGGAGGAATGGTGCTTACTGCTGGTCTTGTGTTTATAAGGTTTGCCTTTTAGGGGACGGTTTTTTTTTTCTTTTCTTTGTACCTTATAGAAAGCATGATTTCCTGTCTTTGGCCATGACTTGATATATCCATGCCGACCTCTTTCTGTCACATGACACGGTGTTTTATTTTTGGATACTTAACATGACACAATGTGGCAGCCTGACTTGGAAATGGTATTGGGTTTGGTGTTTCCTGTGTATATTTTGACATGTCTGTGACACGGACATGAGTGACTTGCATACATGCTTCCTAGACCATCATTCATCCCTATCCCCTCCATTTCTCATGCCTATTTCTTTGTAAAGGAGCTTCTCTGCTGAATAAAATTATGTTGCAAGGCATTGTACCCGACTTTATACTAGTATTCAAAAAAGGACCTAAGCATACAAGTCTAAAGATCATTTCATTATGCCTTTTTTCCAGATTGACCCTCCCTTGAGTTTTAGAATCTTCTGTGAGTACTTTCACCTAAAAGGATTGCAGAAAACTTCAAAAAGAAAGAGGGTTGATGCGGAAATACGCACAATCTTGAGCCAATAACAAGGAGAGTATTCTTTTATGTTATTGAGAGTTATATTCTGACGAATATGACAAAGTTCATAAGAAGTAAGAACACAACAACATTTGCATCTCATCCTCTCCAATCCAGTGAGTTTTGAGTCATTTAGTCCTTCACACCTTCAGCTGATTGAAATTGACACAAGTAGTGGAATTCATATTATCTTCTCTTTGTGTGTGTTTTTTCTTTATTACACTACACATTCTATAGTTGAAAGTGTATATGCACTCTAGCGTAACATGGAGTGCAGAAAGCAAATTTCTTCTGTGTATGTGTGAGTTAATGTGTTTGCAACCGTTTACTATTGCAATACTTAATACGTCTCATGGTGCATATTTTTGAGCTTATGCAGCAAAAGGAAAAGCTACAGCCAGCGCCAGAGGCAAGCAGCAGTACACCGCGCCGCACAAACAGCATTAAGCCGAGCAGCTAGAAGGGTGGAAGCAAGGAACAATCGGCAGCACTCTGTTAGTAGAAGATAGTACAGCTTGGACGGATGGAACCCAGGAACAATCAGCAGACACTTCTTCAAGGAATGATGGACTTGTTATATGAATCTGTTCCTCTATATGCAAACTCAGAATATATTTCACTGTAGCCTAGTCCATTTTGTCCCTTCATCACCTATCCATCGACAATATTTATATGGTTAATGAACATAGAATTTTTGCTTTTTTAGAGATTTGTCCTTGATGGTATTATCAATTTAATCTCCCTATTTGCTGAAGTGTTGGGAGCTGCTTGAAGTCCAAAACTAGTTTCTGTACACTTGCATTCTTTTTAAGTTTTGAAACATCCAAAGCAAGAAAGTAAGTGAATTGCGATTGGGTAAAGAGAAAACTATGAATATCCTGCTTGATTTTACAACTTTATGTGATCGTGTTCATGTTGTAAGCTATTATTAGCTTTAAACATATCTTATCATATCCAAATTAGAGTAATCCTTGATCGTGTTCATGTTGTAAGCTATTATATGCTTGAAATAATGTTTTTTTTTTCCCACAAAATGACCTTTTTTTCTCCCTATTTTACACAAAAAGCTATGCCCAATCAACTAATTCGTGCGAAGATACTAAACTTTTGTATTTGAAAACTGTAGGTGGTGATTGATAGAGTAATCCTTGATCGTAATTTTTTTAAAATAAAATATTATAAGGTTTAAGTTGTGTAATTGTGATTATATGAGTTTTATAATGTAATTAATTTAAAAAAAAATTGATGTAGTGTAATCAAATTTGTAATATTAATTTTTTGTCTAACAAAACACTTTAGATTTACAATATGACGACAAGTACATTACATTTCCAAACATGCAATCCGATAGCACCTCACTAGTTTAAGTAATTGTTAGGATAAAATTTTATTTAATATGTTTGACCATCTTTCTATTTCCTTTCTGGTCCTGTCAATAAAACAATCTAACAATATCTATTGAACAAGCAATGGACACTATATAAATGAAAACCTCGATGAAATCCTGAATTAAAATGAAAAGGACGTTTTTGCTAGTCTAAATTTACATGATATAATACATACTCTCATTTTGGTATTTGCTTATTTCAAGGAAATAACATATTAAGTAGCTTAAATACATAAGTGTTGAAACTGTAACATATACAAACAATTAATCATTCATCTAATGAAAGATGATTCCAACAATCATATCATCCCAACAATCTTCAACAGCGCAGCTCAGACTTCAAATTTATTACTACCTAGCAGTCCCAAACTCAGTTATTTCTGACAGTAAAAGAAAATTCTGATCATATAGCATAAAAAGTGTTCTGACTAAAGAATACTTCCTCAAACAACTAATGTTAAGTGCTAAAAAACAAAGCCATTTGCCATCTAGTTTGAAACTACAGGAAAGGAAGGGAGGTGAATGTGATGGAAGAACATAAAAATAGGCATAAGCTTCATTTTGCTGTACAAAAAGACACTATTCAACCTTACTTTACAAAACATTATTTAATTTGTAACAATATCCGGCTTCGGCAATGTTATAATTGGGTTACAGTGACTCGGGACTAAAATCATTTGTTGTTAAAAGGCAAGCTCTGGTAGATCCAAGACATTGCAGACGCTCGTCCCTTGGTTTGCAGAAAGCTTTCAAGAGTGACAAAGAACCATCAATTCTTACCATCTTTCGGTAACTGCATAAAGGAAGAGAACCAATTAAATTCCAACTCAAGTGAAAGAACAATTGAAAACAAAGTTTGGAAAATTGTGAAATGGACAACACTTTACATCATTAGACAGAGAAGTGACTATTTGGCAGTGGAAGATGAGGTTTACCTTGTTAGATTTAGGTAACGGTCTTAATGTGGTAGAGGCACCTGCAGCTCCTTTTACTTGAATAGGTTTCAATATCTGAAATGAACACAATAAAGATTCATTTATGCTCAACAATGCACCGGCATTGTCGAATTCACCACAATAGTTGGGAGCTGAAAATATAGTAACCAATCTCCGTTGCGCAAAGAACTCATATCCATCTTCAACTACCTAGCAGTTCAAACGAAATAACCATTTAGAAAGGAAAAAAAAATCCTAGCAAATGAAAATCTGGGAATCAACGACACTATGAAAATCAGCACCATGTCTGTGCCACATAATGTTGGACACATATCAGACACCACACATAATACTCCAAAATATACTAGCACTTGCCAAAATAGATGTCATGTCCATGTCACTGGGTCTGCATCGTGTCCGTGCAACATATAAGACAATCCTTATTTATACTTCTATAGGCATTGAGAAACAAAAAGCAACAGGCACAATAAAAAAGTTCAACACTCCTGTTTCCAAGTGAAACTTCATCAATATCTTTCCCATAAGAGAATAATACTGTATGGAGGAAAAAGTAACCAGATAAATCCTGACCTGATGAGCTCGACATATGAGATCTAGGTCATTCTTCTCCAAGAACTCAATAAGCTTATCAGCACCAAAAGTGCACGAAACTCCTCTATCACTCATTCCCCATCCTTTAACCTGGGGATCAGGATCAGACCAAAGCAAATCACAGAGTAGACCATAGTCTGGAACCTCAATGGGCCTTTGCATCTCTCTTATTTGATCCAAACTATTCAACTCTGGAGAAAGACCTCCGTGCATGCACAGGATTTTTTCATCAACGAGTGCAGCAACTGGCAGACAATTGAAACAGTCGGTAAATATTTTCCAGAGCCGAACATTGAATCTTCTTTTACATTCATCATAGAAACCATAGACTCTGTTTATTTTTGGATCTTCATGATTTCCCCTCAGTAGAAAAAGCTTGTCAGGATACTTAATTTTATAAGCAAGAAGCAAGCATATTGTTTCTAAGCTGTGTTTTCCTCGATCCACATAGTCTCCAAGAAAAAGGTAGGTAACAGCAGGAGGGAATCCACCACAGTCAAAAAGTCTCAAGAGGTCATGAAATTGCCCATGAATATCACCTGCATTAGATGGGGAATTTTCAAACATAAGGCTTTTAAGAATTACTTCTCGGTATGATAGCCTTATCAATATGTTATGGATATTAATATACATAGAAGTGGTACTCGGATACTTTCAGATATTGTACTGCTTAAAACTCGACAAAGGAGAAGAAATTAAGCAAGCATAATTCCATTTTAGTGCATGAGCCACATTCAAGATATCAGAAGGTAAGACTGTCCTGCCATGTTCTAGACTTTAGGATCATTTCACTACATCAATGATTACCCATAAGGAAATATGGACATGGAATTTGACAAGATTATTTGGCAACCAAATGGCATGGTAGCACTAACTTTTACAGGATATAATCCATAATTTTATAGCGGAAAAAAAAAGTTAAATAATAAAGAAGTATAATCCAAACTGGAAAAATGAGGTCACATAGGCTAACATTTTCGATCAAAGTTGCATTCCAGCTTCAACAAGAAACATGGTACATAAAAAATAAACACAGACTGCAGATAAAAACAACACAATCTTAATCAAGCTAAAATAATGGATCCTTCATATATGATTATATATGGTTTGTAGCCATGATAATACAGAAAGGTAATTAAGGTTTTGTGTTCGCCACAAACTGTGCTCGAGTTTGAATGTAGAAACAGGATTCATGAAGTTAAAATTACTCATCATTTCAGAAACAATATCCTACTATCATATAAGACTCCCTGAGAATAAGCAAGGTTAGATGAGCCATGAGGCATTACATTCTAGGCACATTAGCTGAAACGTACAAGTTTAGAACAATATGTAAAACCGGTTAGGAAAAGGAAGGAATCACATCAGATTCATTTACACTCCTTTGATGTCCATCTGGTCTACCACATGGAATAGTTAGAAGTGGAGCTGAGGATTTCATATGTCTAAACCAGGGGGCATTGAGTAAGAGATGAGGAATACTGCTGAGTACCTGACAACAGTCATTAGATGTACCTCAACCTAAGGTGCCTACTTCTGAGCACCTCATTCGTATATTAAATACCCCCACCCATCCTGCATATGTATACACACCAAATTCTGCATCTGAACAAAATTGTGTAAAGGAACACCACAGGTCTATATCATATAGGACAACTACTTCTGCTAGCCGAGATAGAAAAACTTAAATAGGAAACATGAGATGCACAAGTTGTTTCTCAGAGTCTGAGAATTTAGTCATGTTCAACTCAAGTTACTAAGCTGCCCAAAATAAGATCAAATGAATAGTGAGAGTATACCAAAAGATCCCCAACAATTGGCATTTCTAATAGAGAGGTCAGATAATGTCATAGCAACCGAACACTTTGATTATTATTACATCATTGTCAAAGGATGGGAATATATCTTCTAACTAACAAAGATAAAAACTCCTTGCCACATTGTTCCATACGTTGCCCACATCTTTATACAGAATGTTAATGCTTTATTCTATTAGACCTGCCACTTATTTATTTAAAAAAAAAATAGTTTAGTTCCCACTTCCACATTTTGTTTTGAACAACTCATGCTCTATACTAGTGGATAGAATAGTGCCACAAACAACATTTCCGACGGATAACTTACGATACGACGGGAGGTCAATAGGTAGTAGTAAACTATTCATGCGATTAGGATTGCAAAGGAATGAAATGGAGTTGACTTATTACAGTCCCTGAGGACATATGGAACTAGATCACACACCCATGTTACACATGCACAAAATAAAATAGGATAAGCTACCTGACACATGGAGCCGTACATCACAAATACAATGGTAACTGCATGAATGGAATAGTACATATGTAAAATTGGATGTGCAGTACTTATCCTAGAAGAAGAATGAACATAATAAACATTACATATAATTATCAAATACAAATCTAACTTACTTTTACTTAGCTACTGGCTACTAATTAACATCTTGTTTAACAGGATATACAGGGTTACCCTTCGGAATTATGATCATAAACTGTCACCTTGAAAATCAAACCCTAGACTGTTACCTAAACGACACTATTCATTCTAATATACTATGTCACACAATTAACTTGAAACATATATTATGAGAAATATGGATAATGTACAAAATAAGACGGATGTAATGGTGCTAATTATGACAAAGGGGCACCTTCAAATATACTGAATGAGAGCAGAGCTACAAACTGCCTATAAAGGTTAAAGAGACCCAAGCATACTCTAGGATCGCTCATGCAAAATCCACACACAACTAGGAGTACGAGCCTTAAGTGCATTTTAAGACCCATGACTCTTGCATCCTCTATCCATACTAATAAATCAGTTGCCCACTTTTGACTAACTCTAGTTGCCTGCTTAGGCTTCAAGAAGCACATATATACCGAACTACAACAACAGACTTTGCTTTGTCGGTTCCAGTACATAAGCCACCAAACACATATGTCCACTAGTGAAAATGTTGAGAAAATAGTCAGAAAATCTATACCAAGAAAAAGCTCTAGCTATAAAGAAGTTCCGGGACATGACAGAATCAAATTATCTTCAATATTCTTACAAACATGGTTAACGTCGAGCAAAATCATATTATGATCAGAAAGCTCTCCCAACTTCAAATGGGGTAAAAAAAAACGCAGTTGTTCTTTTTACAGTTTCTATAAAACTATTCAACTTTAATTTCTGGCTACAATAATGGGCCACCAACTATGTTGCACCTACAAAAGTATGATGTATCACAAAGGGACATGCTTACATTGATAAACACCAAGTTTAGAGTGTGTCGTGTCTAATAAGTACCCTGAACGACATGATACGGGCTAGCCTCCATTTTTTAAGTGACCGTGCTTCCTAGATTGTCAATGATCAAACTCCTCCGGGTCCTCATTTGTGTCTATTCCAAATCATGCCACAATTAGTAGACTGACATATCACTATAATCAGATTGAGAACTAGAAGTCTAGAATGCAAATAACAGAGTAAAACCTAACTCTAAATGTGTGAAAAATGGTAAAATGTGTCGCCTTTCTCCATTGTAGATACACGCAACAGCTAAATGAGTAAATTCACCCTAAAGTACTCAGATATAGTCAATCCCAAGATCCCAGACCAATAATCTTTGACAGGTGAAGAGCGTGTATCCGTTCTTCCATGTTGAAACCACCAAATAAATGTAACCAACCTTACTTTCTCACTATCAAATCGGACCAATGACAATCAATCTCCTCTTGGGTCTCCCTCCTTCAAGACTATTCCAACTTCTGCCACAACAATAAAGAAACACTTCACTATGATCACACTGAGAACTAGATGCCTATAACAGAGTAGATCTGTAAAAAAAAAAAAGGGTACCCAAAAGAAAATATTGTCTCTCCGTGCTCTCTATACCCTTAGCTGATAAATTCACTCTAGAACTCCCAAATGTAACCAAATGCTCAGAACCCAAAACCAATAATCTTCCAAAAGCAACAACAAAAAAGGTGCGGGCTTTCCGATCATGTAACCCACTATTCCAGTTTCTGCCACTTCACTATAACCACATCAAGAAATAGGATGCCCATGACAGAGTAAAACCTAACCCTAAAAGGTGTCACCTTCCTCAATTCCCGACGCCCACGGCAGCTAAATTCATCCTAATCTCCTTTCTTCAATATCTGAAGTCTGAATCAGCTAAATTCGCCCCATAAGAATGAATCTTTGAAAAGTGAATTAAAAGAATCAAAATTGGCCGGCACAAAAAAAATTTCAAAAACTGACCGCAGATCTTGATTGGGGCGCGGAGGTGGAGGAGGTTGGGCTGGGAAAGGAAGACCCTCTTGGCCTCGACGCAGAGGTGGCGGATCTCGGACTCGGAGAGCTGGACCTGCTGCTTCCGGCTCCTCCCTCCTTCCACCAGCCTCCTTATGATGTCGTCGAGCACCGGGGCCTCCAGAGCCCCCATGGAGCTGGTGGTCATCATCATCTTCTCCTTCGACTTCTTGATTGATGAAGACCAGTGAGGAAGAATGGAGAAAGTTTCCAGAAGAAGAAGAAGGAAAGCGCGTGGGTTGGTGGAGTCGAAGAGTTGGAAAGGAGCCGTCTTTATTTTTGGAAGGGGAAATTTATTCCCAGGAATCTGCGCGACTCCGCACCCATAAAAACAGAACCGGAACCTGGGAACCTCATTCTCCAACTCCTGCTCGCATGATTGGTCTGTTTTGTAAAGTGCACGCACGGGCTGTTTGTTTTTGCATAGATGGGTGTAAAAATCGATAGATTACTTTTTTTTTTTTTTTCTTTTTTTTTTTTTTTTTTCTTTTTCAAACCGGACCGTGACTATATAAGCTACTCATCCGTTCGAGAGAAAATCGGTCCCCCGCATTGCCACTAGACTAGTGCCTTAGGGACTAGATTACTTGTCTCTTGATAAATTCCTAAAAAATGGGTCTATTTGGATCAAGGGCTAAAAGAGTTAGTAAAAAAAAATATTAAGTGAGATCGAAGGTTTGTTTAAAAAGTTATAAATATTTTTTATTTATCCTATAAAATATATTTTTTTTAATTTGTTTTCTTGCTTTAAAAAAATGTTGTTCTGTAGCTTTCTAATTTTTGAAAATATTTTAACAAGTTCTAATTAAAATTTCAATCGAATTTAATTTTATAACATGTGTAATAAAATTATTTTGGTAACTATCATATTTTAATTAATACTCCTCTTACTCAAAACCTCCAATACGAACAAGAGTTATTAGACATCCCCCACTTAACTCTCTATCAAATCCAAACAAGATTCTATGTATTGACTCAACTCCTTCTCACTTAACTCTCTATCATTTAACCCCCATAATTCTGCTCCTTTTTTTCACAATCTAAGCAGATCCTAAAAGTCAAAATTTTGTCCACGTGTCATATACATATTGTAAGTTCATATTTAAATTTATATAGTTGAACTGGTGTAAAAATATGGAAGTAAACAAAATTTTTAACCACTTTTATATTTTTTGATTAAATACCAAAGAGAGGATATGAACTTAAAGTTGTCGTTAATTTTTAGTTTTTATTACTTCTGTCTGTCTTATATGAGAAAAAAAACAAAAGATTCTTTTACTCTCATATAGTAAAATGATACGAAATGAGCACTTCTACACTAACTTAATATTAGTTAAATAAATAGTTTTAATTTAAAATCAAATAATGTTAAATAACTGATATTAATTCAATATTAATTAAATAATTAATACTAATTAATTATTTAAAACTTTAACGCTAATATTAAATAAAATAAAATTATTAGTATACTAATCAAATTTTCATCTCGGTTAAATAAAAAACAAAATATTCAATAAAATTATTAATATTAATTATAAGATAATTAGCAATGATTATTAATACTAATTAATGAATTTTTTATTATTAATAAAAAATTATACTATAATTACATAAATAAGTAAATTTATTATCAACTAATTTATATTCAATAATTAAATTTAATTACTTAACTAAATACTTCTACTTATTATTAAACAGCACTAACTATTTATTTAATTTTAGTATTAAAATAATTAGTAACAATTTTCTAGCTAATATTAAGTAATTAAATAGTGAACAGTTATACACATAAGTAATATTATTTAATACATAATAATTACTTAACAAAATTTATTTTGATATTAATTGTTAATACTTAAATTAGAAACTTCAAACAATTACTATTAATAAATCATTGTAAATTTAACTATATAATCAATAGTTTTTATTATTATGGTACATTTTTTTTTAAAAATTTCATCCCCTTTATATTTAACATTCAAATATGGAAGTATAAATTGTCCACTTCCAAAGACAAATATCATCTATCCAAAAATTTAAAGTCAGTTTCAATCAATAACTAACATAAAAATAACTCATAATCTATATCTCTAAAACTCATCCCCTCCCCCCTTTTTTAAATGACTGAAATATTTCCAATTTCATATATATATATATATATATATATATATATATATATATATATATATATATATATATATATATATATATATATATATATAAGTTTTCTAGTTCAAGTGACAAGGAGAAAAAAAATATAGGTCCCAAAGTTGGACGGATTCGATATGGAAGGAGCATAATTTAGGAGAAATTTCAAAGACTATATGAAATAAATCATATTATATTAATACTTTTTATATATATTTGTTGCATTTAGAGAGAATAAAACTCATTCAATATGTTTATTAACTATATGATAAACGAAGTGATGTTAAGTGGTTAAATATGACACATCTACATGTTATATACGAGAAGTAATTTTAAAAATTGAATTATCAGAATGCACAAAAATAACCAGTCTATAACAAAAAATGCTAAATGACAACTCCCATCTTTATTAATATTATTATTAGCCATTTAAAAAAAAGTTTTTATAGGTTTGGACTTGGTGGCTTTGAGGTTTGATGGAGATACAACCTAAGAGACATGCCCTAGTTACTCAAAACTAATGATTCCAGACTCCTCCTAATGCCAAGGGTCATCACTTGCACTTCTTTTCTTCTTTCTTAAAACAAAATAACTTTTGTAAACAAAATTATAGAAATCTCCGCCATTTGTCCCGCCCTGCCGTCTAAAAAGGCCCGTGGAAAAATACTCCGCGACACTACGTCGTCCGCACCCCACTTGTCAGGCTCTAAGCAGCTCAGTTGATCGGTTTGATTCATTGCGAAGTCTATTTTTGTTCACCCACCAAAACTATATAAGGAACAGATCTGTTGTTACCAAAATTGATGTCCCATCATATCTCCTCTCCTATGCATGTCTGGAAAAAATGCGCAGCACGTATGTTCACTCATCCACTCAAAATATGTCGCATATACTTTTTTTTATCAAACCTAAAACTACTTTGGAAGTGGTTGGTGAACATCCACACTAGTTTTGACCATTAGTTTGACACGTGACAACTATTGAATGAAAGGGTGGACATCCATCCTAGATTTGGTGGGTGAACAAAATAGATTCTTCATTTCGATTCATTGTCCGCTTTACTCCTTGTTCTTTCCATCCATCGTCTCTCACTATAATTACGCAAGCACTTATCCTTAGGGGGTGAACATTATTCGGTTTTGGGCAAAGAATATCGAACTGAATCGAATATTCAGTTTCGATCCAAAATCGAAAATCAAATAAATTATATAATTATTCTTAATCTTATGCATATTTTATACACAAATTTTTGTATATTTAAAAATAATAATTATATGTATAAGATTTTAAAAATGATTGCAGCCCTGTACTGATAAATGCTGTTAGAGGTTCTAGGTAGAGCTGTGCTGTTTGATATATGTCTTACGCTTTAGTACATCAACCAAGTCGTTGTAGTATAGTGGTGAGTATTCCCGCCTGTCACGCGGGTGACCCGGGTTCGATCCCCGGCAACGGCGAATTTTTATTTTATTTTTTTTCTGAAATTTTCTTGTTTTTTCCTGAAACCTTTTTTTTTAAAGGAAAGGCTCCTTGAATAAACTACATTTTTTCTTCTTCTTTCTGAAACTTTTTTTGTTCTTCTTACAAGAAGGACTCCTTCAATAAACTAGGGAAATGAAAGACGAGGGCTTTTCTATATGGATTTTATTTCTTAAATTATAGCAAATCTATTTTATTTCTTAAACTATAGCAAATCTTGTTTGTCCAACATTAATAAGCTAATTGTTTTGCATTTATCTTCGTTGAATGGTTGGTATGATAGGCCTCGTTTGGTTCACGGAAAGGAAATAAATTTTCTTGTATTTTCCATGGGAATGAGAAAGTATGATTTCTGTCACATTTTCTTTCCGTTGTTTGGTAAAACAAGGAAACTACCTAGGAAAGGAAAGCAAAATATAATAATGTTCCAATAATATTCTTACCTTTTAAAATAAAAATAATATTATAAAAAATATGGATATTTTAGCAAATGCCCCCATTTGAAATGTTAAAACTAGCATATACCCCCACTATTGTTTTTATCTAGCAAATACCCTCATTTGAAGGTACGCAACAACAAAAATTTAAGATGTACCCCACTTTTTTTCTTTTTCTTTTTTTTGCTGTTTACATGGGAGTGGGGGTATTTGCTAATTAAAAAAAAGGCTTAATTGCACTTTGCTACCCTCAACTATTCCGCCTTTTCAACTTGATACCATAAACTTTTTTTCGTAACAAATTGGTACCTCAACTATTATTTTTTTTTCAACTTGATACCTAATTTTTCAAAAATTCCGAAAATGCCCTTCCCTCTTCCTTCCCTCCACCCCCTTCCCCACTCCGGCCACCCCCCCTGCTCACTCCGACCGCCCCCCCCCCCCCCCCCCCCCCCCCCCCCCCCCCCCCACCCCCCCCCCCCCCCCCCCCCCCGCCCCCCCCCCCCCCCCCCCCCGCTAGCTCCGCCTCCCCCCCCCCCGCCCCCCACCCCCCCCTGCTAGCTTCGGCCACCCCCTGCCCCGCCTCTCGCCCCGCCCTCCCTCCCCAGCCTCCCTCCTCCCTCCTCCCGTGCTGCCGCGGCCTAGGGGAGAGGCGGGGGGCGGGCGGGCGGCCGGAGCGAGCAGGGGGGAGGTGGGGGGCGGGGGGGCGGAGGGGAGGGGGGGGGGGGGCGGAGCTAGCAGGGGGGGGGCGGCCGGAGTGAGCAGGGGGGGCGGCCGGAGCGTGCAGGGGGGAGGGTTAGGGGTAGGGTAGGGATATTTTAGTCCAAAATAACTTCTGGGTACCAAATTGTTACAAAAAATAGTTTAGGGTACAAAGTTGAAAAATGGTAATATAAGCAATGATACATCTTAAATTCATAGGTCCTGCAAACGGAATGAACCTTTTCTTTTTCTTTTTCTTTTTCTTTTTTCTGAAATTGTCTCCATACACAATTCATAGGTCCTGCAAACGGAATGAACCTTTTCCAGTACGTATCAAAGCAGTTTGACTCCGGCATCCCTCACAGAATCAATGACGGCCTTCACCTTCCCGTGGTACTTCTGCTCCCTCCTCAAGGAAACCGAGACGGCAGGTATCCCGTTCATCAGCAGCCGCTCGCCCAAGAGCTTCCCAATCTTGGCAGCAGCCGCGACGTCCTGCGTGGACTCCATGCTCCGCCTAAGCAACTTCTCCTGCGAGCTCGCTGACGATGCCACCGTCGCAGTCGGGGTGTGCACGACCTGCGCGCTCACAAACTTGTTTGAGAAGTGCATCCTTAGAACATATGGCTTCAGGAACCTGAGGGCTCTGGCCGGCCTCCCAGGTGGTGGAATCACCATCGCCGCGACTACATATGATAGCTGACAACCTGTCAGAAAGTATAGTTTGGACGGGTTAGCTTCCAAGAATATGCACAAAGTCATCACATGTCAGCAAATGGATGAAGGTTGTAAGAGAGTTGTAAACATTTGGTTGTAAACTTAGCATTATTGAATAATAAATGACATGCATATTGAGCTGGACGAATCAGAATGTGCATTCAAATACATGGCAAGTTCTTGTTCCTTGGACTTCTTTGATGAAACAAACCAAATCCAGATTAGCATAAGCCCGATAACAATGTTTATATCACCAGGTAGAGACAATCAAGATCATGATACAAAAAAGGAAACTAAGAGTTCCAATTACGAGCAATGACAGCTATAAACTATCATTTTCACTTTTCGTTGTCAAAGTGCACAAGGTCTTAATGTTGAACCTTAAAAATGTGCTTCAGTAAAAGACTTGGGCTGGGTTTGGGATTACTTATTGGAGGCTGCTTCTGCTTTTTTCCTCCTGGAAAACGTTGCATGGCTGTTTGGTAACAACAGCTTAGCAAAATAATGTAGAGAAGCGCAGTAATCATCATAAATCCGGAGGTGCTCAAGTGGAGGAACATGTTCTTAATTGCCACGAGTCAAAGAGGTAACAAGGGGATCAACCTTCGAGTTTTAGGATGACTACAGGTATCCAATTTCTGTGGTGTCTTAGTGTCAGTTATTAATGATGTATTTGAAACGGATGTCAGGTTTTCCTCCGCCGCAGGATAATCTTGACAGTGTATGTCTCTCTGGGTTGTAGCCGGCTTCTTAAGTTTCGCTATACAATTACTTAGTTCCCACCAATAATTTGAAGGAATAACCCATTACCCCGTGGGATCGAATAATCGGTTACCCCGTAGGATCGAACCAATGCAGCCAGGATGAGTTATGTCTCTGCATGTTAGACACTAGAACTAGGAGGTTTGACGAACATATATATATATATATATATATATATATATATATATATATATATATATAGAGAGAGAGAGAGAGAGAGACCAAAGGGGCGGCAGTCAAGATGTACATGTACTTATACAAAATGATCAGGAATAGATTCCTTACTCGAGACAGGCTGACCAGTTTTGGCCTCCCCTGCGAGGGTATGAAATAATTAGGATGAGTTCAAGGATCATATATTCTTCGCTTGTAACTTTACTTGGGATATTTAGAGCGCTCAAAGGGCTAAAATTAGACCAACCACTGCGCATTTTAGAGCTCTTGCTTCGGTTTTGAGTGATTTTAAAGCGCAGAAGGGCAACGGAGAGGGATGTTACCGTCGTCTCAGAATAATTTTTGGGACGGTGGTTTCGCACTGTGGAGGGAAAGACGTATCTTTGGGTCTTTTCCTCGCATGTTTGTTGTACAAAGAAATATAGATGCTGGCATAGATATCCTAATTCCCAGATGACCTATCTTGTAATTTGGGATGGATCTTAATTGTAATCAATGTTTTATCTATAATATTTATCTTCTTCAAATATATATATATATATATATATATATATATATATATATATATATATATATATATATATATATATATATATATATACTCGACACCCGGAGGGAGATGTAGGAGATGGGTTTCGGCGGCTTGGGAGAGGTGGGAGACGTGGTGACGGGACGACACCCCGAGGGAGTACGCTTGCGGGATTGCTTTGAGTTGGTTCGCCCTCGCTACCCGGAGATGGGGCACTTCGAGTTCATCTGGACAAAGGGATTGGTGCGTAAAATACAGCTTTGTATGTATCGTGTCCAACTAGGCCGCCTGCTGACAAGGGATAGGCTCATACTGTCAAGTCCCGATTCCGTCGAATCGATAGTCGTCCCCCGGTCACGGCTGTCTAGATACAGGAGGGTTTATCTACAAGCCAACAGTCTCTTAAGGTCATGAACAAGCCTAGTGTCTCAATCACAAGCAAGTAAGTAAAAGTTACAAGATGTATGATCATTAAATATACAATAGTAAGGCGTCCCAAATATTACATATTCAGCTGATCATGAAGCTAGTCGTTACAAAATGTCAGGACTAGCAAGAGTTTAGTCATACATGATCAACCCTAGGATCTGTTAATCATGTTACAGCCCGTAGGCAGACAGTAAGTAAGTGCAATCGAGCTAAATAGGTGCTCGTCGGCTAAACGCCTCAAAAGAATATTATTACAATAAAGTGGGAGATCAAAAATAAACCCACTCGTTGCCAGGGTTCCGTCTAGTGGCCACCATCTGGCTGGAAGGTCGGTAGATCCTCGAAAGCTGCTCCGAAATCTGGCCACACAAAACCAGCTGGGTCAGACCCCAGAAAGAGCAAGTGCCACAAAGGAGGCTTCACTTAAGAACCAAAACCAGCAATCAGCACAAGACATAAATAAAAGTAAGAACTGGAAATAAAGAAATACACCAGGATGATATACGACGAGATAACCATGGAACCATTCAGATAACCAGGTTACAACCCGTAGACCAAACAAGGACCGGGGTTGTAACCCTTCATCTGAACAGAACTTGGAATTCTCACCATTTATCGGTAAAATAAATACAAGCATTCTGGTCATTCAATAATCTGGAACAGGATCAGGGCAAGACTAGACTGGTTAGACTCCATCCAATCATTTCACGGTCAAGCAAGAATTACGGCTTGATACTTTAACTAACTAGGGTTGTCACAAGCCTAATTACTAACAAGATGCAGTGAGATTATTCCACAGCCACAAGCCCTGCAGACCATCCAGGTTACCCAGGTCGAAAGATTAGGGTTGAATTCAGGTGGGTACATCGTCCAGGAAACGCATGTACCCTTAAGTAGCTTAAAGGGTGCAACACATGACAATGTGCTGGAAATGTGCCCTACTCGACGGCAGGCTACAGATCCCAGGCGCGTCCAGGTAACGGAATTGCCTGTAGCTGGAAAATCTCTTCATGACTACTGTATTATTCTAGTTATTAGCCTTAGTCCATTTTAGTGGGTGCTCCTGACCGTGGTACTCAGGAGTCCCATCCTAGACATGATGCAAGACAGGACTGGTTTATTTATACAAGCACAATCGCCCACGGTGTCCAGGTTATTATACAGGTCATATTATGTCAAGTAGCCGTCGCAACAGCTTATCAAGATATATGTCACGCCCCAGAACCAGAATACTGGAGAGCGGGGGAATGACTCAGCCAGCTACGTATTACGGGTAGATGAATACCGTATAATACGATCAATGCTGTCTAACCAGACGAGGGGGTGCATACTACATAAAGTCTTACTATGGTCATTACACATCTATTGTCTCAATCATTCGAATAAGAAACAGGAATAAAGAACATGTAAGATAAAGCAGTAAGGCGTCCCAAACGCTCAGTCAAAATATTCTTGATATCTGGCTTTACAAAACATAGCCAGATTGATGTAGCAAAAGTATACACAATTGTTATCAGCTGCAGTCTGACTTTAATTACAATTATGTAAAAGTAAGTACAAGACAATCCGACTAACATGTCGGTGCCAAACGGCAAGGTATTAAGTAGATAACAAAATGAGCGGGAAAGTAAGAAACCCACTCGAGTCCTCCTGCGATCATCCCTCTAGTGTTGACCATCTTGGAGGTAGAAGTAAGCTGGATCCTCGGGGACCGGCTCTAAATCTGGCCATGCAAAACCAGAGAGGTTAGACCTCTAATAGCAAGTACCACAAGGAAGCACGACATGAGAACTAAAACCAGTAATGTAAGAGAATATAATAATAGATCTCTGCTTTCCACTAGGATTCACATCACATCACGACACTTCGAACCAACCTTCCAACCAAACAAGGACAGAAGTTGGCCCGTCATGTCCTGACATTCTGATCATCCCAGTTAGGTAACAGAGTAGTACAGTACACAAACAAATCATCTTGAACGGCCAATCAACTCCTACGGCTTGCTATTGTGAGTCCCAAGTTATCCTGGAATAATGCAATTAGGGATTCCTCAGTTCTTACTATGTGCAAGCATGGCTAGTCTATCCAGTCAATTATGTGCGCCATGCATGAATTAGACGAGTCCTAGCAGGACGCCCGTCATCAATATACAATATACAATAATAATATAAGCAGATACTGTTTCCTGCCCGTGTGGCAGGTTTACAGTATCTGTGGAAACCAGCGGCCTGTCGGGTACTACTTGTCCCCAAGGGGACTGCAATGTAAGAACTTGGGAATCCATTCTCTCTATGCAATTATTATTTTATTTAACTTAATAGTCTCTACATTGAGTGAAATCCCATGCCGTGGATCATGGTCATTCAAATGAGTATTTTCGTACGGGGTACGATATGCACAACTCTACAATAATACCAATGCGGTTAGGTTGCAGGTCTTACATAGCGTAATGCAACAATCAAATCTAACCACGGTAATCATGCCTTGACCATAAAGTACACATGCTTCTTTTGTAAAAAAAATAAGTAAATAAATAAATAAATAGATTGAAGCCTGCATGTGCATGTATGTCAATATTCGGGATCAGCCAGTCGATTACAATAGTTCATAACATGAACGTGTCTTATTTATTTATTTCAATAAGACGACTAGCCAGTCTCTTAGTTCCAACTAGGAACGCATGATCAATTTAGTCAAGATAACCATTATTATCAATGGTGACAAGGCATGAAAGTCAATTAGTATTCAGTGGGGTCGAGTCTACAACTCTCAGGGTTTAATTCCAGTCAATCGGGGTATCTATAACTCAATTCACGACACATGGTACATCCCACGTAACAATCCATATTTAACAGAAATATTAACATATCATGATTTTATCAAGTTTATGCCAAAAGGCGTAAGGATATAAAATGGACGTTAAATATCTAATAAAATATCAATATACAGGGCTATAGAAGATCCAGGGTAAGTAGGCTACGCTCATGTCAGCCTACGCTCAAGTCAGGCTACGCTCAAGTCAGGCTACGCTCAAGTCAAGCTAGCGTATGGACTCCATACGACTCCTTACTATTCAAGTCAGCGTATGCAAGTCATACGCTCCCAAAAGGTAGCGTATGGACTCCATACGACTCCTGACCATTCAAGTCAGCGTATGCAAGTCATACGCTCCCAAAAGGTAGCGTATGAACTCCATACGACTCCTGACCATTCAAGTCAGCATATGCAAGTCATACGCTCCCAAAAGGTAGCGTATGAACTCCATACGACTCATGACCATTCAAGTCAGCGTATACAAGTCATACGCTCCCAAAAGGTAGCGTATGGACTCCACACGACTCCTGACCATTTAAGTCAGCGTATGCAAGTCATACGCTCCCAAAAGGTAGCGTATGGACTCCATACGACATACGCTTCCAAAAGGTAGCGTATGCAAGACACACGCTTCCTAAAAAGGCAGCGTATGGACTCCATACTGCGCTGCGCTAAAGAGCGCGCACAGCTCAGTGACGCAAGCTAAAAAGCTAGTGTACACTGCTCACTGTCTTCTCCAAACAGCAAGAACTCCATGGTTGCACCCTAAAGTTTCAAAGGTCCATAACTTGGTCAAAACAAGTCCAAATCCAACTTTCCAAAGGTCAAAATTGGGTAGAATAAACTTTTCTACAACATAGAACCATCAAAACTTGAAAACAAAGAAGTTTGATAGATCAAAACCACCAAAATCCGAAAATAACTAATTTCTAGATCTACAAAAATTAAGACTTCGAAATGAAAAATGTCAAGTTCTAAACTCTCTTAGGATCTTGCGAGGAAGATAAATGAACCATAAAACATGGGTTCTCATGTGGAGCAAGTTGTACTTGCCTACGGTTTGGTAGGTGGAGAGAGTAATGAAGAAGAAGAAGAGGAGTAATGGTGAGAATGTGAGTTTATGAGGAGAGAGAAAGAGATGTAAGCTTTAAATAGAAAAGGGGTGGTAGGTGGGAGTTGGGCCGGGTCCAATGGGTCGGGTTGTAGGAGATCCAACCAAGGCTAACCCGAACCCAAATAAGCAAGACTAAGGCAGGGAATAAGAGCAGAAAATAAAGTGCAGAAATAAAATTACAGAAATAAAATTGCAGGAAATAAATTAACATAAAAATTTAAAGAGCAGATTAATAGATTAACATAAAATTAAAGGAATTTAAATACAGGATAATACATGATAAATATTAAATAAATACATGATAAATACTAAATAAATATACATGAGTTGTACATGTATAAAAATACGCATTCTGGGAACGGGGAGTGACAATATAACATGTCGGGTTATCAGGTCAAGTGTACTAGTCAGGAGTGCGCCACGACGGGCCAATGTCAGGTTACTCATGTCAGGAGTGCACCACTACGGGTCACTATCGTGTCAGGCTTAGTTATCCTTCCCAAACATATTACATAAATTCGTGAAGAATATAAAATGGGCGTAAAATATCTAATAAAATATCAATAGACAGGGCTATAAAAAGCTAAGCTTAAGGAAAATAAAACCAAACTGACACGCTGACTTAAGACCAAGTCAGCCAAGGCCATACGCTCAGTGCAAAACTCATACGCTCAGTGAATATTGTACTCCATACGACTCCTCATCAAGGCAGCGTATGAACTCCATACGACTCTTTGTCACCCAAGTGAGCGTATGCAAGACATACGTTCCCAAAAGGCAGCGTATGGACTCCATACGACTCCTTGTCACCCAAGTGAGCGTATGCAAGACATACGCTCCCAAAAGGCAGCGTATGGACTCCATACGACTCCTTGTCACCCAAGTGAGCGTATGCAAGACATACGCTCCCAAAAGGCAGCGTATGGATCAGACTGCGCTACGCTAAAGAGCGCGCGCAGCTCAGTGGCGCAAGCTAAAAAGCTCGCGTACACTGCTCACTGTCTTCTTCAAATCAGCAAAAACTCCGTGGTTGAACCCAAAGCTTCAAAAGTCCATAACTTGGTCAAAATAAGTCCAAATCCAACTTTGCAAGGTTCTATCTTGGGTGAAATTCAATTCTCTCCAACATAGGAACATCAAAACCCATAAAAATACAACTTAAATAGATCAAAACCATGTAAAATCGAAAATAGAGGAAACTTAGATCTAGAACAATGGAGACTCCAAATCACAAAATGTCAAGTTCTAATGTTAATCACCATAGCCTAATCTAGCTAATGGGCAAATAAAAAGTGGTTCTCATGTGGTGGCAAGGTGCACTTGCCTATGGGTGTTGGTGTTGTGTGGAGGAAGGAAGAAGAAGAAGATGGAGTAATAAATGAGAGAATTATGAGGAGAGAGAAAGGTAGGTGGAGATAATAAAGATGGTGGTTGTGGTGGAAATGAGGGAGGATCATAGGCTTAAGGTGTTCCAAGCATATTGAACCAAACCAAACCAAATCAATCCTACTCCACAAAATAAAACCAAGCATTGCCAACTAAAACCGAGCCGAGCCAAAACTCAAAAATACGAGAAAACCCCAAAACTCCGCAAGTTGAGAAAATAAAAATTCATGCCAAAATCCAATTACGAGTATAATTACGAAATACGGGAAACGGGGGTGACACAAAGCCAAATCAAGCACGGCATGAAAATCAGAGCAACGGGAGGTCTCTTCCGACTCAGCCGCAGAGCCAATCCTCGAGGCGCAACCCGCTGAATATGAGACTTGGTTCCGAAGAAGCCCTTCCATAACGTGGAATGGATCTTAATTCAACCGTTCCCGTTCGATCGACTCGGCCGATTCCGACCTATCGGTCCCTACCGAATCGATAGTGACAGTGTTCCTTTCTCGCGCACCCCGTGGACGGAAACGCGGCACAATGTAGGGACGGGGCACTACACCATAACCAACTAATAAAAAGTTTCATCCTCGAAACTTAAGCATAGAACCTACCTCTACGAGAACAATGAAAAAAATTTCTCCTTCATTTCTGATTCAAGCTCCCACGTCGACTCTTCGACGAATGGTTCCTCCAGAGGACGCGGACGAGAGGGATCGCTCGATTTTGTAGCAACTTATCCTAGCATTCTATGATTTGAACTGGCTCTTCATCGTAGGATAAGTCGGACTTTAGCTCCAGCTGGCCAAAATCTACCACGTGGCTCGGATCGTGCACGTACTTCCGCAGTTGAGAGACAGGGAAGACATTGTGTACACCTTATAGCGCCGACGGTAGGACAATTTTATAGGCCACTGGGGCGACCCGTTCGAGTATTTCGAATGGCCCAACGAATCTCGGGCTCAACTTTTCTTTCGCGCCGAACCGAGTAACTCCCCGCATGGGCGACACCTTGAGAAATATGTGATCGTTTTCTTAAAACTCGAGGGGTCGACGATGAACGTCCGCATAGCTTTTTTGACGACTCTGCGCAGTCTTTAGTCTTTTTCGAATGAGCCAAATTTTCTGTACGGTCTGTTCCACCAGTTCCGGGCCGAAAATCTGCCGCTCTCCGACTTCGTCGCAACAAATGGGTGATCGGTACTTGTGCCCGTACAAGGCTTCATACGGTGCCATTTGAATGCTGGATTGATAGCTATTGTTGTATGCAAATTCGGCCAGAGGTAGATGATTGTCCCAACTTGATTTGAAGTCAATTGCGCAGAGTCGTAGCATGTCTTCGAGAATCTGATTGACACGCTCCGTTTGGCCGTCGGTCTGAGGATGGTAAGCTGAGCTGAACTGCAACTTGGTACCTAGTGCCGACTGAAGGCTACTCCAGAATCGCGACATGAACCGTGAATCCCGATCAGAGACGATGGATACTGGAACTCCGTGCAGTCATACTATCTCATCAAGATATATCTGCGCCAGGCGATCAACGCTCCAAGCAACTTTGATGGCAATAAAGTGCGCTGACTTGGTTAATCGATCGACGATGACCCAGATGGCATCATTTCTCCACGACGTCTTCGGCAGACCAACAATAAAATCCATGCACACGTGCTGCCACTTTCATTCTGGAATCGCCAGATTCTGTATCTCCCCGCCCGGTCTCTGGTGCTCAGCTTTCACCTGCTGACAGGCCATACATTGCAACACGAAAAGTGCCACATCTTTTTTCATCCCGTGCCACCAGAAGTTTGTACGGAGGTCCTTGTACATCTTTGTGCTGCCGGGATGCAAGGTGTACTTCGCGTAGTGCGCCTCCGACAATATCTCCTTTCTAAGTTTGAATCATCCGGAACGCATAGCCTACCCCTCAATCGAAGCATGCCGGTCTCGTCTTCCGCAAAGTCGGTCGTCTTACCCGTCGAGATTAGCTCTCGCATCTTCTTAAGGTACAGATCGTCCTTCTGAGCGGTCTTGATCCTTGCTTGCAAACTCGTCTCTAACTGCAACTTTGCCAACTGCACATTCTGGAATCGGATTCGGAGTTCGATGCCCATCTCTTCTAGGTCACGTAGCAGTCTGCAGTCGATGGATAGCGAGGCAATGTACTACCGACTCAAAGTGTCCGCCACGATATTTTTCTTTTCTGGCGTATAGTCGATAGTCAAGTCATAATCTTTGATTAGTTTCAGCCAACGCCTTTGCCGCAAGTTCAGTTCCTTCTGCACGAATAGATACTTGAGGCTCTTGTGATCGGTATAGATCGTACACGCCACGCCATAAAGATAGTGATACCACAATTTCAACGCGAACACAATTGCCACTAACTCCAGGTCATACGTGGGATAGTTCTTTTCGTACGGCTTTAGCTGTCGGGAAGCAAAAGATATCACCTTGTTCCGCTGCATCAGCACACACCCCAAGCCCTGACCAGACGCGTCGCTGAATATCTGGAAACCCTCAGTCCCTTTTGGAAGTACGAGTATCGGGGCCGAGACGAGCCGTTGCTTCAACTCTTGGAATGCAGCTTTGCAGTCGTCTAACCATTCAAATGCAACTCCTTTCTGGGTGAGGCGAGTCAGAGGCGATGCGATCTTCGCGAAGTCCTTCACGAAACGTCGGTAGTATCCCGCTAAGCCAAGGAAACTTTGAATCTCACCGACGGACGCTGGCTGTTTCCAATCGACAACGGCTTCAAATTTCTTTGGGTCGACCGCAATACCTTCAGCTGAAATGATGTGTCCGAGGAATGCGACGCTGCTAAGCCAGAATTCATATTTGCTTCGCTTCGTATATAGTTGATTTTCTCGAAGGGGCTGAAGCACGGTCCGCAGATGCTCAGTGTGTTGCTGCCTATTCTTCGAGTAGACGAGTATATCGTCGATAAAGACTACTACAAACTTGTCGAAGAATGGTCGAAACACCCGATTCATCAGATCCATGAAAGCGGCAGGGGCGTTCGTTAGGCCGAACGGCATTACCAGGAACTCGTAATAGCCATATCGAGTGCGAAAGGAAAACTTCGGCACATCGTCCTGCTTGATCTTGAGTTGATGGTAACCCGAACGCAGATCAATTTTAGAGAACACCGTGGCTCCTTGAAGCTGATCAAACAGATCGTCTATGCGGGGCAGGGGGTATTTGTTCCGGACGGTAGCTTTATTCAGCTCGCGGTAATCGATACAAAGACGCAAAGAGCCATCCTTCTTCTTGACAAACAGCACGGGCGCTCCCCATGGTGAGACGCTGGGTCGAATGAATCCCTTGTCGAGCAACTCTTGTAACTGCACTTTGAGTTTTTAAGCTCTGCAGGGGCCATTCTGTATGGGGCTTTCGAGATCGGTCGGGTATCGGGGAATGTATCGATAGTGAACTCAATCTCTCGATCGGGCGGCATACCGGACAGCTCGTCCAGGAACACATCGAGGAATTCTACCACAACGTCGGTCTGACCCGCATTTGCACCATCCTGTCGCATGTTTCGAACGGAAGCTAGATAGCCTTCGCACCCGAAATGCAACATCCGTCGAGCAGATATCGCAGAGATCACCATGCAGGTCGGCGACACCTCACCACACGAGTAGCAGAATTCAGGCACTCCAGGTATGCGGAACGTGACCATCTTTTTAGCACAGCCTATGGTTACGTTGCACGAACCGAGCCAATCCATCCCCAGAATGATGTCGTAGTCCTTGACGTCTAGAACTATCGCATCGAGACTGATCTTTTGACCACCTATACAGATGATTCCGTCTCCGCAGACTAAATTTGCAAGCAGTGGCATGCCCGACGGTACGTTAACAGTGAGATCGAGGCCTAGCGGTGTCAGAGAAAATTTGTGCTCGACGACAAAGTCCGCCAATATAAAACTATGCGTGGCACCTGAATCAAACAATACATGCGTGTCACGACTGGTATCAGATGCGAACACTTCATCGCGAGTCATGGCGTAGACGCGGCCGTGAGCATTGGGCGACGGTCCAGGCCATTCGGTTGTGTGGTCGATGGAGCCCGAGGTGCTTGGCCTCGGTTCTGATGGTATTGTTGGGGGCGTTGGTTCGGCCTAGCTTTCGAGCAGTTCCTTGCGACATGATTTGTTTTGCCGCACACGAAACATGCTCCGTTCTTCAATCGGCACTCGATGGCCATGTGCCCCTCATTGTGGCAGAACTCTCAGACTACTCGATCCTTCGTCTGGTTGCCGCCTCCGTTGCCGCAGTTTTGACGCTTGTGTGCGTTGTTGCCTCCCGCATTACTATGGTATTTGTTATTAAAGTGAACATCGCCGGTACTAGCAGGAGGATACTCGGACTCCAGATGGAGGACATGGTTGAGTGCCTCGCCCATGGTTTTGTACTCAGGCACCGAGACATGAGCACGGATAGTAGAACGCAGGCTCACTTCGAATCGTCGAGCTCGACTTGCAGTGGTCGGCAGATAGTCCCCAGCAAATTTGGCCAGTTTGTTGAATTCGGCCGCATATTATCGTACAGTCATATTCCCTTGCCTTAACTGCATAAACTCATTTTCTTTCTCCTGTCGCACGGCTGCAAAAAGATATTCGGTCTCGAATGCATTTCTGAATGTAGCCCAGGAGATCGCCGCCGTCTCATCTTCACGTCGAATAGCCCGCTTCTGTACAGCCCACCAATCGTGCACGTTCATTCGAAGTAGAAGTTGAGCACACGTGACTTTCTTCGAGTCCTCGACACCCAGAAGCTCGAACTTATCTTCCATCTCCTCCAGCCAGTCGATCGCCACCGAGGGATCTTCTGTGCCGTTGAAGGAAGTGCGACAACTTTTTGTGAATTTTGACACGTCGAAGTTGGAACTTTCCGGTGCCGCAGGTGAGAGCACGGACGCCTCTGGTTCGGCTTCGTTGGATCGAACCGCAGGCTGGGTCACGGCGGGCATCATCGTTGAATTGTTGTTGTTGCCCACGACTGATTGTACGATTTGCTGGAGGGTATTCAGCTGCTGCTGCTGCTGCTTGAATTGAGCCTCGAACCGATTCTCAAATTGAGCCTGACGAGCCTCCGCTTGCTGACGATGGAGCTCGTTTTGACGTTGCTGCATTTCAAGCATTTGCAGCATACGTTGCATCGGGTCGTCGGAAGGTCCGGCTACAGTAGGCGTCATTCCCGTTGGGTTGACGGAATGCTCGGGTCTAGAAGTACTCGAGCCGCTGGAAGCGCTCGCCTCATCCTCTGCCCGAGCTCCCGCAACTGCAGGGAAGAGAAAGGCAACTCTCGTTAGTTTCAGAAAACGTCCTGGGTTCAGCGTATGGAACAACTTATCTCATCGACACGAGGTCAACGATTTGAGACTAGAAACTCCACACTGGAGGCCAAGGACGTAAAGCCGTGCTCTGATACCATTATGTCACGCTCCGATTCCGTCGAATCGATAGTCGTCCCCCGGACGTGATGCCGTACGAACCTAATTTGCGATCGCACAAGACATAGTCATAAGGTAATCCGAGACACGAGATCTAAGAGAGTACGCAAACAAATTGATTCACATAATAAGTAAAGAAAACTTGATCTTTATTGATAATGAACATCTTTTACAGACTCCGATACAAGACTCATTGTCGCACGGGCTACAGTATGACTCGATTACAAAAAAGTGTCGATGAGATAGCTGTTCCATACATTGCACACATCCCTCAATATACAACAAAGTACTCCAGTGACCTGGATGGGAGGGACGCTGAGTCATCTTCCTTGGACTGTCAAGAGCCTTCAAAAGTGGAGTCGCAGAGAAAGTCTTCGACGTACGGCCGAAGTTTCAAAATCACGAACGCCGTCGAGCTAGCTGGCACGTCCTTCCTGGTTCGCGGGACCTGCAAAGAGCGAGGATCAGTACGATCACATGTACTTGCGAATGGCTAATTAAAATCTAAGCTCTGCATTTGATTCAAGAAGTTTCGTAAACATGTTAGCTAGTTATTTCAATGATCTTTCTAATCATCCTGTTCGATTCGCATGTTAACATGTTTTGAGACAAGCATATGAAATTGTATAATATTAAGCAACTATCATTTTCATCCCGTGTCACGTGTATTTGTTAAGCCGTGGAAGGGTGTGAAGGCCACTGGCAATGTCAAGCCATTGCGGACTATAGCCGGGTTAGACGGCGACCCTTTCGCGGCGGGTAGCGAGCCCTGTGCGAAAGTTCCCGAATAACCCACGCCGATGAAGGGCTGGCGCTTGCTATTCTCGTTCCTCCCAGGCCGAATCGGTCCCTTGGCCTAGACAACTGTTCGAGGAAACTACACCTTGTCGACAAGTTGTCCAATGACCGTTTTGCTTACTTAGCCGTATCGTTGCGATAAACGTTAATCGATTCATTCATTGCTTTGCATAGGCTAAGTAGATTTGCATAAGGAACATGTTTTCTATTTCCAATACCAGTAGTTGATAACAAGTGTTTCGTGAAGAATCGTGCTACGATTTTTTTGATTCTACACTATTATGACAAGCATTCATTTTACTTCACATATTGAGTTTTGAAGTAGAGGGACGAGGCGAAGGAGGTCAACCACTCGCCTTAGAATTTCCTCAAGCGAGGGACTGGTTGGCTACGCTGACGTCGCCTACGCGATCACCTGCAATCGCATAAGCAACTGATTAGAACATTGTGGAATTCAAGGAATTTTGATAGGAATGCGAAGCTCGAAAACGCAAGTCAAGAAAATCCATCGGAAACATTCACGAAAAACACATTCACGAAAACAAAGCCAAAGCCAAATCAAGCGCGGCATAAAAATCAGAGCAACGGGAGGTCTCTCCCGACTCAGCCGCAGAGCCAATCCTCGAGGCGCAACCCGCTGAATATGGGACTTGGTTCTGAAGAAGCCATTCCATAACGTAGAATGGATCTTAATTCAACCGTTCCCGTTCGATCGACTCGGCCGATTCTGACCTATCGGTCCCGACCGAATCGATAGCGACAGTGTTCCTTTCTCGCGCACCCCGTGGACGAAAACGGGACACGATGTAGGGACGATACACTATACATACGCTTTGGGGTACAAATTGATTCTCCATATTGTACTCTCTGTTCTATCGCAAATGATTCTATTGGCCATTTATTTCTTGAGTGCAGTACTTCCTGGGATATATGGCAGACACAATGCAACAGACTAGCTAGGGTAGAGTACGAACTGTCACCCTCACTTTTCCCAGTTAGGGGTAAAATAGTAATTTTCCATTTTATAATATTTTTGGGAATTTTATTTCATGAATATTATTATTTAATTATTATAGGAGTCGGGTTCGAATTTCATCGCATTCCGAGTTAATTCGGGACCCCGGTAAATTTCGACTTGAGCTGTAATTAGCATGTTAGCTAACCATGGCCCACCACACTAAAAATTAGGGTTTAAGAGTTTGGACTAGTTCCCCATGAGTAATTTAGTTTAATTATGATTTTTATTTATTTTTAGCAACTTCCTAAACCTAATTTGGAATTTATTTAATATTAGGCTTAGGGAGGGGACAAACTTGTAATTTCAAGTGCCCCTACCCTATCCCTCCATGGCTGGCCATAAAGGGCACCCCTCCACCGCTCATTTCTTCACCACTAAGTTTTCTTCCTCTCTCTTCATTTCTTTCCTTCAAGCTTCTTCTTCTCCATCAAATCCACTTTAGGTAAACTCTCTAATCCCTCATTTATTTCTCATCTTCATTTAGTTCATTCACATTAATTAGAGATATGACCATTCTCTTCCATTTGCCCACAAATTTGTAGATTTTTCCTAGAAAAATAGGTTAAGGATTTATTAGGATTTAATCATTTGGTGAAATGATATATATATATATATATATATATATATATATATATATATATATATATATATATATATATATATATATATATATATATATATATATATATATGTATATATGTATATATATATTTTTTTATATATATATATATGTATATATATATATATGTATATATATATATATATATATATATATATATATATATATATATATATATATATATATATATATATATATATATATATATATATATACACATGTGTATTTATGTGTATATATACATAAAAAAAATATATATATATATATATATATATATTTTATATATATATATATATATATATATATATATATATATATATATATATATATATATATATATATATATATATATATATATATATATATATATATATTTATGTGTGTGTATTTATGTGTGTGTATACACATGTGTATTTACCCTAGAAAAAAAAAATATATACACATGTGTATTTATGTGTGTGTATTTATTTATGTATTTGTGTGTGTGTAGAGGAGGGTGATATTGTGTCATGGGGATGGTGGTGTTGGGAGAGTGGTGTGTGTGTGTGTTTGTGTTGTGTGAGGATGTGTGTGTGTGTGTTTATATATATATATACATATGGATATGTATATATATATATATATATATATATATATATATATATATATATATATATATATATATATATATATATATATATATATATATATATAGTTATATAAGTGTATATATATATATAGATATGAGTGTATTTATATATATACATGGATGTGTGTATATGGATGTGTGTGTGTTATATATATTTAGAGGGATGGATAGATATCTAGATAGATTATAGATAGATATCTAGTTATATATATATATATATATATATATATATATATATATATATATATATATATATATATATATATATATATATATATATATATAAATATATAGATATATATATATATATATGAAGTGTATTATATAGGGAGATAGAAGAGGAGAAGAAGAAGAAGATTAAATGCAGCAGCAACAGCAGCTTACTGCAGCAGTAGCAGTAGCTACCTGCTGCAGGAAACAGCCCCCCCCCCCCCCCCTCCACCTTGGCTTTTAGGCCTATTTACACCCCCCTTTTTCACCTATATATATATATATATATATATATATATATATATATATATATATATATATATATATATATATATATATATATATATATATATATATATATATAAGTATTATATATAGTTGGAATCGTAGAGAAGAGTAGAAAAAGATTATGGAATGAGAAATTAGAAAATGATTTGAGGTTGGGAGGAAAGATTGAAAGAAGTTGGAAGAATAGGAAAAATGCTAGAATAGAAAAAGGGAAAAACCGAGTTAGAGGGCGAAACGGAGTTCGGGGTATCCGATTGAGTTGAAACTTGGCGTAGGGTATGAATACGTGATTTAGATTTTGTGGGTAGGCTTCTGGGTGAAATTCGGGGTCGTAGGGCGCCCGTATCGCGCCGTATCGGCGCGTATCTTGAAATATTCAAGATTTTGACAACGGGCCGTATCATGGACCGAATGTCCACGTTACCTAGGTATTTTGGTAGATATTATATGTATAGGCTAGTATCATACTACTTTAGGGAGATCGGGTCAAAATATCAAGCGTAGGTAGGCTAACTTGATAGTTGCCGAAGCTAGAATTTTACCCTTTTTAAGGGTAAAATAAGATATTGGCCTACGGCCAAGATATGAGTTTCGAAGTCCAAGATGGACTTGGATATGGATTGTAGAGGTTGATAATAGTTAGAAATAGTCGCCTAGACCTAGTCTTGGCCCCGGTTGACCACGGTTGACTTTTTGGACCAAAAGTCAACTTTGGGTCAACGCTTTACCCAAATTAGTCCCGATTTCCATTAAACTTTTGTAGTTGACCAAAAGTCAACTATTAGTCACCATTGACCTAGGGTTGACCATGGTTGACCTAGAGTTGACCAGGGTTGACCAGAGTTGACCAGTTGACCAAAAGTCAACTGTAGGCCAACTCTTGATCCCGTTTGACTTTCTTCGACTTGTTTTGACCCGTGATGCCTGGTATGACCTAGGATTGACTTGGTTAGGCTTAGATTGACTTGATATAACTTGATTTGACCTAGATTGACTTGACAGGACTTAGTGTGACTCAGTGAGACCTAGTTTGACCTAGATTGCATATCATTCATTGTAAATCATTCCTAAACTTGTTTAAACCTAAATTAACTTACAGTATCTCATATTTAGGTCTTCTGATACCGCTCTGAGCATTGATATACCATACAGCTCAGGACAGCAGGCGAGTACATTCACTGATAGTTTTCATTGTCTTGATATCTACTATATCCGATTCAGTTGTAGTGTCTTACTTGATTCTCGACACGATAGTTCACGGACTAGTATTGTCGGATTCCTGTCATGAGATGTCATTCCTGGATTTCTTGGGATACTGGTACTTGTTTGGTCTTGATTCTTGTACTTGTATTGACACCGATTCCTGAAGAGGACTTGCTCCCCTCTTAGGGAATCCCGCGTCATAACGTGCTATGTCCGGATCCATGTTACTATTCGGGGATGGGGGAATTATTAGGGGTTATGTGATCAAAGCCTCCCTGTCACTATTTTGCTAGCGCCACCCTCATCTCACGTAGGGTGTAGCAGACACCCCTTGCCGGGTTATCCAGGTTGGCCGGCATGACCCTTTCCAAAGATTTTTCTGTGATTGTCGGGCCAAGTGGATAACCCTATCCTGACTCCCTAGCCGATCACATATCGCTCTAATAATTCAAATCATATTTTACATTTATTGTCGTATCTTATATTTCAGTTCAGTTTTACTTTCTGTACTTCTCACCATGCTATGATTCATTTACTCACATGCTCTACCTGCCTTTATACTGTACTATGATTGAGACTAAGTCCTGTTTGAAAGAAGAGTTACATCCCCGGTCCTTATTTGGTTTAAGGGTTGTAACTCGGCTTTCGAATGGTTCCCAAGTCGCCTATATCTTTGTCTTGTATTTCATTATACTGTCTCTTATAGTATTTGTCAATTCACATGGAACTGCTGTTGGTGTTTGTACTTGCTCATTTTCCTGACAGGATACCGTTATGATATTTTACAGATGTTTCTGAGACAGATGGAGACTCAGGCCAGGGCAGTGGCCTGATAGATTGGCCACTAGATTTTATACTCCCTGAGTAGTTAGCACTTGTTAGGCTTGACTGGGATGCGATCTAGCTTTAGATTTTAGAATGTAGAATTATATATTATTCTGTAATATTACGTTTAGTTTTGGACTTGTGTGGATCTCGAACTTATTTCTTGCTTCATCTATCATATTTCCTTTCCATGCTATCTACCTTAGTTTTACATTTGTGATTGAGACTGTATTGCTATGTCACCTCCATTCGGAGTGTATATACTGTACAGGTACCTTTATCTATTTAGTTGTAGTATTCTAGATGACCTAGACAGCGTTCTACCGCCGATGCTGCAGCGTAGGCTGGACGTACCCACTTCTCGTGCCCCTAATCAGGGTGCGGGTCGTGACACGTTTTTGTGGTGGCCCACGCAGGTCGAGTTTATGTAGTGGTATTCGAACTTGAGTACCACTACAGCCTGCAGTAGGAATAGGATATATTTTGAAGTTACTCAATCACATTTTAGGAAAATTCTGATCTTTTGATTACCATGACAACTCTTCTTGCATTTGAATTCAATTGTCCTCCTTTGATAATATCTTATCTTGTGCCATATTGATCTCTTGGGTTCAATTCGTCTTCAGGATGACAGTGACTCATTCTCGGGCAGCAGGGCCTAGTGCCCCAGAGAGGTCAGATCCGGGAGGTCTTCCACCTCCGGCTGCGGGAGCTACAGTTGAGAGAGCTGCCACCTCAGTCCCTGCCCTTCAGGCAGGAGTAGCAGCGACGGTTCTAGGAGGTCTTCCACCTCTAGCAGCGGGACTGTCCATGATCGTTCATGATATTCTTCTACCGTCGCCTCCGCTACCGACAGATACTCAGGGGATGATGGCCCTTCTGCAGCGGATATTGCAGACTCAGAGCACGCAGGCAGACCTGTTGCGGCGGAGCATGGAGAACTCCCATCAGCTGGCGATGGCAGCACTTGAGAGGGTTGTACCGAGTACAGTTCAGGGTACCCCAGTTCAGCACCAGGGACCAGGCCAGAGGCAGGCTACTCGGTGCGCTTTCTACAGGAGGCCAGGGCACACTAGAGAGGCTTGTAGGAAGAGGTTGGACGTCTGCCTATACTGTGGGGCGCCCGATCACCAGCTGAAGGATTGCCACGCTAGTGGAATCCGAAGAGACCAGGACAGAGTACATCAGGCACCAGCACGTGACGACCAGCAGCAGGGTCAGGGCAAGAGGCAGGCCGTCCAGTGTGCTTTTTGTAAGAAGATGGGGCACACCCGAGATGTTTGTAGGATGAAGCTGGGAGTTAGTTTATTTTGTGGAGCTCCAGACCACCAGATGAAGAACTGTGCAGCCCGTGCAGCCAGACAGGCAGGCCGGAACAGAGTGTGGCAGGCTAGCGGAGGCCACCATGGGCGAGCTTTCGCCATGACAGTTGAGCCCACTCAGGCAGTAGCAGAGCAGATAGCAGGTTCCAATCTTTCGATCTCATTTCCGCATTTGCTTCCTTATAAACTGTCTTGAACTTCGATTCTATCTGTTCCTTGATCGTTGGATGAAATTTTGTCCTTGTGATGTAATATTCTTCTGAGATAAGTCGTATGGGCTAGGTCGCCTCGATTATGAGATTTTAGAATTCTCTAGGGTCATGCTAGCAGGCAGAGTGAGGACATATAGTCGGACTATGGACGTATTTCTCGGGTGTGGGAATTTAAGGTTTTCGCTGCCAAGCTAGCGACAATGCAAAAATTTTAAATACCATAATTCTAGAGGTATGTACCTTAGTCAAGGACTCTGTGATTATCGTAGCCTTGCTCACTAGCATGACGGAGATTCTGAGTATCATGATGATTGGACAGACGCATACGATTATCGATTGCATGATTTTTTTGTGTTTACTTGTTTTAAAATTTTGAGGATGATTTTTGGGTGGATAGACTTATAGCACCCAGTTTCTATTTAAGAGTAATTTTAAATTTTATAATTTTAGTCATTTAATTCATGTTTTGATTTTTGAGATTTTAAATTATTTTAAATTTTAAGCCATGATTTGTGATTTTAATGATTTGCTAGTGAAACCTTAGAGACTGTTTGACCTAGAGCCTAACCAAGTGATTAGGATATTTTCAGTATCATTTTTGGCCTAAGGGTATTTTGGTCATTGGACCTCTTTGATTTATTTTGATATTTTGCATTGATTTGGCTTTTGATAGGTGAAATTTTGTGATGGTTTCGTGTCCGTGTCGGACACGTAACAGTTTTTTTTTATTTGCAAGTGTTGTTGTGTCTTAAGAGATTTTTTATTTTGCTGAAATTTTTGGAGGTATTCGAGAGGGATTGTTTTCTGTATGTGTTTTTCTGTATTGCTTTGTTTTAATTTCGAGGACGAATTTTTTTTTAAGGTGGATAGACTTGTCACCCTCACTTTTTCCAGTTAGGGGTAAAATGGTAATTTTCCCTTTTATAATATTTTTGGGAATTTTATTTCATGAATATTATTATTTAATTATTATAGGAGTCGGGTTCGAATTTCATCGCATTCCGAGTTAATTCGGGACCCCAGTAAATTTCGACTTGAACTGTAATTAGCATGTTAGCTAACCATGGCCCACCACACTAAAAATTAGGGTTTAAGAGTTTGGACTAGTTCCCCAGGAGTAATTTAGTTTAATTATGATTTTTATTTATTTTTAGCAACTTCCTAAACCTAATTTGGAATTTATTTAATATTAGGCTTAGGGAGGGGCAAACTTGTAATTTCAAGTGCCCCTACCCTATCCCTCCATGGCTGGCCATAAAGGGCACCCCTCCACCTCTCATTTCTTCACCACTAAGTTTTCTTCCTCTCTCTTCATTTCTTTCCTTCAAGCTTCTTCTTCTCCATCAAATCCACTTTAGGTAAACTCTCTAATCCCTCATTTATTTCTCATCTTCATTTAGTTCATTCACATTAATTAGAGATATGACCATTCTCTTCCATTTGTCCACAAATTTGTAGATTTTTCCTAGAAAAATAGGTTAAGGATTTATTAGGATTTAATCATTTGGTGAAATGATATATATATATATATATATATATATATATATATATATATATATATATATATATATATATATATACATGTGTATTTATATGTGTGTATTTATTTATGTATTTGTGTGTGTGTAGAGGAGGGTGATATTGTGTCATGGGGATGGTGGTGTTGGGAGAGTGGTGTGTGTGTGTTTGTGTTGTGTGAGGATGTGTGTGTGTGTGTTTATATATATATATACATATATATATATATATATATATATATATATATATATATATATATATATATATATATATATATATATATATATATATATGAGTGTATATATATATAGATATGAGTGTATTTATATATATACATGGATGTGTGTATATGGATGTGTGTGTGTTATATATATTTAGAGGGATGGATAGATATCTAGATAGATTATAGATAGATATCTAGTTATATATATATATAGATAGATATATATATATATATATATATAGAGAGAGAGAGATATATATATATATATATATATATATATATATATATATATATATAGATATATATATATATATGAAGTGTATTATATAGGGAGATAGAAGAGGAGAAGAAGAAGAAGATTAAACGCAGCAGCAGCAGCAGCTTACTGCAGCAGTAGCAGCAGCTACCTGCTGCAGGAAACAGCCCCCCCCCCCCCCCACCTTGGCTTTTAGGCCTATTTACACCCCCCTTTTTTACCTATACATATAGGTATATATATAGATATATATATATATATATATATAAGTATTATATATGGTTGGAATTGTAGAGAAGAGTAGAAAAAGATTATGGAATGAGAAATTAGAAAAGGATTTGAGGTTGGGAGGAAAGATTGAAAGAAGTTGGAAGAATAGGAAAAAGGCTAGAATAGAAAAAGGGAAAAACCGAGTTAGAGGGCGAAACGGAGTTCGGGGTATCCGATTGAGTTGAAACTTGGCGTGGGGCATGAATACGTGATTTAGATTTTGTGGGTAGGCTTCCGGGTGGAATTCGGGGTCGTAGGGCGCCCGTATCGCGCCGTATCGACGCGTATCTTGAAATATTCAAGATTTTGACAACGGGCCGTATCATGGACCGAATGTCCACGTTACCTAGGTATTTTGGTAGATATTATATGTATAGGCTAGTATCATACTACCCTAGAGAGATCAGATCAAAATATCAAGCGTAGGTAGGCTAACTTGATAGTTGCCGAAGCTAGAATTTTACCCTTTTTAAGGGTAAAATAGGATATTGGCCTACGGCCAAGATATGAGTTTCGAAGTCCAAGATGGACTTGGATATGGGTTGTAGAGGTTGGTAATAGTTAGAAATAGTCGCCTAGACCTAGTCTTGGCCCCGGTTGACCACGGTTGACTTTTTGGACCAAAAGTCAACTTTGGGTCAACGCTTTACCCAAATTAGTCCCGATTTCCATTAGACTTTTGTAGTTAACCAAAAGTCAACTATTAGTCACCATTGACCTAGGGTTGACCATGGTTGACCTAGAGTTGACCAGAGTTGACCAGAGTTGACCAGTTGACCAAAAGTCAACTGTAGGCCAACTCTTGATCCCGTTTGACTTTCTTCGACTTGTTTTGACCCGTGATGCCTGGTATGACCTAGGATTGACTTGGTTAGGCTTAGATTGACTTGATATAACTTGATTTGACCTAGATTGACTTGACAGGACTTAGTGTGACTCAGTGAGACCTAGTTTGACCTAGATTGCATATCATTCATTATAAATCATTCCTAAACTTGTTTAAACCTAAATTAACTTACAGTATCTCATATTTAGGTCTTCTGATACCGCTCTGAGCATTGATATACCATACAGCTCAGGACAGTAGGCGAGTACATTCACTGATAGTTTTCATTGTCTTGATATCTACTATATCCGATTCAGTTGTAGTGTCTTACTTGATTCTCGACACGATAGTTCACGGACTAGTATTGTCGGATTCCTGTCATGAGATGTCATTTCTGGATTTCTTGGGATACTGGTACTTGCTTGGTCTTGATTCTTGTACTTGTATTGACGCCGATTCCTGAAGAGGACTTGCTCCCCTCTTAGGGAATCTCGCGTCATGACGTGCTATGTCCGGATCCATGTTACTATTCGGGGATCGAGAAATTATTAGGGGTTATGTGATCAAAGCCTCCCTGTCACTATTTTGCTAGCGCCACCCTCACCTCACGTAGGATGTAGCAGACATCCCTTGCCGGGTTATCCAGGTTGGCCGGCATGACCCTTTCCAGAGATTTTCCTGTGATTGTCGGGCCAAGTGGATAACCCTATCCTGACTCCCTAGCCGATCACATATCGCTCTAATAATTCAAATCACATTTTACATTTATTGTCGTATCTTATATTTCAGTTCAGTTTTACTTTCTGTACTTCTCACCATGCTATGATTCATTTACTCACATGCTCTACCTGCCTTTATACTGTACTATGATTGAGACTAAGTCCTGTTTGAAAGAAGGATTACAACCCCGGTCCTTATTTGGTTTAAGGGTTGTAACTCGGCTTTCGAATGGTTCCCAAGTCGCCTATATCTTTGTCTTGTATTTCATTATACTGTCTCCTATAGTATTTGTCAATTCACATGGAACTGCTGTTGGTGTTTGTACTTGCTCATTTTTCTGACAGGATACCGTTATGATATTTTACAGATGTTTCTGAGACAGATGGAGACTCAGGCCAGGGCAGTGGCCTGATAGATTGGCCACTAGATTTTATACTCCCTGAGTAGTTAGCACTTGTTAGGCTTGACTGGACTGCGATCCAGCTTTAGATTTTAGAATGTAGTATTATATATTATTATGTGATGTTACGTTTAGTTTTGGACTTGTGTGGATCTCGAACTTATTTCTTGCTTCATCTATCATATTTCCTTTCCATGCTATCTACCTTAGTTTTACATTTGTGATTGAGACTGTATTGCTATGTCACCTCCATTCGGAGTGTATATACTGTACAGGTACTTTTATCTGTTTAGTTGTAGTATTCTAGATGACCTAGACAGCGTTCTACCGCCGATGCTGCGGCGTAGGCTGGACGTACCCACTTCTCGTGCCCCTAATCAGGGTGCGGGTCGTGACACGAACGCCCGAGATATTGGGGGTATTATTATCCATATAAAATCTGACAAACACAAAGGTGCGGGGTGGTTTAAGGAGGCTCGGATACGATTAGCATCATCAGTCTAGCATATATGGCGAGAACGAAACAGACGTATTTTCGAAGACGTCCAGACCTCTACTACCGGAATATTACACAATATAGAGTTTGATGTATCATCGATGACCTCAAATTGAGTGGTTATCCTTATGTATTTGGCTTCGTTTAGTGAATAAATTTTTACCTTTCTTTCAAAAAAAAATATATACACATACTCGAAGAAGGTAAATAAATTCCGTGAACGCTTGCACTGGGAGTCGAACACCCGCCCTCCCCTCCTCTTAGGCCACACGCCTCCACACACACACGAAAATCAGAACTTTACTTCAAGTTTAGAAACTTGGTATTTATCAAAGCTTTTTGAAGATTCTAATAAATTTGTCTAAACCCTAGAACTCCAAATTGGAGCTGCCAATGTCACGCCCCAATCCCGCTAGGGTCGTCCGTCTTGCCTGGATCCCTGCAGGATCAATCGTCCTCGCTAAGGCGTGATGCCGTGCAAGCCTAAATTGCACTTGCACAAGGCCATGTACCTGCACAAAAACAACTAGTCAAGCAAAAACACACGCACACACCCATTAGTTAAGCAAAACACACGCACGCACCCATTCATTGCAGAAAACCAATTGTTGGACACAGAGATTTGAAATGAAAATACTCATTTTATTGATAACTTGATCGAAATACAAGTACAAAGCTTTGCGAACTCAGATTTGCCTTATAATTTGGCTCCATGATTCTCTTTGAAACACTCTTTTGAAATTAGCCACAATGCCCATACATCATATCCTTTATTACAAGCTGGAATTGAAAGACACTGTAGGCCTCAAAAATGACAGTCACGCTGAGTTGATCAGAACAAGTCCAACAGTCACGTTGAGTTGATCAGGACAGAGTCAAAAGTCACGCTCAGTTGATCAGGATAATATTTACAAATCACGCTGAAGAGACAGCTCATCATTTGTCAAAATTTAATTATGACTGACAGCACAACAGTCGAAGAATGTCTGTTCGTATGCCACGTATGCACAGAATTCGAGAGATCACAGCCGTCTATTGCGTGATTTTCGAAATCTTCTTCAGCAAGACTCAACCTTCGTCAAGTTGGCGTACCAAAAGAGCTTCTTGTCATTTAATGCGACTGACAAAAGCAATCACTGTCAGAGATTTTGTGTCAGTCGAGGCACGCTGAATCAAGACAGCTGGCAGTCTTATCTCAAGTCTGCGTGTATTGTGAGATCTTCATCTCAAGTTTGCGTGGATTTTGAAGTTTTTTTCCTCAAGTCTGCGTGTATTGTGAGATCTTCATCTCAAGTTTGCGTGGATTCTGAAGTTTTCTTCCTCAAGCTTGCGTGGATTTTGAAGCGTTTTTTGCCTCGAGTCTGCGTGGATCCTGAAGCTTCTTGCCCCAAGTTTGCGTAAATTTTGAAGCTTTCTGCCCCGAGTCTGCGTGGATTTTGTCTTCAACAAGTCTGCGTAGATTTCATCAAATTGGAGTACGTGGCAGCCATGCCACTGATCTCTCGCCTGCGTGTCCTGTAACTTGCATACGACTCATGCATGATCGCCATGTGTCCAACAGTTACAGGCCACGTCCAGTAACTGCTTACAACCTTGCGTATGTTAAAACCTGCGTGATTTTCAACTAAGTACAGGCTGTGAAGACAGTTATCTTTTCAGTTTTTGACTCTATAAATAGAGTTCTTTTTCTCATTCATTGTACAGATACATAGTTATCTACTGTCAAAATTTTGAGAGCTTTTCTTCTTCGCATAGTCCAAGGGATAAAGTGATCGTCTTCTAGATCAAATTCTCACAGTTGTAATTTTCCCAGATACACAATAAATAAAGAAATTTATTTATGGAAAACAAATTGGCGACTCTGCTGGGGAAAACCATCTCCTCTTCTGAGATGGCAACAACTCAATGCGACACTTCGTCAATCGGCTCGACGAAGAAGGTGATGACGATCCAATTTGATCAACTCGCCTATGAAGAAATACAGCGGGCTATGAGTGGTAAGCCCACTACAGCCTCCATCATCACTGCCAAGTCGAAGGGACACTCTGTCTATGTCCCTAAGAATCAGTTGGCAGCCAATGGTGAAGTCTCTGCCACAGTGTCTACTCCTAACACTGGCAAGAACTCTACTGCAAGCACGCACACTCTTATGCGCTCGAAGATGACAGCAATCAAAGGTCACGCTGACAGTACTGGCTCTTTAGCCAAATCTGTTCCAGTGTGCAATCTCACATCCAAAAATCACGCTGACAGTACTGGCTCTTTAGCCAAATCTGTTCCAGTGTGTGTCTCCAAAATTAAAAGTCACGCTGACAGTACTGGCTCCTTAGCCAAATCTGTTCCAGCGTACAATTTCAAACCCAAAAGTCACGCTGACAGCACTGGTTCCTTAGCCAAGTCTGTTCCAGTATGTAATTCTAAAATCAACAATCACGCTAACAGTGCTGGCTCCTTAGCCAAGTCTGTTCTAGCGTGTACTTCCAAAGTCAAAAGTCACGCTAACAGCATTGGTTCTTTAACCAAGCCTGTTTCAGCGTGTATTTCATCTAAGAAGAATAGCTCTTTAGCTATCTCTTCTTCTTTGCCAAGTTCCACTAGAACTGGGGGTGGTCTTCCACACAAAGTCCCTTCGAAAAGGAATAACTCTTTAGTTGTTTCTTCTGTTCCTGTAGTTTTTACTTCAGGAACAGCTTTGACTGACAATTTTGTTAGTCAAAGAAAAGAAGATGGTCTTTTGACTACTCTTCCTTCTGGACATTCTATGTCTCAAAACTTGAATGAGTCTAAGAAGAAACATTCCTTAATGTCTTCTTCTATGACTTCTTCGAATTGGGCACAGAATTTGTCTAGAAAAGGTCTGTTACCAACTCCTAATCAAGGGGGTGGTTCAACTTTTCCTTCTCTGCAAATATCTAGGTCAATGGAAGGAAAACTCCATGTTTCCAAAATCAATGTGTTACCTCCAACTGATCTAAGAACAAAAATTAACACTTCTGGTGTTAAGAAACCATACCAGTTAGAAACAAGGATAAGAGATCCAGATGCAGAGTATGCAAGAAACTATGTGGCTCATATTAATCATTCTCTATATAATCAAGAGCCATCAAGACCCAAGAACAGGAAATATACTCCTCAATCTTCACAAATAGATTTACGAGAATATCTTCAACAGAAGAGAAGGAGTGATTCTGTGTCAAAGGACCATGCTGAATGTGACTTCTATCCAAGAGTCATAATTCAATACAGATGTCAATCAATGGCTTATGACCATGTTGATCATGAATGTGACTTTCAGCCAAGAGTCACAATGCAATGCAGATGTCAAACAAAACGACAATCTGTCTTTAATCGGATTCAGTGTGAACCTATGCCTGATGAAGATGAGCCTTTGTTTGCTTCTGTCAACATGACCTCTCGGGATACTGGGGGTAGAGCTGATAGTCCAGATGGAGTATATAGAAACACCAGAGCAAGAGTCTTAGCTTCTAGTCAAAGAAATTTGATCTCTGAAGATGATTCTGAATTTCTGGGAGAATCTAACTTCCCACCTCTTCCTACTGGGGGTAGTTCTCCTATAAATGACTTTGATGCACGAAGCAGTGATTCAGAACAAACAACATCCACCAGTTCATCAATAATCCCTCGTACAGTCACGACGTATATGGTGGATGAGAGTAATGAATTGAACAATGAACCTTCCTCTTCCTTGACTCCTCAAGATCAAAGAATTGCTTCTTTGGAACAGCAAATGAAGTCTATGGCTGATACTATGAAATCAATGTATGAACTCATGACAGCTCAGTTGCAAAATCGACAGACTGTACCAGATGCCATACCAACTGACGCTGATATGAGTCCAGTACAAGTTCCTCCAACAGTACAATCCAATACTCCTGGACCAGCTCAACCAAACCCTAGTCTCTCTGGAGCTGGAGGTAGTGCTTATAATGCTGTTCCTCCTTCCAACTATTCTCTACAAGCTACAACTCCACAATCTTTCGGAGTTGTTAATGAAGAATTAAGGAATCTCAAAACTCAATTCGAAGCATTCAAACAGAAAGATGGTTTACAAAGGTTAGGCATCAAGCAACCTTATCCGATAGAATGGAAGCAAGTATCGTATCCTCCTAAATACAAGCCTCCTACTATCTCATTCTATGATGGAACCACTTCTCCAAGTCAGTTTATTAATCACTTTGAAGTGATGACTGATCAATTGCAACCAAGCGATGCCCTCCTTACTCGGGTGTTTGTTGGATGTCTCAAGGGAACGGCTTATGAATGGTATAGAAGTCTCCCAGATGGGAGCATTACCTCATTTGCCGATTTTAAACAGATGTTTCTTGAACGGTTCTATGAAGGGCTCAATGACATGACTATGTCTGCTCTTATTAGAATCAAGCAGAAAAATAATGAAACTACAGAGGATTATATTGAACGGTTTCGAAGAGAAGCTCTAAAGATGCCTCTTGGAACTTCTGATGCTGTCACCATCGACACATGCAAATCAAACTTGTTGCCAATCATCAGCATGTGGACAGGATCCACCCAATTCCAAGACTGGCCTTCTTTCATAGTTAGTGCCAAGGCTGCAGAAATCAGTGCTGAAACCTTCAAAGGTTTAGGAGTGCAGATGACTCCTAAAGAAACAGGTCAAGGTACTAACAATAAAAACAATACTCGCAAAGGAAAAGAAACTCTTGAAGTTAATCTTCAGAGCAAAGATGCATCAACTGTTCAAACTCCTACAACTCAACAACCAAGAACACCTCGCCCTAAAGAAGAATACTCTTTCGATGACGACGATGTCCTTGGTATCTTTGAATGTCTGCCGAAAGGTAATAAAATACAATTACCTGAGATCAAGAAACCTGATGAAACTGGTAAGACAGATCATCCCAAATACTGCCCATATCACAGAATGCTGGGTCATACAATTCGTACATATTATGTACTGAAAGGAAAGATCAAAGAAATGATTAAATCTGGAGCTATCTCTCTTACTCCAAAAGAGAAGACCGTCACCTCCAACGTCGTCTCTATGCAATTCAGAGATTTCCCTCCTCAACTCCTTAAAAGTGGGATCGTTTCTATTCTCAAGGCAACTCTTGAAATAGTGAATATTCCTCCTCCGTAATCTGAAGGATTAGTGCCAATCACTTTGGAAACTGGAGAAATCATGTGGATTCATCCTGATCTAGTGGCAGATTTTGAATCGCCTTCTCCTCAAAAGACTACTTCTCGAAAGTCCAAGAAGGCTGGAAAGATTAAGTCATGTCATATGACGTCTCTTGGGTCTACCTCTGACACAGAGCCAAAAGAGAAAGAAGAAGCACTTGCTGGTGCTACTCGAACGGGGAAACCTTATCTAAAGGATTATTCCAAGAATCCTGAGGATACTCCTGATATCCCTCCAGCTGATAGAGATGCTCCTAATGTTCCTCCTGAAGAAGAATCATCCACTGCACCTGTTTCTTCAACTACACCAGTCGAACCTGCTCCTTCCAAGCCTACAGCTTTTGAGAAAGGCAAACAACAGGCTCGGTTTGATAAGCCAATCAAGAAGTCCTCTCCTCTTGGGCTTCAGAAGCCTTATAACTTCGATATTTTAGCTCAGCTTGCTAATACTCCAGCTAGAATGTCCCTCTTTGAACTTCTACGTCTTTCCAAAGAGACTCGGGAGATGTTAAGTGAAGCACTTCTACAGGCTGACTCTTGTCTTGCACAATTGAAGAAGCCAGATGCGGAACCTGCTACTTGCTTACATTGCAACAGTGTACTGGAGATTATCCCAAATATCACTTTTACATAAGACGACATGCTACTGGAGGATAATCGACATGATCGACCTCTCTACTACACTGGTTATATCGATACGATGAAGATAGATCGTATCCTCATTGACCCAGGGTCTGCTATAAGCATAATGCCAAAGAGTCTGTTGGATGAACTAAAAATCCCTCTTCACAAGCTTTCTAAGACGGTTACTACTATCTTAGGATTCAATCAAAGCCGAAGCGAGCCTTTGGGAAAGATTCATCTGAAGCTTCAGATAGGCGATTTCAGATCCAAAGTCACTTTCTATGTGATTGAGATCGTGGGATCCTATAATCTTCTTCTTGGGAGGCCCTTTCTTCATGAAAATAATGTGGTGCCTTCTACTCTTCATCAGTGTTTTAAGTACATTGATAGCAATGGAAGAGTACAAAAAGAAGTTGCTGATATAAATCCCTTCCATGGGGCTGAAGCTTATTTCCATGATTCCCGAATGTACAAAGAAGAGTATACAAGGGTCATACAAGCTATGGAGAAAGAGGATTCACAAAGTACGACTTTAATAATTCCTGTTAAAGGTCGAGCTACTCAGCAACAATCTCCCAAACCCTCTGGAGAAGGTTCTTTCATCATTCCAGTGAGTGGACGGATCTCTCCGTTGCCTCAGTCGTCTGCTCAAGACACAATGATTATTCCTGTCAGTGGGCGTACTGCAATTCCTGCATCTCCACATGTGAAACAGGATACTCTGCTAATTCCAGTTGGAGGGCGGATTATTCTTCCATCTCAAGCTTCAAGGGAGCTCACCTCTTCTGAACCATTTGTTATCGATCTTAATCGAAACAAAGCTTCTTCTCATTCTTCTTCTTCCCCTTTAGTCATTGACTTGGCTAAAATCTCTAAGGCTCAGCCTTCTCCCAATGTAAATATTGCTGCTTTTATATTTAATGAAAAGTCTCCATCTTTGCAGTACGTTGATGTGTACAATTATGTTCATAGTTATTTACATTTGTTAGATGACTTGAGCACAATAACCATAGGAGTTGTACAGACTGTTCATACAGATGTATCCCTAGAACCTGTACAATCTTCATACTTTCTAGTTCCCAGCAGAAAGCCAGGAGACATTCCAATACTCTTTTACAAAGGGCCCCAAAGTCCTTCTGATTTAGAAGATGATGACAAAAACGATGATACTGGAAGATTACAACTACGTCGCTATAGTCAGCAATCTAAAGACATCATCAAAAATATGGGCTATAACTTCAGGACTTGCCTCAATAGTAGAAAAGGAAGAAAAATGCCTGTTCGTATTCCTCCTCTGAAATATAGAAGAACGAAATGCGGATTGGGCTATATTGCTCCTACTCCTTTTATCAATATTGTTCATGAAGATCCCGAGTCTGACGAAGATAAGAGATCTGATTCTTCCAGTACTACCTCTTGGGATTTCGATACGAGTATCGGTGATTTCTATTGCAACATTCTGTCTTCCAACATGGTTTCCATTGACCATTCTGAAGAAAGTGATGAAGACGAAGAAGAGTTTGAAATCTCACCTGAATCAGAACAATGGGCCCAAAGATTAGATAATCAATGGGAGTTCTGTTTCGAGCAAAAAGAACCTCCGACTGAAGACAAACTTGTTCAAATAGATGTTGGTGAAGAGGGATCTCCCAAACCAATATTCATCAGTGAAAGTCTTTCTGAAACTGATAAGCAAGACATGATCAAACTCATTCGTGACTACATCGATGTCTTCGCTTGGAGTTATGAAGATATGCCAGGACTTGATCCACAAATTGTAACTCACAAGCTCAATATCTTGTCGAATGCTAAACTGGTCAAACAACAACAGCGACGATCTCGTCCAGACATTATGGATGCAATTGAAGCTGAAGTCAATAAACTCATAACCTTCGGGTTTATTAGAGAGGAACAATATCCCGATTGGGTGGCTAACATAGTTCCTGTCCTTAAAAAGACTGGCAAGATCAGAGTATGCATAGACTTCCACGATCTCAATGCGGCATGCCCTAAAGATGAATTCCCTCTACCAATCACTGATGTCATGATTGATAATACCTGTGGATTTGAACGGATGTCATTCATGGACGGGTATTCTGGGTACAATCAGATTAAAATGTTTCCAGACGACGAGAAGCACACTTCTTTCAGAACGCCGATCGGTACATACTGTTATACAGTTATGCCATTCGGTCTCAAGAATGCAGGAGCAACTTATCAACGAGCTATGAGCACTATATTCCGTGAACATTTACGGAAAACAGTCGAATGCTATGTTGATGATATTGCAGTCAAAAGTCGACAAAAGGAGGATCATATCCAAGATTTGAAGACTATTTTTGATCTAATGCGTAAGCATCAATTAAAGATGAACCCTACTAAGTCCTTCTTAGGCGTCTCTACTGGTAAATTTCTTGGCTTCGTCATTACCTCTAAAGGTATACACGTGGATCCCGAGAAGATCAAAGCCATCCAAGAGATGCGTCCTCCACGCACCTTAAAAGAGCTACGAGGATTTCAAGGAAGGATCGCTTATATCAGGAGATTCATCTCTAATTTATCAGGACGCTGCAGACCATTCAACAAACTTATGAAGAAAGGTGTTTCTTTTGTTTGGAATGATGAATGTCAGAAAGCATTCGATGATATAAAACAATATCTGATGAGCCCTCCAGTATTGGTACCTCCCATTTCAGGAATTCTATTTCTCCTATATACTCGAGCAATGAGTCATTCATTGGGTGCATTACTCGCTCAAAAGAATCAAAATGGTCATGAACAAGCCATCTACTATCTCAGTCGTACTATGACCGGAGCTGAACCTCGATATTTACCGGTCGAAAAAGAATGTCTAGCCTTGATGTTCGCTGTTCAAAAGATACGACATTATATCATTGGCCAGACTATTTATGTCATCTCCAGGATCAATCCTATACGGATCATGATGAAGAAACCTAGTGTTTTGAATTCTCGATTAGCTAACTGGGGAATCCTACTTGCTCAGTATGACATGCATTATATTCCTCAGAAGTCAGTCAAAGGACAAGCTTTAGCTGATTTTCTAGCTGCTCATTCAATTCCAGAAGATTCAAAACTCTATGATGAAATTCCAGATGAAGTCCTAGATTCAAACCAAATTGCTGAAGAAGATCCTACTTGGCGTCTATTCTTTGATGGAGCTTCAAAGATAGGTCCTAATGGTGATATTGTCGCTGGAGTTGGAATTGTTCTTGTATCGCCAGAAGGTCTTGCTATCCAAAGAGCTTATTCTCTCGACCAGCCATGTTCAAACAACGTAGCTGAATACAATGCATTGCTTATTGGTCTTCAACTCGCTAAACATCTGAATATTCAACATTTGGAGGCATACGGAGACTCTAAACTCATTGTCAATCAGATAAGGGGTACTTATGAAGTTCGCCATCAAGATCTGGTTTCTTATCATAGATCAGCTATATCTATGGCTTCTTCGTTTGAAGAATTCTTCATTGAACATGTTAGGCTAGCATGTAACACAGAAGCTGATGCTCTAGCTAATCTTGCGGCGGTGTTGGCTATCCCGATTAGACGACAACAAATGATTATTATTCGCAATCGAGAATTATTTCATCTGGAAAATAACCTGACCCTAGGACTTCCAGTTGATATTGAAGAATCAACATCTCATGACGTCAACACAACAAGAGGATTTGGATTTAGTCGTAAATCTTTATCATCTTTATCTGATTCCAGCATAGAATTCATCTTCAGTAACTCAGCCGAGAATCAAAATACGGATACGGATTGGAGACTTCCTTTCTTAGATTTCGTATTGTATGATATTCTTCCGGATGATCCGAGTGAGGCAGCATCTATCAGACGATGATCACTCCGATTCTATTATAATCATACAACAAAGACCTTATATCGTCGAGCTTATGATGGTTTACTTCTTCGATATGTTGTTGGTGATGAGGCTCAACAAATCATTCGCGAAGCACATGATAGAATTTGTGGAGCACATCAGCCTGGACCAAAACTTCAAGACCGTATTCGACGTATGGGTTATTATTGGCCCACTATGGTATCAGACGCCATCGAATATGCAAAGAAGTGTAAAGCTTGTCAAATCCATGCTGATTTTATTCATCAACCCTCGGAATTTCTACATCCGACGGCAGCGTCATGGCCCTTCGAAGCTTGGGGCATGGACATTATCGGCCCGATCAATCCGCCGTCATCCAAGGGTCATCGGTTTATTCTCGCAATAACCGATTACTTCTCCAAATGGGCCGAAGCTATTCCTTTATCTGAAGTTAAGACGTCTAATATCATCAGCTTTATTAAGCATCATGTCATCTACAGATTTGGTGTTCCTCGACGCATTATTCATGATAACGGACCACAGTTCGTCAGTCAGAAGTTTACTCGATTCTGTGACGATCACCGGATCAACAATGTGGCTTCTACTGCATATAATCCGGCAGCTAACGGATTAGCGGAAGCTTTCAACAAGACCATCATCAAACTCCTAAAGAAGTTTGTCTCTACTAACAAACGTAATTGGAGTGAGAAGCTCGGTGAATGTTTGTGGGCTTATCGTACTACAGTTCGTAATGCTACTAAATGTACACCCTTCTCTCTGGTGTATGGTTGCGAAGCTGTTCTTCCATTAGAGATTCAAATTACTTCTTTAAGGATAGCAATCGCTAATGAACTCACTGCTGAAAATAATGATCGTCTTCGACTTCAGGAATTAGAAGCTCTGGATGAAAAGCGATTATCTGCTCAACAGAATATTGAATTCTATCAAGCTAGAATCTCAAGAGCTTTTAATAAGAAAGTTAGAGTTCGATCGTATCAAAAAGGAGAACTTGTTCTAACAGTCAGACGTCCTATGACTATGACTCATATGAGCAAGGGCAAATTTGACGCAAAGTGGGAAGGACCCTATATTGTAAGCAAAGTTTTCTCAAATGGAGCTTATCAACTCTCAGAATTGGATGGTCGAAAAGTTTTGATGCCTATTAATGGCAAATTCCTTAAAAAGTACCATGTATAAATGCTTGTAATCATCAGACAAATTCATGTTTAGAGATAAATTTTTTTATTTTATTTTAATCATGAATGATGGTACATGATATTAAGGAAGATCATTATCATCCTTTTCTACATTTGGACGTGGTCCACTGCCGTCCTTCTCGAAGACGTGATCAGCAAAAGAGCCGAGGATCTCCTTGCTAGAACCTACGAGGAACTTACAAGCGGCCATCCTCATGGCTTCTTCTTCTTCAGTCCTTCCTGGTTTGAGCAGGAAGTCCAGAATATCCCTTGGTGGCTTGGGTGCAGACGAACCTTCGCCTGCTTCCTCCTTCTTCGATTGAACTGGATCAGCAGGGTGTTCTTCAGTACCTTTCTGAATCTTCATGGCAATTCCAGCTTTCTTGGATGCTTCTTTAGACGATATTTTTATGTTTGAAAGAAGAAAGGTTTGTTCTTGTCAGATTTCTGCTATATTTATAGGCAGAAGTTCCTCAAATAATGAAGCGTCACATTCATCCGACGATTCATACGTTCATTAATACTTGACGGTTCAACCGTTCATTTATTACATTCATTCGACGGTTCATCCGTTCATCATTTCCTAAACGGTTCGTCCGTTCATAATCTTCTATCAATTTATTAAGTGGGGATTCGTTATTGATCACGTTTTCATAACCTCTGAATCAATTCTGAATCTACTTGCTCATTTGTCATTTTTGACCTCTGCATAGAAATCAATCTATTTTTTTTTGAGTTCCTACATATTATCACGTCCATAATACCTCTGATAATATTATATACTCTAAAACAGAAAAGAAGATTTCATTATCTATCATGTCCACGATTCATCCACAAATACAAATCTTTGAGCATAGAAGAATTATTATTTCCATTCTCATTTCACCATAAAAAGTCTATTATATTTTCTTAGACTTTCTTACAAATCATAATGGAAATCTATTACAATCTTGGATTTTCATTCTACACCACAACAATAACCTAATAGAGATCTATCTTCTTCTTTGGATCTTCTCCGTCGGACCTTCTCCGTCAGGTTCGTTGTTGGTGGTAATTCCTGATTATCTGGGTCTCAGTCACGACCAGATCAGCAGGAATCAAACTCTGGTCTTCTCTCTCGGACGAGAGGAGAACCACAAAGTATGGCAGCCCGAAGTCGTGGTGCTGCCAATACAATTGGTGGATTTGGGGTAACCTCTCAAGGAAGATAGGAATGTATTCCACATTGGAATACAATTCCTAGTTCTGCCTTGAAAGGAACTCTACTACCAGATTTCTCAGGGTAGAGTTGACTCCACCATCCAACTCTCGTGTATAAAGGCTCTTCCTACCATCTGAGGAAGACCCTTCTATCCCACGAAGAGTTCTGAGTTGTCTGATTTGTGCGTCAAAAGCGCATGAGCTCCCTGATGTTGGTGTCAGAAGAACGCTCCCCACAGCATCCAAATCGCCAATGCCGGTTCTAAAAAAAGTTTTCAGTCGAGCTTCTGCAGAGAATAGCAAGGAAAAAGAGAATTAATTAACAGAAATGTCATTTGGCACGCACTGGCTAGTCAGGCATATCCTGTTCAGTCAGAGACAAAAATCCATAGTACGCGTACTACATTGGACTTACCTTCAAGTTTGGTGCTAAGAATTGGCAAACCCATGTTTGATACAGTGCACAGAAATCGTTGCTTTCCTGTTTGAGAATAAAATCTCACAAAAATTTCATTATCAGAGAAGAAGAAGAAGAATGGGAGATGAGTATCTGTGAAACTCATCTATCTATTTAAAGGACAAAGTACAAGCCTATTCTTGGAAAAGATCCGCGTAAATAGCGCTCGTAAACCATAAAATGAGTGTCACGTGTACTTTGGAAGACAACGCAACATTGGAAATAGTCAAAGAGTGCCACTTAATATTCTTCATTAATGCACGCTGTTCAAACACAAAAGTTATACTACATTCTTCAAGACAGGCACTGATGGCCTTACAAAGGACAAAACAAAAAGAGTGCAACATTTTCAAAAGCATAAAAGACACGCTCTATTTTACAGAGCGGCTGAGCTTAGTGCCCAATTCTTCTACACTCTTAACCCCCATGCGGTGTAACAGAGCCTTCAATATTTCACGCTGCTCTGCAAGGCTGCGCCCATCAGAAGAAGACGAGCCATCAAGGCCAAAATAGCTCAAGAAATTCTTGGCTAGTTGTGTCGGATCATCTTTGAACTCGAAGACAAAAGGCTCCGGTTCCTTACCCTCAAAAGTGGGATCACCATGGGAACAAAAACCCAATTTGCGTGCTTCTTCTTCAGCTTCTTCCTTTGGTGTCATGTTGACGTAAGATGAAGATTAAAAATGAATCTTCTCCCTGTTTATATAACAGAGCTCGCCGGCGATTCATATTCCACCATAAATTGGATGCAATCAGTCTCGGAGAACGAAGAGTCATTATGACATTTAATAAGTTCATTTGGATGTTTTCAAAGAACTTCGAATTCTTTTCGACTTCCGAAAAATTTGAAGTCATCTCAGCGTGACTGAATTCATTTTATCATCTCGTTTTCAAAGTATTTCGAAATAATTTATCATTTTTTCGAAAACTTTGAAGGAGGTTTTGTAGGCCTCAAAAATGACAGTCACGCTGAGTTGATCAGAACAAGTCCAACAGTCACGTTGAGTTGATCAGGACAGAGTCAAAAGTCACGCTCAGTTGATCAAGATAATATTTACAAATCACGCTGAAGAGACAGCTCATCATTTGTCAAAATTTAATTATGACTGACAGCACAACAGTCGAAGAATGTCTGTTCGTATGCCACGTATGCACAGAATTCGAGAGATCACAGCCGTCTATTGCGTGATTTTCGAAATCTTCTTCAGCAAGACTCAACCTTCGTCAAGTTGGCATACCAAAAGAGCTTTTTGTCATTTAATACGACTGACAAAAGCAATCACTGTCAGAGATTTTGTGTCAGTCGAGGTACGCTGAATCAAGACAGCTGGCAGTCTTATCTCAAGTCAGCGTGTATTGTGAGATCTTCATCTCAAGTTTGCGTAGATTCTGAAGTTTTCTTCCTCAAGTCTGCGTGTATTGTGAGATCTTCATCTCAAGTTTGCGTGGATTCTGAAGTTTTCTTCCTCAAGCTTGCGTAGATTTTGAAGCATTTTTGCCTCGAGTCTGCGTGGATCCTGAAGCTTCTTGCCCCAAGTTTGCGTGGATTTTGAAGCTTTCTGCCCCGAGTCTGCGTGGATTTTGTCTTCAACAAGTCTGCGTAGATTTCATCAAATTAGAGTACGTGGCAGCCATGCCACTGATCTCTCGCCTGCGTGTCCTATAACTTGCACACGACTCATGCATGATCGCCATGTGTCCAACAGTTACAGGCCACGTCCAGTAACTGCTCACAACCTTGCGTATGTTAAAACCTGCATGATTTTTAACTAAGTACAGGCTATGAAGACAGTTATCTTTTCAGTTTTTGACTCTATAAATAGAGTTCTTTTTCTCATTTATTGTACAGATACATAGTTATCTACTGTCAAAATTTTGAGAGCTTTTCTTCTTCGCATAGTCCAAGGGATAAAGTGATCGTCTTCTAGATCAGATTCCCACAGTTGTAATTTTTCCAGATACACAATAAATAAAGGAATTTATTTATGAAAAACAGACACCTTCAAAGGAAACGAAAACTTGAAACTTGACTGGAATGAAAATGAAACTTCGAGGCGATCCACGAGCTCTACTGGGCTAGACGAGCTTCGGTGCCTCACTTGAAGTCCCCATGTCTCCTTTTGCTTTCTGAAAAGGATGCCCACAACGTGGGTCAGCACACATCATGTACTGGCGAGCGGCTTTTGGCCGAACTCCCAAATCTCTGTACTAAATCAACATGTTGAGCTAACATTTACTAGTGATCTTTCTACTTGTCTTGGTTCTTTTTAACAATTCATAAGAACATGACAGTAGAATATATCATAAGCATCTTACCATCGCCGGCAATCATCCCTGCACAAAACCACGTTAGCACAATTTGCATAATGAGTAATTCATGATTCATTCTTGCAGATATTGAAGTTATCATTCGGGTCATGCAGGTGGACTATTCTATATGTTGGTCCATGGGTTATCCCCATGATTAGCCGCTGTGACTCTTTAGTTCAGCTCGTCGCTAAGGACTCAGATCGACTCCCATTTTCACATGGAGGCCCTAATCTCTCCTAGGCCGAGCGATTCCATGTGCCCCCAGATACCACCCGAGAGACAAATGTTTCCTTGTATACAAGTTGTCCGAGACCAAATACATGCTCTAGCCGTTCTATCAGATGAGACACATTTGGACTCATGCACAGATATACGACACGTTTGATTCGTGCCTTCAGGTTCATCTCAACACGTACAAGTTCGTCTGTACATGTCTATATTTTCAAGCATACTGGTGACAAGCAGATGATCATTCTTATCAAGCAGATAGAGTAGCAACACATATTCTTGCATTTGATTCAATTCAATTATCTTCTCTTATCTTTTGTTGGGGTATCGTTGATCATCGGGACAAGGCAATAGAGTGGACTAGAGATCATTTTTTTTTAGGCGTACAGATCAATGTTTGTTCGGTTGAAGCAACTCACCGAAACGAATCTTAGTTGAGAGAAGGAGGGACTTCATGCGCCGTTCACGAACAATTCACGCGCCCTACATTGGCACCAACAGTTGATTAGCATACTTCGTCTCTTTCTCTCAAGATTCGTAATGAATGCGAAATGCGATGAAAGCGAACAATAAAAACCAATCATCGAAAACCAACACGAAAACGCATTCATCAAAACCAAGCAGCGAGAGAAAACATTCAGCAAAACTCTTGGATTCATTTCAATAGAAGCCAATCCATCAATTGGAAAGGTTCATTGCATTTCATCCGTGATCAATCGATATCGACAAAGGTTTCACCAAATACTCAGTTCATGACTGAGTTAACAAGCCGTAGGTATTACATAGTGGACCGCGAGGAGCGGGGCACTACAGCCAAAGCCAAGCGTGTCAGCATCATGTCGTGTCTTGTCGAACACGATACAGACACTTATTTAATGAACGAAATTTACCTAACGGTGGACGTCTCCACGCCGGAGAATGGCAGCGGCGGCTTCCTCTCGATTGATTTTTTGGGACGCGTTCGAAATCTCAAAGGAAAAAAAAAATGAGGCTTCTATAAGCGGTGCAGGCAGGTCGGGTTTTACGATCCAAACTAAACCAAACCAACCCTGACTACTTTAGCCAAACATACCCTTTAAACCCACTAGTCTACGTGTTCGTACTTTGCACGTATATTAATTAGAATATCATAAGGTCAGTTGTCGTCTTTTTCAGATAATTATTCATGTGTGTGTGTTTTCTTTTTACAATACCAATTGCCAAGAGATTAAAAGTACAAATTTTGTTCTTTTTTTAATTTTCTATTGAGAATAATAATCTTTGAAAAATGGTAATGATAGAAAAAATTTACCATTGAAATATGAAAAGTTGTATGGAAAAAGAAAACTTGCATGCGAACTTTATTGCTTTTACTCTTAAGCATAAATAACATGCAAGTTGACATAATAACACCATGTTTATAAAATACTCAAAGGTATTTTAGGAATTCAAAAGTTTCACCACCAAGTTTTCCTATCATATAGTAGAATATATGTTTATAAAATACTTAAGGGTATTTTAGAAATTCAAAAGTTTTACCACCAAGTTTTTCTATTATATTGTAGAATATATATATATATATATATATATATATATATATATATATATATATATATATATATATATATATATATATATATATATAGGAAAAATATATATATATATATAGAAAAATTCTACAATACATCCACCCTTTTTAGATGTATCGATACATCCGAAATCTGGACCGTTGGATGTTAATCCAACGGTTTAGATTAAATTTAGATGAAATAATATAGGAGACATCATTTAATGCTGTTTTTGACTTTTGACCTCTTGTTAACTTGCTATAGCAGGTCATTCTTCAATGCAATTTTTCAATAAATATCCTAAATTAACTCATATTTACTTTCTCTTTCGTCCATGTAATTTAATATTTTGTGCAACTACGTATATAAAACAATAATTGTGTATCGGCCGGAAAGGAAGGATACAGTGTGTCCAGGTCTGTAGGCTATGTAGACGACGATACCACCGTCGCTGGCGATCTAGATGGTGACACCGACGACGAATGGTACATTTAGGACGGAGAATGGTACATTTAGGAAGCCGATAAAAGCTCGTTCTCTCAAATCTCTTCTGTGTAAATTAAATCCAAGGAGGATACAATCCCTAAGGACACAGTGTATCCAGGTCTGTAGGCGATGTAGACGACACCACCGCCGCTGGCGATCTAGATGATGACACCGACGACGAATGGTACATTTAGGATGGAGAATGGTACATTTAGGACGGAGAATGGTACGTTTAGGAAGCCGATAAAAGCTCATTCTCTCAAATCTTTTCTTTGTGTAAATTAAATCCAAGGAGGACACAATCCCTAAGGACACAGTGTGTCCAGGTCTGTAGGCGATGTAGACGACACCACCGCCGCTGGCGATCTAGATGATGACACCGACGACGAATGGTACATTTAGGACGGAGAATGGTACATTTAGGACAGAGAATGGTATATTTATAGGACAGAGAATGGTACATCTAGAAAGCCGACAAAAGCTCGTTCTCTCAAATCTCTTCTTTGTGTAAATTAAATTCAAGGAGGACACAATCTCTAATTTTAGTTATTGCTTAGCAGAGTCTGCTTAGTTGTTGTAAAATTATGGTGTTGCTTCTGTGACACTTTCATCTTTAATCTCATATTTTCTATGAATATGTGTTCTGTTTGATTTTAATTTAGTAATCTTTCCGTAATTAGTTTTTTTGTTTCATCTAACAATTTAATATTTTGTTATAAAGCTACAGGCCATGGTGGTGGTGGTGGAAGGAGAAACGGAGATGAAGAAGGAAAGAAGAAGAAGTTCCGGTTCGTGCGGACTTCGTCGAGTTCCTCAATCAAACAGAATTAAACCTCTTATAGAGTTCCTTAATTGAAGTTGATCATGATAACCTTTTGTATTTTTCAAACGGCTAGTAGAATCTTCCTCGAGCCCTCCTCAATCAAACGGCTAGTAGATTGTTTGCTAGTCTCGAAATTTATTTGTCTTTCCATCTTCCTCACTTTTTGTACTTCTCTCTTGCTATATATACAATAGTTTTCTTGTTTCATAGTACTATTGTTTATTCTGAAATACATAGAATAGTTGTCTGAAATACAATAGTTTTCTTGTTCTCAAGATGTCTACTCGTGTGGTGAAAAATGTAGAAGACGTAGAAGATTGGTTGACAGCTCCAAATGAAACTTTCATTCCGCGTATGTTGTGCAGGATTGTAAATCAACTGTCGAAGATTTCAGCTGATGTTGCATCGATCAATTCAAAGCTTTATTCAATAGAAATTGAATAAATGAATTTCTCTCGACGTTTGGAGAAGATTGAAGAATCTCCAGCTTTGAAGAAGGCATCTTCATCTGGAGTATTTAATAATGTGAAGGTGATTTCCATTGAATCTTCTTCCGATGAGGAGGACGTGGTGCTACAGTCTCGTAGTAAAGCATTGGACCGAATTCTCGCATTGTCCCCTACAGAAGAAACTGACTTTAGCAGTTCTTCGAAAAGAATACGTAGAAATTTAGATCCGGTCATACCATCGAAAAGTTTAACAAGGGGTTCAACCTCGAAGCCTAGCAATTGTACTACTGGTTCTTCGAGTTATTACGACTATATTTTTGCCGATGATAGACCTGACGAGTAAGTAATATGAGTTTTGATTTAATTCCAACAGTTTTTTTCTCCTAATTTATTCGTTTCTTTTCTTAGAGAAATAATATCATCTTGCAACAAAATCTATGTGTCTCGGTTTGAGATGAAGACCTTAGCTCCTTTAACGAGAATTAAAAATGGGGTATGTATAGATAGTATATTTCTTCTTAGATGCCATCTATGTTTACTTCGATTCCATCGCTGACATTTTTAATAATTTATTCAGATTGTAGGCATTGTCTCTGCTCTTCTCACCGCGGAGGAACGAAAAAGAACCTCCAATAAAGCTAATGTATAGTTTTTATCAATAAGGATATCGGTGAGTGAGCATTTTATTCTTCAATGCATATGCATTAACAATTTTCTCGTTTGTTTGTCCTTCGTAATGTGTTAATTGATGTGTATGTAGAAAGAAACGTTACCTCCATCCGACAAAAAGCTTCATGAAATATAGAAGAAGTACAAATATTTTCAGGATTACATGGGATCTTTAAGCACTTGTAACGAGGTATTAATGTATTTCTGTTTAAATATTAATCCTAATTTTTTGAAAATTTACTAATTTGTTTTACCTAATTAATCCTGATTCAGATATACATACCCATTCTTTTGGACGGACATTATACTCTTGCAAGAGTTCTGGTTAAAACAAGGACTGTTGAAATTTGGGACTCACTTGCATCTAAAGATGATCCGATTCAAAACAAAACAGTCATAAAGGAAATAGTAAGCTCATATTCATCAATTTTTATGAATTTGGTACAAGATACACGGTATACTAATACATATTGTATTCTGGAAATTGTAGCTTTCAAATTTGGATCTCTTTCTCGAAGAAGAGATTTTGAAGTTGAGAGATGCTAGGTTCAGCTTTTCTACTTTTGCAATAAAACTTCATTCTTATGTTCCCCGTCAAGGCAATTCTGTTGATTGTGAGATTTTTGTAATTGCATTCATGAAAGACCGATGTAGTCTAGACTACCGTTCTCTCAATGTAAGTCTGAAAATATGTCGTCAAAAACTTACACTTTTTAGAGCAATATTTTTGATGTTATGTTTGTTATATGCAGTTTGATGCGGAAATGAAAAGACGCAAAGCTGCTGAATGGATTACAACTTCACAGCACAATGAAGTACTAAAAGGAGTCAAATCTGAAATGATTGAATATGGAAGACGATAATTTTTTTTTCTTCTTCTTTTATATCTAATGTATTATGTTCATTTGTTTTATTGAGTTGTAATTACATTTTTGCCAAACGGCTTCGATTCTTTTTGATTAAGCAGAATCATTTTTGTCCTTCAAATTAATATAATTAAGCAGAAAGGAGTCCAAACGGTTTCGATTCTTTTTACCCATCCATCGAATGACATTTTTGCCCTTCTAATTAATTCAAAACACCCCCGAACCCTTTTATTACAAAAAAAGAAAACCGTTTCGATTCTTCCTCTTCTTCCATACTCCACTCTGTACTCAAACCTAAGTCATTCTCCTCCAAAATCTTCAAACCTTCCTCCCCATTCGCAATCTTCACAACATGTCGGCATCAGCGACAGAATCATCACCGGCAGCATCACCAATTAGAGAAGATGCACCAGTTACAGAAAATCCAAAAGGGAAAGACGAAGAACAACTGAAACCCTATTCTAAGAAAGTTTCACAGAAGAAAAAGGGAAAAGTTGCTAAACAAAAAGAAGTGCAAGAAGAAGTGCAAACAGAAGGTATAACTTTGAGTTTATGTTCGCAAATTCTGTATATATTACACGGAGAATGACATTCTCCGTCATAAAACGCATTTGAATGTTCATTCTCCCTGTCAAATTACACTTGGAATGCCATTCTCCGTCTAAATTAAATCAATAATATCATTCTCCGTTTACTTTAACGGAGAATGGCATTCTCAGTGTTAAAACACATGAGAATGCTATTCTCCGTGTTAATTTAAACGGAGAATGCCATTCTCCGTTTGATTTGAAACGGAGAATTCTATTCTCCGTGTTAAATTAAACGTAGTATGGCATTACAAGAGTTAAAACGAAAGAGAATGATATTCTTCGTATTTTTACAAATGGAGAATAGCATTCTCCGTTTCCAATTACACGGAGAATAGCATTTCCAGTGTTAAAACGATTGAGGATTCTATTCGCCGTTTAATTTAAACAGAGAATAACATTTCCAGTGTTAAAACACATTAGAATGTTCATTCTCTGTTTTATTTTAAACGGAGAATGACATTCTCCGTGTCATTTGAAACGGAGAATGACATTCTCCGTGTTAGTTTACACGGAGAATGTCATTCCCAGTGTTAAAACCCATAAGAATGGCCATGCTCCGACCTAATTTTTTGTTTTTTTGTTTTGTAGAAAAAAAATCTGTCAGGAATAAGGATTCAAGACTTTTCCATTCTACCTTCAAGCCAATACTAAATCTTATGGAGGAGGTCAATCAAGATGTTGGCCGTTTACCTGAGCCAGTTATTGATTCCTTGAAGAATACCGGTTTCTGGAATTTTGTCGAAATTTTCTACCAAAACAGAGTCCACGTCTCCGAATTGGCTAAGGTAACGAAAGGGCTTGAGAATTTAATTGCAAGTTATACAGAAGAAGAAGATGGCGTCGGATGCTTTGAATTGAGCACCACTGTTAAAATTGCGCCAAGCGTCGACGATATGGCAGTCATCTTCGGTCTACCGCTGAATGAAGAAAGCGATAATGATGTTTTTTTACAGAAGATTGATAAAAGAAAAACAACAGCAGCCCACACCACCAGCATCATTGAGCCTGTGTAGAGATCACTTCACAAGATTGCTAACTAATTCTAAGGGCAAACACGCAGAAGTCATGAATAAGGAAGTGAGAGACAAGTTCTTTGAATTGTTACGACGGCTTCGTGGCGGAGAATTAATCCAGATGATTTGGCCAAGCTAATAATCTTCCACTTGTGCCAAACAGTATTCTTCATAAAGTCTGGCGGTTCAAATTTGCCATACAGATTCTTGGCCTTGGTAGACAGTATGGACGTCATCAACAGTATATGCTGCCCAAGGTTAATCCTGGCATATGTAATGGATAGCATAAAGAGGAGTAGAAGCAAAACTGAACGGGGGGATTACTCAATGGCTTTCCACAAATTGGAAGGTTGCACAATATACTTCCTCTATTGGTTTGCAGAACATAGTAAATTTGTGGAAAGAAAGTTCGCCCCAATTCCTGATTATCCAATATTTTTCACATGGAATGGGTACGAAATCTCAAACTTTCTCAAGGTCGAATATCACAACAAAATGAGATCGAAGATGATATTGGAAGATCTAGTTATACCTGCTGGAGAAGAAGAAGGGCACAAAGAAGATGAGCTACCTATAGAAGAAGTTGAAAAAGAGGGAGAAAAAGAACACAAGAAACAGGTGGGGATAATTTTGATGAACAACGGATACCACAGCATCATGAAATGGGCGCTATGATGGACAACTCAGCAAAGGAATTAGAGGATTTGAGAAGACATCATTCTGATATTCTTGCGCAGAATGAAGAACTCAAAGAAAAGTTAAAAGAGATGGAGGCACAAGGAGCGCAGTTACGTGCAGCCAACCTTGAGAATGCCATACTCAAAAAAAAGCTGAAAGAGCTCGAGGCAGAAGAAGCGCAACAACGTGCAATCAACGTTGTGATGGAGGGCTCTGTGCATGAACTGGAGGATTTGAGAAGACATCATTCTGATATTCTTGCGCAGAATGAAGAACTCAAAGAAAAGTTAAAAGAGATGGAGGCACAAGGAGCGCAGTTACGTGCAGCCAACCTTGAGAATGCCATACTCAAAAAAAAGCTGAAAGAGCTCGAGGCAGAAGAAGTGCAACAACGTGCAGTCAACGTTGTGATGGAGGGCTGTGTGCATAAACGGAAGGATTTGAGAAAGCAGAATTTTGTTCTTATTGCAGAGCTACATGCACAAGGTAAAATCTTTTCTATTTCAAATTTCTGATTTGTAATCTTCCAGGAGAATGGCTATTCTTCGTGTATTATAACACGGAGAATGGCATTCTCCGTGTTATTTGAAATGGATAATTGCTATTCTCTATCATTTCGATACTGGGAAGGTTATTCTCCGTGTAATTCTAAACGGAGAATGCTATTCTCCGTATTATATTTCACAGAGAATGTCATTCTCCGTGTTAGATTCACATCATACATTTTATTGTTGTTTGTTTTATTTCAGTGCGAACAACCGAGCAACTCAGAGAAACAAATAAAAGGCTCGTTGAGGAGAAAAGGGAGCTTCAAAATAAAGTTGAATCGTTCAATACTGAAGCCACTGAAAAGGATAGGAAAATCGTTGATCTCGAAGCCATGGTTGTAGCATTGCAGCGTCAGGAGATTCAAGCAGCTGTTGAACTTGCTGCTCCAAAAGAAGCCAAAAGAAGAGGAGGATCGGGGGGAAAGAGGTTCAGAAAACCATCAGCGCCATTAGCCGTTGAAGACGTTACTCCCTTGGAAAAGAATGCAGTTGGAAAGGCTAATAAAAAGCGGAAGATTAATGCCGCTCCGAAATCCGGAGGAGACGCCAAAATGGCTGAATTAAAGAAGAACCGTGTCATACTAAGGGAATGCGATGAACTCTTACTTTGGAATGATGCGGATGAAGAGCTGAAGAAGCAATACATCGACATCGTAATTCCCAAAAAGAAGTGTCCAGAGTATGTATTCTGAACCCTTTTTTTCTTTTGTTTTTTCTAGACTTTTTTCACAATTATGTAATGAGAATCTATCTTTATTAATTTTATCTAAACTAAATTTATGTGCAGTGATATTGTATACTTATTTTCGCCGAAAGAGGGTGAAAATGGAGTTTCAGTCCAGCTGTCGGCAATAGACCTGCAAGACATACTCAACTATGAAGACATGGAGGCTGGCATACTGAACCTAATAATAAGGAAGCTGAGAGAAATTCAAGACATTAAAAGAAGGTGTGCCCCGTCTAGTTCAAAGGACGTGCCATTGATCCAGAAGCAAAAGCCGGCGCCCCAATCACATAAGTGGTCTGCATTCATGATGCCCCACACATTGGTAAGAATTCAAACAGAACAATCCATATTCATGTGTACACCGATGAAAAATGACAAAAAAAAATTACTCATGATATTGTGTTTTGTTTTTGGGAAACAGAACATCGTTGAACGTGCCACTGAACCAGACACAAAATTCGACGCCCTTGAAGACTTCCAAACAGATATAGTAGACTTCATCATGGGTTTAGAGGATGACATAGAGTTGCTATTCATCCCACTCTTTAATTTACCCATCAAACAATATACTCTGCTCACATTCAATTTTATCTCCTACGACTGGACACACTACAACTCCTTGAGGCAAACCACGTACGAAAAGTGCAAGGTGGATGCAGAATTAATGAAGAAGACCTTAGAGCCTATCGTCAGGAGAAAAGTTGATATGATGAAGGAGAGATTCCGGGCGAAGATGGAGTATGAGAGCAAAGTGCTGAATTGTTCTCCAAATTGCCCACAACAACGGGCACCCAACTGCCTCTTGTATACGGCGTATTATATGAATATATTGATGACTACTCCCTTCGAAATACCGAAAGGAAATGACGATGAAACTCACCAGGAGATTACAATGATGAGGTTGGTATGGGCTAAGAAGCTGCTTTCAAGCAAATATGTAACACGAACCAAGCAATGACATTGTAAAACAACAATGTAATTATGTAATCGGGCAAGGAACTTCTGTCTTTTATAAGCTCTGATTTTATAATAAAATCATATTTGAATTACATTTACATTGTCAAACTACGAAAAGTTTGACTTTTATTTACATATGAAAGTCTGAACTACTACATAAAATCCTACAACCAAGAAAAAGTTGAATAAGACGGAGAATTCCATTCTCCGTGTCATTTGAAACGGCGAATGCTATTCTCCGTGTGGAATTAGACGGAGAATACCATTCCCAGTATTAAAACGATTGAGTAATGCTATTCTTCGTTTAATTTAAAATGGAGAATGACATTCTCCGTGTTAAATTACACGGAGAATGTCATTACCAACCATAAGAAAGGCCATTCTCCGTTTTAATTAACTCGGAGAATGATCATTCTCCGTTTCAAATTAAACGGAGAATGGCTATTCTCTGTTTTATATCAACGGAGGATAGTTGACAGAAACCTTTTCCGTTTGGTCTGCTCTGTCTTTTCTAATAAAAATCATTTTTGGGCAAGGAACTTCTGTCTTTTATAACGTCTGGTATGCTCTGTCTTTTATAATAAAATTATTTTTGAATTACATTTACATTGTCAAAACCAGAAAAAGTTTGACTTTTATTTACATCTTGTGCCTCAAGGAATTCATCTTGCTCTTGCTCTTGCTCTGACGATGCACGATGAAGTGATTTGCCTCAAGGAGTTATCCAACGGTTCCTATGCTCTGACGATGATTCTGTAAAGTGATTTGCCTCAAGGAATTCCTTTGCCTCAAGGTGTTCCATTGCTCCGACGATGCACGATGAAGTGAATTCAGTTCATCGTGCATCGTCGGAGAAATGGAACACCTTGAGGCAAATCACTTCATCGTGCATCGTCAGAGCATAGGAACCGTTGGATGACTCCTAGAGGTAAATTACTTCATCGTGCATTGTCGGAGCATAACAAAAACTGGGCTGCGGCGATCCTGGTCCCAGTAACCGACATCATGGCACACAGTCGATGAAGTGCACGAACACGAAAACTCGACACATCTCAGACTTCTGATGAAGTGCACAAACACGGAACACCGTGCATCGTCAGAGCAAATCACTTCATCGTCAACATACCAAGGAGGATATTGAGACGAAGGAACTCCTTGAGGCAAAGGAACACCGTGCATAGTCCGAACGAATCAACGTGCGGGCGCTTCGACAGAGTGTGGGTTGGCAATCAACCCAAACCCTGGGGCTCTTCCAGAAACCAACATCATGGCACACAGTCGATGAAGTGCACGAACACGGACAGTCCACTAGGCACATCTCAGTCTTCTGAAGGACTTCACTACCAAAGCTTCTTCGAACGAGGAGATCGACAACCAAGAGGAAAGCGTCTTGCCAAGGCGGAGGATCGGTAGAGTCCATCTCCACAAGAAAAGCTAAGTGAGACGAGAACAAACTCTCCCTACACTACTGTCATTTATAGGCAAGGAACAACTCGGACTCATGCGCCAAGTGGCAGTCACTTCGAATTCAATTTAATTCAATTAATTTGCATCAATACCAATGCATCTGCCCCTTCTCAAGTAAAGCTAAGTAAGACGAGAACAAACTCTCCCAACTACTGCCATTTATAGGCACGGAACAACTCGAACTCATGCGCCAAGTGGCAGTCACTTCGAATTCTATTCAATTAATTTAATGTTAATATTAATTTATGTTAATATTAATGTTAATGTTAATGTTAATATTAATATTAATATTAATATTATTGTTAATGTTAACGATAATATTAATTTTAATGTTAATGTTAACATTAATTTTAATGTTAATGTTAACATTAATTTTAATGTTAATTTTTATTTTTAGTTTTATTTTAAAAAAATTTGCCACGTCAGCTGCCAGATCAACATATCACGTCAGCTGCCACGTAAGTATGGACAGTTTGAAAGTACAATTTGGAGGTACAAAAAGCATTATTCAGAAAGAAACAACTTCCAGCAAGGCAACAACACAACCTTTTCGTCTTCCTTACCTCCGCCACGTGGCCCACTTTTGATGGCTCATGAAAATCTTGAGTGATTCTAGGAGCAAGCATAATTTTAAGGAAACAACTTTCAACGACACAACTTTCTCGTCTTCTGGGTACATGTATTATTAAATTGTGTAGCTAATAACGCATGAGGAAGCATGCAACAGCATTCTCCACGTGGCCCTCTTCTGTAGGATAACGCATGCAGCAGCATTTAATGCTACGCAACCCTTTTGTCTTGTTATGTGTTGTGTATCCTATGTGGCATGAGACACAAGACAATATTTTGCATAGGCGGCAAGATTATATTCACAAATGACAATAAGTTTAAAAAGTCATCTCCAATGCAAAAAAGTATTGAGAAGACAATACAAAGTAATTTTTTACAACTTCCAAGACAACTTTTACTCTTCTAATGATATGGTATCGGTGTTTATTATTAAATTGTGTAGGATGACGCATGCAGCATCATTTAATGCTACGGAATCTGTTGTGTAAATATTTCTAATGATATGGTATTAGTGAACACAACCTGTGAGAGAGAACCCGAGAGAGAGAGAGAGTGTGTGTGTGGGAAATGGGATAAAGAGAAAGGATCGAGCTCGACTAGATTTTAAAATTCAATTTTTGGTTTTCATTACTAATAACTAGTTCGCACATACGAGTTTAGACGAACACTAACCGAGCCCGAGCAACGTGACATCAGCTAGTTAGGTTTCTAATACCGTGGCATTCCTGTTAATTTAAAATTTACAATATTATTGAAACTAATATTAATACTAAAATTTAAAATAGTTTTTGATTTAGCATTTACTTCAAACTAGTTAAAGTTAAAATTGCATTCTTTTTTATTTAAAATGTAATTAGAACTACAATTAATATTAACATTCGCTTGTCCCGTAGTTTAAGTCGTATTTTACTGCTTCTTGCTTAAGTCTATGCACCCAAAGAACTTGATTGTTCAAGTCGAACGCGTGCACAGCACGTTCCCTCGATGCAAGGCTTGACGTAGCCCTTGCTTGTCAAGTCGTTGCACGAACACATTAGAAAAGAGTTTTGTTGGGCTATCGAAGTATAGCAAGCACCGTCCCGTGTCACGTGTATTTGTTAAGCAGTGAAAGGGTGTGAAGGCCACTGGCAATGTCAAGCCATCACGGACTATAGCTGGGTTAGACGGCGACCCTTTTGCGGCGGACCGAATCGGTCCCTTGGCCTAGGAATGGATTGGTTGAAGGAGCAATACACAAGAATAGACTGCCATATTGGCAGGATTATTTTTGGTATTCCCGGTGAGGCATAGTTTTTATTTTCCGGTGAGGCAGAGTTTTCACCATCGACTTGATTCCAGGGACGGCACCAGTATCGGAGAGAGTCTACAGGATGGCACCTTCAAAGTTGGAAATCTTGTACAAGATGATTGAAGAACTCAGAACCAAGAAATTCATTCGTGCTAGTGGATCGCCTTGGGGAGCACCGATGCTTCTTGTGAAGAAGAAGGATGGTACGTCAAGATTATGTGTTGATTATCATACATTGATGACTTATTTGATCAGCTCAAGGGAGCGGCTGTATTCTCGAATATTGACTTACGGTCATGAGGGTACCATCAGATCAGAGTCAGAGAGCATGACATCCCGAAGACAGCATTCAGATCGAGGTATGGACATTGGGAGTTCCTTGTTATGCCATTTGGAGCGACCAATGTGCCAGCCGTATTCATGGACCTCATGAATCGTATCTTCATGCCCTATTTGGATCATTTCGTGATAGTGTTCATAGACGACATCTTAGTCTATAGTAAGAGTGAGGCAGAGTAGCAGCATCTTCGTGTAGTTCTTTAGATACTCAGGGAACACCAGTTGTACGCGAAATTCAGTAAGTACGAGTTTTGGCTGGATCGTATCTCGTACTTAGGTCACATCATCACCAGAGGTGGAGTGGAAGTGGACCCCCAGACGATAGTGGCCATAGAGTCAATGGCCAGTACCTAGCACCGTCGTAGAAGTTCGGGGTTTCCTTTGATTCTACACTATTATGAAAAGCATTCATTTACTTCACATATTAATTTTGAAGTAGAGGGACGAGGCGAAGGAGGTCAGCCACTCGCCTTAGACTTGCTTCAAGCGAGCGAATGGTTGGCTGCATTGACGTCGTGCCTACGCGATCACCTGCAACCCGCTGAATATGAGACTTGGTTCCAGAGAAGCCATTCCATATCGTGGAATGGATCTTAATTCAACCGTTCCCGTTCGATCGACCCGATCGATTTCGACCTATCGGTCCCAACCGAATCGGTAGTGACATTGTTCCTTTCTCGCGTACCCCGTGGACGAAAACAGGGGTCGATGTAGGGACGGGGCACTACAACAATCTCAAAGCTCGTCATATAAAGTATAACTTGGGCGATGGAAACACTGCGCCATGACCGAGTTTGCGCTACAACTTGGTTTCGGTAGGAAGACCGGCAGATGATGGCATTCCCAGTCTGTTTGGGAACAAAGATGCAAGAGTTACGTTGGCCAAAGGTAAGCTTTGAGTCGATTGGAATCTATGAATCGAATCGATGTAAAGGATAAGTCCCGTTTGAGCAAGTGCTGATTTTAGTTGATCTGGTGTGCAGGCTATACTTTTACGCTGGACGATAAGAGGTCGACATTTTGCCTTATTCAGTAAAGTGTCCGCAAAACCAAATCGTCGCCTTGCAACGGAGTGTGGCATGGGCGCGGTAAGCCAAATCAACCGAGTAGTTCAAAGAAGGGAATTATGTATGGTATTTATGGTGCACATCATTAGGACGGGTTGCGACCGTCCAGTGTTATGATAAGCTATGATATCAGTAAGTTTGGGATCCTTCAGATATTGGGCTAGCAACCCGTATCGAAGCGATCATAGGCTTACACATAAGGATGCCAAAGATGCATTACGGTGCGAAACACCGTGACCTTCATATAGATAGGGCCGGTGGGATGAGATTAGCGCTGGGTGCAGGCGCAGGTCCTGCCACCCTTATGCATATGTTTAAGTTTACGGTTGGTTGGTTGAATGAAATGATATGATTTCTTATGTAAAGTTCTAAACTTGCAGGCTAGGCGAAATGGGACAGAGATGAGCACGATCACTATGTTTATGTTAAGATTATGTCTAATTGTATCTGCCGCAGGGACACGGTAGTGGACAAGTTCAGGATATGTTCGGATCGAGGCGGGGCTCGGCTTGGACGTGCCGAGGCATGGAGTCCTTAGCGTTCAAGAGGAGCTACCGTATTGGCGTTTGGACTTGCAACATGGAGATGTTCAGCCGAAGACTACTTGTTGGCTATAAAGAGGCATAATGTATGGAACAATGTAATCCTTTGTGAGCTAGAGAGATCATGAGCGTTGTAGCCAATTGGCATGTTAAGTTGGGCTATTCAGAGCCATTGTAACCTTCAGTTCATTATCAATAAAAGGGATTCTTGTTGTATACTACGTTTTCCTTCCGCTGCTTATGTTATCAATTTGAGCTATAAACACTATTGTGAATATGTTATCTTGCCTTGCACGAGCGCAACTCCAGGCTCGTGCGGCATCACGCCCCAGCGAGGATAATGATTCGGGTGAAATCTAGCGAGGGCGAGCGATTTCCCGGATCGGGGCGTGACAAAGGGTTCCCAACAATTGACTCATCGAAGTCAATGGGGACTCCTATGGCAACAACGACAAAACTTGATAATGATGAAGACGGTATCTCGGTCTACATTCGTACGTATCGAGGTATGATCGGGAAAATTTAACAGTAGCATTAATATTAAATCTACATTGAATTTTCTGTTAATTTAAAATTTACAATATAATTGAAACTAATATTACGAAAATGCTACTTGGCTCCCAAAAAATTTGGGTGATACCATCTTCCATTATGTGGCATATGACATGGTTGCTAACATGACAGCTGACATAGTAAAATTTAACAATAAAATTAATATTAAAATTAACATTAATAGTAAATAAATAATTTAATATTAAATTAATATTAATTAATATTAACATTAATATTAATATTAATATTAATATTAACATTAATATTAATATTAACATTAACATTAGTATTAGCATTAGCATTAACATTAACATTGACATGAATATTAATATTAATATTGACATTAACATTAATATTAACATTAACATTAAAAAAATTTGGGTAATTAATTTTTGGGGTTAAAATTTGCCATGTCAGCTGTTATGTCATCTACTATGTCAGATGCCACATAATGGGAGATGGCATCACCCAAATATGTTGGGAGCCCAAACGACTAATTGCTAATATTAATACAGTGGCATTACTGTCACGCCCCAGTACCGGAATACTGAGACGGACTAGGCCAGCTACACCGTATGAGATATAGACGTCATACGACGATCGTGGCTGTCAAGAGACTAGGGGGTGCATGCTACAATCAGGTCTCCTATGGTCCCACAGAGCATCTATGTCTCAATCAATCAAAACAAGAAGCAGTAAATAATGATCATATAAGACAAAGCAGTAAGGCGTCTCCGACGCTTCATCAAAATGATTCATGAGCCTAGCTTTTACAAAAAGATGAGCTAGTACCGAGAGTCAATAGTACATAACCGTAGTCAGCTGCAGTCTGATTTAATTACAATTATATAAAAGGAAACTAATGTCCAGAACTGCCGGCTAAACAGGTGCCGGTGGCTAAACGCCAAGTACAAAATAGAAGATATCAGAGCAGTGAAGAAGAAACCCACTCATGTTTCCTGGCGCCCATACTCCTGGTGTGTGTCACGACCCGGTCCCCAAATACTTGGGTCGAATCGGATCATGCCCAGCCTGCACCGTTAATGAGACGGCGGCAGTAAGCTGTAATCCATATGCAGGTGATCAACAACATTTGAAATTAAATTTGCCACAACATTTATTTAAACGATAATTAAAATTTGTTCTGTTACAAGATTCATAACTTGAAACAACAAAGAAACAACTAAACTCTCAACGAAAATAGCATCTATGGAGACGCCACAACATCCTCCTCAGGTGGAAGTACCGCCGGGTACAAATCAGGGTCATAATGGCTATTGATCAGCATTCTCCAGGTCATCAGAAATACCTAAAATGTTGTCTCCAGTCAGGAGGGAGCAAAGTACAATTCATGCAAATTTTAACAATTAAAATGACAATTAATATCATGCACTTTTAAACAGTTTTTAAAGATGAAACAGATTTGAAATACAGTACAGTGATGTGAATAGGTAATGAATATGACCGGATTGGGTTACAGTAGTATCCTAGCGATACGGTATGGCTTGTCCCCGTGTGAAGAGGGGAAAGCTAACACAGTCAGTTATCCTAATTTTGGATTTGGTCATATCCACTACTCTACTCCCCCAGTCCCCAACAGTACAGTCAATACTCCCGAAAGAGTCCGTGTTTGAACAGTGGTTTAAAATTGCAATGAAATGATTGTTAAAATAATCGTAAATCCACATAAATGTACTTGCCTTAAATTTCTTAAGTTGGACGAGTTTGGTTCTTCGGGATTTGAACAATCACCTCTCTTCTTTGAAATCCTACATTCCGAAAATTACGTCTCAGAAACCACAACTCTAGAATCTAGTTATAATCTCTAGATTTTGTTTCCTAGTCAATTTTAATCTTGTATTAATCAACACAAACAAAACACGCTTTTCTAGTGAGTTACAATTTAGGAAATCCAATTTATGTTTTATTCCGAAAAACTTGTTTTTATCAACTTTATTGGGAAAAGTTAGTATTTTATTATTATACATATAAATATATTTTTTTTTCTTTAAGTAAGAAAATCATGAATTTCTAACTAATTAATCAATAATAATATTAATTAATTCTACACGTTCACAAACTCAGCAAATCCACAGCTAATTCCTACTTATTACAATTTACAAAAATAGATAAATGGGCTTATGCCCTTACATTTCCAAGAATTTAAAATAAGAGAAAATTTGTTAGTCTTGTAAATTTACCTACAAAATTACATAATAATAATAATAACTAATAATTAAGAATAAAATAGAATGAGTCTCAGAACTGGTCCAATCTTCATTTACAACTACTCTGCCTCAACGTCCTGACAGACCGGTGCGTTTGCATTTCACTGGGGCCCATATACCGATAAGGTCGTCGCCCAAAAATATTATCATTTCCGAAAATCATTTTAAAATCATATAATTAATTTTTTGTAGAAATTTCGGCAGCATTCCCTCTATTTTCGGGATAACCCAAAACTGGGAAACGCGCCGATTTTTTCTGCAAATAAATCCCAAACCAATATAACCACCAAAAACTATTTTTCCGAAATAAATTCGAAGTCTAGAATTGATATCGAAACTTCCAAAGTAAGTCGGAAAAACTAACAACGTTCCTTCCGAATTATTCTCGAAAATTCCAAGAAATCACCGAACCCAAATAATATGTATAAATCTATAACCACAGAATTGTTTCCGAAGGAGTCGGAAAAATTTCAAAATATTTTCGGAAAAACCAATAATTTCCACAGAACTCTTTCTAAAGGATTCGCGTAAAATCACAGAACCCAAAAGTCAGAGGACAAAGTCCGAAACCAAAAACGTAGCCGAAACACCGAATTTTCCGAAGAAAATTCCTGGACCAGATTTCATCATAGACCAAGAGAACTATGGGACTAACAGAAGTTACCGAAATCGAAGGAATCCGAAGTGATGCCTCGGACTCGTAACGTTCCAGTACTCGCGGGCAGTAGAAAACTACGGATCTGACTCAGAATCCTGCGGACAGCGAGTCGGAAAGCTCGGAACAGATCGGTTCGGTGACAGGGCACCACGGCGACGGAAAGTCACCGGTCTCGGGCGGAAGGGCCGCTCGGGAAAACGCTGCAGGGTGTGCTGCGGACGTCGGGAGGCGAGCCGAGAGGGGAGGTGCGCGGGGAGATCAGGCGGAGGCCGGAGACGGGCGGAGCCGCGGGCGGCTGGACGAGCCGGGGCGGCGCTCAGGGAGACCGCGGGTCGCCGGGACAGGGTACGGCCTGGGGAAGGTGGCGCCGAGGACAGGGTTCGCCGGAAAGATCGGGCTAGGGCACGGTTTGGATTTTGAAAAGGGAAAAGTGATGGAGAATGGTTGGGAGTAGGGCCTTATATAGAAGATGGAGAAGGGAAGTTACCAAGGGAAGAAAGCCAACGGCCATGGCCATTCGGAAGAGGAACGGAGGAGTCCATCAGTTGGTCGGAAAGGAATCGAAAAAGCCTTCAGTAAGCCCCAACCATTCCATTCTCCTATAAATGAGTTTTAACTCATTCAATTCCAATGAATGACCTGCTATAGGAATGAATTAAATGGATCTTGAATAGGTTTAAGAACAAATTTATAATGGGTTGTGGTCAAAAGGCTTATTGGGTTTGGGCCTAAGGGTTATGGGTCCAAAATGTTAAGGTAATGAGCTAACAAAATTTATGGCTGAAAAACAACAATAAGAAAATGGTTTTAAGGCTTGTTGAGAAAAATAATTTTTGTTTACTTAAAATCTTAAAAATAAAAATATTTTTAGGTTTAACTAAAAATCAAACCGGTTCATATCTAGGCTGCCATACAAAATCTAATCAATTTATTTTCTTGAACATAATAATAATTTGTATTCTAAATAACATAATTTTTAATTAGAAAAAAATTGCATGTTTTGATTAAACCCCAGTTTCAAAAATTCAATTTTTTTCCAAATTAACAATTGAAAATATTTTAAAAATTTCTAAAATTACGGGTTTCACAACCTTCCCTCCTTAGAAAATTTCGTCCTCGAAATTTCAAGGATCAGGGCCGGGGTACAATCAACACTTAGCCTTAAACAAAATGGACTTTAAACTAGCAGGCACGATCAGAATTATCAAAATATGATCTGAAATGGGACGGGAAAATTTGGAGTATTCAAATCATTTTAGGCACGAGAAAGAACCTAGGTACCTCCAGGATCATAGAATAGGCGAGAACTAAAAGAGGTTACGAGAGAAAACAAGAAAAGAGTGGAGGTCAATACTTTATTTAAAAAAACAGAAGATGATGGAATCTTCTAAGATGAGAAACCTAAATGTCCCATCAAATTGAAATAGGATACAAAGATTTGTGACTCAGGAAGAATTGAAAAGTTGTACGATAGTAGGATACTAAAGATGATTAGAATGATAATGAATGTAATCGAGTAAAATATTTCCAATGAGGGCCGAGTGATGATCAACGAGGATGGAAAGTATGTCGTTTCACCGCTCAACGGTCAGAAGATAGGATATGCGGGAAAAGAACTACAAGATAACTACCTATAGCTTCCAAATTAAATCTGTAACTAGATGATAATAATAATGAATGAATAAATACATAAGGTATAGAATTATATATGTATGCAGCGTACCAAGGTTGAACAGAAAAGAGGTCGAGGTAGTCGAGCTTGATTTGATCCTAATAAATTTTTTTTTAGGACGACCAAGTAGAATTTTGTAGGAAATCTGTTATCTCTGGTTGTGACAAAAGATTTCTGAAAATGAAGACAACCGCTAGAAATGTAAATCCTCTAATCAGACGAAAGTCAGAATGATTTGATAGTGCAAAAGGTAACCATGATATGAATGTAGTCTGAATAGTATTCGGGAACCAAATATGTTTGAAGTCACTTTGTCTCAAATCCATGCCTCGCCAGAGTGCACCTGACTGCAGTAAATTTGACCCAATAACTTGAATAATTTTAGGTGACCGAGTACTCTTTTAACTTTATCCATTCCATGACTAAGCAACAAAGATGATCAACATGGTGTATTTAGAACATAGTCACGATAATATCCAGAAATCTATGAACACCCGAAATCACTTCAACTTTAGAGTCTTTTTGCCTCGCCAGTGCGCAACTGGCTGCAGTAAACTCGCAGTTTCCATAATTCAGGCAAATCACTACAACGCACATGTGCGAAATTGTATTAGGTTATTGGATATTTTCTCAGCTGTGTCCATGAAAATTTCAAAGAAATTTCCTAAAATTCAAACGAGTTCTAAAGTTCTATTTATGATAGAAAAATGTATTGATGTATGTTCTACTGGTTTCAAGAAAATTTATCAGGATAAATATGTGTTCCAGTAACTCTTTTTTTTTAGGAAATAGATCAAGCTTGAGTATGGCCAAATGAGTTGGACGCAGGATAAGGTAGAAAAATCAGAGTTTTGGGTTGAGTTGAAGAAGTTAATGAGAACATTCCCGATAAATCACTTAAAGGATACAGACGTTTACCAAAATTATTTGAAGAAATAATTTCTTATCCAAGGAAAGTTTTGAGAATGTGATAGGGAGTAGGGTTGACGTAAAAGAAGTATGTCTTTAATGGATTTCGAAAAATCTGGTTAAAATGATTTAGTAGAGCCAACAGGGAAATGACTCAACAATTTTAAAAGAAGATTTTTCTAATAAGATGGAATCAATTCTCTGACCGTTCGTACTTCACGGTACTCAAGCATTGAGTTAAAATACTGCCTAAGCTTTGGATTGATCAAAAAGTTGCATAGAGAGTGTAGGGTTTCAAGTTGAGTGGGGAAAATCAACAAAAATATTTGGAATAACCTAGGAGATAACAATCAAGATTTGAGGTTATTTTTAAAAATATCTTCTCTAGGGGAATCATGAACTAACCAGGCTGAACCAATTCTTTCGGTAATAACTGAGGTTTATGGTTCCAGAAGGATTTGGTTCAGGATTCGCTCCAAGGAAGTCAATTTAGAATTTAGATCATGTTTGGGTACGCAAATCATAAAAGTTTCTCCGGTAGACAAGAGTTATTAGAGTTTAGAATTCTAGATAGAGAATGAGTCTGGATTCCCGTTAAAGATAGAAAAAAAAAATTGATCACTAGTGGAGAAGTTAAAAGGTCTGCTGACGAAGGAGATTAAGGAGTTCTAGTAATGGTCCATAATTAGCAAAAGTATAGATCCTAAGGGATGCTAAAAGTTTGTTAAAGATATGGGAAGGAGATCATCCCTAAAATCACGGGATACTAAAAGGTACAAAATCTAGGAAAACATATGTGGTAACATTTACTATCATACAGTCGGCCTAAACTGGTCAGGGTCCAAATCACTCCTTATGCCATCATCAATTCTAATTGTTATAGGTACCAACTAATGTTTGGGTAATCCAAATTCTACCCTTCCAATTCTTAATCACCAACATATCCCTGATAAATATCGCCTTTCATTCCTCCTCATTTACAATTTCAGCAATTGTATCGTAGGAGAGAGACTTTGGGAAAGATTTCTACCATAAGGGTGTAAACAAGAATTTTATTCATAAAGGAGAATTACAATAAGACTCTCATGATTATTCTAAGGACATTCAGTTACAACTTCTTATAACAATAGGTAATGACAGTTCTAGGTACTAGTCCTCATGGCTCTGGCGCTTGTATGAGCAGTCTCCAATCGCTCATCTTCTTCTATGATCCTCGAGTCTGCATCATGCCTTCCTGTAGTGAGTGTAGGAGGCAAGGCTTGCTCGATAGGAAGAGAGTCCCTAGGTTGCAGCGTAGCATGTGTTGCTGGGATAGGTGCTCTGGTATAATGGACAGATAAGAGGCAGTTCTTTACCCGATGTTCAGTGGATCCACATGCCAAACATTGTCCCAATCTATTGCGGCAACTAACGGCCTGATGACCAGACCTCTTGCAGTAGTCACAAGCCAATAGCCTCTTACGACAAGACTGCCGAAAAATAGGGTACTTGATGGGACCCAAATATCTTCTAGATTCAGGAGTATACCTTCTAGGGTGAGGTTCCGTACTAACTCGGTTTAAGATAGCTAAGGCTACGTCATTGACATTATTCATAACATCCCTCGTAATATCTATCAGTTTCTGCTGGGCCTCGGCTTGGGCCTTCTGACCTTCAAGTACACCTCGCAGCAGTCTTGCGATGTCAGAGGAGTTATCGGGTACTGAGGCCACAGCTTGAGCAGTTACTGCTGCAGTGACCTGCACCTCAGCCCGAGAATAGGTAGGGTCCGCCGCTTGATCTGCAGTTCCAGAAGTGGCGCCAGGTGCTGGTGGTTCATGGGGCCGATCGGTCAACTGTATGGATGGGGGTTCTGGTCGTACTGGGGAAGATGGGGTGCGATCGGGAGATGGCACCGCATCACCAGCAGGGGTGGTCGTTCCCTTGGTCATATTCTGGAAAGTATAGGTTGTAATACATAAGCAAGGTAGCCTACCAGTCTATATCAATCAAAAATATTTAATAATAAAATATTTCAGTCCTATGTCGTGACAAATTGATGTTCTAGTGTTCTAGTTGTTTCTAGATAGGTTTTCCTAAGTTGTTGTTGTTGTAGACCTGCATGGGCCACCACTAAAAACATGTCACGACCCGGTCCCCAAATACTTGGGTCGAATCGGATCATGCCCAGCCTGCACCGTTGATGAGACGGCGGCAGTAAGCTGTAATCCATATGCAGGTGATCAACAACATTTGAAATTAAATTTGCCACAACATTTATTTAAACGATAATTAAAATTTGTTCTGTTACAAGATTCATAACTTGAAACAACAAAGAAACAACTAAACTCTCAACGAAAATAGCATCTATGGAGACGCCACAACATCCTCCTCAGGTGGAAGTACCGCCGGGTACAAATCAGGGTCATAATAGCTATTGATCAGCATTCTCCAGGTCATCAGAAATACCTAAAATGTTGTCTCCAGTCAGGAGGGAGCAAAGTACAATTCATGCAAATTTTAACAATTAAAATGACAATTAATATCATGCACTTTTAAACAGTTTTTAAAGATGAAACAGATTTGAAATACAGTACAGTGATGTGAATAGGTAATGAATATGACCGGATTGGGTTACAGTAGTATCCTAGCGATACGGTATGGCTTGTCCCCGTGTGAAGAGGGGAAAGCTAACACAGTCAGTTATCCTAATTTTGGATTTGGTCATATCCACTACTCTACTCCCCCAGTCCCCAACAGTACAGTCAATACTCCCGAAAGAGTTCGTGTTTTGGTTTAAAATTGCAATGAAATGATTGTTAAAATAATCGTAAATCCACATAAATGTACTTGCCTTAAATTTCTTAAGTTGGACGAGTTTGGTTCTTCGGGATTTGAACAATCACCTCTCTTCTTTGAAATCCTACATTCCGAAAATTACGTCTCAGAAACCACAACTCTAGAATCTAGTTATAATCTCTAGATTTTGTTTCCTAGTCAATTTTAATCTTGTATTAATCAACACAAACAAAACACGCTTTTCTAGTGAGTTACAATTTAGGAAATCCAATTTATGTTTTATTCCGAAAAACTTGTTTTTATCAACTTTATTGGGAAAAGTTAGTATTTTATTATTATACATATAAATATATATTTTTTTCTTTAAGTAAGAAAATCATGAATTTCTAACTAATTAATCAATAATAATATCAATTAATTCTACATGTTCACAAACTCAGCAAATCCACAGCTAATTCCTACTTATTACAATTTACAAAAATAGATAAATGGGCTTATGCCCTTACATTCCCAAGAATTTAAAATAAGAGAAAATTTGTTAGTTTTGTAAATTTACCTACAAAATTACATAATAATAATAATAACTAATAATTAAGAATAAAATAGAATGAGTCTCAGAACTGGTCCAATCTTCATTTACAGCTACTCTGCCTCAACGTCCGGACAGACCGGTGCGTTTGCATTTCACTGGGGCCCATATACCGATAAGGTCGTCGCCCAAAAATATTATCATTTCCGAAAATCATTTTAAAATCATATAATTAATTTTTTATAGAAATTTTGGCAGCATTCCCTCTATTTTCAGGATAACCCAAAACTGGAAAACGCGCCAATTTTTCCTGCAAATAAATCCCAAACCAATATAACCACCAAAAACTATTTTTCCGAAATAAATTCGAAGTCTAGAATTGATGTCAAAACTTCCAAAGTAAGTCGGAAAAACTAACAACGTTCCTTCCGAATTATTCTCGGAAATTCCAAGAAATCACCGAACCCAAATAATATGTATAAATCTATAACCACAGAATTGTTTCCGAAGGAGTCGAAAAAATTTCAAAATATTTTCGGAAAAACCAATAATTTCCACAGAACTCTTTCTAAAGGATTCGCGTAAAATCACAGAACCCAAAAGTCAGAGGACAAAGTCCGAAACCAAAAACGTAGCCGAAACACCGAATTTTCCGAAGAAAATTCCTGGACCAGATTTCATCATAGACCAAGAGAACTATGGGACTAACAGAAGTTACCGAAATCGAAGGAATCTGAAGTGATGCCTCGGACTCGTAACGTTCCAGTACTCGCGGGCAGTAGAAAACCACGGATCTGACTCAGAATCCTGCGGACAGCGAGTCGGAAAGCTCAGAACAGATCGGTTCGGTGACAGGGCACCACGGCGACGGAAAGTCACCGGTCTCGGGCGGAAGGGCCGCTCGGGAAAACGCTGCAGGGTGTGCTGCGGACGTCGAGAGGCGAGCCGAGAGGGGAGGTGCGCGGGGAGATCAGGCGGAGGCCGGAGACGGACGGAGCCGCGGGCGGCTGGACGAGCCGGGGCGGCGCTCAGGGAGACCACGGGTCGCCGGGACAGGGTGCGGCCTGGGGAAGGTGGCGCCGAGGACAGGGTTCGCCGGAAAGTTCGGGCTAGGGCACGGTTTGGATTTTGAAAAGAGAAAAGTGATGGAGAATGGTTGGGAGTAGGGCCTTATATAGAAGATGGAGAAGGGAAGTTACCAAGGGAAGAAAGCCAACGGCCATGGCCGTTCGAAAGAGGAACGGAGGAGTCCATCAGTTGGTCGGAAAGGAATCGAAAAAGCCTTCAGTAAGCCCCAACCATTCCATTCTCCTATAAATGAGTTTTAACTCATTCAATTCCAATGAATGACCTGCTATAGGAATGAATTAAATGGATCCTGAATAGGTTTAAGAACAAATTTATAATGGGTTGTGGTCAAAAGGCTTATTGGGTTTGGGCCTAAGGGTTATGGGTCAAAAATGTTAAGGTAATGAGCTAACAAAATTTATGGCTGAAAAACAACAATAAGAAAATGGTTTTAAGGCTTGTTGAGAAAAATAATTTTTGTTTACTTAAAATCTTAAAAATAAAAATATTTTTAGGTTTAACTAAAAATCAAACCGGTTCATATCTAGGCTGCCATACAAAATCTAATCAATTTATTTTCTTGAACATAATAATAATTTGTATTCTAAATAACATAATTTTTAATTAGAAAAAAATTGCATGTTTTGATTAAACCCCAGTTTCAAAAATTCAATTTTTTTTTCAAATTAACAATTGAAAATATTTTAAAAATTTCTAAAATTACGGGTTTCACAGTGTGCACCATTGTTCGGGTGGAAGGCTGGATCCTCTGGAGCTGCTACGAGATCTGGCCAAACAAGACCAGCGGAGTCAGTCCCCGAATAGCAAGTACCACAAGGGAGCACAAAAGAGTGAGATAAAACCCAATGAGTAAAATATGACCTGATTCACGAGTTATAGGCTTATACCATATCATCGAGACAATACGACACCCTTACAACCAAACAAGGACAAACGGTGCCAATATCGTGCCGAGATAAGATATATTCTATAACCATGGGCAGGTGAAGGGCTTCTGATCGCGACTTTGGTCCATAGCCTATCGCAGCACAATAGCCCAACCCAACAACCAAACAAGGACATAGGTTGGACCACGCACCACGATAGTCCATGTTCCTCAGTTGCTAACAGAAGAAAACATATCATAAACAAGTCAGCTTACAAGCGGCCATTCAATCCTCCGACTTTCTATGATTTATCTAGATTATCTCAGTAATGCAAATTATAGGAATCCTCAGATCGTGTCAACCCAGCAGGGCTAGCCAAACCATATAATATACATATACACATAGCACTTTGATTATGCACCGGTCCTCCGTAAGACCACCGTGCTAAAACATATAACACATAGCACGTAGGAGTCGGATATAGTCATCCACTATAAGCGGATGAAACTGTATCCGTGGCGGCCAAACCGACACGTCAGGACAGGACCTGGGGTGGCCAATATGGCATGATCTCGAGATTCTTCTCACCCAATGTATCTACCAATTTGAGTTTCTTAGATTAACCCTATCTTGATATGGAATTACATGTCGTGGTCACATGGTCATCCTCCTATATATCGTACCATAGTACGCGTACCCTAAGTATGAATCCACATCGGCCCGATCTAGATCCATGCTTAGTGTAATGCTTCAAACAACAATCAACATACCACGATACTATTACTGACCAATTATCATGACTGTACTGGAAGGTACACATGTATTGACATATAACATGAACGATCACTTGGCATGTAGAGTCACACCTCAGTGCACTCATTAAATGGCACCGCAGTGCATACTAATATTGTATCTCAATACACACTTAGAACATGTACCAGTACGTATACAGGTAATCAGGTCAGGAACATGGTCAAGTCAGGAAGTCACTCGGACTCCTCGTGACATAAAAGTCACATATGAATTCTGGTTAAAGTGAGACATGAGGGCCCTTGAAGCCAATACAAAGATCTACAACTTTTATGTTGGGAGTTGGGAGAAATTTTGGCCACAAATCAGTCAAATAGGACATAAAACAGCCAAAATAGGCACTATGCGGCACTATTCAAGCCATGCGGCACTATTCATCCTGCGGTACTATTCATCTCATGCGGCTGCGGCACTATTCATTCCATACGGCTGCGGTACTATTCATCTCATGCGGCTGCAGCACTATTCATTCCTGTGGTACTATTCATCTCATGCGGCTGCGGCACTATTCATTCCTGCGGCTACGGCACCATTCATTCCTGCGGCTGCGGCACTATTCATGCAGCACTATTCATCATCCCTGCCAAAACCAGGGCAGATGACATAGAAAATGTCCAAATATTGTTTTGGCCATAACTTCCTCAAACAAGTCGAAATCTAACTTTTTAACGGTCAAAATTGGGTAGAATTGAATTTCCTACAACATAGGACCATTAGTTTTCGAAAAAAACCAAGTTTGATTGATCAAAACCATGGAAATGCCATGGCCAGTTACAAATATATGATATATACAATCAAGATACAGGTGCCAGATACCATATACAGAAAAATTAAAAATTTACGTATTCCGGGAATAGGGAGTGACATCTCTACCCTCCTTAGAAAAATTCCGTCCTCGGAATTTCGAGAAGGCTAGTCGAGCGCGCTCTCAGATCACGAAATACACTCATGACAAATAGCAAGCACAATTATCAAACAACACATGGCACATGAACAGATTACGAAAGCAAGAACAATTAGGTAGAAGCACAAACAATAATCATACCCTAGAAGGAAAGTGATCGGAGACATACGAATAAAATATGCCTCCCAAGTCAGTTAGGTAGGAATTCGTCATCGAGGTCCTACACTGACTCCCAAAGTGGACAAGGGTCAACGCTTGAGATAAGTCGGTACCAATGACTAAATCAAGAACGAGACTCTGTCCAGGACGTACTCTCGTAATCAAGACACATAATGAATATCACGTATCACATGATACGAGAGCAGATGAGTGAGACGAGAAAGTCGCTTTCACTCTTCGAATATAAAACTCAAGGAATTATAATGAATAATACTCAAAACTTACCCACAATCTGACCGCCTTCAGCCAACCTCTGCTCTAATACTCTAAATTCTATTTGCCTCTGCCCCTGCTGGACTTCCTGCTGCTGCCTTCCCTGGCCCTGCTGTTGTGGCCTCTGTTGTCCAACCTGATGCGGTCCTACCTGATGTTGCACTTGTCGGTACATCTGAGCTTGCGTCAGTAATGGGCGCTGGGCTAGTGGCCTCACTGCTAGTGCTGGCCCTTGATACGGTGCTACCTCTGGAGCTGGCAACGTCGGAAACTTTTGAGCTGGCCCTCCTGGCCTCTGTATCTATGGGTACGTAGCTATATGATGGTCTGAACCCCCACATCTCAAGCACTGCCCATTCGCTAACCGACACACTTCCCGAGTGTGCCCTTCCTTACCACAATAAGTGCAACCTACTGGGGCCTTCTGACGTTGTTGGTGCCTCGGTTGCTGCTGTCGAACTGGTGCCGTCACAACTGTCGTGATCGGTGCTGCATCACGAATACGGACGCCAGGCGCTGGTGCTGACATTCGAGGTACTGCTTCTCCTCCTCCCGTACTCTGCATATGAGACCTCTTCTGTCCTCCAGTCCTTGATGATAACCTTTGAATTGTAAGCTCGTACCTCCGAGCCGCCATCAATATTGCATCGAATGTCTGGTAGTCGTGCCCCTCGACCAGCTGCAAAATCTCTAAGTGAAGTCCCTGCTGGAACCTCATTGCTCTCTCTGGCTCTGTCGCCACCATCGTCTGAGCAAACCTACTTAACCTGCAGAACTCCGCCGCATAACCATCCACCGTCCTACCAGCCTGCTTGAGGCTGATAAATCTCTGCTAAAGCTCATACCAAGCTACAACGCCAAAATACTTGGCCTTGAATCTGGTATTGAAGCCATCCCAAGGAACAGGATGCCTCATTCCAACCTCTTCTGATGCCCACTAGTCGCGGGCGAGATCCTGAAGCAATAATCTGACTTGGTCAACCTTCTCTTATGCTGGAACCTTTGCTGCCGTCAATATGGCCTCAATATCCTGAAGCCAAGCATCCGCCGTGATAGCGTCCTCCGTGCCATCAAAGTACCTCGGGTTAAGTCGGCAAAACCTTTCCGATGCTCCCGAGTCATTCCTGACGCTCCTCTCAAGAGCTAGCTGTAACCCCTGATTCAGTAATACATTCTGTTCTTGCTGCTGGGTCTGCTGTTGCTGTTGGGTTGCCGTCTGGTGTTGCTGGGTCTCCAATAACCCTCTGATAATCTGCAATAGTGCCGGTGCGTCTAGTGCTACTGGTACTACCGGCATCACTGGAGGTACGGGAACCTCTGGCCTCTGCGGCTCAACTGGCTCATGTTCGGTAACGTTCTCGATGTGAATCTGTCCAGGTAGAGGGGCTACCCCGTGCTGATCTCCAACTGGTCCCTGAACTACTGGATTCTCTCCCATGACGGCTCCTCCAATAGCCGAGAACGACGTGACCCTAAAGGAAAGGATACAAGATATCAAAAGACAGGACGGGAAAGAATCGAGGATGATAATCAAGTTAGCAATTAAAGTGAGAGAAGGAGAAGACGAATCAGGAGATCAAGGGGGACATATTTTGATTGAGACTCTTATAATCGCAATACCCCACAAGTCTGAAAAATAGACCTGCATGGGCCACCAATAAAACCTTGTCACGCCCCAATACCGGAATACTGAGACGGACTAGGCCAGCTACACCGTATGAGGTATATAGACGTCATACTACGATCGTGGCTGTCAAGAGACTAGGGGGTGCATGCTACAATCAGGTCTCCTATGGTCCCACAGAGCATCTATGTCTCAATCAATCAAAACAAGAAACAGTAAATAATGATCATATAAGACAAAGCAGTAAGGCGTCCCCGACGCTTCATCAAAATGATTCATGAGCCTAGCTTTTACAAAAAATGAGCTAGTACCGAGAGTCAATAGTACATAACCGTAGTCAGCTGCAGTCTGATTTAATTACAATTATGTAAAAGGAAACTAATATCCAAAACTGCCGGCTAAACAGGTGCCGGTGGCTAAACGCCAAGTACAAAATAGAAGATATCAGAGCAGTGAAGAAGAAACCCACTCATGGTCCCTAGCGCCCATACTCCTGGTGTGCACCATTGTTCGGGTGGAAGGCTGGATCCTCTGGCGCTGCTACGTGATCTGGCCAAACAAAACCAGCGGGGTCAGGCCCCGAATAGCAAATACCACAAGGGAGCACAAAAGAGTGAGATAAAACCCAATGAGTAAAATATGACCTGATTCACGAGTTATAGGCTTATACCATATCATCGAGACAATACGACACCGTTACAACCAAACAAGGACAAACGGTGCCAATATCGTGCCGAGATAAGATATATCCTATAACCATGGGCAGGTGAAGGGCTTCTGATCGCGACTTTGGTCCATAGCCTATCGCAGCACAATAACCCAACCCAACAACCAAACAAGGACATGGGTTGGACCACGCACCACGATAGTCCATGTTCCTCAGTTGCTAACAGAAGAAAACATATCACAAACAAGTCAGCTTACAAGCGACCATTCAATCCTCCGGCTTTCTATGATTTATCTAGATTATCTCAGTAATGCAAATTATAGGAATCCTCAGATCGTGTCAACCCAGCAGGGCTATCCAAACCATATAATATACATATACACATAGTACTTTGATTATGCACCGGTCCTCGGTAAGGCCACCGTGCTAAAACATATAACACATAGCACGTAGGAGTCGGATATAGTCATGCACTATAGGCGGATGAAACTGTATCCGTGGCGGCCAACCCGATACGTCAGGACAGGACCTGGGGTGGCCAGTATGGCACGATCTCGAGATTCTTTCCACCCAATGCATCTACCAATTTGAGTTTCTTAGATTAACCCTATCTTGATATGGAATTACATGTCGTGGTCACATGGTCATCCTCCTATATGTCGTACCATAGTACGCGTATCCTAAGTATGAATCCACATCGGCCCGATCTAGATCCATGCTTAGTGTAATGCTTCAAACAACAATCAACATACCACGACACTATTACTGACCAATTACCATGACTGTACTGGAAGGTACACATGTATTGACATATAACACGAACGATCACTTGGCATGTAGAGTCACACCTCAGTGCACTCATTAAATGGCACCACAGTGCATACTAATATTGTATCTCAATACACACTTAGAACATGTACCAGCACGTATACAGGTAATCAGGTCAGGAACATGGTCAAGTCAGAAAGTCACTCGGACTCCTCGTGACATAAAAGTCACATATGAATTCTGGTTAAAGTGAGGCATGAGGGCCCTTGAAGCCAATACAAAGATCTACAACTTTCATGTTGGGAGTTGGAAGAAATTCTGGCCATAAATCAGTCAAATAGGACATAAAATAACCAAAATAGGCACTATGCGACACTATTCAAGCCATACGGCACTATTCATCCCGCGGTACTATTCATCTCATGCGGCTGCGACACTATTCATTCCATGCGGCTGTGGCACTATTCATCTCATGCGACTGCGGCACTATTCATTCCTGCGACACTATTTATCTCATGCGGCTGCGGCACTATTCATCTCATGCGGCTGCGGCACTATTCATTCTTGCGGCTGCGGCACTATTTATCTCATGCGGCTGCGGCACTATTCATTCCTGCGGCTGTCGTACTATTCATGCGGCACTATTCATCGTCCCTGCCAAAACCAGGGCAGATGACATAGAAAATGTCTAAATATTATTTTGGCCATAACTTCCTCAAAATAAGTCGAAATCTAACTTTTCAAAGGTCAAAATTGGGTAGAATTGAATTCCCTACAACATAGGACCATTAGTTTTCGAAAACAACCAAGTTTGATAGATCAAAACCATAGAAATCCATAAAATCCTAGTTATAGAAACTTAGATCTACACCAAACTAGCCATTAAAATCAAAAACTCCAAGAACTAAACTTGTAGAGAATGAAGAGAAGAACAATATAGACAAATAATATTTAAGAAATGAAAAATGCAAGAATCTCTCCATTTGGTGCAAGATGTACTTGTCTAAATTTTGTTTGAGCAAAATAAATGAAAGAGTGAATGAGGAGAGAGAGTGTGGAAAAGAATATATATAGGGGTTGGGTTGACTCAAAGAAATCCTAAGCTTAAGCATGCTCTTAACCATGTGACTAATGACATGTTAATTGCTACATGATACAACTAATTAAATTAATTAAATAAAATTCTAACCACAACACGGTTCAAAAATTCTATCATCGAAATAGTGAACCACGCCTACAACCAGACAAGGACAAGGGGTGACACACTAATCCGCGATGAGATACTGTTCCATGCTATGGCCAGTTACAAATATATGATATATACAATCAAGATACAGGTGCCAGATACCATATACAGAAAAATTAAAAATTTACGTATTCCGGGAATGGGGAGTGACAATTACCGTTATTTTCCAATAGATTCGTGCCTTGTTCGGTCACACCCCTCCACGAGCGGGTTACACCCCCGAAACGAGGGGTTAAATAGCCTTTTCCAAAGAAGAGAACCCATCCGACTAGAGAGAAACAAAGGAGAGAAGAAGAAGAACAGTCGCAATAGAGAGGAGCTAGAGCAAGATCAACTGCAGCGGATGGGCCGTCATCCCTACCGAGATTCTCTCGATGATACTGGTACTGTCGGGGGTGCCGGCGGACGAGGTAATGTGCAACGTGGCCCCAGTTTGTCGTTCGTGGTGGAAGGCGCTCAACGGTCCCTTAGACTATTGGTCTAACGTCGACTTGGTACAGTGGTGCCGGAGGACCCAGCAAACCGCTGAGATTAGTTTGACCGTATAGAAGCTCGTGGCTCGCAGTGGGGGATATCTAGGGTCCTTCTCCGCGTACAAGCTCGACGAAGCAGCCTTCTGTTTTGCATGTTTAAGGCCAGTGCAAAATTTTATTTGGTCTTATTCTAATACTTTATTTTTTCTATTACAAAATTACGTATACTTTTGTTAATTGCTATTGATGTTTTCCCATTTTTATAATACAGTAGAAAATTTCTAAGGATGCTGCGCATTCCGAAGTGCGACGTGAGTGATGAAACTTTCGTGAGACACTTGGAGTTTCTTCCGGTGATGGAAGAACTCGACGCTAGCTACTGTCTCTATATCACGTCGACTGGAATATTTTCTGCCGAAAAGTATTACCACCGTCTGGTCAAGCTGAGGAGGAACATGCCCCCTCCAGATTTCATGCTCAGGAACAGATTCGTGCTGGACACGCATAACGAGACGGAGGAAAAGACCGTGGCTGATTCGATGTCGCGTCTCGAGCACCTACAGATGGGATTCGGCATGTTCAATGAAGACACGCTGCGATCTATCATATGCAACTGCAAGGGTCTTCGCGTGCTCGACATACGTGGGTGCTTCAACGTGCACTTCGACGACGACCTCTGGAAAATTTGTTATTTAATACAGACGTTTAAACGACCCTTTGATGATGTAATCCCAGGGGAACCTGGATACGAGATGTATAGTGATTTAGATATCATCAATCATTCCTAGGGTGAATGGTGAAAACATTAGCATGCATGCATGCATGCATTTCTTTATATTTTTCACTAGTCTACATATACGTACTTTGTATGTATTTTAATTAGAATATTATAAAGTCAGTTGTCATCTTTTCGTCTTTTTCAGGTGACTATTTATATGTCAAGAGATTCGAAGTATAATTTTTTTTTAATTTTTATTTTCTATTGAGACAAATAACCTTTAGAAAATGGTAATAAAAAATAAAATTTATTACCATTGGAACATAATGTTATATGGAAAAATGAAACTTGCATGCAAACTTTATTCCTTTGACTCTTAAACATAAATGACATGCAAGTTGACATTCCTGACATAATAACATCATGTTTATAAATACTCAAGGGTATTTTAGGATTCAAAAGTTTCACCACCAACTTATAATATGAATTTTATCCAATTATAGTTAAATACGCTTCTAACTCATTTCGCTAAGGTGCAAGATATTTTTTCTGAGTTCGATTCTCCATTTTCACAAAATTTTACTTTTGTCAATAATTTTTTACATGATTAATTTTTTTTATAAATAAAATGGACTGTGATATAATGACGCCTAAGACGGCTCACTTCTGAGATTTCGACATTTTTCAACACAGATTTTACCATTAATACAACATCTCAGTGTAATCATATCCAAGAGATTTCGACATTTCCTAACACATATTTTACCTTCTTCAAGATGAATTCTGGCGGTACAAATTCCACTCATATTAGTGGTATCAGTGCCATTCACCATAATTAATGGTGATCGATACAAAAATATTAGTTTCTTTTTCACAACCCTTTAAAATCTATTATACAGCCAAACAGTCAAACTATTCATCCTCACCAACCTTCAAAACTAATTTATATAGATTCAAAACAAAACTAAACAGCCAAACTATTTAAAATTCACAACCCTACAGAACAGTCTCAAATGTACCATTCTCCGTCCTAAATGTACCATTCTCCGTCCTAAATTTACCATTCTCCGTCCTACATGTACCATTCTCCGTGTTAGAGGAACGAAGAATGGCCATTACCCATCCCAAATTGTTCCATACTAAGTTAAAAGCATATAATAGCACCCAAGAAATGTTAACAATAGAAAAATTATACATAACCCACACACCAGACTCGAACCTAGGCCTTCCATGTAAAAGCCAAACAGCACAACCAACTAAGCTTGGAATAAGAAGAGTTACTGGAGGTCATTGAATATCCCCAACTTCCAATAAGGAATAAGAAATTGAATATTCCCAACTTCCAATAAAGAATAAGAAGAGTCGGTTAGGAACGTGTATATATATACATAGGGGTCCCCATTCATTTGAGTAGGTTGCACATTTAACATGGCTCCAAAAAGATCATCTGGTTGGGAACCATATTCAGAGTCTTCTTCCAGTCGTCGTCGAGCCTCTCCGTATGGAGTACCCTGTAATGACCCGCTCCGCCCTAGCGGAACGCCGATTCAAACGGCAAGTGCAACGACTCGAACGAGCCGTCGACCCGAAGAGTTGGCATCGACCTGATGAAGAATCGATGCAAGGCTTGCATTGGCCCGTCAAGAGGAATCCAGACTTAGACTTTCAAAGGCGCGCTCGGAGTATCGCTCGGCCGATGCGAACATCGCTAAGGTGGGTGGCTCCGATGAACCCGTCTTTGCTTAGCCTAGACACATAACAATACGGACACTAATGCTAGAATCGCTAGGTGATAACACCGTGCATGCTAATAAATGACTCAACGCACCTAGCTAAGGGAATAATCCCATCTCGTATGCTTGTATAGAATATGGAAAAGAACATGAAAAATGTGAGAACTCTCGCACCGCGCTCTACGCTCATGCTAAGGCACAAGCTTACGTGCAAGTCCCTTATGCGTTCAACAATGAAACAATGAATGGTTTAGAACAATGAAACGAAAGACTATCAACATAGTCGTTCTGAGTAGAGTATAGCAACATTGAAAGACTATGGGACCGATGGGTCGCCAAGGCGACTCCCGCAAGGGGAGTTGCAAAAATGTATGAATGAATGAATGAACGAATAAGTGAATGAATGAATCGACGAATGAATAAATGAATATGTGAATGAATCAATGAACGAACGGACAAGTGAAAGAAAGAAAAGAAAGAATGAATAAAAGATAAGAAAGAAAGGAATGGTTAGCGACAGGTATGACGGGCACGTGCAACGGGGCTCGCTACCCGCCCTCCATGGATGCCAACCTGGTCGATAACGCATTATGGCTAAGGGTTAGCCTACGGCTCGGAGACAGCCGTTAAGTTATAAAGGACAAATAATACGAAATGGTCGTAGATAATCCTCTCGTATACAGGAGGTGGGAGATATAAGGGATTTCTGCGGCATGATCAAAGGAAGGATCGTGGCCGGCCTAGGCGAAAATCAAAGGGGGCTTACGGGTTGCCTGGGTGTGGGCTTGGTCACCCGGGGGACGTAAGTACAGGGTATTTCAAGACACTATCAACGTGTACCAGCCCGCATGCTCTGAATAGTTGCAAAATACCAAGGAAAAAAGGGTCCAAAATGGCTTGTGATGCCAGCGACCGGTGCATATAGAGTTAAGTGGGCTTTGCTGGTGGCAATCCACGTGCAAGTCCTTGCATTGAACAAAGTGGTCTAAGTTAACTAAATGAAGTTCCTTCTGAACAGGCTTGAAATATAACACACCAAAGGATAAAAAGTACTTCGTGAAATTGAGTTAGGAAACACGTCTACGTCGCGCTAGGACCTGAGGCAGGGACACGCACTGACATTGAAAGTTTATATGAATTATTGACTAACTTGGTTTACTTTGGACAGGGAAGGCCGGACGGTAAGTATGGGTAAGTCGTGCATGTATTTCCATGCGACACTTGAATTCGGCAACACGAGATAGGTTATGATATGTGCCATGAAATTGACCCTAAGGCAAGATTAGTAAGACAATGAATGATAGACGGTGCACAAAAGTAAATAGAACATGTTAGGTAATGATAGCATTGTGGGCGAGCTAGCCTTCCCACCAGTACATAATAATGTACTGATAACCCCACAGTCTGCTTGCAGGATGCAGGAGATGTCGTCGGGTGCGGAGCTTTCGTAGAACGTGCTAAGGCGCAGAGCCAACTCTGGAGCCTTGGAGCGTTGCAAGCAGCCGAAGCACCATATACAGGACATAATGTATCGGAACATCGCCATAAATTATTCCATATTGTAAGCCACTTGGCACGCCTTTTATGTTTCAGAGAGAGAGCTTGAGAGACTTGTAAACTCGGCCTAGTGCCGCTTGTAAACTTCTTGAAAATCAATAAAGAGTTTGAATTCGCTTCAATTTGTGTTTATTTACTTTCCGCTGCAATGAGAACACTCGGTGCGACTCTGTGGCCTAGCATCAAATCGGCCGTTTATGAACTTAGCATTGCACGGGAGCAACCTAGGCCCGTGCGGCATCACGCCTAAGCGAGGACGATCGCTCCTGCGGGAGCGGGGCGTGACAGATTGGTATCAGAGCACGGCTTTACGTCCATGGACTTCATTTCGATTCTCTCAGTTTTGAAAGCTCGTTTTGAAATAAAAGAAGTATACGCTCTCTCTCGTTATGCCTTGGGATGTTCCATACAATAAGTCTAATATTTTTAAAAGCTCGTACAAGTACTCGATTGAACGGGATCGATAGGCGAAGGCCTTTGTGCCAAATCGCGACGGACTCGAGTTGGAAGGAACGCATGCTAAAAGTTAGCAAACGCAGTGCGTACTTGAATAACCTTACGCTAAAAGTAGTGAACGTGTACGCGAGACCGAAGTATAGTTCGAACGGGATAGTTATGCACGCAGCCTTTTTGGCTAAGTTGTGCGGAGTATCGCGCACCTAGACCTTCTGGTGCGAACGAGTTTGCGAGCGAGACCAACAATCGCTCGGACGAGAATGAGTGAGACTTAGAATGTATGCCAATAGAGGCGCTATTTGACCAACGCTAAAGCGAACACAGGAGATGGTTCTTAGACTTTGAGGAATGGGCGAACGCGCGATTGAACACATCGATTGGGAATCGAATGATCTTTTGAGGATTTGTAGAATGACTTGACTCCGAGTGGTGTATGTGATAGGTTTGAAGAAGAATAAGAGTGAGTGTCGACGACTAATCGAGTAGCTTGAACCCTGAGTGGTGTATGGACGTTATAGAAATTGTTCGAACGAGACTAAAGGATTTGCGGATAGAGCGAGTATGTCGACAAGCGATGGTATCGCACAAAGCCTTAGAACGAGTAATGCTAAGTTGGTTTTGACTTCGATAGTCTCAAACGAGATATCGTTCGGACGAATTAAGAATGCGTAGTGCGAATTACGAAACGAATGGAGGTCTTGGTCGAGGAAATATAGAAGATCGTGCATACGATTTTGAATTTAGTCAAAGGGATTGAAACTTGAGTTGAGGTGAAATACCCATAGACGAGATCGAAGATAGCACGATCGAAAGATAGCGTGCATGGAAAACGTTGGTTCGGAGATACGAGAATGACTAAAGATTTAGAATGGATGTTGCTCAATAAAGAGTTAGCACGAGACAATATGAATTGAGAAAATTAAGTTGCACGGCTCGGAATTCGTTGTAAAAGGAATATCGTCAGGTTATGTACATCATCGATGGTATTGAGGCGTATCAAAGATCGATGTATGATAACTCGGGGGTACTCTGATTCGATGAAGGACGATCGTGTTAGAAGTTATTATTTTGAAGGATTCGGTGATAACTACAACAACAACGATCTTGTCTTATGCGAGCGCAACTCCAGCCTCGCACATGCGTCACGTCAGATTTGGGACAATCATTCCGCGTGAACGTTGGCATGGTGATTCATGTCCAGCGGGAATGATCGACTCGAAATACCTTGACATGGCAATTTTGATTGCTTCGACTTGTGGTTTGAAGCGAAGGCGAATTTGAGGATTGATCGGACGTATAATAGACGGCGAAGTAAAGTTGAGGATTGAGTAGGCCCAATCCGCGTATCGAAAATGAGTAAGTCTAGACGCAACGCAAGAGTTACTTCCGATGAGAACGATTATTCCGCGGGAATATTGACATGGTGATTCATGTCCGCCGTGGATAATCAGACTTGCGTGAGATCGAGGCGTGACATATTGCAAGGCTAGACGACCTTGTGATCGACTACGTGAATTGGATAGGATGGATAGGTGGATTGTATCAACATACTTGAAGAGATAGACTACGATAATTGCTGGTACGGATGCACGATATTGACATGTCAAGGATTTGATTAAGGACAACCTATCATAGGATGACTTTCCTAAACGAGCTCGGACTTGGAACGGAGAATGTGTTTAGGCGAATAGGGTGAACGCTGCTTGATGTTTAGAAGTTTGAGTGGAGCAAACTTGGATAGAAACTCCCGTACAAACGAACAAATGGTTTGACCATAGGATTTGGGGCGAGCGTCGTGCAACGACCTTGCACGATGAGCCACAGACTTGACTTGTAACTATGACCTGTGAGCTGACCTAGCGGATAGGCGGACGACCCTATGCCGAGTGATTGAACCTGTGCGATTGACATTACAATATCGTCTGGACGGACGATAGACTTGGGGCAACAAGACTTAGAGTAGGACGAGGAACTGGGAGTGTGCGTGAACGACGACAAAATTGGCCCCAAACAAAGGAAATGATAGGAATGGATGATGCGCAAGTAAAGTTGGGATAACGAATTGAATCGTTAATAGGAAGATATACTCGATGATGGTGCAATACTTGGTCTTGAATTGGACGAAAATTACTTAGACTTGGTCGACCCCGCTAAGAAGAAATCATACTGATTTCGTGGACAAGAACGCTTGAAAAACGAATCGGATCATCTCGAGGATCAAGATAAACGATAGTGAGATGCACGCGAGTTCGGTTTTAAATCGAAGTTAGTGAAACGATCGGCAAATCAAAACTATCACGAGTAGCTTGTCCGACTTCGTTAATCGCTAAGCCTGGTTGAAATGCACGTATTCGGAGGACGCCTTGAATATGTGCACAGTCCCCACGCAGCGATATGATGAACTCGAATGCAACTGCAAGTGTGTATTGAGATGCGCATGAACGACAATTGAATAAGTACCATCAAGTCTAAAATGAATGGACAGTCATTCCATAAAATTCACCAAACACATGCAACATAAAATTTGGGAGAATAATCGAGCAAAATTCGATGCCATCGAACGATAGAGCCGTTCGATAGAATTGTCTAAGAAATACGACGACACGAGTTAAAGGAATGGTAGGATGACCAGCACTCAGGAGGTCTCGAGGATGAGACTTGTTTTGAGTGGTGTATTATGTAATGACCCGCTCCGCCCTAGCGGAACGCCGATTCAAACGGCAAGTGCAACGACTCGAACGAGCCGTCGACCCGAAGAGTTGGCATCGACCTGATAAAGAATCGATACAAGGCTTGCATTGGCCCGTCAAGAGGAATCCAGACTTAGACTTCCAAAGGTGCGCTCGGAGTATCGCTCGGCCGATGCGAACATCGCTAAGGTGGGTGGCTCCGATGAACCCGTCTTTGCTTAGCCTAGACACATAACAATACGGACACTAATGCTAGAATCGCTAGGCGATAACACCGCGCATGCTAATAAATGACTCAACGCACCTAGCTAAGGGAATAATCCCATCTTGTATGCTTGTATAGAATATGGAAAAAGAACATGGAAAATGTGAGAACTCTCGTACCGTGCTCCACGCTCGTGCTAAGGCATAAGCTTACGTGCAAGTCCCTTATGCGTTCAACAATGAAATAATGAATGGTTTACAATAATGAAACGGAAGACTATCAACATAGTCGTTCCGAGTAGAGTATAGCAATATTGAAAGACTATGGGACCGATGGGTCGCCAAGGCGACTCCCGCAAGGGGAGTTGCAAAAATGTATGAATGAATGAATGAACGAATAAGTGAATGAATGAATCGACGAATGAAAAAATAAATATGTGAATGAATCAATGAACGAACGGACAAGTGAAAGAAAGAAAAGAATGAATGAATAAAAGATAAGAAAGAAAGAAATGGTTAGCGACAGGTATGATGGACACGTGCAACGGGGCTCGCTACCCGCGCTCCACGGACGCCAACCTGGTCGATAACGCATTATGGCCAAGGGTTAGCCTAAGGCTCGGAGACAGCCATTAATTTATAAAGGACAAATAATACGAAATGGTCGTGGACAATTCCCTCGTATACGGGAGGTGGGAGATATAAGGGATTTTCGTGGCATGATCAAAGGGAGGATCGTGGCCGGCCTAGGCGAAAATCAAAGGGGGCTTACGGGTTGCCTGGGTGTGGGCTTGGTCACCCGGGGGACGTAAGTGCAGGATATTTCAAGACACTATCAACGTGTACCAGCCCGCACGCTCTGAATAGTTGCAAAATACCAAGAGAAAAAGGGTCCAAAATGGCTTGTGATGCCAGCGACCGGTGCATATAGAGTTAAGTGGGCTTTGCTGGTGGCAATCCACGTGCAAGTCCTTACATTGAACAAAGTGGTCTAAGTTAACTAAATGAAGTGCCTTCTGAACAGGCTTGAAATATAACACACCAAAGGATAAAGAGTACTTCGTGAAATTGAGTTAGAAAATACGCCTACGTCGCGCTAGGACCTGAGGCAGGGACACGCACTGACATTGAAAGTTTATATGAATTTTTGACTAACTTGGTTTACTTTGGACAGGGAAGGCCGGACGGTAAGTATGGGTAAGTCGTACATGTATTTCCATGCGACACTTGAATTCGGCAACACGAGATAGGTTATGATATGTGCCATGAAATTGACCCTAAGGCAAGATTAGTAAGACAATAAATGATAGACGGTGTACAAAAGTAAATAGAACGTGTTGGGTAATGATAGCATTGTGGGCGAGCTTGCCTCCCCACCAGTGCATAACAATGTACTGATAACCCCACAGTCTGCTTGCAGGATGCAGGAAATGTCGTCGGGTGCGGAGCTTTCCTAGAACGTGCTAAGGCGCAGAGCCAACTCTGGAGCCTTGGAGCGTTGCAAGGAGCCGAAGCACCATATACAGTACATAATGTATCGGAACATCGCCATAAATCGTTCCATGTTGTAAGCCACTTGGCACGCCTTTTATGTTTCAGAGAGAGAGAGCTTGAGAGACTTGTAAACTCGGCCTAGCGCCGCTTGTAAACTTCTTGAAAATCAATAAAGAGTTTGAATTCGCTTCAATTTGTGTTTATTTACTTTCTGCTGCAATGAGAACACTCGGTGCGACTCTGTGGCCTAGCATCAAATCGGCCATTTATGAACTTAGCCTTGCACGGGCGCAACCTAGGCCCGTGCGGCATCACGCCTTAGCGAGGACGATCGCTCCTGCGGGAGCGGGGCGTCACACACCCTCTGCGCCGCCTCTGGCCCATGACTGGCTGGCAGAGGCTGCAGACTTCCTGACCTCCTGTGGGTTGTCAATGGAGGTCATCGCTCGACATCTTCATCCCGCGCCCAACTTTGACCTGTTGCCGATCACTCCGGAGGAACGGGCTTCTCTGGAGAAGAGGGAAGGGTTGCGCCGCCTGCTCCATAGGGCGGGTATGCGCACCCTGCAGGACTTTGCGGAGATCCTCCTCGAGGCTAGTGAGGGGTAGACCCCTTATTTTTCTGTTTTTTTATTTTTTTTACAGTTTTTTTTCCTCCTCTTGTATCCTTCGTCGGAGAATGTTCTGGCGACGAAGCTGGGATTTAATGCAACATAATATTTTGTTAACTCAATTTGGTTTCGGCTACAAGCGACTAACTATTTTATCTATTTTTCAATTAACAAATCTTGTTACGTCAAATCCATATATCAGCGACGATATCCCCATCAATGACTTGTTACGTCATAGAATTGATTATGCTGCCAGCGTCAATCTTGCCGTCAAATCCATCTTAAATATGATTACAAAGTAAACTAGAGGACAACTTAGAGGGTTTCAATTTTACTCTTTTCAAGTACATAGTCTTCTTACCAAGTCGTCAAACGTGAAATATTCGGGATGGCAAAAATACGAGTATATAACAACTCAATGCAAAAAAAAAATACGTTCAAAAATTTAATCAAATATTCAAAAAATGTAAATATTGAGATTAGAAACTTCACATTCTTAAATATGTTGTCAAAAACAAAATAGAATGTTCATTCTCCGTTTTAATTTAAACGGAGAATAACATTCCCAGTGTTAAAAACACATTAGAATGTTCATTCTCCGTTTTAATTTAAACGGAGAATGATATTCTCCGTTTCATTTGAAACGAAGAATGATATTCTCCGTGTTGAATTATACGGAGAATGCCGTTCCCAGTATTAAAACGATTGAGAATGCTATTCTCCGTTTAATTTGAAACGGAGAATGACATTCTCCCTGTTAAATTACAATGGTCCAGATTTGGGATGTATCGATGCATCCATTTTTTGTGCCAAATTTTTCAATAATTTATACGAAACACGAGGATATATACTAGTAATAATAGTAATAAATTTAATTTTGGAAAGTAGTTTTTAAAATTAGGGTCTCAAAATCCCAAAGGTTTATGTAGTCATTTCACATGGATATATACTAGTAATAATAGTAATAAATATAATTTTGGAAAGTAGTTTTTAAAATTTAATAGTAATAAATTCGACCGTCTTATACTAGTAATAATAGTAATAAATTTAATTTAAGACTCAAAACTATTCTAATTTTTTCCACTTTCCAAGGTCATATAAAGACGGTCGAATTTTTCCTCTTCTTCTCTCAAACCCTCTTCGTTCACCCAAACCCTCTCCCAAACCTTCTTCTAATCAAAATGTCGTCGAAGAAACAACGACCGTCTTCGAAGGAGACGAATCCACAAAGGGATGTGATACAGGCCCGAAGGGCAGAACTTGCAAGGGCGGCAAAAATCAAGATTATGGTCGCTAGGACAGAGGCCGAATGGGCAGAGGCGGAAGCAGCGGCTGCAGCAGCGACGATGAAAGCGGAGGCGGCAGCCAAGCCACCTGCAAAAAAGGCATAAAAACTCATTGCTCGACAAAGACCGGAAAATCTATCTTCGATACAGAGTCGTCGGAAGACTCAACTTATGAAGATCGAAGGCGTACTCAAGCGAAGGCTAAGGTGGCAACGGATACAGAGTCATCTGCATACTCTGAGGATTTTGAATCCTCATCAGAAGAGGAAAATGAAGAGGAAGAGCAATCATCAAATAAGTCCCAGGATGGAGAGGAGGTAAAAAAATTTAAAGACTCTAAATCTAAGAAGATTTACAATAAATATTTTAAGAAAAAGGCTATTATGCCTGAAAGATCAATTAAGATGGATGATGTCGAAGACGAAGCTTTCCTGGATATATTGAAATTCTATCAATTGAAGAAACTGAACAAATCCTGTCTTGAGAAAATCTCCCAAACAATAGTAAGAGAATTTTACTCAAATCTTCCGGCTGAAATTAAAAAAAAAGAAGAGGATCAACAACTGGTGTTCCTGAGAGGGAAACTGATTAGGGTAAATGCTGCTGTCATCAACGAATTTTATGGATTTGATCCAGTTCCTGAGTTTGATATAAAAGATATTGATAATGTTTCCATGAGGGATGCAATTCATGAGATTACAGGTGTATCAGTGGGTGCCATGACCTCTCAAAATGTATACAAAGATCAGTTAAAAACTTTGTATAAATTGTTGCATGCCTACGTATCTCAAACACTCAACCCTACTGGACATGAGTTTTCCATCCATCCCGAGAAAGTAAAATTTCTTTATTTTATGGGGAAGAAAAAAAAGGATGGATATAGGTTTCTATATGTTCAGTAGAATGATGCATCTCGTGGGAAAACCAACTGCAAGGACAGCTCTCCCTTTCGGAGAATTTGTATGCTCGATGGCTAGTAAACATTCTGTCCCAAGCTTAGCAGGGGATGTTTATATTAAAAACAAAGGCTCCATGAGAAAACTAACCTTCACTCGAATGTTTGGAAAACGGGTAGCAGCTGCAAGTAAACCATCAACATCTGAAAAACTATCAACTTATGGAATCAAAAACACTAAGGATAGGGTTGATGATCTATACAATTTTGTTGTTGCAAACTTTGAGAATGTCTTCAAAGAGATGAAGACTATATCCGACAACCAGAAATTGATTCTGGATAAGATTAACCAGATAGAGGTTGAATTTGCTGACCAAGAATAAGATTTTCCTTCCCTCGTGAAGAAGGTAAATGGGGCTAGCCCAAACTCTTATGTAAAAATACACACTGTGCACATTGACACTTTAATGCTAGCCATCACTTTGATACTTCTATTTATGTTACCGGATGTCATTTCTACGTATACAGTGAGTCCATATTGACTATAATTTTTCTTATTTCGTCCCTCAAGGTGTAGGTGAAGGATATTTTGAGGAAGAAGAAGAAGAAGAAGAAGAAGAAGAAGAAGAAGAAGAAGATGGCTATGAAGATTCATCTTTTCAGTTTTAAAGCTTTTATTTCAATTTGGAAGTAATATTTGAATTGTAATATGGTTCTGAATATTTGTTGGTCTTGGCGGTTAACTAAATTTTTTTTTTGAAATATTGTAAGACTAAACTTTTCGCTTGTACTAAGTGCATAGTTCGTAATTTGTTTGGAAAATGTAATATGGTCTTGAATTTATAGTAGGTCTAATATTTATTTGGATTATTGTATTGTGAATTATGCAGGTTCTATGTTGAATTACTAACGTGGATTGGGCAGATTACTGTAACGTGGATTATACAGTTTATTGGACTTGGAATGAAGTATACTTAATTTGATTATGTTTTTTTGGTTGAAGCGTTTATTTGATTTGCAGTTGGTCTTCACAGATGATATTGATATTTTGGTGTATTCCTTTGATTTGCAGATGCCCTTTACAGATTTTATGAGTCCTGGGTGCATTCCTAGTGTTTACAGATGACCTTATTATAGATGCATTCCTGGGATCACTAAAACTTTATTTGATTTTAATGTGTTTTGGTTTCTGTAAAAAATTATTACATCGATGCCATCAGTATGAATTCGATGCCAGTTTAATGCATAATGTAATCCTGCCTGTTCATCCCTTGTTATTGCTGAAGCAAAATTGTAATCCTGCCTATTCATCCCTTGTTATTACTGAAGCAAAATTGTAATCCTGCTGGTTCATCCTTTGTTATTTCCATTAGTACATCGATGCCATCAGTATGAATTCGATGCCAATGTAATGCATAATGTAATATAAGAAAAATTCTATTGGATAGTAGGTTAATTATATTCAAACACTCGCAAGAAATTTTGTGCAGCCAAACAGTGGAAGCCTGATAAAATGATATTCAGATTTTTTTTGAACATGATTTAATATTAAATAAATATACTTTGGTAAATGATATTAAAAATACTGTAAATATTTGGTAAAAAAAATATGAGATACTTGAACATTTCCAGTCCTAAATGTACCATATTTTGTTAAAAGCACAGAGAGTGTCCATTCTCCGTTTTCAAAGAACGGAGAATGGCCATTCTCCATGTTAAAGGAATGGAGAATGGCCATTCTCCGTGTTAGAAGCAAAGAGAATGGCCATTCTCCGTCCATTCGTCGTGTTAAAAGTAAAGAGAATGGTCATTCTTCGTCCATTCGTCGTGTTAAAAGCAAAGAGAATGACCATTCTCCGTGTTAAAAGCAAAGAGAATGGCCATTCACCGTTCAAAGAAAATATTCTCTTCGAAAATATTATCATTAGAAAAGTAAAAAATATTTCGTCCGATCAATACAGATTTTTTTAAATATGTGAGCAGATGATACGCCCGACCTCAGAAGCAGATTTTCTCAGTTCACCACCACCACCATGACATGTAGCTTTATTAACAAAATATTAAATTATTAGATGAATAATAAAATTTCTGACAATGGCATGGACAGTAAATTTAGAGCGGCGCCGCTGGTACTTCTTCTTGCTCGAGGAGGTTTCGACGACGTCCGATGCGAACCGGACCGATTCTTCTCGGCGCAGCTGGTACTCCTCGTTGTTCTAGGAGGGCTCGACGACGTTCGACGCGATCCAGACCGATTCTTATTTCCTTCTTCATCTCCGTTTCTCTTTCCACCACCACCACCACGGCCACCACCACCACGGCCTGTAACCAAAAAAAATTACGAAATTTATACGTTGATGTACAAAATATTAAATTGGATGGACGAAAAAGAGAGTAAATATGAGTTAATTTAGGGTGTTCATTGAAAAAATTAAAGTGAAGAATGACCTGCTAAAGCAAGTTACCAACAGGTCAAAAGTCTAAATCAGCATTAAATGTTGTTTCTACTCTATTATTCAATCCGAACCATTGGATCAACATCCAACGGTCCAAATTTTGGATGTATCGATACATTCTTTTCCAGGAAATGTATTGTAGAACGACCCATATATATATATATATATATATATATATATATATATATATATATATATATATATATATATATATTGCAGCTCACACTCGGACCACTTTAAAATTAGCGCAGCAAGGACTCTGAACTTTTCAGAACTTCCCCAGTACCAGTACTACTATGGATTATCTTTTTACCTTATATAATGCGGGTTGGAAACGATTCAAAAATTATGTCATACATTTAAATAAATTTTAAAATAATAATAATAAATAACTAAACAACTACCTAAATACTCTAATAACTATTTACAAAAAAACTTAACTAAGTGTATAACTATCTCATATAATTTATTTATAATTAAATAATTTTAACTCAAGTGGTTGAGGCGAGAGTCATTTTTTTTAGTTGCTTGAGTTCAATTTGTAGAAATCATAGATTTTTATAATATATTTATATTTTTTTTTTTTGCACGTGTACACGTGCACATTACTAGTTATAATTAAGGGAACAAAATTATTATATTAAACTAGTGTATCTAACAAGTAAAAACTGTATATATAATTTAATATATTTAAGATTTAATTAGAATTTTACTTACTTTCGATATAATTTGAAATTTTAAGTAAATAGAAAATTAATTAATTAATTAACTTGAAAATAAATTTGTCTACAATATTGTGATGCTAGGCTCAAGTACTAATTAATTATATAAAACACAAAGGAGATAACTAATCAAGTAGAATGCGATGAAATCAACTATTAATTAGTTGACAAAATAATTAAACACAAAGAGAAGGAGAGAGAATTAATAAATTGAGAGACGTAGAGTTCTAAATCATTTGATATGCTTAGATGTTTGGTAATTCTTTGTCTTTATCTTTTTGGGGGAAAACATCGTTCTTTTTTATTAGATAGATACTAATTATCTCTATGGATCAGACAATCCTTGATAATTCAATTTTTAAAATTATTCTTCTTTATATGATTTAATATATTTTTATTAATTTTAATTTTTTTTATTAGTTTGAAGAATTTTTAATTGACATATATATGTGTCATATTGGTAACTATTTGATATACTTCAAATATTATCGTGGCTCTTTTTGTCTTTTTTTTTTTTTGGCAAAAAAATCCACTTCCTTATATTTTATATATACTAAATAAATATACATATTCAACTTTTGGAGTGACTTTAGGGCTTGCTTGGTATGGTGGAATATAAGTCATGCACTTTCTTGTTCCTTATTAATTTAAAGATGTGTTTGGTTATGATTGAAAAGTGAAAAGAGTTATTATAGAAATAGTAAATATTAATAACATATTGAATGAATAATACTAATAAGTATTAATAAAATTATTTTATTTAGATAACATGATGTGTTAAGTCTTTGCCAATTGTGCAATCACGTCGTACGCTACCACATGTTCTCATGCGGTGACCCCTTGACCGTCGATATTTTCTCTCTGCTATAGTACCCAGGAGTGATCCCACACCCCTCTCCACCTTCCTATTTTTGTTGCCACTCTTTCATGTCCACATCCAAAGCAGGAAAGAGAATGTGGAGAGCTTTTTACTTTTTTCGACAGAAACTCCTCTCTCGTTATTATTTTCACTTACATGAGCAAATTCTATTTAAACCAAACAAAAGAACTACAAAATTCAAACTAAATCCTATAAGTAGGACACATTCCATCATGCTTGTAAATTACCAAACAGCCCCTTCCGGAAAAGAGTAACTAAATACACTCCAAAAGTGTAAATAACATATCCAGTAGAGTAATCCTATGGGACACACTTCTCTTCACACACTCCATAGTCGTACTGATGTGACAGTACATTATTGGATGTCAAAAAAAGTCTTAAAAGGAAAGTAATAATTGATATCCAATAATTCACTGCCACGTATGGAGTATGTCAAGAAAAATATGTTCCCATAACATTATTGTATCCAATATAAATTACTAAATACTTGTTATTACATTTTGAAGCAAACTCTCCCTTTTTTTTGGGTCAAAACAAGTTTTATGGCATATACCAGTATGTGAAGATGAGCACAATCTACATACTTATATTGTTGCGATTATTGCACCCAAATATCTGCCACAAACAAAGAAATGGAACGCCTCCCGCAGAGTAATTAACATGCTGGAAGAGATGTAAGCCTAGCATTAGAAATAGGAGCCACTCAGCAAAGCCAAGGAGACTGCCTATGAACCTCCACCCCACATTGAGAAGAAATTATTCAGTGGTCCCGACTCACCACTAACATATGGTGAGCCGGAACCACTGAATAATTTCTCCACATTGAGAGCTCAAAGAAGTGGAAAATAGGATATAGGCAAGTCATCCTTGGCTTGACAGAGACTAGGCTCATATTCTACATGTAAGACCTTTCTTCCACTACGTAATTAATTCTTGTTTTTTCTCGTATAATTTTCCTTCCCTATGTCACTATTTATAGGGCCGACACGAAATTAGGTGTCCTAATTCTTCACGAGGAATATATTCAATCAAGACCTGTGGATTAGAGTGGGTTAGGTTAAATAGAGAATAATATCCCTTTTCTTTTCTTCTTTTGGCAACAAACATTTGACTTCTAAACCTACTATATCTTTAGTTCCTCCAAATGAAGAAACTACATGCATTATTCCACTGCCAACTTCATCCAAAATTCTTTCACTCAGAAGAATCAAAAGAGCATAATCTAAATTCTCTATTCTGGAAAAGGGTGGCGGCAAAGTCAACTCGGCAAAATGTTTTCACTATCCGATAATTAAACTTTGGATGCCAAAAATATTTTAAAATTTGTGTTTGAATACTAGGATGATGATTGACTCGTGTTGATCATCCATAACCTGTTAATAAATAAATTGAATCAGGAATCAAAAAGAACAAGAATATTTCTAGGACCGAAGTTCAATTAATTTTAAGATATCTAGGACCAACGTTTAATTAATACTAAAATATATATTAGAAAATTTTGGATGGTCAACACGTGTCGTTATCTCGGGATCTAAATTCTAAGCTAGACATTTTCAGAAACCAAACAATATTTTTCAAATATTTATGGGACCCAACGTCTAATTAATCCTTTCATTATCTACAAATAGGGGATTTTACTAGCTTTTGTTTCGTCGCAATGCAATGGAATTGTCGAAGCGCATATCATATTTGATAGATAGCCATTGACATTTTTGTTATTCTTTCTCGATTGGCATCACCATGTATTATTTGTTCTTCAAGAATCATCTTTTAAGTTGCACTTTCGGCCAACAAATGATTAGTTCATTTTTCGGAAGAAAACTCGCTCTTCAATACAAAGAAAATATGGTAAGTGAAAAAATTATTCAATTTTCTTGATATTCTTTTACATCTTTCTAAAACTAAAAGAGAGAGAAGAATAAATACGTGTCTAAAATACACCAAGTCATCTAAATATGCATAAACAAGAATAGTAACGAAGGGAAGGTAAGCAAAAGAATATATAGAGAGAGATTCCACATCAAAAGTAATGGAAACATGTTCAATTAACAAAATAATTTGAAAAACATTAACTTATAGAGAGAGGCAACTCTGAACAACCTTGAAGTTTACAATTAGTATGATCATTTTCCAATGAAACAAATTACAAGTAATAGTGTGTACTTGACACAGATCCCTGCTCACCAAACATGCTCAAACTGAGCATATGACATCCATAAGCATATAAAGATAGCCACATGTCCAGCCCAGAGGTAACTCTGACAAGATTTGGGTGTTGGGCAACCATCCTCTACTGCTAGGGCAACACCCAAGAATCAGCGTTACCCTACAAGAGGTCGGGGTCACAGATGTCCCCCAAGACCAGCCCATAATAAGGGTCAAGGGACAACCAAAATTAGCTCCGAATATGACAATCCAATCTCTCGGGCCAGCCCTGGTTCAAGGTGTGATCCGGTCCGGTTCACCCGCGGACTGGCCCGACCCCGCCCAAGCCCGCAACCCCAAAGCCCGGCCCGGCCCGTCCAAACTCGTTGCACTACCGGTCTGGGCTGGGTTCACCAAACCAAGCCCAGGCCCGGCCCGGCCCGGCCCGGACCGGCCCTTTTTTTTTTAAGGTCAAACGGTCGGCCCGCTATGGCCCGGCCCGGTCAGGCCCGCCCGAGCCCGCCCCGAACCGGCCCGGGTGAACTGGATTTTTTTTTTTAATCTTTGGCCCCCCATTTACCAAAATACCCCCACTATTTGACCATTTTATGACCGTTTTAAGGGGTATTCTGGTCATTTTGTCCAAAAAGACCAAAAATCATTTACAACTCTATTTGGAGGGTAGGGGGTCATTTGGCTTCAAAAAAAATCCTATAAATATGTCATGAATGATATTTTTCAAACACAAACAATTCATTCCATCAAAAAAAATTCACACAAAAAGGTTTCAAGTAATTTGTCCAAGCAATTCCGGCGATCTACGACTTCCCAATCAAGCAATTCCGACGATCTACGACTTCCTCTTTCTAATTATTTTTTTATTTACATTTACAAAATAGTTTTCTTTCCTCCATCTCTTTTTTTTTTAGAAAAAAAAAATTTTGATTAATTTATTTTTCGGTATCCTCCATCTTTCTAATTGTTTCTCTATTTTTATTTATCTTTTTAAAATTGTCGAAAAATGTTCAAACCAACCTAATGATGCTTTTGAAATTTATAATACTTTTTTTGAGCAAAATCTTATTCATGATGATTTAGTTGGCTCACCTCCTGAAGTTACTAGCAATACCCGAAATGTTGTAAAGAGAAAGCAAAAATCAAAGATTTGAAATTTTTTTGTTATTCTTAATGAGACTAAACCTGATGGCTCACTTGTTTTAGATCAGAAAGGTGAACCAGTTCCGTATGCGGCACAATGCAAGAAATATTCTCATATATACAAATGGAAGAGGGGAGGTGGCACGGGCACAATGTCAAGACACTACGATACCTGCTACGCACCGAGCTCAATTCCGACGACCCAAACTCAGATAAGTTTTGGAGGCACCGCGGGTACTTCAATGAGTACGTTTTCTTATTCAGCTGCCCGTCACAAAACTGAATTTACTAAATATATTATTGCTGATGAACTTCCATTCACTTCGGGTGAAAGTGAATCTTTATATGATTGTCACAATTTCTTTAAATTCCTGTTTTAGTAAATTTACTAGAGGCGCTGTTAGAAAAGAGACTAAGAGACTCTTTAAAGAAATGAGAGTTGCTTTAAAACAAACATTTTTGCATGTTAGTAAAATATCTATGACTTATGATATTTGGACAAGTAAACAAAATTATGCTTATCTTTGTATCACGGCACACTACATAGATTTACAATGGATGTTGCAAAAGCGCATCGTCTGTTTAAAAACTTTGTAATTTCCACATACGGGCTCTGCAATTGCAACTTCTATTTAAAAACACCTGCGTAACTTTGATATTCACAATAAAATATTATATGTATCTTTTGATAATGCTAGTAATAATACTTCTACTATAAATTCATTGCAGTTACTCTTTCAGCCTATTTTGGAAGATAGATTATTACATGTTAGGTGTGCTTGCCACATTATTAACTTAGTTGTAAAAAAATGTCTTGAAATTTTTAGTACACATTTAGAGACTCTTAGAAATTGTTTACACAACCTGAACACGTCTCCAAGTAGGCAACAAGCTTTTAAAGCCACATGTGCACATTTTAGTATTCGTTTTAGAAGATTTGTTAAGGATGTACCACATAGATGGAATTCGACATATTTAATGTTAAAATCCGCAATTCCCTTTAAGGATGCTATTACATATTTTTGTAATATGGATCATAATTTTTAATATCAAATAACTGAAGATGATTGGGTAGTTGCTTCTTCTATATGTGAATTTTTAGAAACTTTTTACAAAGCTACATGTACTCTTTCTGGTGTTTATTATCCTACTTATTGCTTAGCTTTATGGAAACTTTGTAACATGTCTTACTTGTTTTCTAAATATAAAAATGTTCAAAAATTTGACTATGTTGTAAAGAGAATGGAAACTAAATTCACTAAATATTGGGGTGATGTACCTATTTTATATTGTTTGTCTTCCATTTTTGATCCTACGATCAAATTAGAGGGTGTAGAGGCTTTGTTAGATGACTATGCAGAAAATATGACACTTAATCTTACAGACTTGAAAATAGAACTAAAGGTAGTGTTGGAAAGATTAGTAATGCTTTATGAAGAAAATGTTGTGTCGACCCGACCAACTCAAGCGAGTACTAGTAGTAGCTTAGTGTAACGGTCCAAATGTTGCACCCCGCCCGAGGCCCAGTTGCATAACCTGTTCGCGGACCAAGGTTATGCGGGAAGCTTCCAGAACATTCTAGAAGATGGCGGAAGGCTCTAGAAGATTGTGGATCTCTCCGGAAGGCCCAAGATCGTTCTAGGAGGCCCAAGAAGCTTCTGGAAGGCCCTTGAAGTTTCCTTTTATGTTGCTAAGGAATAAACCTGGAATATGCCATTCCAGTTATGGTAGAATGTAATAATCCTTGGAATATTCCTTCCAGGACTTTCCTTGTATTGCTCTATGAGCACTTATAAAAGGGGGAGGCTCTCATTTGTTCCTCACCACCTAAAATTGTAAGCATTCTCCAAGTCAATAAAGAGATTCTTACTAGTCCCATCTTTGCTCCACTATTCTAGTTTTCTTAGCGATCTAGCTAAGTCGGGACGGGAAGGCTTGCACGAGTCTTTGAGGAGAAAGACAGTGCGCCGCACGGGACGAAGTGCTAGCAAAAACACTAAGTCCGTGACATTAGGCTTAGACGACCACGCCAGTCGTATACTAAAAAGGAAGAAACAAAGACACACTTCCCAACCCACTCAAGAGTTGTCTTTATATTTAAGTTCTTATGAAGAAGAAGATGAATCTTCAAATCATTTCACCATTTTAGAATGGTGGAAAAAATACGACAAAAAATTTTCTGTACTTTCTACAATAACACGTGATCTACTAATGGTCTCGGTGTCCACGGTAGCATCAGAGTTTTGTTTTAGTGCATGGTCAAGGATTTTGAGCGTAAAGAGGAGTCGGTTGAAGCCAGATATCTTGGAAGCTTGTGTATGTGTTCAAGATTGGATTTTAGCAGATAAAAGAATCCAAAACAAGAGAGATGAAGATGTTGACATCAACGAGCTAGACTTCGAATCACTTACAATGGGTAAAGCTTCTGGAACCAAGGAGGAGGAGGAAGAAGAATGACTCAAAGTATGACAAAAAAAAAAAAAAACTAAACTAAAAAAAACTTGGGAAAAAAAACTTAAAAACAAGAAACAGAAAAAAAAAAACTTAAAATATAAAAACTAATTAATCAAAAAAAAAAAAAAACAAAAAAAAACCCCTAAACTTAAATTTTTTTAACTCTGCCTATGACAAGCAAAGCTTGCATTGCTGGTCCCAAGCCCGGATAAAAGAGGAGGAAAAAATAAAACAAAATAAAATAAAATAAAAAATAAAATAAAATAAAAAATAAATTAAAATATATTAAAAGAAAACTTAAAAAGAATAAAATAACAAAGTAAACTTAAAATTTAAAAGAACATAAAATTTAAAAAGGAAAACTGAAAATCATTTTTTTAAAAAAATGAAAAAAAATTGACCGGACAGGCCCGAATCCGGCCCGCCTAAGCCCGCAACCCAACCCGCTCACGAACCGGCCCGGCCCTACCCAAGCCGAGTCACTGGGCCGGGCTGGGCTCAGATCCTTCGAACCGGGCCGAGCCTGGCCCGGGCCGCTGCCACCGGTCCGAACTGGGCCCGGTTTTCTTTGGGGCGGTCCGGCCCAGGTCACACGTTGAGCCCTGGTAGCTACTCTGTCATACAAAGAAGTTACAGAACAAGATGTACAAACTATAATGTGAGGCTAATTCCTTCTTTAGCATATAAACTTGTCATTACTCAATTGTACAGTGTATAGGTGTAAAATTAAAAGAAAAAACTTGAGATGTGTACATTAGTACAGTTCTGCCACAACATAATGCATTACATGTAGTTTATAGAAGAAGATATTGAATCATGACAACACTCTGAGCACTGACCAACAGAAACACCCTAATCAGATCAGGCCTGAAACTCTAAGAGAAGATAATACAACAAAAACAATCCATAACAACATGAAATATGCCGATGTCAACCACGCCCACAGCCGCGGCCCGCCAAGCTCAGCTCCCAGAACTAGCCGCCGAAGTACTAAGACAGCAATACATCCAGCAGAAGTCGCAAAGAACACCAGTAGGGAGAAGCTGAGCCAACCTGCATGTTCAATGTAGAGAGGCTCTTTGTACGCAAAGAAGTTGTAAGTCGTGTCAATCAGCCATGGTATGCCGATTCCGACGTATATGTTCACTGAGTTGCTGGAAAAGAAAAAGTAGTAAAAGAATAAGTATAAATTTTATAATTCCATAACCATAAAAGAAACATAAAGCCTATAACCATCAAGGCCAAATTTGGTTTATACTTCTATAATCATCCCAATAATATCCAAAGCATTCGAAATGGTATGATAAATTTGATTTTCCTTGTAATGTTTTAGTTTTATTTAGTAATAGCTAATCAATATCCATATTTGATCTGTATCCCTAGTCTTAGTTAAAATGGACTTTGGCTTAAGCATTCAAATGATATCAGGATCCATAGTCGTACCTTCTATGAGGAAACAATACAAATACTGTAATGCCTATATCCTCTCCATTTACATCCCTAACCGGTATTTCTAATCTCTTTACATCTTGATCCTCCCTAGACCATGTATAAGTGGTAGCCTAGTGGCACTGGGACTGGGACGCCCTATATATATCTCCCGGGGCCCCTCCCCTCTAACTCTACCGAACCCCCTGGACGAAAGCAGTGGTTGTTGCGACAGGCCACAGAAGGATCAGACGATGGAGCTTCATTCAAGGGCCTGCAAGGAGCCCAATGCCAAAGAGGGAGACCTGCCGTTGCAGAATATATCCAATAATATTGAAGAGGGTTTAACTAATAACTATGTTAAACCCGCTATGGGAGGGGAAAAAAGATGGAAGCGAAAGAATGCAGGGGATCACAAAAAAAAATTCTAGCTACGAGACCCCCGAGTTCAAGGATCACTAAGGGTACTCACCCCCGAAGTGATTAGTGTTGTGTTCTTGTGCTATGACTCATGAGTTAGTGTGAAATGTAAATCATTTGTCCTCCGCTGCAGGACATATGATACGTTGAGTACTTCCTTAGTGTAGCTGGCTTTTCCGATCAAAAGGATTATCTCGTTTCGGATTTTTTTTCCGTATATATATGCATACTTTTTTTTACAAAAATGTCGTGTCCTGAGCCCATGTCCATGTTCCTGCTTCTAAGTTATCCTATTATTCGCTCTCAATGATTTGTGTATTTGTTACATTCATCCAAAGACTTGCTCCCCATATCAGCTACATTTTTGTCATAATATATTGAAGTTCTCAGGCATATAAAAGTTCCCAAGTTGTTCACAAACCAAATTAAGATGAGAAACAAACCTGCAAGTGATATTAGCAATGGCGGAATCAGCAGTTATCTGACGCTCAGCTGCGATCTTGCTTGCAACTAAATCTGGCCATGAAGTTCCACTTGCTAATGCAGTGAATGCTATGACATAAGCATTTATTCCTACAAAAACATTACAGTGTTTATAAATGCTGACTAGAACTAATACATAACCTAAACTTAACCAAAAAATATGGGTACGGCAATAAAGAGAACCTGTGACACAACTTAATACATCTGTAAGCTTGGTAACCACATAAGCTATTCCACTAATGAACATGAGAGAACAAATGAAAGCAATCCATCCATGAGCAACTTGATAAGGGGGGACACAAGCAAACAGCAGTCTCCATGGCATAAGGAGTAATTGCCAGAAAATTTTTGCCATTCGCAAATAAATACTATTAGTTTTGATTGATTCTGTGCTCTCCAACTGTGGGGAAAAAGAAACAATTAGAATGGTTATGACAAAAACTCCCATATTAACAGCAAATGAGAATATTTATTTACAATAAAAAATTCAGCCACGAACAGAGAATTTTAAAATAAATGCAGATATTCAGTCAAAAGGTAACAAACATAAATAATAATAATAAAAACTTCTGACTGCAAAACACCAACCAATACCACCAAGTTGTTTACCTTTTCTTGGCTAAAATCCCAAGTCCAACAGAACATTAGATTAGGAGAAGGACTGAGCTATGTTGGATTAACTAGTAAGGCCATTCCACTCGACCAATATTTCAAACCTTCTACTTGAAATAATAGATTGACATGTACTTCGAAGAACGAATAAATTCAAGTGGTGATCTCCACGTCCTAAGTTAAAAATACAAAATGGAAGTTTTATTGCATTATGCACCACTATGTACCTTCATTCATGAAGGTATGTGATAATATAATATATGTCAAGTTGCATTCCTTCTAGAAACAAACAAGTTATATCAGCTGTTCCCTTTGCAGAAAATAATTGGCTCTTCAACTGAAAAATTGAAGACTTAGGCTTGGTTTGGCTTGCTGCTGCTTTCAAAAAGCAGCAGCAAAAGCAACTTTTGACAGCAACAAAAAGCTGCCCAAATTTGAACTGGTTATCTAAAAGTATTTTGGTAAGCAACAGTTACCAAACATCTATTGAGACTGCTTTTCAGAAAATATGCAGAAGCAGTCATGATAAGCAATCCCATAGCCAGCCTAAATCTACTGAGGAAATAATAGTAAAGGAATGTATTAGTATCACATAAAGCATTTGACATGTTAAAACAAAGCAGCTAGCTTTCTATCTATATTACAATCAACATCTGACCCCAAAAAAAATTAGGACTAGCTTTTTCCCATTTCTTTGCAGATAACCCTATCCTGCCTTATTTTTTTCACGTCCTTTTTTAGCTTCTTGGATATACGTCTAGTCACCTGAATAGAGCCTACACTTCTCAGGATACTAGTGACATTATTGGGCCAAAACAACGAATTTCAGTTTAATATAAGTGGTTCTTTCCTACAGACGTCTATCTTATTTAAGACTTGAACCCTCCTTTGGAGGAATATTTTTCAAATCTTTTCTAATTCCAACTTTTATTTCCTACTCACTCTTAAGACTACATGCAACAAAAGTAATTTCAAAAATAGCAGTAACCAAAGCGAGGCTAAAGCAAGATTTGCCGAATAAATGAAAAAATTAATACTGATAACACTGAAAAAGTAATTTCAAAAATAGCAGTAACCAAAGCGAGGCTAAAGCAAGATTTGCCGAATAAATGAAAAATTAATACTGATAACGCTGAACCTAAAAGAAAAGCATCAGTCTAAAGAAAAGCATCAGTCTTATCAATGCACTTGCTAGTAGGATACACTACCTCCTTTTGTAGTTTCATTGTTACTGCATCACTTAGGTGCATGTTTGTGAAATATTATAAAAATTTCAGTTATTAACTTCCCTTCTAAAACAAAACTGGAGCCAACTGACTGTAGTTGCAAGATATGGGTATCTTTCTGTAGATATTTTTGGATAGGAGAATTACCACAAGTGCATCTACAAATTGCAGTCTCCATATTGAGAGTACATTCAAGCTTTCCACAATTGTATTCTTTGTAGACTCTGATGAAGATGATTCAGCCATATCATTGTCTGGAACCTTTTTGTAAATCTGACCTGTAAAGCATTTGCTTGTGAAAGAAAACAACTAGATTTAAAATTTGACGTAACTAAAGCAACAAAGGCAAAGAGAATAAAATAACAAAATATAATGGTAACTTCTGGGTGCTTATTTTTGCTGTAATATATTCGATATTGATATGCTGCAAATTTTGTACTATTGAAGCATTCATCTTGTGCATGTTTTAAGATGATATGTGATATGTACGAGTCTGTTATCCTTGCAGGCATGTGTTTTTTTGGTGTGAAAGTGCAATTTGTTCATAGATAAAAACACAGCAACACAAGAAAGCCTTCATCCCAAATTTTTGGGGTCTGACCGTTTGAAACATTTTCTTTCATTCAGCTTTTTTAAGGGACATATCCTCTATAACACTAAGAAAATGTATATCTGTATTTAAAACTTCAATCCATGTTCGTTTAGGTGTATTTGTAGTCCTAGTAGGCCCTTTAACTACTATCTTATCGCTCCTTATTGAGGCATCTATTGGTCTATGATGCACATGTGACTCCAAAACACCTAAGACAATGTTCTCTCATCTTTATCCTAAATTGTCGCCACCTCTAACTTTCCTCGAATATGCTCATTTATTATCCTATCTTTCAATGTATTGTCACTCATCCATCTAAGCATTCTCATTTATGGTACACTAATTTTCTGGATATGTATGTTCATATATATATATATTAATTTAATATGAAATTAGAAATATCAATTTGTTGTAGCTATGGAAAAAGGTTAAGCAACACTTACATGAGATACTTTGAAGATATATATAGTATATGGCGTCCCAATGCCACGAGGTTTCTGCCAATTCCGGGTCTTGGGAGGGTCAATATGTATACAACTTTATCCCCCCCCCCCTTTTTCTACAGAGAGGGTATTTACAACCCAAGCCCGCATCCTCCACGATAAAAATGTGGCCTTATCATCGTGCCCAAAGATGCCCTCAAGATATTTGTAGAAAAAATGGTCATATTCTTTCTAGAACGATCACCTAGAGTTTGACGTCTTTGACAATAAAAACTTCACCCACCTATGGAACAGTGTAAATGTGATTAACCCTAAGGGAATAGTATAAATATTAACCGTCAACCCCCATCACGCTTGTAGAGTTTTTGTGCAGTTACAATGACTTTTAACATGTATGACGCACATTCTGAACAGATTTTATTAAAAAAATTACAATGTTGCATTGATCTAGCTCTCAGCCCATAAATGGGCATCCAACCTGTGAGGGTATATTGGAATAATACAAATATTAATCCTCAACCCTCATGACAACATTTAGAGATCTGGTGAAGTGGAAGGGACTTTAACAAACCCTAAGAGTCTGTTTGGATTGAGGGGGAAAAAATAAACACAGTTAAGTGGGGTTAAGTGAGTGGGAGTAGAGTACATATAACTTTGTTTGGATTGGAGAGAGAGTTAAGTGTGTATTTAATAACTCTTGCTTGGATTAGAGATTTTGAGTGAGGAGGATTAGATAAAATACAATAATTTTCAAAATACCCTTACATATGTCATAAAATTAAATTTGATTGAAATTTTAATTAAAACTAGTCAAAACATCTTCACAAACGAGAAAGCTACGGAGCAACATGTTGAAAACAAAAAAATAGGGAAAAAAATTATAATATTTTATAGGACAAATAAGGAATATTTATAATTTTTTAAACAAAATCCATCAATCCCCGTCGTTAACCCTCCGATTTGGGGGGTTGAAAAAATAGACAAAAGAAGGTTAAAAAAAAACTTACTTAACCCACTATAACCTCCCCTCCTAAACCCCCACCCTCACACCAAGCATGGTTTTCATTTCCCCTCACTTTGACTCTTTTAACCTTCAATCCAAGCAGACCCTAATAGTAATACTTAACACTTTTTTCAATGATATTATCTTATGAAGGGATGAAATAAAAATGAAAACTAGAAAAGGAAGTAATAAACAAAACATTTATGTTACTACAAATTGACTTTCATCTTGTTTCCTCCTTTATTATCAAAACCATAAGCCATTACACTGAATAATCAATATTCACTGGAATGTGGTAGGCCAAGCCGATCAAAAAGTTACACTATGAGTCAAGCAAGAAAATGATTAAGTTAAACATATATAGAGTTCGGTAAACACTCCAGGTAGGCATCAATCCAAGTGTTGTTGGTGTGAGGTCAAGCAAAAAATAAGAGAAGAGCCTTCAAAGCAACAAAGGCTAGAAATTGGTCTACAAATTAAAATATGTAAATAAATTAATGTTGTGAAAGACAGAAGCTAGTACTAGATCATATGTGCGCTTAAGCGGGGCCTAGGTGGTATTAAATGTTTTCTAATCATCATCTACCAAGCCTTCTCTCATCAGAATAAATAATATGTGTAATAATGTTGAAAAGAACCATAGGACAAACATTATAAAGAGATGATTAAGCAACCAAATCAACTAATAAGTACTATATATATATATAATATACACACCTGGGGGTGCCCATGACAGTTAACTATGCGAGGGAACTGGACTGTCAGGGCTTGGTCGAGTATGCTCAGAGGAGGGTAGAAGGATGGCAAGCAGCTGGTCTGTCCTTTGGGGGTCGCATTGAGCTAGTGAGGTCAGTCATCTCTGCCCTGGCGCTATTCTCGCTCCAGTCCATCTTAGTTCCAGTATCCACTATCAGGAAGGTGGAGATCATCTGTGCCAACTTCATCTGGAGAGAGGGGCATCCATGCGATTTCCTGGGAGCAACTCTGCCGACCTCGGGAGGAGGGTGGGGTGGGGCTCAGACCACTCCTGGCAGTCAGGGAGGCCTCGGGATTGAAGATGGCGTGGAGGTTCATTAAAGGCGGATCGTTATGGACGGACTGGATGTCCAGTCGGTATGTGAACACGGACAACTACTGGACCTGTGCCCCTAACAACAACCGCTCGATGACTTTCAAAAGTATCATCCGTCACAGAGCTATTCTCAAATCTTCTATTCGACGGATTATGAGAGATGAGACAGGTACTGACCTTGGCTGGACCCTTGGGTGGAGCGACGATTGTTGCTAGAGATACTGGACGACCAGCTTCATAGGGAGGCTGGTAGAGAGATAAAGTGTCAGCATATCATCAGGAATGGTGAATGGAGGCCAGAGTTATATCGACACACGACAGAGCTTGGAGCGGCTATTCGAGCGGTAGACATTGACCCGAGTCAACTGGCTAATAGATGGATTTGGGATCCGCCTGTCAATCCTGGAGCTACAGGAGAATTTCAATTCAAGAGCTGCTACAACCTGGTTCGCCAAACGAACCCCAGGAGCGAGGATTACGACTTCATCTGGTGCAAGGGCCTAGCTCGCAAGGTGCAACTTTGCATCTACAAGTTGATGTTGGGACTGTAGTGCCCCGTCCCGCTCAGTCAAACGGAGAAATCGAAACGCCGATGGCGTTCGGACTTAGCCTTGCAACGGCGACTCGAAGACATCGCTCGGTCGAGGCGACTCCTCGCTCAGGTGGGGTAGTTTCGGTGAACTCGCCTCATCTTAGCCTTTACATAATAAATCGAATGTTTTCAAATGCACGAGTAGGCTCGATAATAAAAGAGACGAATCCACATAGCTAAGGGAATAATTCCGACGTGTCGAATCGAGTTTAGAACATAAAAAACGTCCCACGGTCGGCTTAGAGTTGGGGCACGGTATGCTTTGAAAACGACACTCGGTCCTTCTTCCCGTGGCTTAGGAGAAGGAAAAGTTGGTCTTCGTCACAAGCTAAGAGTTAGCCTAAGTCATAGGCGTCGTCCGCGTAAATGCTTGATAAAGCATGCACGTTTTCTCGAAGCAAGGCTCGGCGTAGCCTTGATCGTCCCGCGAGCTAAGTTGTATCGCACAGCTTATGGCATAAGTCTAGGTACCCATAGAACTTGGTTGTTCAAGTTGTGCGCAATGTTGTAGATTTCGCTAGGCGAAATCGGTGCGCCGAGTGCCCGCCTAGCGCCTAGGGCGCCTAGACGGCGCCTAGGCGGCCGATTTTTTTTTTTTTTTTTTTTTTTTTTTTAACTTTTTGTTCATGAGTATATATATAAATAATATGTATGTTACTTATAGACATAAAAGTTATTGGGCTTTTATGGCTAGTGTAGCTATGTTTAAACCTTTACATAAGGTTATGGGTTCAAATCCTATGTGTGTTGTTTCAAATTTTTTTTTTACTTAGAAAAAAAAAACACACACACACACTTATAAATGGGGAGGAGAGGAGAGAGAGTGCAGTAGCAGCAACACCCTCTCCCCTCTCTCCTCCCCTCCGCGCAGTAGCAGCAACACCCTCTCCCCTCTCTCCTCCCCTCCGCTCCTCTCTCTCCTCCTCCTCCCCTCTCCGCTCCCCCCTCTCCTCCGCTCCCCTCTTCCCTCCTCCTCCCCTACTACTACAGCAGCAGCAGCAACAACAGCAGCAACAGCAGCGACGACGGCGACGACGGCGGCGACGACGGCGACGACGGCGGCGACGACGGCGACGACGGCGGCGACGGCGGCGACGGCGGCGACGACGGCGACGACGGCGGCGACGGCAGCGACGACGGCGGCGGCGACGGCGGCGGCGGCGGCGACGGCGGCGGCGGCGGCGGCGGCGGCGGCAGGTTAGTATTTAATTTTGTCATATGAATTTTTTTTTTTTTTTTGATTTTTTTTTTCAAAATTTCAAAAAAAATTAACCCTAACCCTAATCCTAGGGCCGACTAGGGCCGACTAGGACCGCCTAGGTCCGACTAGGGCCGCCTAGGCCCGCCCAGCGCCTAGGCCGGCCGCCTAGGGCCTTTTCGGTGCGGCCGGCGGCCGCCTAGCGCCTAGGTGCCGCCTAGGCGGCCGCCTAGGCCGATTTTTAGAACACTGGTTGTGCGCATGCACGGTCCCACGGTTCTACGACTGCATATAGCCATTTGTTCCCACGATCTCTAGGCCCGTCGTATAAAGTATGATTTGAGCGATAGTGTTGCACAGAACGTAAGTCAGTTTAAGGTATGAGCCACGGTCGGCACGATGTAAAGTTAGCCACGGTCTATGGCATTTAAGGAACACGTTTTGTTCAAGTTAAGTTGGAAGGCTATGCAGTAGTCGTTCCCTCGGTTTCAAAGAAGTAAGTTCACGCGACCGTTTGTCGCTGAGGCGGTCCCTCGGTTGGGAGTCTCACGGTTCCTATGCACGTTTTCAAAGTATGAGGCGGTCCCTCGGTTGGGAGTCTCACGGTTCCGATGCACGTTATGCAAAGTGTAGTTTAGAGCACAAGATGCTAAGTATAGTTCCAGTCGTACCGTAACATTAGGCCATACATTTACGTGAGTCTAGATGTCTCGTAGGTGCGTGGTCATGGACAACTTGTCGACAAGGGCGTTTGTTTCTTCGAGCGGCACCCCGGGGCCACGGGACCGACTCGGCCTAGGAAGAAACACGGTAATAGCCGAGCTGGGTAATAGGCAATGGTAGTTCGGAGACTTGCATCGGGGATCGCTACATGCGGTGCAAGGATCCCGTTTGCCAGGCTATGTCCACGATGGCTTGTCGTGCCAGTGACCTTTCATATAGATAATTGGCGTGCTAAGCGACGAATCCGCATGCACGGTGTCGGTCGTAACAAAGGAAGTGTAAGCACGGTATAACTTGAGTTATGAAATGTGTGCTCGGTTGCACCCAAAGTTTTTATAAGACCTAAGATTTGGCTATGCGTAAGACACATGTTTCGGCATACGACGTGGCATCGTACTTGAGTTCTCAACACGAGTTCCACAAGTTGGGTTAGACATTGCGAGTTAAGTCGAGATGGGCCGTAGGGCAAGTTTGGTTAAGTTATGTTGAGTAGCTGGACACGACCTCGAAATGTGAGGCACGGCCGCGTCTCCACAACACAAGTATAGGCAAAGACTAAGCGAGGAGGCACTGCCTCAGAGATATTGAAGCATGAATCGAGTTCATGGCACGACCGAGTCGTTACGTCCCAGAGTATTACACAAAAAGACAAGTATGAGTCGGTGTATTGACGATGCAAGCACGAGAAAGGTTTAGAGGCAAGGATACGGAAGTTCTTGGTGTGATAACACGGTAACGGTCTAGAGGCACTAAATAGGCCAAGGCGTCTGTCCTAAAACTGATCCTAAGGCAAGAGTAGAAAGACAATACAAAGGGGCTATGTTGCACAAAGTAAATCAACGTGTTGGTTTTGCATGGGTGGGCGAGGAGCTCATTCCACCAGTACAGTTGAGTACTGACACCCATATAGTTTTCATGTGCAGGCACAGGTAGAAGCTCGTGGCGCGGAGCTCGCTTGGATGCGTCGAGGCACGGAGTTCCTTGGCGATTCGAAGCGTGCGGTCGCATTGAGTCAATACTTATACGGGACATAATGTATGGACGTCGCCTTCCGAAGCATCCGCTGGCTCAAGACTTGTATTTGAGAGAAGAGAAAGAGCTGAGTGACTTGTAATGTGAGAAGAGTGAGCTTGAGTGACTTGTAATCTTGGCCTTGCGTCCTTGTAACCTTTGTTTCAATATCAATAAAGAGCTTCTTTTGAATAACTTGTGTTTTGTTTCAAATTTTTGCTACTATTATTCAATGTCTCTACTTGGAACTTCTGTGCGACGACCCCGTCGCAACCGCTGTAATCGGCCGTTATGGAACCCGCCTTGCACGAGCGCAATCTAGGCTCGTGCGGCATCATGCCTTAGCGAGGACGATCGCTCCTACGGGAGCGGGACGTGACATAATGGTATCAGAGCACGGATTTACGTCCTTGGACTATCGATTGAATTCTTTAACTCCGTTGTTTTCGCAAACTCTGAATTGTTGCTTCCGCAAAGTTGTTATCGTTGGTGCGCTCTCTCTCAAATATCCCACGGATGTCCATACAATAAGTCTAACTATTTTGCAAAACATAGGAGAACAGTTTTTGACAAAACAAAAAAGATGGGTTGCGTAAGCACGGTTGGCTAAGTCGGGCTGGACATATACACCAAGGATTTGTGTCGACCTTAGCAAAGTCGAGTGCGAGATTCGTAATATTTCGAGCAAGAATGAGTTGAACTCGATTGAGTAAAGTGAGATGACTATCGATAGGGGTGCTATCGAGCGACGATAACGTCGATGCGATATAGATGAGCGTGCTTGAAATTTAAGGAATCGTTCGGACGGAAATTTGAGGAAATAGTTTGTGAATTGAATGATAAGTTTAGGATTTGTTGAATGACTTCATCCCTGAGTGGTGTATGCGATAGCTTCAGGGATGTCGATCGAATGAGGATGTGGGGTGTCGATGAGTCTAACAGCAAGCGTCGCACGTATGCAAAGCCGTAGATTGAGTATCGTTGAATAAGTTTTAGTCTTGAAATTTAACGAGTTGATTCGAACAACCTAGAAATTGATGCGCACGAAACGTGCACGGGATTGAGGATTGCGCGAGTATGTAATACAAAAATGATTGAGTAGGTGAAATCGAATCGAGAAAAAAGTTAGGGTGTACGAATGGATGACTTGATCGAGGAAATTGATATGGATCGTATAGAAAAAGTTAGCACGACGGAAAGATAGTGTGCATGGAATGTTTGATTCGAATATTTGAAAATGACTCTGAGGATTGGAATGGATGTCGTTCGATGATCGAGTTAGCAAGGAATGATGCGAATTGAGAAAATACGTTGGTCGATGACTTAAGATGGACGGGTGAACGATACGTGAATTTGGGTTGAGGAAATTGATGTTGTGAATGAATCGAGGGGTAATGATCGAACTTGAATTTGAATGTCGAGGAGATTATCCAGTCGGACGCTAGCATCATTCGTACGACTCAAAATTCGTTGCAAAAGAATATCGTCAGGTTACGCATGTCATCGATGGTATTGAGGCGTATCAAAGATCGATATGCGATAACTTGGGGGTACTCTGACACGGTAAATGACGATCGTGCAAGTGTTATCGTTCTGATGGATACAATACTTAGGATTTTGGTTGAGATGGATGTTGGATAAAAACGATCGTGTTTTGATGGTTACGTTGATAATCACAATGTCGACGATCTTGTCTTGCGTGAGTGCAACTCTAGTCTCGCACATGCGTTGCATCGGATTTGGGGCGATCGTTCCGCGTGAGCGCTGACATGGTGATTCATGTCGCGAGAATGATCGAACTCGGAAAATCAGGACGTGACAACTTTGATTGTCTCGACTTGTTGGTTTGATGCGAAGAAAAATTCGAGAATGTTAGGACTTGCGATTGAAGATTGAGTAAACTTGAGGATTGAATATATCCAATCTACGTATCGAGAATGAATTAGTCTAGACACAAAACAAGAGTTACGTCCCGATGAGGATGATCATCCCGCGGGAGCGTACATGGTGATTCATGCCCACCGTGGATAATCTGACTCGCGTGAGATCGGTGCGCAACATATTGTCAAGCTAGACGACCTTATGATCGAATACGTGAAATGGGATGAATGACTTAGGGAATATGAGATGTGAATTATGGTTTAGCGATGAATTGTGTCGTAGCATGCTTGACTTGGAAAGATTGATAGGCGGATTATGTCGAACGTGTTCAAAGAGATAGACTATACGAAATGGCTTGATGAACGAGCGATATGTTCTTGTCGAGGATCGGTTGAAACGTGAGTTATCGTAGGATGGCTTTGCTGAACGACTCGGACCCCGTGCGACGAATGTCGGGATGTGTGTAGGAAATCTATGCTCGATGTTTAGAAATCGGAGTGATGCGAACTTGGATAGAAAAACCCCGTACTATCAACTTGGTTTGACCTTAGGATGGGATCAGTGTTGATATCGTTGTTTGGGAACTATGATTCCAATACTGACGGAAAGACATAGCCTAGCGGTTAGGCAGACGTCCGAGTACGGAGTGGTAGGATGTGTGGAGGCACCGCTCATGAGGCTCGGTTGACATGCACGTATATCAGGGACGCCTGAATATGTGCACGATCCGACTCGAGTGGTGATGGCGGATTCTTTATCACAAGGCTTGGCTGAAATGCATGTATTTTGGGGACGCCCAGAATACGTACACGATCCAACTAAGTGATACGTTGAATCAAGTGAGACTCGAGAAATGGAAATGGGTCGAGGATTTTGAAGTCGTGTTTCAAGGAAAAGATTTGTGGTAGTACGATCATTAGATTGAGACAGAGCTTGAATGTTGGTTGATCGGTTGGTGTGCCTACGACTAAGTTAGCGATAAGCACGAGCGTGGCTCGGATTGAGAAAACACCTTGGCGAAGTGTGCGCGCGAGAGTCGTTGAATATCGAGTGATAAGTCAACTGAGTAAGTACTCAGTAAGTTTCGAGGACGAAACTTTTTCTGAGTGGTGTATGATGTAGTGCCCCGTCCCGCTCAGTCAAACGGAGGAATCGAAACGCCGATGGCGTTCGGACTTAGCCTTACAACGGCGACTCGAAGACATCACTCGGTCGAGGTGACTCCTCGCTCAGGTGGGATAGTTTCGGTGAACTCGCCTCATCTTAGCCTTCACATAATAAATCGAATGTTTTCAAATGCACAAGTAGGCTCGATAATAAAAGAGACGAATCCACATAGCTAAGGAAATAATTCCGACGTGTCGAATCGAGTTTAGAACATGAAAAACGTCCCACGGTCGGCTTAGAGTTGGGGTACGGTATGCTTTGAAAACGACACTCGGTCCTTCGTCCCGTGGCTTAGGAGAAGGAAAAGTTGGTCTTCGTCACAAGCTAAGAGTTAGCCTAAGTCATAGGCGTCGCCCGCGTAAATGCTCGATAAAGCATGCACGTTTCCTCGAAGCAAGGCTCGGCGTAGCCTTGATCGTCCCGCGAGCTAAGTTGTATCGCACGGCTTATGGCATAAGTCTAGGTACCCATAGAACTTGGTTGTTCAAGTTGTGCGCATGCACGGTCCCACGGTTCTACGGCTGCATATAGCCATTTGTTCCCACGATCTCTAGGCCCGTCGTATAAAGTATGATTTGAGCGATAGTGTTGCACAGAACGTAAGTCGGTTTAAGGCATGAGCCACGGTTGGCACGATATAAAGTTAGCCACGGTCTATGGCATTTAAGGAACACGTTTTGTTCAAGTTAAGTTGGAAGGCTATGCAGTAGTCGTTCCCTCGGTTTCAAAGAAGTAAGTTCACGCGACCGTTTGTCGCTGAGGCGGTCCCTCGGTTGGGAGTCTCACGGTTCCTATGCACGTTTTCAAAGTATGAGGCGGTCCCTCGGTTGGGAGTCTCACGGTTCCGATGCACGTTATGCAAAGTGTGGTTAAGAGCACGAGATGCTAAGTATAGTTCCAGTCGTACCGTAACATTAGGCCATGCATTTACGTGAGTCTAGATGTCTCGTAGGTGCGTGATCATGGACAACTTGTCGACAAGGACGTTTGTTTCTTCGAGCGGCACCCCGGAGCCACGGGACCGACTCGGCCTAGGAAGAAATACGGTAATAGCCGAGCTGGGTAATAGGCAATGGTAGTTCGGAAACTTGCATCGGGGATCACTACCTGCGGTGCAAGGATCCCGTTTGCCAGGCTATGTACACGATGACTTGTCGTGCCAGTGACCTTTCATATAGATAATTGGCGTGCTAAGCGGCGAATCCGCGTGCTCGGTGTCGGTCGTAACAAAGGAAGTGTAAGCACGGTATAACTTGAGTTATGAAATGTGTGCTCGGTTGCACCCAAAGTTATTATAAGGCCTAAGATTTGGCTATGCGTAAGACACATGCTTCGACATACGACGTGGCATCGTACTTGAGTTCTCAACACGAGTTCCACAAGTTGGGTTAGACATTGCGAGTTAAGTCGAGAAGGGCCGTAGGACAAGTTTGGTTAAATTATGTTGAGTAGCTGGGCACGACCTCGAAATGTGAGGCACGGCCGCGTCTCCACAACACAAGTATAGGCAAAGACTAAGCGAGGAGGCACTGCCTCAGAGATATTGAAGCACGAATCGAGTTCATGGCACGACCGAGTCGTTACGTCCCAGAGTATTACACGAAAAGACAAGTATGAGTCGGTGTATTGACGATGCAAGCACAAGAAAGGTTTAGAGGCAAGAATACGGAAGTTCTTGGTGTGATAGCACGGTAACGGTCTAGAGGCACTAAATAGGCCAAGGCGTCTGTCCTAAAACTGATCCTAAGGCAAGAGTAGAAAGACAATACAAAGGGACTATGTTGCACAAAGTAAATCAAACGTGTTGGTTTTGCACGGGTGGACGAGGAGCTCATTCCACCAGTACAGTTGAGTACTGACACCCACATAGTTTTCATGTGCAGGCACAGGTAGAAGCTCGTGGCGCGGAGCTCGCTTGGATGCGTCGAGGCACGGAGTTCCTTGGCGATTCGAAGCGTGCGGCCGCATGGAGTCAAGACTTATACGGGACATAATGTATGGACGTCGCTTCCGAAGCATCCGCTGGCTCAAGACTTGTATTTGAGAGAAGAGAAAGAGCTGAGTGACTTGTAATGTGAGAAGAGTGAGCTTGAGTGACTTGTAATCTTGGCCTTGCGCCCTTGTAACCTTTGTTTCAATATCAATAAAGAGTTTCTTTTGAATAACTTGTGTTTTGCTTCAAATTTTCGCTGCTATTATTTATTGTCTCTGCTTGGGACTTCTGTGCGACGACCCCGTCGCAGCCGCTGTAATCGGCTGTTATGGAACCCGCCTTGCACGAGCGCAATTTAGGCTCGTGCGGCATCACGCCTTAGTGAGGACGATCGCTCCTACGGGAGCGGGGCGTGACAGGGACGACGGCTGACGAGAGATAGGCTCATTACGTTTGGGATCTCCATCCCAATTCCAAATGTATGTTGTGTGAAACAGAAAATGAATCCATGAGACATTTGTTCTTTGAATGCAATGTGTCCTGCTATATCTGGTCTGAGCAGTGCCGCAGATCGTTGGGTGGCTGTGACACCGGCAGAGACGTTCGCAACATCATCACAGGGATTCGTGGCCAGAGAGGTAGGGGACATGCTTGGTTCAAGACCGCCGGATTGCAACTTGCTGTCTCGGTTTGGCATGTGTGGAGGAAACAAAATCGGCGTATTTTTGAGGGGCTCTCCACTCCCCCTATAGACATTCTTCACAATATCGAGTTTGATGTAAATGTTATGTCACCCTAGTAGGGTGAGGTCCATGGGATGTACTGTAATATGCATGAGTTGAGTTGATTTTGGAATAAAATTTACCTAAGGAGTTTCATTGGGCTTGATACAGATAATGCACCTTGGTCATCCAATGGACACCATTCATCGTGATTTACGCATCCTTGATTGTCTAAAAATCAAATGGACAAGATAGCCCCTATGTTGCACGAATAGAGACACGGGCACAAATAAGGACACAATACGGATACGAGATATGGACATTTTCAAAAGGTAAAGTGTAATCCCTGGGAATGACTTGACAAATCTGGTCGTCATCAGTGTTCAAACCAGGTTCATCCCACAAGTTAGTGAAATATTCGACGAAATAGTCACTTATGGTCTATTGAGTGTCAAAAATTGTCCCTCGTAATTCATGAATGGTGTAATCCTATTACTTTCGCTTCTAACCATAGTAGACCTGTGAAAGAATCTAAGTGTTAAGATAGCCCGAAGGCTTTGACTCAGTTTGTCTCCCCCTGAACCCTCTTTGATTATTGGTTGTTGAGGGGGCACCCCTACCTCCCCTATATAAACGGGATTGTGGTGGAGTACCTCCGTCGGAGGACCAAACTTACTGGTTTTCTTACATTGTCGAAGCGCGCTCATGAGGTCGAGGAGGAAATTGAAATCCTTGTGGGTATGTTTTCGAATACGGACACGATTCGGGTACGGGCACCATTTTCCCGTGTCTCTGCCTAAGCCAGAGGCAATTAAAATAATGGCTGGTTTATGTCAATCCACTTGTTTTTTTAATAATGAATAGTGACAATCATTAATTGGTGGTGAAATGGGCAAATGCGTATCGATGACAAAACTCCTTGCTCAACAGATGACCTGAAAGGCCGAGAGTGTGCCCTTACCATTTTGATGCCAACAAGGATTTGACTAAATCTAAAGGAGGAAACATTCAGCTGAACCACAAAAGCTTACAGCAGATATTAGTCCTAGTCAGTGGTCATTTTACGAAAGGTGACTTCAAAAAGTCGGTTCTCCAATCATTATCACCATCATCCAAGCCTTATCCCATCAAAATATGTGCGGCTATGGAGCACAAGAAAGTTCCACAAAATGTAAATTGTACTCTACATAATCTGAGAGAATGTTCTCATGTCCGGTTATTTCCTGGATACTAATTACATCACAGCTTTAGGGACTCACCCTCAGTTGCCACTTCACACGTTAGCTGATACAATCCCTGGTCGACCAATCATTGACCCATTGTTGGTTGGTCCAATCCTATCTGCTCAAGAGAGCTAACCTCGAAGGTGTTGATTAGGCGTTTTGTTTAAGAATATAGCAGGAATTTGAGGGTGCATGCCAGTCTTTTGAAACCATGTCAACCATCATCTTTGGAAAGTACTCAATATTATAACCTTTTATGGTCACATAGCACTCCATAAACTCTTCTCCACTTCAAACAGTTTGTTTTAATTCTACTCTTCAATCTCACCATCGTAGCTAGAACTGTATCGCAACTAGCCATCTAGGTTTCATGGCATAGCCCTCTCAGGTTCATAGTTCCAGTAGCCGCAACCAACATAGAGGGTTGACGGTAACCATAAAAACTTTGCAAGTCATTTCTTATTCTCCATGCCAATAAATCTGTACACATGTAAAAGAGAGTCAATCTCTTGTTCTCTCTCCCTTTTTAGTGAATTAGGAGAGTACAGGATAGACCACTTCATAAGTGGAAGGCCAATGGGTTCCTAATTTAGAAAATATTTGATATTCTGTCACTGGAAACTGTACCTAGGAATGATCCTACATGTAGATTTGGGTCTCCCATGTTATTTTCTAGATATTGGTTTTTGTGCCTTCGTAACCCGATCATTTTCACTGGGGCAGTAACATCTTCTATTCATCAGAGTTTTAAATGGCGGTTGAGGTGACCGCCTAGGCGGTAGGCGGTCTTTCCACACCGATTTTCGGTAGGCGGTGGAGTAGGCGGCCAAAGAGGTTTGGCAGCATAGGCGGAGGTGAGGCGCCGTTGGCGGGTGCCTAGGCAAAGCAATACCTAACAAGATGTTTTGGCCAAAAGGTTTTGCAAGCATTATGGGCCTATGGTTCACTTTTAAAAAACTAAAATTTCATAAATCTTCATTCTACAACTTAGTTATGCATGGAACATCCTTAAAATATACATATTATGCAAAAAACAGTGGTAAAATAGTAAAAAAAAAAATGTCCAAAATATATCAACCGCTTAGGCGGTGCCTAGGCGGCCTAAGCGGTAGGCGGACTCTCTCCGCCGTGCACCCGCCTACCGCCATTTAAAACCTTGCTATTCATCTCGTCGTTCATGTCCTAAGCCATACCATACTTGGGCTTCATTTCGGATTGCTGCTGCTTTTCAAAAAGCAACAGCAAAATCAGCATTTGAAAGCAGCATCCCACCTGCTTTCAAACGTTGTGCCTAAACTGAACTAATTTTTCAAATAATTTTTTATAAGCTGTTGTTACCAAACAACTTTTGGTTCAGTTTCACAAAAAAATAAGCAGAAGCAGCCATGACAAGCAATCCCAAACCCGGTCTTGAGGTCTTGAAGCGCGGTGGTGAGAACCTAATAGTTCACTTAGTGAGCACACCACCACTAACTTGATCCAAATATTAAAGGATCTTCAAGTTATTGGACACTACCACTACCTCAATACACAGAGAACATGAAGATTTATATTCATGATGTTAAATGAATAATAAGGATGTTCAAGATTCTATTTTGAAAAGAAAAGAAGAACCTGGTCTTCCCCGATCATTTCAATCTAACTTCCAGATAGTGCTTATAAGTGCTCTAAGAGCTAACCTACGGCTACCAGTGTCTAGAAACTTCAGAGATGGTTTTGACCAGAAGGAAAAGAAAAGTAAAAAAAAAAAAAAAAAAAACTAATTTCATCTTTAAGATATACTGACTAAATTTCTGATCGAGAAATTAAATAGTGAACAGATGCTGAAGAGGGATCTAATTCCAATACCTATGTCCTTGTCAGAATGAACTGAAAATATATCAACAATGGTCCTCTCTCGCCCTTCGCTAATTTCAAGTATCTCACAGAACTCATCGTACTCCTTATAGCCATGTTTGACGACATCGGTATGAATTTCCGGAACCCAATCATCTGGCCTCTCACTTCTTTCTCTGAGTGAAGGAGAAAAACTGTAATCAGATAATGTAAGGAAAAAAAAGAAGGTAAGAATACAAACTTAGAAGATGAAGCATACATTGGAATGGACAAAAATGGCCAGCGCTTGTCTTGAGCATATGCATGGATAAGAAGCAATCCAAATTGTAGAACTGTCAATAAAGCCTCCCAGAGGGTTATGACATTTGGTGTCCAAATCTACAAAGTATAAGCACTTTATTTTAGTGATATAATATCAAACACATCAAACATGGCAAGCTATAATAAAAAGAACTAAGTAAAAGCCAGCTCTCAGAAACTGTAAAAGAGTAAATAGTTAATGAACTAGAGTTAAACCCCAGAAGCACGCAAAGTACTAGAAAGTATTACACTTAAGAACACCAGTTTGTAAAGTGCTATGGACTACTTGGGAAAAAGGAAAAATATACTTCATATGATTGTATCGGACTTCATGATCACCGAAAATAATGCAGAATGATGTCAGATAACAAGACTACAACGTGCAAATGTGATTGTGTGTGTGTGTGTGTATATATCGTCATTCTGATATATATATATATATATATATATATATATATATATATATATATATATATATATATATATATATATCGTCATTCTTCACGGAAACACATTGACCTATAAAAGACTGACAAATGTTTCAGTATTGGCTTATTCCCCGTCATAAGCAATATTGGCTCATTTCCCATCACAAGCAAAGATGTGTCGCCAGCCAAGTTGGTATAGAAGTTAATATACTAGAGAACCTCTCAATACATAATATAATCATTTAACTAGAGTTCTATCCACTCTACATGGACCAAAACATGTCATGATCGAGATGCTCCTGGCCATAACCAATGTTGAATTGTTGTGAGCAGATTATTTATATGTTTTTTTTGGTACACTGCAATGACCATTAAGCACCTTCTAATCTTCATATAAACTAAACTATGAAATACAAAATAGTCTTTATATACATCAGGCCTAGTGTACTATATTATTACTGCATATAGTTCTTTCAAGCAGATATTGGCTCTCAAGCAAAGAGAAAGTGTGCCACTAGATAACTCACTCGAAGACACAAGCTTTAGCACCAAAGAGAAATTGCACTTAGGTTCAATCTTAGGACTAGGCAATAACTGTTGACCTACAAGGATGTCAAAATCAGTGAAAACATACTACTAGAGATCTTGCATCATTCAGGGATTTTCATGGTTTGATAAAATTAATGTGCATCCATAGAACTTAATTTCTTTGCTAAATAATATTCTGCCAGACAATAACTGAACTCAACACCTTGTCTTTCAATAGTTAAGTGGTTGAAAGGATAATCATGGATGCTCTTAACAAGCTCTTCAAATTGTTTAGTAGTTAAACCAGCTCCAATCTGAAAGGAAAGAATTGTCTATATGAATCGATGAAAACTAAATTTACAATAATTTGTCTCACTGTCGTCAATGCTCAATAGTTTAGACCTTCAATATTAGGACTAGGCCATAACCGTTGGCCTACAGTGACGTCTAAATATGTGAAGATCTACTACTGGAGATCTTGCATCATTCAGGGATTTCATGGTTTGATAAAATTAACGTGAATCCATAACTTAATTTCTTTGCTACAGAATATTCTGCCAGACAGTCACTGAACACAACAGCTCGTCTTTCAATAGTTGAATAAGTGGTTGACAGGATAATTATGGATGCTCTTAACAAGCTCTTCCATGGGAATAAATCAGTGTTGTTTAGTAATTAAACCAGCACCAATTTGAAAGGGAGGAATTGTCTATATGAACTGATGAAAACTAAATTTATAATAAATTTGCCTCATTGTCGGCCATGCTCAATCGTTTAGACCTTCCAAGTTGCAGTATAGAGGAAACTACTATCTCCAAGTTTTTGCTTGTGTCTCTGTGTTTGACATTTAATCACTATACGACCAGGCCAGCAACTCAATCAATTAAGTGCATTTCTCAAGGTACATTGAAAAGGATAAAGCACGTTATTGTTGATTCTTTTGCACAAGGATGATATAGTTTCTCCTGATTTAGCACCCCTGCTCCCCTTTTTTAGTAATCTTTTACATCATATTCGATGGGTTTCCTTAGTACATGCTATAATCATTCAATGCATTAAGGAAAAAAATTCACATCAGCCACCCAACTCCAATTTTGTAATCTATATGGAAAATATCAACGTATAATTCTACCGTTCATTGAAAGAAATACTGATAGAGGTATCATTTATCTAGATCAAAGTAGTTTACATATAACACCACAAACATCTACAGAAACTGTGATAATCTATCATAATTGGTTTAGTGCCAACCTCAAGATGGTTGAAAGTTTGAAACTTTATGGACTGTATGAACTAAACCATTTTGATGTGCTTATTGATAACTTGGTACATAGGAGTCCAAGAAAGGGCAAAAAAAAGGTTCAAGACTGATTAATTCTGGTTCATGGAAAATTGACTTACATATCAAGTTACCAACACCATCAACAAATACTGGATAAGCATACAGTCATGGGACAAAATAATAAAATTTGCAATCAAGAATAGAGATCATTGATGACGCATGGTGGGAGTACCTCTATGATTATGTAGAGCCAAATGTATGCCCAAAATGACCAGAACAGCTCGATCAACCAAACACCAATATCTGATATCTTTTTCAATGAACCAGCTTTGGGAACTACCACACATACAGCATGGATAGGAAATAGATCAAATGCAGCAGAACCAACCAGTGTACCTGGCCCTAAACCTAGATCACAAGTAAAAGGCATAATTTTACAATCTGTATAATAATTTTGAGGACACAGGAGTTATTTCATTGCAAGAGGGAAACAAGTGCAATAATAAAGGTTAAAGTAAACTGGTCTGAAATCATACTTAAAGTTGGCAGTTTTGAACTTAACAGAATAGGGGATTGCTTGAAAGACATATCAGCAGAAAAAGTCACTTATATAGTCATATATCTACTGCATATAGGCAGGAAGGCAAAAGTACGTAATATCAGCAATGGTTAGCAAAAGGGCCTCGTGTTCATTAAGAAATGCCAGGTATATCAGAAAAAATAACTGAGCTTGCATAAGCAAACAAATGCAGCTCAAGTACAATGCAAGAAACCATAATCATAATGTTTCAGGGAAAAGACACTCATAATTCATAAGACTTATTTTGACTATTTGGGTCAGCTTCAAGTCAAATTTTCACCAATATTTCCTACATCTTTTACATATAAGAGGGAAGGCAGCATATTTATATATCAGCATTGTTAAACAACTGGCCTCATCTTTGTGAGCAAATGCTAGATCTATCAGGAATAATAGGATTGAGCTTGCATGACCAAACCAATGGTGCTCAACTGGAAGACATGAAACCATAATCATAAATTTCTTTCAGTAAGATCATAATCATAAATGACATGAGTTGTTTCAACTTTTGAGGTACTCTTCATGTTGACTTTCCATTAATATTTCCTAACTAGGGCCACCTAGTGTCACTAAAAACTTTCCTCTTCTCTTCAAAATTATATCTTGTCCATGTTAGTTCTTCTTGTCCCCATTTGACCCAAATCCAAGAACCTACTATAAGTCCTAATCAGCATCCTTAACCACAGATGTTCATACAACTTCAATCTATTTCCATTACTTTAACCTCACTTAGAAAAAATCGGTCACCTGCTCCGATATTCATTAATGTGGCCTCGTTTGGTTCGCGGAAAGGAAATCAATTCCTTGTTCTTTCCCTTTCCTTGGGAAATTGCAATTTCCATCCATTTTCCTTTCCGATGTTTGGAGAAGACAAGGAAATTAGAAGGAAAAGTGAATTCCCTATAGTGGGAAAGTTAATCCTTGGTTGGATGGGGGGAACCACTTTACCCCTTATTTTCCTTCCCTATGGGAATCGTTATCCTTCCTGATTTTACCTACAAGCTTTTGTGCTTAAACTAAAGATTAAACTGGATTTGTAAATGAACCTACCAACTGTGTCCATCACCTTATTTTGTTTACATCTGGCATTTATCTGATGATCTAAAACTAGTGAAACCATGCAACCACTTAGAATTTGCCATATAAAAAAATGGTCCATGAAATGAGCAATAGCACACATAGTATAAAAGAACATTGCCGCATAAAAAATGTTATAATGTTGAGTATAATGATTCCGTACCTCCAGCATTCAGCTGGCCAAGGTTCCGGATGGCATCAATTGTTGCCAAAGAGATCTGAGGAAAGCTTGTTCCGAAGGCCAGGAGAGCAATATCAGCTATCGTGTAGTTCCAGACCTTCTCATGTTTGATCAGTTTGCTATTTGTACAGGGATCTATTTCTACAACCTCCCGAGTCTGTTTGACAATGCTCTCCATCGACCGAAAGAATCGATTGGTTATAGCAGACAGGCCGAAGAAACAGTATGCAAGGGCAAGAAGATACAAGAATGTCCTCCATCCATTTGAAAGAAAGGTTTCTCCGTGGAAAAGCATATAATTCTCACATCTCTCGTTGGAAGACGGCATCTTAAGAGTCCCAAGAGAGATGATTCTTACGTTTTTCTGTTTAGAATTTCAATTCACATGCATCTCTGCAATAAACCTTTACAAACGGTAGCTTCAGACCTGAATCCATGAAAACCATGTAATCTATACAGGTAAGTTCAAACAAATATCTACAAGAAAAACAAGGTGTAAAACCATAAAAGATGACTTGTTGGCCATGCTTGAAGCATCCATGGTTTGTCAGAGGCGAAAAGTACACTTAGGCACGAAGGTCCTCCAGGGCCTAGGCGCAAAGCGCAAAAAGTGTGGCATGCATTCATGGTGTTGAATGGGCCAGGCAGCCCGAAAACCGCCCCCGTCCAGCCTGGTCAACACATCGTTGGGCCGGCCCAGGCCCGGTCAAAAGCCCAGGAGTCATACTATCAGGTAGGACTAGGTTGTCCTCTTCATAATCCGGCCCGGTACCCCTACCGGAGGCCCGGGCTGGACCGATCCGTGTCCTCCCCCCCTGCGGGTCCCGCCACATGGCCATCAAATGCAAATGACCGTTGGGGAGGGGTATTTTACGAATTAACCTCCCTAATGACCGTTTAGGGGCATTTTGGTATTAAAAATTATTCCCAACATCCATATCATAAGGGTAATATGGTCTTTTGGAGGTGTTTTTACCAAAATACCCTATATTTTAGTCGTTTACGGATAGTCTGGGAGAATTTTGGTCATTTACTAACAAAATACCACTATAACAGCCATAAACAACTATATTATAGGTTATTTTGGTAATTTTAATCTGCTAAAACTCTATAAAATGGTTCATTTTATATATTTCTATCATAATTTACAACTCAAAATCTTCTTATACTCTTATTCGTTTCACCTCTACTCTCTAGGTTCTAGTTCTAGACTTCTAGTATTCACTACTCGGTCTAAAAGCCATGGATAATGAACAATAACCGCACCAACCACAAGATCCGCAACCGCAGGAAGTACAAGGCCACAGAGGATACTGAGGGCCTCAGCTTCGCAGTCCATCCAGTATTTGAAAATATTTAAACGGGGTTTATCATGTGAAGAATGTTACAGTAATCAGGAGTGTAACTCATGTTGAATGCATGAAATATAAAGCTCGAATAAAATGGGTACCTAAAGAAGGCACAGGAATGCTATCTAGGCATCTATATAGTTGTATATAGGGCCTCAACTTCGCAGCACAAAAATATTTAAACAGGATTTATCATGTGAATAATGTTACAGTAGTCAGAAGTGTAACTCATGTTGAATGCATGAAATATAGAGCTCGAATAAAATGGGTACCTAAAGAAGGCACAGTAATGCTATATAGGCATCTAGATTGTTGTATATAGTATCTTCTCTCTTGAATAAGGCAAGTACCATAGGGCATGGAGGATGGAACTATGTGAAATTTGCATGTTGACTAAAGGCTTGTTTTAATTTATTTAGCTATTAGTACTAGGTACTTAGGTAGTTATAATTACCGTGTATTAGTTTTCTCTATTTATGTAATTATATTTGTGTGTTTTCACGGTGACTGTATTCAAGTGCAAGTTATGTCATGTTTTAATTAATATTTTCATCGAGTACTAATTTCGCATATTTTTATTTATTTATTTTATGTTAGGCATTTGTAAGTTATAAAATAACTAGTGGATAACCCGTGTCATAATGGCACGTACACGAACCCGGCCTTCTCGACGTAGGCGTGCAGGCACCGAGCCAGCGCCAGAGAGTTCCGGACGGAGACGCGGCCTCCGAACCCAGCCTTCTCGACGTAGGCGTGCAGGCACCGGGCCAGCGCCAGGGACCCGAGCCCGACGGAGGCGGACACGGCAAAGACCACGATGGCGGCGTTCGGGGCGACATGGGGCCTCATGGAGGCGAAGACGCGCAGGGCCGTCGCGGGGCGTCCGAGGGCGGCAAGGCCCGAGACGGCGGCGGTCCAGGAGACGACGTCCCTGTGCGGCATTCCGTCGAACACCCGCAGGGCATGGTCGGCGGAGCCGCGTCGGGAGTAGGCGGTGAGCAGGACGGTCTGCACGATGGGTCGGACCGGAATCCGAGGAGGAGGACGTGTGCGTGGAGCGACTTGGTGGCTGCGGCAGCGACGGCGGTGGTGGTGTTGAGCAAGGAAGAGAAGGTGTGGGAGTCGGAAGGGCGGCGGCGGCGGAGCATTTGGGAGTAGATGGAGAGTGGGCCGACGGAGATGGCGATGGCGATGTTGAAGGAGAAGGGGTTGGGGTTGGTCATAGCGGAGAAGAGGGAGGCGGTGAAGGAAGGGTCGGCGTCGGCGGCGCGGTGGAGAAGGCTGCTTGCGACGAAGGGGTTGCGGAAGAGGCCGGTGACGACGGCGTGGACGAGGATGGAGCGGAGGCGGAGGAGGGAGGGGCGGTGCAAGAGAAGCTGGAGGCGGGGGTGCCGTTGGAACAACCGGTTGCTCCGCACCCAACATGGGACCTCCTCCTCTCTTATAGAGAGGGACAATTTAGTCCTTTCATCATCGTTGAACCAAAGCACATAGGTCGGACCAAAAACCCACTGTGCTTTATATTATAGATTATATTAATCGAATCAAACTAAATGAATCAAAATACCACATCTCAATAGAATTTGAAGGCTAATTCAATTTCAAATTCCCACAATCAATATACATCAAGGGTCCAAGTCCTGTGTTAGTTTGTTAATATAAATTTTCTCAAATTAATAATATATACTTTTATTAGTTTACTTGTGTACAAATAAAAAAAATTTAAGTAAAAAAAATCGAAAACTTTGCCTCTCTTAATGTAAAATTTCTCAATCAATTAAAAATGACTCAATCTACTTTTCCTCTACTCTTCTCATGTTTTTTTTAATATTAAACGGTCCAGTTCGGACAGTCCTATCTGGGTTTGGATATTTCGGGAAAAGCCCGACACCGACACTTTGACTGGGCTAGCCCGGCCCAGACTGAACCCAGTCAAACCTGCTCATGGTTGGGCCAGGCCCACTAAACACCTTGACATGCATCTAAATATCTAATCAAAGTCAAACATACGTACAATAAGAGGCTGTGCTGTGTTGCACACAGCACGGACACGGCAGCTACTTTGACGTGTCCTAATGTATTTCGGAGTATTTGAGATGTGCCCAATACGTATCCGACACAAACTCGACGCTAATTTTTGGAGTAGCCGTGCACAGATGCCCTCGGCCCCAAAATTGCTACGTAACGGGCACGACCTCTCTTAGTGCCTACGTTAACACGACACGATCCGGAAACGGCGACACGGATCCGGCACATGTTTTTGGCGTCTCCTTGTAAGATTTGGAGCGTCCAGGCGTGCCCGTTGTGTGTTCGACACGACGGGACACGGCGCGTATCTACGGATTGTCAATATCACCACGAGAAATTGGAACTCCCACTCGAATTCCAAATCGAGATCTAGCCCTAGGAAAGATCCGAGTAATTAATTCTTGAGCAAATGGATCAGGAAAAACAGAAACAATAACAATATTAAAAAATAATGCCAGAAAATAGGAATTTCAAGGAATGCTCGAATAAATGAAATCAACAAAGTACCGTTTATAAATCTCCCGCCTATGAGAGAGAGAGAGAGAGGGAGAGAGAGGTGTTTGTTGCATGCCATGGAGGAACCAAAGTGATAACAAGGGGTGTTGGTGTGGGTTGCACGTGCTACCATTGCCATAAATAGCATGGTAGTGTGTTGGAAAATTTTTCCCCAAATTTATTATTTTATTCAATTTTGGGTACATAAATTCAAATAGGAGCTTAGAACATCCACAGTGGCAACACTCCAAATCATACTTCAAATTACTTCAAACCATACTCCAAAAATTAATTTTGAAGTATTTCCTTCATGTTGGTACACAATGGTATACTCCAAATAAACACTCCAAATTGACAAGTGGTAACATCCCATCCTTTCCCTCCTTATTTTTCCTTCATAATTGACAAGTGGCAACACTCCAAAAAAAAGAATAAAGGAGAAAAATAAATATGGTGGGCCCCAAGTAACTATAGCTCCACTAGTGGACTCCCCAAATTTGGAGAGTCTCTTGGCTTTCTACTCTTTTTCAAGTGTGGACAAGAGTCCATTGTAGCCCTCAAATACTACAAAAATTGGCTAAAGGCCAAATATAGCACTTGAAAAGAGTCTCACTGTGGATGCTCTTACAATTTGAGTATGATACGTGATATTATTTTTATATTAGGTCTTTAACTCTTTTTTTTTTGTAGGTTTTTAAAAAAAAATTAATGACTAAGATTGATGTAATCCAACAGCTATGATTTATGATTTTTTTTGAAAGGGGTTTGTTTACAGCTATGATTTATGATAAACTATTAGGTGAGACATCATTTTCATTAATATAATAACACATCATTATCTATATTTTTTATTAATATAATAACTCACTAATACCTCTATATGATACGTGCATTGATGAGTATTAAATTGTTTTCATTAATATAATAATACATCATTTTCTATTTTTTTTTTTTCTCTAAACTGTCATAGTAGTGTCATTATGCTATTAGAAGGGAATTAAGGATTACCATTTACCACTGTCACTGATGAGTCATAACCTGTCCCACTGAATAATTTTTCTATCGAAAGAGAGATTGAAGTTATATGTAAAATTCAATATATAGAGAGATTCTATATAGAAATAGGTAGGATCCAAAATAAATCATTGCCGTGTTGTTGCGAAACTCGATTAATTTAAGAAACATAAAATTTTACACAATGCCTACAAAATTTGACTATATTACATTTAGAGAATAAAATTTGAAAAAAATTACAAACAGAGAATTGAAATATCTAGAAAATTTTAGTTAAAATCCATTACTAAACCATCAATTCCTTACTAACTAAAAGGAATAAAAGAAACATGCACATAAAAGGGTCCTTACTATGGACGTTTTCTTCTTTCTTTAACACATAAACGTCCTTACTATACAAAATAAATCTTCCAACAACAAAAACGCCCTTGGTAAAAGAGCTTTTGTTTATTTATGAACTTTATATATAAATGGAATTGAAAAAAAAAAATTAGCACATGTCCAATGTTGTTGTAGCTCAATTTGTTAGAATGTATGTTTGTGGATGGAAGTTCTTGAGTTCAAATTTCAGTAGAAGCATCTGTAAGCCCCCTGAATTTTAGGGTTTATTTTAAATTTTCTAAATGAATTATTTTCAATAAATATTTTATTACTTAATTGTTTTGATCATTAAATGTACTTTCCGTGACTTTGACTTCTGGAGCGTCAGGGATGCCAATATCTGTAAACTCTCTTTATGGATTTTGTAGTAGACAAGATTATCTTCGTTTTGATATATCACGTCCCACTTAAACTCGTTTTCTTGTGCTCTTTTTGCTTCACGCAACTTCGGATCAATTTAGACCATTTGATCATTAAATAATTATTAATTAATTTCCCACTTTTATCTTTGATCATCGTTTGCACGTTACCGTGACTTTAAATTTAGGAGCACAAGACCAGTCGTTTTCTCAGAACCAACTTCTCATACATGATCTACTCGAGACGCTCTACACCCATGACCTTCGTGTCCCACTCAGACACTCCATTTTGTGCTTCATTTACTTCGCACAACTTTCGGGTCAATTTAGGCCAATTAATTATCTACCGTAAAACCTGATTTAATTTTCAATTAAATTTCGGGACCCGAAATCGATCCAACCTAGTCGAACCAAAGTATGGACATGGCCCACATGAAGCCTACTACCCACATGATACTTGTGTCCCATTTATTTGAGTCCCCACATGTTACTTATTTACCCATGATCATAAATACCTATTTAAATTTAATTATTGCACCATGTCCGATTTTGACCCGACCCGGCTCGACCGAACCCGAACCCAAGCTCCATGTTGTCCTCTCATGACTACCCAAATACTCCACATAATTTCTCTCTTTTTTCCCTATTTAAAATATTTCTTTCTTTTTTTTATAAATATCCTTCTCTCTCTTTCTAATATGTATATATGTATATATATACATATATTCAAATATCTAACTCTCTCTCCTATTACTCACACACACACACCCTCACTCTCCTTACACATACACACACACCTCACCCCCCTTCAGCCGACCTCCTTCTCTCTCTCCCTTTTCATAATATCTCTCTCTCTCTCTCTCTCTCTCTCTCTCTCTCTCTCTCTCTATTCTCACACTCTCTCTCTTTCTATATATATTTTATATACACACACACACACATATTATACCCTCTCTTCCTCTCTCATTTTCACACAGCCCCCCTACACTCGGCCGACCTCCACCACCTATGGCCGAGCACCACCATCTCAGCCACCACCTCCACCTCTCTTCCTCCTCCTTCTTCTTCCTCATCATCTACAACACCACTCTCACCATCATCATCATCAAGCTAACCACTCCCACCACCATCTCCATAACCATGAACACCACCACCACCACCGCACAGCCACCCCCGCCATGCCCCGGCGATGTGCCGTCGCCGCCCATGGCAGCACGCAGCGCAGCAGGCAGCAGCAGCTGCAGTACGCGCGTGCACGGCCACCGCGCGCCACTGCCGCCGTTGTGCGCCACCGCGTGGCCGGCCCCGCCACCGCGAGCTCACCCCTAGGCCGGACGAACTCCGGCGACCTCCCCCAGGCCACCGCCCTCTTCCCCGACGTGCCGCATAATCGATTCGTGCGTTTTGCACGAAATCCCGGCGTGACGCGCGCGGGATCAAACTCAAAATTGTGTTTCGGGACGGCAACTTCGCACACGTTTTTCGAGAGATCCGGCCGTTGGATCGGCGAACTCTTTGCTCCGTCACAATTTTGGTATATAGCTCTTCACTCCCCTCAAGTTTCGTCCGTTAATTTCGTCGTTTGATACATCAAAACTGGCCACCAAGTTGACACTTTAAATTGTACTATTTTTGGACAGTTTTGTGGAGCCAACTTCGTCAGCTCGTAACTCCGCCGTCGCAGCTCCATTTGGCGTGCCACCAGTTCCTGTGCGTAGCTGGTACAACCCTCTTCCTGCCCTTTAAGTTTCGTTTCATTGTGAGCACGTTTGGTTGATCGAATTTGACGCCAAAGTTGGCCGTCCAAATTCTAAATATTGCACTTGTTAAATTCTATTTTTGAACACGGGACTCCGGATTCAATTTCTGACACCACCAGTAGACTCGTGGCATCGTTCTGGCACATTTTCATATAAAGTTTGTTAGATTTGGAGGACGTGGGCCCTGGTACGTATTTCGGTGCAAAGTGGGTCTCACAGTCCGAGTCAACGGGTCACTTTGAGATCGGCTCATCAGAATCCAATTTTGGATATACCGTTGAGTTCGTATCGTCATTCTGGACTCGTTGACATATAATTTGCTGAGTTCTGAAGACATTTGCTCCGGCACGCATTTCCGTGCAAATCAGATTCCAAATGTCTGCGTCAACGTGTCATTTTGAGATCGGCTCATCGGAATCCAATTTCGGATATACCGTTGAGTTCGTGTCGTCATTCTGGACTCGTTGACATATACTTTGTTAGATTTAGTGGACTTTGGCTTCGATACGCATTTTCGTGCAAATCGGATACCAATATCCAGGTCAACGGACCATTTTGTGATCGGGTCATCGAAATCTCATTTCGGATATACCGTTGGGTTCGGTTCGTATCATCATTCTGGATTCGTGGACATATAATTTGTTGGATTTTGTAGACTTCTATTCTGACACGTTTTTCGGTGCAAAGTGTGTCCAACGACAGACATTATTTTAACCCGAAATTACCATTTTGCCCTTGTGTCCAAATTGGACTTTTGGGTAGGCTATCCTAGCTAATTTGACCATTCTGGACACGTTTGGTGATATTTATTTTATCATCCGACGACATCTGTAGATTTTTGCTTATGTACCATCCTTAATTTATAATTAATTATTATTATTAGTATATATTTTTATATGTTTGGTTTTTGTGAAACTCTAAAATGATCTTTGTGTTTCTAAAGATTCTAATGGTTGGTTATAGGCTTAGTGTCACCCCAAATTGATTTTCTATGCTAGGACATCCCTTAGCTAGTATCCAGTTAGGAGTCGTGTCACACCACTAGTGTAATTTTAATCGTAACTTAGAGGCTGAGTTTGTATATCATTATTGGCAGGACACTGGACATCTGTATCTTCATATTCTTATTCTTGCTTTGCTCGAGGCAAGTACCCCTACAAGCTTATTTACTGTATATAACAATAAACTGTGATTAAATCATGTTAAAATACTGCTTTCTGGATAACTGCAAGTCATATCTTCACATGCTTCTTACTGGTTCTCAGTACCTATCATGCTTATACTGCTCCCAGTATCTTTCACATGTTCTATACTGTTCTCGTATCACTCACATGTTAAAAAAATGGGTTTAAGGGGAAACTGTTAGTAGAGTACGTGATCATGCCCCCCTTCTCCGTATGTATTTACCGTGCACTGTTACATTCTATATGTAACTTTGTCGTATGTTCTGATCCCGCGTTTGTGTATGGATATACACCGATGCCGTTAAGTGTACGTATGTACACTTCAGAAAATTGATATGTACCACTGTACATCCTATTTACCTATTGACTGATCACTCACCTGCTACAGTTTTAAACTTTAAACTTTAAAACGAATATGTATTGCCATGATGAAATGTATCTTAAAACTGGATAAATCAAGATATGTCATGATTATGTTATTTCATTTTTTTTCATCACATGATCAGTATCATATGTTTGTAGTACAAGTACTTGCTCCCGTCCTGACAGGATAACGTTGTAGGTTCACTTTTCGAGAAAAAAATGCTATGTGATACATATTATGGTACTCATTTGAGGACCTGGCCTTAGCTCCAGAAGAGGCCCCAGCGGGGAACCTTGCTTAGATATCTTTCATGTGTTTTGAGACTTAGACTTTGGTTTGAACTTATATTTGATTAGTGGACTTTGTCTCCAGTTAGATACTTTGGAAGTGTATTATTAAGTCTGTGCTTATTTCACTTTCGCTTATAGATGCTGTGTTGTGATGAACCTTTTAAATGTGATATTAGAACTGTTAGCAGCTTAGATCCTTTATTGTCTATTCTTAGAACAGCTTACTACGCTTTAACCAAGCGTAGGCTGGACATGTCTCGGCCCGGTCCAACAATTTGGGGTACCGGGTCGTGACAGCATCAATATACATATCATCAAAATTTCTCTTTTTTTATTTTTTATTTTTGGTTTTTTTTTGTTGGGGTTGGGGGGGGGGGGGGGGGATGGAATTGGAGGTTTATTAGGGTGTTTAATGGATTTCAATTAAAAGGCCGTCAGTTCTAATTTCAATTAAGGGTGTTCTAATTTCAATTAAGGGAATTGTGGGGGGGAGGGGGGAGGGGGCTGGAGGGAATTGGAGGTTTATTAGGGTGTTTAATGGATTTCAATTAAATGCCGTCAGTTCTAATTTTTTTCAAAATTTGTTTACTCGATGCAATAAGTAAAACTTATATGCTGTGTGTAAAAAATTCTACTTAAAAAAATAATTGGATCCACCGAACTTCATCCATTATTATTTTTCTTGAAAAAAAATATTTGAATTAGAATTTGATGTCATTTTAATCCGTATTTACCAAAAAAAATTAGCAAAGATATATATATTTTTAGCAAAACTAGATGATGAGATATGGAGGAGGTCGAAAAGAGTGACAAGAGACACCTCTTAATTTCAATTAACAATAATGCATGGTCTCAATAATGTAATTCTCTCTAATTTGTAATTGAATATCATGAATCTGTTATAATTTGTTAACATTGGCTTTCGATTTTGACAAATAATATCGATATTTTAAAAACCAGTTCAACCACTAATCCGGTGAGCTTAAATTTAATCGGTGGAACCGGATGAACCGTCCGCTTCAAAACCTACAAAACAAAAATGTTATTTTTAATATTTATATGTTACATTTTTTTAATTTATAAACTTTATAGCATTTTAGATTTTGTGTAGGATATGAGGTGCTGAATGAAATATATTTATTAAATAGATTGGATTTGAACAAATAATGGAAGTGTTTACCGGGGTACGTACGGATTTTGTGCATACTGCATTATATGTCTTTTGGACCACTTATCACGTACAATATTTCGTGGTCCACCAATATCTCTGCATCTCTTCCTTTATAGAGGCTTCCTTTTTAATTATTTAGCATTAAGAATAATGTATATGAATATTCTAAGTCTTAGAGCCACTATAAATAAGGGGGAGACTCATTTGCTCCTCATCATTCAAAGTTGTAATCTCTCTCTTTTGCTTTACATTATTTCCATGTACGTCTTAGCGATCTAGCTAAACATTGAAGAATGTGTTGGAGTGGGTGGGGTTCCCAACCTATGTGGAAAAGATCCCGGAGTGCGACGAGCGCCGTCCGATGTCGGAGAAGCTCGGGAGTAGTTGTTACTGCTGCTGCTGCCCCAAAGGGGGTTCTGGACCAAGTCTGCCGAGTTCGGGCCGAACTCGGTCCCAGGCCGAGTTCTGGCCGAACTCGGTCTGGCCGTTCCAGGGTTTGGCCATCCAGTGCTGGTTGCCCCACACAGAGTTCTGGCCGAACTCTGTGTGTCGGGGGGCTGAAGCGGATTTCAGGATGAGTTTTCATCATTGGATCTAATCCAACGGTCCAGGTTGGTTGCGGGATTAGTGAGATATATTGAGTTTTCTCAACCCTAATTTATTATCGTATAATCGCATTGGACAACACAAGTTTGAGAGAGAAGGAGGCAAGAGTGCCATTACAACTTCGGAGAAGAAGACGGAGGATTGAAGGTCGCTGTTCGAAGGAGATCGTGTTCGGGTAATCTCTACTCGTCGTTCTCGCTCTTCGTAGCCTTGTAATCATTGTTCTTATCTCTGAGTGTTGTGGGGATCCGATTTGGATCGGGAGGAGTTTGTAGAGGGTGTATTTCTTCTATTCCATTAGTGGAGGCTTCTCAGGGTTGGACTCCGATCGTCCCGTGGTTTTTTCCGCAAGGGTTTCCACGTCAAAAATTCTCTGTGTCTGCGTGGTTGTTTTTTGTGTGCTTGTTTTTGGGTTCGTGCGTTGTTTGCTCGGTCCTCTCGCAGGTACTCTCCGGTTTGGGGAAAGGTTTCCGCGCTTCTTTCCCAACAGAGTGGTATCAGAGCTTTGGGTTCAAAGGGTGTCAGGAGTTGACAGAGGAACCATAGAGGAGAGATGGACGCGAAGCCGGTGCGCATGGTGAACCTTAATGGCACAAACTATCATTATTGGCGGAGCAAGATGAAGGATTTGCTATTTGTCAAGAAGCTGCATCTACCCGTATTTGCATCCGAGAGGCCCAGTGATAAATCCGAGGAGGACTGGACGTTCGAGCACATACAGGTGTGTGGGTACATACGGCAGTTTGTTGATGAGAACGTGTACAATCACGTTGCCAATATTGAGCACGCGAAGACGTTGTGGGATAAGCTGGAATCCTTGTATGCGAAGAAGACCGGGGTAAACAAGTTGTTCCTGATCCGAACGATGATGGGTCTGCGGTACAAGGATGGGGCGTCTATTTCGGATCACTTGAGTGAGTTCCAGGGCGTGGTTGACCAGCTATCTTCTATGGGAGTCAAGTTCGACGACGAAGTTCAGGGACTGTGGCTGCTGTGTACCTTGCCAGACTCGTGGGAGACCGTACGAGTATCTATGATCGCTTCTGCTCCAGAGGGCGTGGTCAGTCTGGAGTTTGCCAAGAGCGGGGTGTTGAATGAAGAGATGCGGAGACGTTCTCAGGACACTTCATCCACATCCCACCACTCAGAGGCACTTGTTTCAGAGAGCCGCGGAAGGGGCAAAAGTAGGGGTCCAGGTGGTGGCAGAGACAAGAGCAGGGGGAAGTCTAAGGGTCGGTACGAGGACTCAGAGTGTTATCATTGCGGTAAGAAGGGCCATATCAAGCAGAATTGTTTCGCTTGGAAGAGAGAGAAGAAGGGCGAAAAGGGGAAGCAAGAAGAGAACACTACAGCGGCGGCCTCGGTGCATGGAGGCGATGTGATCGTCGTAGGTGATGAGGTCATTACTAACCTCGCCTGCGATGACAATTCTTGGCTGGTGGACTCAGGGGCTTCAGCACATGTATCTCACAATAGGGCACTGTTTGCCACTTACACGACAGGCGACTGTGGCGTGTTGAAGATGGGCAACGGAGATGTGTCGAAGGCGGTTGCCGTTGGAGATGTGCATTTGAGAACGAAGACGGGTGCGGTTCTTGTTCTCAAGGATGTTCGTCATGTCCCTGATATCCGTTTCAACCTGGTATCGGTTGGAAGGTTGGATGACGAGGGATTCTTCAGTCTCTTCGGGAATAGTCAGTGGAAGCTTTCCAGAGGTTCGATGGTGATTGCCAGAGGAAGCAAGAAGTCCGGTCTCTACTATATGGAGGGGAGCGCAGAGGGGGCACAGGAGGTGAACGCAGTCAGTGACGCGTCTACCGAGTTGTGGCACAGGCGGCTCGGCCATATCAGCGAGAAGGGGATGAGCTACTTGGTGAACAGGAAAGTGATTCCGGGGCTCAAGTCTACAAAGTTGGAGAAATGCACTCACTGTTTGGCTGGAAAGCAAAATAGGGTGTCTTTCCAAAGTCACCCAAGTTCGAGGAAGCCGGCGTTGCTCGAGTTGATTCACTCGGATGTCTGCGGTCCTATGAAGGTAAAATCTCTTGGTGGTGCTTCTTACTTTGTGACTTTTATTGATGACTGTTCCAGGAAGGTTTGGGTCTATGCCTTAAAGACCAAGGATCAGGTGCTGCCTACTTTCAAGGAGTTTCAGGCCTCCGTTGAAAGGGAGACGGGCAAGAAGTTGTTGTGTGTTCGGTCCGACAATGGCGGCGAATACATCGGTCCCTTTGATGCGTATTGCAGAGAGCAAGGGATACGACACCAGAAGACTCCGCCAAAGACACCTCAGCTCAATGGTGTAGCGGAGCGCATGAACAGGACACTGATGGAGAGGGTGCGGTGTTTGCTGTCAGAAGCAAACTTGCCGGGCAGTTATTGGGGTGAGGCTCTTCTCACAGCTGCTTATATTATTAATTTGTCTCCTAGTGCTCCTTTGCAGGGTGATGTGCCTGACAAAGTATGGTACGGCAAGGAGCCGTCATACAGTCACCTGCGGGCGTTTGGTTGTAAAGCCTTCGTGCATGTACCGAAGGACGAGAGGACCAAACTTGAGCCGAAGACGAGGCGATGCGTCTTTGTCGGCTACGGTCGGGATGAGTTTGGCTATAGACTCTACGACCCAGTGGAAGGAAAGCTCTACAGAAGCAGGGACGTGGTGTTCGTCGAGGATCAGACCATGACCAACACTCAGGATTCCGAGACGCTTTCTGAGGCTGAGGAATTGCCTGAGTTAGAGTCATTTCGCTTCGAGCAGTTTCCAGAGGACATCGCGGAGGATCCAGTTATGGGGGAGCCGGTACATGGAGTTGCTCCCAACCTTGATCATCAGCCTGCTGATGGTGGTCAGGGTGTCCCTCAGGAGGATGAGCATGCCGGAGAGGCAGTTCCTGAAGGGGAGGAGGCTGTCGGTATACAGCCAGCACCAGTGGCTCCACTGAGAAGGAGCAACAGGGATCGTCGACCATCTACGAGATACTCGTCGGATGAGTATGTGCTATTGACTGACGGGGGAGAGCCCGAAAGTTTCGCAGAGGTTATGGAAGACGAACACAGGCAGGAGTGGATGGTGGCTATGCAGGAGGAGATGAGTTCCTTGCACACCAATTCTACTTATGATCTGGTGCGGTTGCCAAAGGGCAAGAAGGCTTTGAAGAATCGATGGGTGTTCAGAGTGAAGCAGACGGATAATGCTACTCGCCCTCGATACAAAGCGAGGCTGGTAGTCAAGGGCTACGGTCAGCGGAAAGGCGTGGATTATGATGAAATCTTTTCACCTGTCGTCAAGCATTCGTCTATTCGGGTGGTGCTAGCATTAGCAGCCAGTTTCGACTTGGAGGTCGAGCAGATGGACGTGAAGACGGCGTTCCTCCACGGTGATCTTGAGGAGGAGTTGTACATGGAGCAGTCGGAGGGATTCTGTGAGAAGGGCAAGTCACATTTGGTCTGCTGGTTGAGGAAGAGCTTGTATGGTCTGAAGCAGGCTCCGAGGCAGTGGTACAGAAAGTTCGAGTCGTTTATGGGGGAGCATGGTTATGCACGGACGACGTCGGACCATTGTGCATTTGTGAGGTATTTTGCCGATGATGATTTTATCATCTTATTGCTCTATGTTGATGATATGCTATTAGTGGGTCGGAATGCCACTAGGATAGCGGAGTTGAAGCGCCAACTGGGCGCGGCCTTCTCTATGAAGGATTTGGGCGCAGCGAAGACTATTCTTGGGATGGAGATCAGCCGAGAGAGAGAGAGTCCAAGCTGCTACACTTGTCCCAAAAGAAGTACATTCACCGGGTACTTCAGCGTTTCGGGATGGACGGGTCGAAGAAAGTGAGTTCCCCCCTCGCGGCTCACTTTAAGTTCACTGAGGAGCAGTATCCATCTACCGAGGACGAAAAGGAAGATATGGAGCGGGTTCCATATGCCTCAGCTGTGGGAAGCCTTATGTATGCCATGGTGTGTACGAGGCCAGATATTGCTCATGCAGTTGGTACGGTTAGCAGGTATCTTTCGAATCCTGGAAGGGTACACTGGAGTGCGGTCAAGTGGATTCTACGATATCTTCAGGGCACTGCTGGTTGGAGACTTTCCTTTGGTGGTGACGAGCCGAAGCTGGTTGGGTATACCGACGCTGATATGGCTGGAGATGTAGACACGAGGCGATCGACTTCAGGCTACGTGATGATGTTTGCGGGAGGAGCAGTGTCGTGGCAGTCGCGGTTGCAGAAATGTGTTGCCTTGTCGACGACGGAGGCGGAATACATTGCGGCGACGGAGGCTTGCAAGGAGCTGTTGTGGATGAAGAAGCTGTTGCAGGAAATGGGACTGAAGCAAGAGCAGTATACTTTGCTTTGCGACAGTCAGAGTGCTATCCATCTTGTGAAGAATCAGACGTTTCATAGCCGGTCCAAGCACATCGAGACTCGGTATCATTGGATACGGGATGTGGTTGAGAAGAAGGACGCGGAGCTTGAGAAGGTGCATACAGATGACAACGGAGCTGATATGTTCACGAAGATTCTACCAAGGGGAAAGTTTGAGTACTGCAGGCAGGTCGTCGGGATGACGACGTCCTCCCCATAGTTGTGAAGGGGGAGATTTGTTGGAGTGGGTGGAATTCCCAACCTATGTGGAGAAGATCCCGGAGTGCGACGAGCGCCGTCCGATGTCGGAGAAGCTCGGGAGTAGTTGTTACTGCTGCTGCTGCCCCAAAGGGGGTTCTGGACCAAGTCTGCCGAGTTCGGGCCGAACTCGGTCCCAGGCCGAGTTCTGGCCGAACTCGGTCTGGCCGTTCCAGGGTTTGGCCACCCAGTGCTGGTTGCCCCACACAGAGTTCTGGCCGAACTCTGTGTGTCGGGGGGCTGAAGCGGATTTCAGGATGAGTTTTCATCATTGGATCTAATCCAACGGTCCAGGTTGGTTGCGGGATTAGGGAGATATATTGAGTTTTCTCAACCCTAATTTATTATCGTATAATCGCATTGGACAACACAAGTTTGAGAGAGAAGGAGGCAAGAGTGCCATTACAACTTCGGAGAAGAAGACGGAGGATTAAAGGTCGCTGTTCGAAGGAGATCGTGTTCGGGTAATCTCTACTCGTCGTTCTCGCTCTTCGTAGCCTTGTAATCATTGTTCTTATCTCTGAGTGTTGTGGGAATCCGATTTGGATCGGGAGGAGTTTGTAGAGGGTGTATTTCTTCTATTCCATTAGTGTAGGCTTCTCAGGGTTGGACTCCGATCGTCCCGTGGTTTTTTTTCCGCAAGGGTTTCCACGTCAAAAATTCTCTGTGTCTGCGTGGTTGTTTTTTGTGTGCTTGTTTTTGGGTTCGTGCGTTGTTTGCTCGGTCCTCTCGCAGGTACTCTCCGGTTTGGGGAAAGGTTTCCGCGCTTCTTTCCCAACAGAATGTTGACACGGGACTTCGCGCACATATCAAAGTGTAGCATAAAATACTAAGTTCGTGATACACTGCTCCTAACTTCCACTGATCTTCTGCCACTCGTCATGATCTTATACCTCTTTTCAATAAATCACAACTTGAATTCGGTAATAATAGCTCCTAGTTGGTTAATATATAATAATAATAATATTATTATTATTATTTATTATTGGATTTTGAGTGGCATGCAGCAATATGGATACAATAAAGCTAACTTTGACTTTGATGCACCATTCATGTTGAGAAAATTTAATAATTTGCACATGGGTTGTCCTAGTCTTTAGTGAGTTTGTTTACTTAGTCATAGGAGTTTGTTTCAACCTGGATAGTGCCTACTTTCATGTTGCTTTCAGTTATGTATTAGCCTATTTATAGGCTGTTTGTTTATCAATACTCTGTAATGCAAAGTTTCCTTTCACTTCACTTTCTCTTGTCTACTCTTCTTTGCTAGTTTCTGCATCAGTGGTATCAAAGCCAGTTGGACCTGAGGTAAAAAGAAGCAGCAGCTTACTTGCAGTAGCAGGAATCAATGGCGTCCGACGGCAACAATTACGTGCAACCTGCCATTCCCCGCTTTGATGGTCACTATGATCATTGGAGCATGTTAATGGAGAACTTTCTAAGATCCAAGGAGTACTGGCAAGTCATCTCGGAAGGAATTAAGGAGCCAGCAGTTGGCACGGCAATGACGGATGCGCAACGAACGGAGTTAGAAGGGCAGCGCTTGAAAGATCTCAAGGCGAAAAATTATCTCTTTCAAGCTATTGATCGCTCAATCTTGGAAACCATTCTTTGCAAGGACACCTCCAAGCATATATGGGACTCCATGAAGAAGAAGTACCAAGGTACAGCAAGGGCTAAGAGGCAGCAGCTTCAAGCACTTCGTTCGGAGTTCGACGTGCTTCGAATGAAGTCAGGTGAATCAGTTACAGACTATTTTTCAAGAATGATGGCAATCGTTAACAAGATGCGGATCCATGGCGACAAGACAGAGGATGTTCTCGTTGTTGAGAAGATTCTTCGATCCTTGACACCAAAATTTAATTTTGTTGTCTGTTCTATAGAAGAAGCTCATGATGTTACTTTACTTTCAATTGATGAATTACAAGGTTCTTTGTTGGTTCATGAACAAAAAATTGACCAGCAGGAAAAGGAAGAGCAAGCATTGAAGGCCTTATCAGAAATTCAATTTACACCCAACAGAGCTGATAGAGGACGAGGAAGATGCAGAGGTCGAGGTAGAGGAGGCAGAAACAACAATGATCATGGGAACCAACAACAAAATTATCATCATCAAGAGAGTCAATTTCGAGGAAGAGGCAGAGGACGTGGAGGCCACTACTCAACAACTTATAGATCAAAGTCAGCAGACAAGTCCAATGTTGAGTGTTACAGATGTCATAGGTATGGCCATTATAAATCAGAATGTCAAACTAGTTTGAATAAACAAAGTGGAGATCAAACTAACTTTGTAGAAAAAGAAGAAGAGGTGTCTCTTTTGATGGTGTGTCACGTGAAGGAAGAAACTCAACAAAACATGTGGTATTTAGATACTGGCTGCAGCAACCATATGTGTGGAGAGAAGGAGGCATTTTCTGACTTGGATGAATCCTTTCGCAGCTCCGTTAAGTTTGGTGACAACTCTACAATTTCTGTTATGGGAAAAGGAAAGGTAACAATCCAAACCAAAGGAAATTCCACACACACTATTGCTAATGTTCTTTTTGTGCCAGAGTTAAAGACCAACTTGCTTAGTGTGGGTCAGTTACAAGAAAAAGGATACGAGATTTTTATCAAAGATGGAGTATGTCGGATTCAAGACACAAAGTTGGGTTTAATTGCTCAAGTTACCATGACGGCGAATCGTATGTTCCCACTTTATCTCCACAACATAGCTCATTCATGCTTCTCAGCAAAATTAAAAGATGAGGCATGGCTATGGCACTTTCGCTATGGGCATCTGAATTTTGGCGGATTGAGAACACTACAACAAAAGAACATGGTGACAGGGCTTCCTCAAATTACAGCCTCTTCTCAAGTTTGTGAAGAATGTGTTGTTAGCAAACAACACCGTAATCAATTCCCACAAGGAAAATCTTGGAGAGCGAAGAAAGCATTGGAGCTTGTTCATTCCGACATTTGTGGGCCAATAACACCACATTCTAATGGAGGTAAAAGATATATAATTACCTTCATTGATGATTATAGTCGTAAGATATGGGTTTATTTTTTGCAAGAAAAATCTGAAACCTTTGTAGCTTTTAAAAGTTATAAAGCGCTTGTTGAGAAAGAAGTTGGCAACCCAATAAAAGTTCTTCGCACGGATCGCGGTGGAGAATATAACTCACATGAATTTGCAAATTTTTGTGAAAATCATGGAATCAAAAGACAACTTACAGCAGCTTATACACCCCAGCAGAATGGTGTATGCGAGAGGAAGAACCGCACTATTATGAATATGGTGCGAAGTCTTTTGACAACAAGTGGCATTCCTAAAAGTTTCTGGCCTGAAGCAGTTAATTGGAGCATTCATATATTGAATAGAAGTCCCACACTTGCTGTTCAAAATATGACACCCGAGGAAGCATGGAGCGGAAGGAAACCTACTGTAAGTCATTTCCGTATCTTTGGATGTGTTGCCTATGCCCATATTCCAGATGAGAAGAGGAGGAAGCTAGATAACAAGGGAGAAAAATGCATTTTTCTTGGTGTTAGTGATAAGTCAAAAGCTTATAAACTATACAATCCTAGCACCAAGAAAATTGTCATTAGTCGTGATGTGGTATTTGATGAAGAAGGCACCTGGTCGTGGAATCAAAATGGTGTTAAAGAAAATATTCTAGCAGATTTTGATAATGAGGAGAAAGACGAGCAACCTATAGAGAATGAGCGAGAAGAGGAAGTCACTCAAAATGTTCCAATAACGGATCAAAGCCCACCTGTAGCTGAAGCACAAACTCAAAATGTTCCAATAGCAGATCAAAGCCCACTCGCAGCTGAATCACAAAGGCCTCAACGAGTACGAAGAAGACCAGCATGGATGACTAATTATGAGGTAACTGGAGTTGACCAAGGTGATGACCCACTTACACATTTTGCTCTGTTTTCAGATTGTGATCCTACCATTTTTGAAGTAGCTGTCAAAGAACCAAAATGGAGAAAGGCTATGGATGCTGAAATTACATCCATTGAAAGAAATAATACATGGGAGCTATGTGATCTTCCAAAAGGGCATAAGACAATTGGTGTGAAGTGGGTTTACAAGACAAAGCTGAAAGAGAATGGTGAGGTTGACAAACACAAGGCACGCCTGGTAGCTAAGGGAGCTGCCATCGCAATCACCAATCTGATTGTATCATGTCTTGCAACTGGAGCAAAGACTTCTTTATAATCAACACCAAACTCATGGCCTATCTTCCAGTTGGACGTGAAATCAGCTTTCCTCCATGGAGATTTGAAAGAAGAGGTATTTATCGATCAACCTTCTGGTTATATTAAACTTGGCAATGAGCATAAAGTGTATAAGTTAAAGAAAGCTCTATATGGATTAAAACAAGCTCCACGGGCTTGGTATAGTCGTATAGAAACTTATTTTTTGAAGGAAGGATTTCAAAAATCTCCTTATGAACATACACTTTTTATAAAGATTGAAGATGGAGGAAAGATGCTCATTGTTTGCTTATATGTAGATGATTTAATCTACACTGGAAATAATACAGTCATGTTTGAAAATTTTAAGAAATCTATGATGGCTGAATTTGACATGTCTGATCTTGGCATGATGCATTATTTTCTTGGCATTGAAGTGGTGCAGTCTTCTACTGGAATTTTTATTTCTCAAAAGAAGTATGTGCGAGAAATTTTGGACAGGTTTCAAATGAAGGATTGTAATCCTGTAAATACTCCATCTGAGTTCGGTATGAAGCTAAATAAAGATAATGGAGGAAAGAAGATTGACGGCACTCTTTACAAGCAAATAGTAGGAAGTTTAATGTATTTGACAACAACAAGACCTGATATAATGCATGCTGTTAGTGTGATTAGCAGGTACATGGAATGTCCTACGGCGATTCATCTCTTGGCTGCAAAAAGGATTTTTCGTTACTTGCAAGGTACTAAGGAGTTTGGGCTCTTCTACAAGAACGGAGAAAAGTCGGATCTGTTTGGGTTTACAGATAGTGATTATGCAGGAGATGTAGATGATCGAAAAAGTACATCTGGGTATGTATTCATGATGGGGACAGGAGCTGTTTCATGGTCATCAAAAAAGCAACCTATTGTCACGTTATCATCCACCGAAGCTGAATATGTTGCTGCAACAGCTTGTGCTTGTCAAGCTATTTGGCTAAAGAAAATCCTTAAAGAGTTGCATTTCAAGGAGGATGGACCTACTCAGATTTTTTGCGACAACAATTCAGCAATAAAGCTTTCCAAAAATCCAGTTTTACATGGTCGAAGCAAACATATAGATGTGAAGTACCATTTCTTGAGGGATCTCACGAAAGATGGAGTCATTAATCTTATTTACTGCAGAAGTGATGACCAGCTCGCAGATATTCTAACCAAGCCCCTCAAGTTTCCTGCATTTCAGAAGCTCAGGAAGCTACTTGGTGTTTGTACTTCAAATGTTTCATTTTGAAAGTTCAACTCTTATTAAACTGGATGTTATGTCTGGAACATCAGTTTAAGGGAGGGATTGTTGAGAAAATTTAATAATTTGCACATGGGTTGTCCTAGTCTTTAGTGAGTTTGTTTACTTAGTCATAGGAGTTTGTTTCAACCTGGATAGTGCCTACTTTCATGTTGCTTTCAGTTATGTATTAGCCTATTTATAGGCTGTTTGTTTATCAATACTCTGTAATGCAAAGTTTCCTTTCACTTCACTTTCTCTTGTATACTCTTCTTTGCTAGTTTCTGCATCAATTCATTCATGAACTTGTAAGCACATGGTCTCAAGTTGCTCTGAGTGGATGCAGGTCATCGTCGAGGAGCGTTAAAGAATATGATGGGTTGGTTGTAATTTTGTCAGGACACGAAGAAATCGCTGTCCGATTCTGCTTCTACATTGATATGACTATTGGCTGCAGAACTATGCCGCTCTCTTTTGTAGACCAATAGTAAGTATTACGGAGTATGAACATGTTTAACATGTTCATACTTTTGTAGATGGGATGCAAGTCATCATAGAATTACTACATGTGGAAGCCGTGGAGGAAATCCAAACAAAAAACTTAAAAGAGACGTTTGGTATGCATTAATATTTTCCCGGAAAAAGTTTAGATATAAATTGTATTTCTTTGTTTAATTTATGTTAAAAAGAATTATTTTTATAAATTATAAATAACTTGTGCATAATTCTTGAGAATATGTGGATTTTTTTTGTCCGAATAAATTTATTTTGTTGCTTTTCTAATTTTATTTTCTTTCATTTTAAAAATATTTTTCTCTTTTTTTTCAAATTATATCATTTTTTAATAATGTTTTTATTTTCACTTTATTCTTTTCTTTTTTAATAATATTTTGGTATATTATAATTTGTAATATTTTTTTAAGAATGTCCTTTTTTCAATCATTTTTTATTTTTAGATTTTTTAAAGTATTTATATACTCACTAAATATAAAAATATAATTTTATAGAAAGTTTAATAAAAAAAAATAAAATTTTCGAAAATATATAGTTTTTAATTATATAGTAATTCGTATTCAAAACGCTCTCTAATGGTGAATAAAAAAAGGAAAAAGTAGGATTTATTTTTCTTCCATATGGAGATTTCTTTCCCTTTGTGTTTGGTAGCAATGATGAAAAAGAGAAGAAATGTACTTTCCTTTGTTTGTTTGATGTGGAAGAATAGTGGAAGGAAAGTAAAAAAAAACATAGGGTTTACCAATTCTATCCTCAACTAAAAATACTTATTTACCATTTGATTTCATAAATAATTTTTAAATAATACATTCATATGAGGGTATAATTGTTAATTAATAGAAGCCTTTACTTTTTCTCCCACTTTTGGGGGGAATGAATTTATTAGGTTAAGAGAGAAAAGTAATAACTCCCATTTTTCTTCCTTTTTTATTTTTCTTCCATATCAAACAAGAGAAAATTAATCTTTTCCTCTACTTTTCCGCCATGTCCTCGTTTGTTTCGCGAAAATAAAGGAAATAAAATTGATTCTATGATATTTTTTATCCATTGAAAAATTACAATTCAAATCAATTTTCTTTCCGGTGTTTAGAAAAACCAAAGAAATTATGAGAGAAAGTGAATCCTTAGAGGAGGAAAATGAATCCTTAGGTTGGTTGAAGGAACCACTTTCTCCCATATGTTCTCTTCTTGGGAATCAAATTTATTGTCTTCTTATTTCTTTTGGCATCCAAACAAAGAAAAAAAATTACTTTATTTTTCCAAGGCTCTAATTTCGCAAACCAAACGTGACCTAAGTGATTGTTTAAGGGATGGTGTATGGATATGTAATATTATTTGGATAATTAGAAATACAAACGAATGAGCAAATTGATTTACGAGGTTCTTGATTTCCTCGTTCATAAATTTTGTCATCACTAATCACTTTTATCCTCCTCATGGTCTGAATTCTTGGAGCTGGATTCAACTTAGATTCTTCTTAGAATTTTCATTTTGTATAATACAAATATTTTTTTAAATAAAACTACTGTTACTAAAAGAGATGAGATGAACAAGTTTTATGGACCATAATTTTAAGAAACATTATTGGGAACACATTCTAAGTTAGTTACTTCCCAATGTTCCCATGCATTTTTTACTATTACACGAGAGCAGCTTGCAAATAAAGTATTGCATGAGCCAACAAAATTTGAAATGTTTTTTTTTTTCAACAATATTTAGAGATAATTATATAAGTAATTAATAGAAAACGGATATGAAGAGGCTAGTTTAATTATAACACCAATAAAAGAGGGCTAATTAGAGTTTAGATCTAGATTTTATATCAACATAGAGTTTAAGCTCTACCATATCTAACTGAAAATTTTGGACATTATATTTTATTTATTTATTTTATTCTATTATATCCTTATTTTTAACTTGTATTAGTTGTTGCCCTTTATTCATACTCAGGATATAGTAGGAAAAGTAAAATATAAAATCATGACACAAAATTTTAAATTAGAATGTTAGAACTTAAACTCTAAATTGGTATAAAATCTAAGGTCCAAACATTAATTAGCCCAATAAAATAATAATATATTTTTTATTAGTTTACTTGCGTACAAATAAATTTTTTTTAAAAAGAAAAAAAAAATCGAACACTTTGCCTCTCTTAATGTAAAATTTTCCAATCAATTAAAAATTACTCAATCTACTTTTTCTTTACTCTTTTCATGATTGTTTTAATATTAAACGTTCTAGTTCTTCTATTTGGGTTTGGATATTTCGGGAAAAGTTCCACACCTATTGGGCTAGCCCGGTCCTGACTGAACCCAGTCAAATCCGCCCATGGTTGGCTCAGATCCACTAAACACCTTGACATGCATCTAATCAAAGTCAAACATACATACAATAAGAGGTTGTGTTGCACACAGTACGGACACGACAGCTATTTTGGTGTCTCCTAATGTATTTCTGAGTATTTGAGATATGTCCAATACGTATTCAACACAAATCTCGACCCTAATTTTTGGAGTAACCGTGCACACAGAGGCCCTCGGCCCCAAAATTGCTACGTAACGGACACGGCCTCTCTTAGCGCGCCTACATTAACACGACACGATCCAGAAACGGCGACACGGATCCGGTACATGTTTTTGGCGTCTCCTTGTAAGATTTGGAGCGTCCATGCGTGCCCGTTGCGTGTTCGACACGAGAGGACACGGCGCGTATCTACGGACTGTCAAGATCTCAAAACCACGAGAAATTGGAACCCACTCGAATTCCAAATCGAGATCTAACCCTAGGAAAGATCCGAGTAATTAATTCTTGAGCAAATGGATCAGGAAAACAGAAACATAACAATATTAAAAAAATGCCAGAAAATAGGAATTTCAAGGAATGCTCGAATAAATGAAATCAACAAAGTACCGTTGAATAAATCTCCCGCCTATGAGATGAGATAGAGGGAGAGGTGTTTGTTGCATGCCATAGAAGAACCAAAGAGAGCTTACATTGCCATAAATAGCATGGCAGTGGTACTGGAATTAATTTTTTTTCCCCCAATTATTTTTTTATTCAATTTTGGGTACATAAACTTAAATAGAAACTTGCAAGTGATTATGACACCTGTTACTATTTTTACATTTAGGTTATTAACTTTTTCTGATTAGGTCCTTGGAAAAAATTAAGGGTTTATATGTAGTATGTACTAGTAAATGCACGTGCTTTGTACGTATAATAAGAATATTATCCAATTATAGATAAATATTTTTTTTCTAACTCATGTGGTTAAGATGGAAGTTATTCTTCTTGTTTGCCCAAGTTCAATCCTTCATGTTGACAAATTTAAACTTTTTTCAACAAAATTTTACACAATTTAATTTTTTTTGAAATAAAATGGACTGTGATATTATGACGGCTTAGACGGCTCAAAAGTGAGCTATTTTGAAGCCTCATTATATAGTGGAAGATGTAATCCAATTCCAAAGACTATTTATGATTGAGTCTTTAAAATTAAGAAGTCGTGAGTTCCTCTAGGATTTTTGAAAAACTATTCAGTGGGACGAGACCAGACGTGTCGTTGATGAGGATTGAATCTTTTCCAATAGCATAATGACATATTATTTTCTATTTTTTCTCTAATTTATCTGAGTGGTGTGTTATTATGGTATTTGAGGGGACTCAAGGTTCATCACTACCACGTGGTGAGGCCTAACTTGACTAAAGGAAGATTAAAATTCTATATAAATCACAAGATATAAAGAGATCCCATGGAGAAATAGGATCCAAAATAAATTATTTCCATGTTATTGCGAAACTAGAATAATTTATAAATGTTTACACAATGCATACAAATTTTACTATGTTACATTTAGAGAATAAAATTTGAAAAAATTACAAACAGAGAACTGAAATGTCCAATATGTTTCAATTGAAATCCATCACTAAACTGTCAATTCCTTACCAGACCACAGACTAAAAATTAAAATGAATGAAAAAAACATGTACACATAAAACGTCTTTACTATGGACTTTTTTAACACATAAACGTCCTTCCTATACAAAATAAATCTTACAACAACAAAACATCCTTAGTAAAATATTTTTCTTTGTAAACTTTATAGAGAACTGGAACGAGAGATATTTTAGCACACGTATAGTGATGTTGTAGTTCGATTTGTTAGAAGATATGTTTGTGGATGGAAGTTCTGGAGTTCAAATTACAGTAGAAGCATCATTATACATCTCGCCGAAATTTCTCGTTATTCACTATAAAACTTATAAAACAAAAAAAATTTAAAAGAAAAAAAAAGAAAAATGTACTAAGGGCATTTTTTTTTCGTTGGCAGATTTATTTTGCACACGAAACATCCTTAGTGGTGGTATTTATGTTGTTAAAAAAATATAAAACTACCATAACAAGAGCATATTTTGCATCTATTTTTTGTTTTTTTTTGTGTGGTTTAGCGGAGAATCGGAGGTTCATTAGAAGATATGTTTGTGGATGGAAGCTCTTTTTTTTCTAATATATAACTAGTAATGTGTGCCCAAAAAAAGTTAAAAAAATTATTATAAAAAGTTGTCATTCCTAGAAATTGAACTAGCAAGCAAAAAAAATAGCTCCCACCTTAACCACATGAGTTAGAATTAGTTAGTTATAAATAAATTATATTATATAGTTAAATACTTAGTTAATGCTTTAATAGTTAGTAGAGTATTTAGGTAGTCATTTAATTATCTTATTATTATTTTTTAATATATTTAAATGGTTTATAATATATATACGGCTAACGGCTTATTTTTGAACTGTTTAGAAGATAATAATAATAATAATAATTGAATTTTGAGTGGCATAGAGAGAGCAATAAGGATACAATAAAGCTAAAATTTGACTTTGATGCACCAATCATTCATGAAGTTGTAAGCACACCAATCATTCATCGTCGAGGAGGGTTAAGGAATATAATTGGTTAGGGTTAGCTGCAAAACCATGCTGTCCGATTTTGCATGTACATGGATGCAAATCATCGTCGAGGAGCGTTAAGGAATATAATTGGTTAGGGTTAGCTGCAAAACCATGCTGTCCGATTTTGCTTGTACATGGATGCAAATCATCGTCGAGGAGCGTTAAAGAATATAATTAGTTAGGGTTAGGGTTAGCTGCCAAACCAAGCTGTACTCTCTTTTTTATCAAGTTTCGATAACATTTTTAAATTTATTTTTTTTAATATTTATTGATTGTTGATCATAATTTTTAAAGTAAAAAAAATTATTAATTATTCTTAACATCTGTCCTTAAGGCACATGTTAACAAAATCTTATTACATAGATTGAACATGCCCGAGGCCGTGGAGGAATCCAAAAAAAAAAACAACTTAAATAGAGGTTTGATATGCATAATTTTGCTAACAAATTTAGATCTGGAAATTGCTGAGAAACCCAATTTCGGGGTTGGGTTGTATGAAAAACCCACCCGCAAGATAGGTTTTATGAAATGTTCAGAATTATATAATTTCACGTCAAATATTCAAAGATTCACTTTAGATGCTCTGTGTTTACAAAATTAATACCATAACTACCCCTCCGCACAAACTCAGATCTGGATTGTGATTCTCTTCTTCTTCTTCACGAGAGATCTGAATTCCATTGCTCTCATCTTCAGCAGAGATCGCAAAGATCGTTCGTAGTTCACCATGCTTTTTTTTCAGTCGAACTCCGATCATCGCTCATCTTCTTCTTCTTTTTCTTCTTCTCCGACAATTAGGTCAATTATAGAGAGAAGATCTTCTTCTTCTTTTCCATAAGAGTTAGCATCGTTTTGAAAGAAGAACGAAAACTCTTGAATCTTTATTCATGTCAAATTTTTTTCCACAAAACAAAAAAAATAAAAAATTAGGTTTCTGTCAACTATTCTCCGTCGATATCACACGAAGAATAGTCATTCTCCTGCATTTTTAACAAGGAGAATGTCATTCTCCGTGTTGAATGGCATTCTCCGTGTTTCTAACACGGAGAATGGCCATTCTCCTGTGTTTTAACATTTGAATGACCATTCTTCGTGTCATTTAACACGGAGAATGTCATTCTCCGTGTTATTTAGCACGAAGAATGGCCATTCTCCGTGTAATTTAGAAACAGAGAATGACATTCTCTGTACTAAATTACACGGAGAATGATCATTCTCCTACGTTTTAACACTGGGAATAACCATTCTCCGTGTAAATTAACACGGAGAATGTCATTCTCCGTTTTAATTAAGACGGCGAATGTCATTCTCCGTTTTATTTAACACGGAGAATGCCATTCTCCGTGTTTCTAACACGGAGAATGGTCATTCTCCTGCGTTTTAACACTGGAATGACCATTCTCCGTGCTAAATTACACGGAGAATGGTCATTCTCCGTTTTATTTAACACGGAGAATGGCATTCTCCGTTTTATTTAACACGGATAATGACATTCTTCGTGTTTCTAATACGGAGAATGGCCATTCTCTTGCGTTTTAACACTGTAATGACCATTCTCCGTGTAAATTAAGACGGAGAATGACCATTCTCCGTGTAATTTAGTACGGAGAATGGCCATTCTCCGTGTAAATTAAGACGGAGAATGCCATTCTCCGTGTTACTAACACATAGAATGACTATTCTCCGTGTAAATTAAGACGGAGAATGACATTCTCCGTGTTACTAACACGGAGAATGGCCACCATCATGCGAAATTAACATTTTTCGTGTTCTAACACGGAGAATGACCATTCTCCTGCATTTTATGGTCAGTTGAAACTTTGAAGGGCCATAACTTTTGACTGGGAGGTCGAAACGAGGTCCGATTTGTCCCAAAATGAGCGTATCTTCGAGGAGGCTGAAAGTAACTGCTTCTCCGTTAGGCGGCCTTTCAAAATTTTAGAATCGCAAAAAAATGATGTTTGGACCTCCGTTTTAGCACTTTTGTCGTTTGTCTCGGTCTTTCCGAAAATTTTCGATGAGTTTTTGAAATTTTTTTTGGAGAAAACCTAGATTCGAAAGTGAGCAGCGTATTGAAGAAGATGAAGTATCGAAACGTTTTTTTTTAAGAGTAGTTTCGTGGGTGTTTTCAATAAATTAGAAGAAAGAGCAAAAAGGTCATTCGGAACTCTCTTTATATATTTTTTGCTAATTCTGGGCACGCGTAAATGTTATTGTGCGGTGGATTTTTTATAAAACTTTTTCGTTTTTTGGGCATTTCATAAATTCCCCCAATTTAGATATAAATTGTATTTCTACAATTGACATATGTTATAAAAAAATTATATTCATAAATTACAAATATTCAGATAAATAACTTGTGCATAAATTATGTTAATTATATGACTTAAGAATATGTGGGTTTATTTTGATCAAATAAAAAATTTGTTGTTTTTTTCCCATTTTTTAAAGATTTTTCTCTATTTTCCTCCATTATTATTTTTTAGAATTTTTTTTCATTTGTTTAAGATTTTCTTTTACTATTTTATTCCTTTTTTTAATAACTAAAAATTGCTGAGAAATTCAATTTCGAGGTTGGTTTTTATGAAAAATTCACCTGCAGGATGGGTTTTATGAAATGCCCAGAATTATATATTTTTACGTTAAATATTCTAAGATTTCCTTTAGATGCTCTGTATTTCCAAATTAATACCATAACTGCCCCTCCGCACAAACTCAGATTTGGATTGTGATTCTCGTCGCCTTCTTCTTCTTCTTCACGAGAGATCTGAATTTCATTGCTATCATCTTCAGCAGAGATCGCAAATATCGTTCGTAGGTCACCGTGCTTTTTTTTTTTCCAGTCGAACTCCGATCATCGCTCATCTTCTTCTTCTTCTTCTTTTCCGACAATTAGGTCAATTATGGAGAGAAGATCTTCTTCTTCTTTTCCATAAGAGTTAGCATCATTTTGAAAGAAGAACGAAAACCCTTGAATCTTTATTCATGTCAAATTTTTTTACAGAAAACAAAAAAATAAAAAAATTAGGTTTCTGTCAACTGTTCTCCGTCGATATAACACGAAGAATAGTCATTCTCCTGCTTTTTAACAAGGAGAATGTCATTCTCTGTGTAAATTAGACATTCTCCGTGTTACTAAAACGGAGAATGGCATTCTCCGTGTTTCTAACACGGAGAAGAGAATGACCATTCTCCTGTGTTTTAACATTTAAATGACCATTTCCCGTGTCATTTAACACGGAGAATGGCCATTCTCCGTGTAATTTAGCACGGAGAAAGACCATTCTCCGTGTTAAATGACACGGAGAATGGTCATTCTCCTACGTTTTAACACTGGGAATGACCAACACGAAGAATGACCATTCTCCTGCGTTTTAACACTGGAATGACCATTCTCCATGCTAAATTACACGGAGAATGACCACTCATTCTCCGTGTAAATTAAGACGAAGAATGACCATTCTTCGTGTAATTTAGCACGAAGAATGGTCATTCTCCGTGTAAATTAAGACAGAGAATGCCATTCTCCGTGTAATTTAGCACGGAGAATGGCATTCCCCGTGTAAATTAAGACGGAGAATGTCATTCTCTGTGTAAATTAAGACGGAGAATGCCATTCTCCGTGTAATTTAGCACGGAGAATGCCATTCTCCGTGTAAATTAAGACGGAGAATGCCATTCTCCGTGTAAATTAAGACGGAAAATGCCATTCTACGTGTTACTAACATGGAAAATGACCACACTCATACGAAATTAACATTCTTCGTGTTCTAACACGGAGAATGATCATTCTCTTGCATTTTATGGTCATTTGAAACTTTGGAGGACCATAACTTTTGACTGAGAGGTCGAAACGAGGTCCGGTTTGTCGCAAAATGAGCGTATCTTCGAGGAGTCTAAGATTAACTGCTTCTCTTTTCTAAAGTTTGGAATCGCAAAAAAATGATGGTGTTTGGACCTCCGTTTTATCACTTTTGCCGTTTGTCTCGGTCTTTCCGAAATTTTCCGACGAGTTTTTGAAGATTTTTGAGGAGAAAACCTAGATTTGAAAGTGAGCAGCGTATGAAAGAAGATGAAGTATCGAAACATTTTTTTAAGAATAGTTTCGTGGGTGTTTTCAATAAATTAGAAGGAAGGGCAAAAAGGTCATTCGGAACCCTCTTTATATATTTTTTGCTAATTCTGGGCACGCGATGAAATGTTATTGCACGGTGGATTTTTCATAAAACTTTTTCGTTTTTTGGACATTTCATAAATTTTGCCTTTTAATAATGACCTTTTTTTTGTTTTGAATCATTTTTTAGTTTTTTCCTCTTAAATATTTATATATTCATCAAACATGGAAAATAATTTTCTAGAAAAGCTATTTAAAAAATTTTAAATTTTCGAAAATATAGCACTTCTGACTAAATATTATTCTGCATACTAAACCATGTCTGAGTGATTATTTTTATCTGGATATGTAATATTATTTGGATAATTAGAAATGCAAACGAATGAGCAAATTGATTTGCGAGGTTGTTGATTTTCCTCGTTCATGAATTTTCTCTCTTTTTTATCCTCCTCATGGTCTGAATTCTTGTTGCATGCTAGGTAGCTGGATTCAACTTAGATTCTTCTTAGAATTTTCACTTTGTATAATACAAATAAAAAAAAAGTTTTATAAAACTTCTGTTCCTAAAAGAGAGGAGACGAACATATTTTATGGACCATAATTTCAAGAAACATGATTGGGAGCATATTCTAGTTACTAGTTAGTTACTTCCCATGCATTTTTTTTACGGAAATTTTCACATAAAGCATTAAAATTTTATGAAATTCCACGTAGAGCACAAGGTTTCAAAATATTATATCTGAAGCACAAGAACGCCCTTAGGAAGGGCGTTCTTCTTTTAAAATTAATTTCCCTCCCATCCTCCGTCATCCACCGTTAGTCTTCAAACTCCGTTAAAAAAAAAAGAAAAAAAAGAAAGGAAAACGCCCTTGCGAAGGGCGTTCTCTTTCTGACGTCCGACGTTGGCAGCAGCAGCTCGTTTCCTCTATATGTCTATCCTCCGATGTTAACTCGTACATCACTGACGTCGCATACGAACCCCTACTTCCGACGAGCGGTGCGCGTGAAGCTGTCAACCTGCGCCTACGCAGGAGTCCACACGCACGCGCGCGCCTCCTCGGTTAGCCGGCCCCTCACTTGACCTCCCTCTACCTACTTAGCCCCAGCCGATCTCCTCCCCTCCTCTCAGCACCCCCGCCGAAGCCCAGCGCCTGGAGCACACCGCCCGCAGACGAACCACTGTGGGCGCCTGACCCGCTGCAGCGCCTCCTTGGCTGCGCTTCGCCACCACTGCTCGCAGCCATCCCGTCCCCGACCACCGTCCTCCGCAAGCCTCCACGCCGACGCGGTGCATCGCAGCCACCTCTACCCGGACCGTCGTGGCCGCGCCGCGTGACCCACAACTCCACCGGTCGGAGCACTCAAGAGGTGAGATGCTCACTCTCTTTCTCTCTTCCTCTTTCTCATTTAATTCTACTGGTTTCCTTTCCTCGCCTTATTGTTATGATGCTCTATTTTGGGAAAAAAGAGAACAACCGTCTCTTCTTTGCTATTAAATGAGTCAAAGCTGCTGCTGCCAACAGCGGAGGAAGGAGAACGCCCTTTGCAAGGGCGTTCTCCTATTTTTTTAATTTTTTTTAATTTTTTTTGGGACTAACGTCCTTTACAGAAATATATATTTAATTTATATTTTAAGGAGAACGTCCTTACCAAGGGTGTTCTTATGCTGTGAGCAACCAAAAAAAAAAAAAAATGCTGAGAGCAACCACGCGTCACAAGAAAGCGCCACGTGTCGCAGTAGCCCGCGCCCGTGTCAGAAAACGCCCTTAGGAAGGGCGTTTTCCGTCTGACACTTCTGACAAAACGTCCTTCCAAAGGGCGTTTTCCTTTCTTTTTTTTCTTTTTTTTTAACGGAGTTTGAAGGCTAACGGAGGATGACGGAGGATGGGAGGGAAATTAATTTTAAAAGAAGAACGCCCTTCCTAAGGGCGTTTTTGTGCTTCAGATATAATATTTTAAAACTTTGTGCTCTACGTGGAATTTCATAAAATTTTAATGCTTTATGTGAAAATTTCCGTTTTTTTTACTATCACATGAGAGCAGCTTGCAAATAAGTATTGCATGTAACAACAAAATTTGAAATTGTTTTTTCTCAACAATATTTAGAGATAAGTATATAAATAATTACTAATGTATAAAAAAAAAAATATGAAATGGTAATCCAATGGAGACACATAATAAAAGAGAGCTAATTAATTAGAGTTTAGATCCTGAAGTGTTTAAGTCTTAACATATTCAATTGAAATTTTTTGACACTGTATTTTTATTTCTTATTTCTTTTTCCAATTATACCCTTATGTAATTCCAGTTTGTATTAGCTGTTGCCCTTGTACTCATATTAAGGGTATAATAGAAAATGAAAATCAAAGATCAAATATTTTGGTTGGACATGTTAGAGCTTAAACTCTTAATTTGTAGGATCTAAACGCTAATTAGTCCAATAAAAAATGGAAGAAGCATAATTTGATCCGACCTCGTTTGGTTCCCAAGGAAGAAATAAAATCAATTATTTGCTTTTTTCATAGACATTAATAAAAAAATACAATTTCCATTGGAAAAAAAAAAAAGATGTTTGAAAATGCCAATAATGCAGTTAGAATACATTTTTTTAGCAGGGATAGTTTAGTCCTAATTTTTGAAATAAATGTAGAAAATTTGAAGAGAAAGTGAACAAAAATACTATTTGGCTCCCAAAAAATTTGGATGATGCCATCTCTCATTATGTGGCATATGACGTGGTTGATGATATGACAAAATTAAATATTAAACACTAAAATTAATATTAAAATTAACATTAACATTAAAATTAATATTAACATTAAATTAAAGTCAGCATTAACATTAAAATTAATATTATCATAAATATTAATATTAACATTAACATTAATTAACATTATATTATTTTAACATTAAAATTAATATTAACATTAAATTAAAATTAGCATTAACATTAACAATAAAAAAATTTAGGTAATTAATTTTTTTTGGTTAAAATATGACATGTCAGTTGCCATGTCAGATGCCACATAATAGAAGATGACAAAAAAAAATGCAGCCAAATAGCATAATTGGAAAGTGAATCCTTGGGGTGGGTGAGTGAATCATTCTCCTATTTTGTTTTTCTTTGGGGACCATTTTTATTTAGAAAACTTTTCACTTTCATCCCACTTATTATATGAATTTGTACTATACATCACAATTTTAAGTTTATTAGACTTACATTCCACTTTTTGTCACGAAAAATATTTATTTTGTCATAAAAAATATTTATTTTGTAATGAAAAATGTAATGTAAGCCTAACAAAATTTGAACGTGGGATGTAAGTATAAATATATATTAATAATGGGATGAAAAGTCAAAAAATCTCTATGCTCTTTTTTTTTTTCTTTCATCAAAACATATAAAATGAATGACTTGTTTGATGGGGGAATGTTTTTTGTTTTGTTTGTGTAATGGAGGGCAATTTATGTACTCTCCAGCCCAGAAAGGTACATAAACGGCCCAAATAATTTTTGAAGTGTACTTGCTAATGGATATGCATCCAACTGGCCCAAATATTTTAGATTTGGGCTTGTATAACGATTGAAGAAATCTAATGCTTACGGCAACATTGCCTCAAAAATGGCAAAATCAAACGAACCAGGTCAACCTAGCATTAGGGGTATTCGTTTTGTACCGAAATCCGAATCTAATGGAGCTTAATAAGAGATTATGTTCGGTTTTGAAAATACTAAAAAAAATTATTCGATTTCGGTTTTGGTTTTGAGTTTCCGTTTCGATCCAAATCCAAATCAAATGACTTGTCAATTATATAAATACTCTCAATTATATGCACATGTTGTAATTATAATGTGTATATTTGAAAAGCAACAATTCTACTTATGTGTTTTAAAATCAAACTTTAGTAATTTAACAACTAATATAACTTTACGCAAATACAATAAATATGTACATAAAAATTATAATTTTTAATATCATTTAACCACAATTTTAAGTAATTTGGTCTACCTATTATATAATATAAATAATCCAATCAAACAAAGAGAATAAACTAAATCGTTATTCGATTTGTTCGATTTTGGTTTTAACTAATTTGGGATCGATTTTAATTTTAGATTTTTAGAATTTTAATTTATTTCGCTTTGACTATTTTGTTTCGAATGAAATCGAATAGAACGAAATCTTACCTCTCCCAGCATGGTTGTTTGACAACTATGTAATTGATCTCTTTCTTAACTATACTCAAAGCAAATGACAAGACATTTCACTTTTAAGCCGTTTCTGAAACTTGTGCATCTCTACGAACTTTGTGAAACTAAGCATCTATGCAACTCAACTACTTTCACAATGAACTTGTCCCTCTGGAATTTGGATTAACTGGACTTAAATGACTACTAAATTCCTAGCGGATACTCATATTTCGGAGAAATTTATGAAATGTCCAAAAATTGTAAAAAATTTATATAAAATCTACAACAAAATAATATTTCATCGCGTGCCCAGAATTATCTATTAATATATAAAAGCGGGTTCCGAATGACCTTTTTGTCCTTCTTTCTTATTTTTTTCCAAAAAAATTCGAACCCTGCTATTCAAAAACAAAAAGCAAAAAAACGTTTCGTACTCTCTCTTCTTCGATAAGCCGATCAGTTTCTCCTCCAAAATCTAGGATTTCTCCAAAAATCTTCAAACGTTTCTCCAAAATTTAGGGTTTCTCCTCCAAAAATCTTCAAACTTTCCTCTCATTCGAGATATTCGCACAATGTCGTCACAATCAAAAATATTATCAAATCAAGAAGCAGATAATAAAAAAGGGAGTGACGGAGAATCATCATCATCAAATCCAAAAGAGAATGACGGAGGATCAAAGAAACGGATAAGTAAAAAAATTACATATAAGGAGAAGAAGCCTGCTACCCAAAAAGAAGGTATAACTTTAACTTATTTTCATGATTCGTTGATCATTCTCCGTGTTAAATTTCACTAAGAATGGTCTTGATCATTCTCCGTTTTAATTTACAGGGAGAATGACATTCTCCTTGTAAATTTACAGGGAGAATGACATTCACCGTGTCGATTTAACACGGAGAATGACATTCTCCTTGTAAATTTACAGGAAGAATGACATTCTCCGTGTCGAATTAAAACGGAGAATGTCATTCTCCGTGTCGATTACGGAGAATGACATTCTCCTTGTAAATTTACAGGGAGAATGACATTCTCCGTGTAATTTAAAACGGAGAATGTCGAAACATTCTTCGTGTAATTTAAAACGGAGAATAGCATTCTCCGTGTCGATTTATAGGAAGAATGACATTCTCTAAATTTACAGGGAGAATGACATTCTCCTTGTAAATTTACAGGAAGGATGACATTCTCCGTGTCGATTTAAACGGAGAATGACATTCTTCCTGTAAATTTACAGGGAGAATGTCATTCTCCGTTTCGAATTAAAACGGAGAATGTCATTCTCCGTGTCGATTGACACGTAGAATGACATTCTCCTTGTAAATTTACAGGAAAAATGACATTCTCCGTGTAATTTAAAACGGAGAATGACATTCTCCGTGTCGATTTAAACGGAGAATGACATTCTCCGTGTCGATTTACACGGAGAATGTCATTCTCACTACCAGAATAAGTCGTTTTAGCGACGCCTAAAGACGTCGCTAAAACGACAAATTTTGTCGCTAAAAATATTTACCGACGCAATTACCGACGTTTTAGACTTGTCGCAGAAACGTAAGTCGCTGATCTTTAAAACGTCGTCGAACGTCGCAAGTACCGACGTTTACCAACGTATATATACGTCGATATATTACCGACGTCTACCGTCGTGTCGTCGGTGGATTAGCGACGTGCTTAAAGTCGCTACACGTCGGTAAAATCCTGGGAATTTACCGACGTTTACCGTCGTGTTGTCGGTGGATTAGCGACGTGTTTAAAGTCGCTACACGTTGGTAAAATCCTGGGAATTTACCGACGTTTATCGTCGTTTAAAATGTCACTAAATGTCGATAATTCCTGGGATTATTACCGACGTTTACCGACGTTCTCCGACGTATAAGGACGTCGGTAAACGTCGGTACCCTGAAAATTTTTACAAATTTACCGATGTTTACCGACGCAAACGTACTTCGGTGGACGTCGGTAAACGTCGGTAAATCTGCAAAAAAAATAAAAAAATAAAATACAGAATGTCCTTTTCTCCCTGCAGTTCAAAAAGATAACCATAAAGACACAGTATAACAGATATCATTTTCTCCCTGGATTCGCCGACCCCTTCGGTGAAACACTCAACACCGGTAAACGTAAACCACAGAAGCACATTAACATCCAATTGAAACGAATAATAACATAAACAACAGTATAACACAATGTAGCAGGCAACAAATAGAATGGGATCCAACAAATAGAATAGGATCCAACAAATAGAATAGGCACAACCAACAAGTATCCAAATAACCAAGTCTACACCAAATAACAAAGTCTACAACCAAATAACCAAAGTCTACACACAACCAACAAATAGAATAGGATCAAAACATCCAAGTCTACACAACCAACAAATATCCAAGTCACAAACAAAGGATCAAACAAACACAAACAAACAGTCCTAACTAGGACTACTAGGGATCTGGTGCAGGAGGGGCACCGTCGCGACGAAGGGATAAGAACAACTCATACTCCTCAAGTGAAATCGATATCGATGGAGCAGGCAGTGACGTCGGTGGAGTCGGTGTCGAAGAAGAAGGCGGTGGAGGCGGCGGAGTCGACGACGATGAAGGCGCACCCGGAGGACCAGCACGCTCCAACGCTGTAAGTCGCTGGTGGTATGAATCTATGATAGATAACATTCTATCACTGCTCTGGACCATCGAATCCTGCGCCAATCTCAGCCTCTCGGCCATGGACACCTGTCCTGTCTGCAGCTCCATCACCGTGCGCTCTAACCCTCCAACGCTGCGCTCTGTCCTCTCAGTCGTCTCCATGAGCTCCATAATGTCGCGGTCTAGCGCATCCAATCGTGCTAGCAGCACAGGATCGTCCGTAGGGTGCTGAGACTGCTCCTCGATCCGTCGTAGCAGGTCGTCACGGAGAGACTCCATCATCTGGTGGACTCGGGCAGACTCCTTGTAATGCCTGTAGTTCATATTATGTATCTTGGAATACGTGTACGTATTTCATCTTGTATTACATATCTCTTGGCTTGGCTCGGTTTAGTTTGGGTTGGCTTGGTTCGGGTTGGGTTGCTTGGTTCATCATGAACCAAGGAAGAACCCCTACCTACTACCCCCATCATCCTTTATTAACCCATTCCTTCATTCTCTCTCTTCATTATTCTTCTTCTTCTCCACATTTACTCTTCCACCTACCAGGAAGAGAGAGCTTAGGCAAGTGCAAACTTGCTTCATGATGGATCTCATGTTTTATTGTTCCATTCTCTTCCTTACTAGATTCTAAGCCTCTTTAGAACTGGAAGTTTTCGGTTTTGATGGTTATATTTTTGTAGATCTAAGTTTTAAGTTCCTTCTTGTTTAGTTTTCTTGGGTTGATCTCTAAAAAAACTTGGTATTTCCAAAAACTAGTGGTTCTATGTTGTAGAGAATTCAATTTCATGCAGTTTTGGCTTTTGTTTCGCTTGATTTCGACTTCGGATGAGTAAGTTATGGCCATTACAAGTTTTCAGAACTTTCATGGCTGAACTTGCTGTTTGGGGACGATGAACCCCATGCGCCGGGAACCTCATGCGCCCGAAAGGCCATACGCCGGGAGGCCATGCGCCGTGAAGTCCCGGCAATGCATCCCTTAACTCCGAGCGTGTCATGCGCGTAGGTTCCCTACGCGCATGTATTGAAGACGCAACGTGAGTTTCTCATGCGTCGATTGGTGCAGAAATCTCATACGCCGATTGGTGCAGGAATCTCATGCGCCGATTGGTGCAGGAATCCCATGCGCCGATTGGCGCAGGAATTTCATGCGCCGATTGTGCAGGAATCTCATGCGCCGATTGCGCAGAAATCTCATGTGCCGATTGTGCAGGAATCCCATGCGCCAATTGTGCAGAAATTTATTGTTTTTGCCTGTTTAAGTTGTTTTGTATCTAGAATCTTCAAAAACTCAAAACATAAAAGTTATAGATCTTTTCCTTGGCTTCAAGAATATGTCATTAGTCATTTTATGCAAGTTTTTCTCATTTATGATAAGTAAGAATAGAACACGATAGTGGCCCGCTGTGATGCACTCTTGACAAGTAAACTGACATGATATGTCTCGACACGCCGTTATGACAGCTAGCCTGACATGACAAGTATAAAGATCTGGACACCGTGGGCGATTGCGTTTGTACAAATAAACCAGTATTGTCTTGCATCATGTCTAGGATGGGGATCCCTGAGTACCACGGTCAGGGGTACCTACTGAAATTGACTAAGACTAATTAACTAGAATGATTCAGTAGTCATGAAGAGATTCCCAGCTACAGGCAATCCCGTTATCTGGGCGTATTCAGTGGACTTGTAGCCTACCGACGAGTAGGGCACATTTCTAGCACACAGTCACGTGTTGCATTCTTCATAAACGTTCGACCTGGATAACCGGATGGTCTGCAGGGCTTGTGGCTGTTGGGATAATCTCATTGCATCTTGCTAGTAACTAGGCATGTGTTAACCCTAGTTAGTTAAAAGTATCAAGCCGTACTCTTGATTGACCGTGATTGATTGGATGAAGTTTATTCCAGCTTAGTCTTATCCTGATCCTGTACAAGATTGTAACATGACATGATTTCTTGTATCGATAAATGATGGGATACTAAGTTCTGTTCAGATGAAGGGTTACAACCCCGGTCCTTGTTTGGTTTAAGGGTTGTAACTTGGCTATCTGAATAGTTCTATGGTTATCTTATCATATATCGTCCTGCTTATTGTGCTTGCCTTAACAATAACGATCAGGGGTCCAGTTCTGTTCAGGCGAAGGGTTACAACCCCGGTCCTTGTTTGTTTTAAGGGTTGTAACCTGGCTCCCGGAGCAGTTCTGTGTCCTCTCTTCGTTTATTGTCTTATTGCAATCCATGTCATGCTCGTCATATTTTACCTTACTTCAATACCATGATTATTTATACTTGTCTTAACAATAAAGATCAGGGGTCCAGTTCTGTTCAGGCGAAGGGTTACAACCCCGGTCCTTATTTGGTTTAAGGGTTGTAACCTGGCTCCCGGAGCAGTTCTGTGTCCTCTCTTCGTTTATTGTCTTATTGCAACCCATGTCATGCTCGTCATGTTTTACCTTACTTCAATACCATGATTATTTATACTTGCCTTAACAATAAAGATCAGGGGTCCAGTTCTGTTCAGGCGAAGGGTTACAACCCCGGTCCTTGTTTGGTTTAAGGGTTGTAACCTGGCTCCCGGAGCAGTTCTGTGTCCTCTCTTTGCTTATTGTCTTGTTACCTTATCAATAGTAATTGAGGCGGGTTTCTATTCAGGCGAAGGATTGCAACCCCGGTCCTTGTTTGGTTTAAGGGTTGCAGTCTGGCTACTTGAATGGTTTCTCCGTGCTCAATATATTATTGTTATCTCAGTTATTATCAGTATCTTTTAATTACCTTAACTATTTATTTGTGATATGCTGGTTTTAGTTCCTAAGTGAAGCCTCCTTTGTGGCACTTGCTCTTTCTGGGGTCTGACCCAGCTGGTTTTGTATGGCCAGATATCGGAGCAGCACCAGAGGATCTATCGACCTTCCAGCCAGATGGTGACCACCAGGCGTAACCCTGGCAACGAGTGGATTTCTTTTTGTTCTTCCACTTTATTGTAAAATTATTCTTTTGAGGCGTTTAGCCGACGAGCACGTGTTAGCTCGTATTACACCTTATTTACTGTCTGCCTACGGGCTGTAACATGATTGACAAATCCTAGGGTTGATCATGTATTGACTAAAACTCTTGCTAGTCCTAACATTTTGTACGACTAGCTTCATGATCATCCGAATATGTAATGTATGGGACGCCTTGCTATTATATATTTGGTGCTATGACATCTTGTAACTACTATTGCTTGCTTGTGATTGAGACAATAGGTTTGTTCATGACCATAGGAGACTGTTGGATTGTAGTTAAACCCTCATATATCTAGACAGCCGTGACCGTATAGTGATGTGGATTCCATTTCATTATACGTAGCTGGCTATGTCTGCCCCCGCTCTCCAGTATTCTGGTTCTGGGGCGTGACATGGTTTTAGTGGTGGCCCATGCAGGTCTTGTAATTCAAGATATGTGAGGGTTTACCGAATAGATGTCTCAATCAGTATTCGCCCTTGATCTCTGCTCGTATCTTCTGAATCCCTGTAATCTTGACCTGATCACATGCTTGTATCATTGATCTGTTCTGGTCCTTCCTTATTGTTCCCTATGTCGTCTTCTTCAGCGGCATTGTTCCTGGACCTGCAGATCAGCAAGGCGAAGCACCTCCCGCAGACCAGCAACAACCTGGAGATCAAGCCCAGCATTCAGGAGTAGCCTCCAGAGTCATGCCTACTGAAGGAGAGCCACCAGTTCAGCCCGTCCAACCAGCAGAGCCTGATGATGGCACTTTGGTGGGTCTTATCAGGTCCCTATTAGCTTTCCAGGATCGGCGAGGAGATGCCTTGCACCAGGCGGTGGCAGACGCTTTGACCAGAGGAGGTCATCAGGGTAATAGCACGGCCAACAGCTTCAAGCGCTTGAACCCTCCCTTCTTCGACGGCAGTGAAGATGCGATCGCTGCAGATGCATGGCTTCAGGACACAGAGGTGATTCTAGAAGCAGCCAGGACTCCAGAGAACGAAAAGGTGGCTGTAGTGCACATACAGTTACTAGATCTTGCCCGCAGCTGGTGGACAGCGCAGGCCGTTGGATTATTGGCATCCATTGCTTGGGCAGTAATCAGAGAGAGATTCCAGACCAAGTACTTCGATGCTGTAGCTCGGTACGATCTACAGACGAGGTTCACCAATCTGAAGCAGATGGACAGGACGGTCGACGGATATGCGGCCGAGTTCTCCAGGCTTAGTCGGTTTGCTCCTACCTTGGTGGCGACCGAGTTCGATAGAGCCCAGCGATTCCAGCAGGGTCTTCATCTGGAGATTCTATTGGCAGTGGAGCAGTTTGAGCATCAGACTTTTGATGCAGTACTGAGGGCAGCCCGGAGGCATGAATATACCTCCCAGAGGATCGTGGATAGGACCAGAGGTCGGAAGCGATCTCACGGCCAGATGAATCAGTCATCAGCACCAGCTCCGGCAGCCAGGGCTTTGACCATTGGAGCTCCGAGGCGGGCGGCCTCAGTGATGTAGGTTCAGCATTCCACCCCGACGCACCCTCAGCAGCAGAAGCAGAAGCAGTCTTCCGCAGTGGGATGTTCACACTGCGGGAAGCCAGGACATGTGGTATCAGAGTGTCGTAGAGCACAGGGTTTGTGCTTGGTTTGTGGTGCCCCGGACCACAAGGTTGGGAACTGCCCGAACAGGGGGAGTTCGTCGGCCTTCTCTAGTCCTTCAGTTAGAGGACCAGCACCAGTCCAGCAGCAGCAGCAGCTGCAGTACCCGTTTCGGAGGCCATTGTCGACGCATGCCCAGATATTCCAGCAGCAGAGACCGCAACAGTATGCCCAAGTCCAAGCCCTGATCTAGAGCAGGCAGAGGAATTTTCAACAGAGGAGACCCGCACCCAGGGGACATGGTCAAGTGCTGGCTTTGACCATGGGAGAAGAAGGAATAGCACCAGGTGAGGTAGTGGCAGGTACAATTCTCGTCAACACCTTTCCAGCTTCAGTATTATTTGATTCTGGTGCCTCGCATTCATTTATGTCAGCACGATTCGCGACACGGGTAGGACTGGAGCCCGAGTCATTATCAGTAAGGCTCAATATACTTACTGGTAATGGACTTGTGGGACTAGATAGGGTGTTTTCCTCGTGTCGGATCGTAGTTAGCGGTAGAGAATTCCCCGCTAGATTGATAGAGTTTCCGATGGCCGATTATGATGTGGTCTTAGGGATGGATTAGTTGAGGGACCAGTATGCTATGATAGACTGCCATATCGGCAGGGTTATTTTTAGCATCCTAGGCGAGCCAGAGTTTTCCTTTTCCCGAGGCGAAGTTGAACCTTCTCCTCCAATGTTGCGGATGGCAGTGGCAGTAGTACAGTTACCTCGGATAGTCGAAGAGTTTCCAGATGTTTTCCCAGAAGAGCTTCCAGGGATGCCGCCAGAGCGAGAGATCGAGTTTACTATCGACTTGATTCCCGGGACAGCCCCAGTGTCAGAGAGAGTCTACAGGATGGCGCCGTCAGAGCTAGAGATATTGTACAAGATGATCGAAGAACTCAGAACCAAGGGATTCATTCGTGCTAGTGGATCGCCTTGGGGAGCCCCGATGCTTCTTGTGAAAAAGAAGGATGGTACGTCCAGATTGTGTGTTGATTATCGTACCTTGAACTCGGTGACAATCAAGAACAGATACCCTCTCCCGAGGATAGATGACTTGTTTGATCAACTCAAAGGGGCGTCAGTATTTTCGAAGATCGACTTGCGCTCAGGATACCATCAGATCAGAGTCAGAGAGCAGGACATCCCGAAGACAGCTTTCAGATCGAGATATGGGCATTGGGAGTTCCTTGTGATGCCATTTGGAGCAACCAATGTGCCGGCTGTATTCATGGACCTCATGAATCGCATCTTCATGCCTTATTTGGATCAGTTTGTGATTGTATTCCTAGATGACATCCTGGTCTACAGTAAGAGTGAAGCGGAGCATGAGCAGCACCTCAGAGTTGTTCTTCAGATTCTCAGAGAGCACAAGTTGTATGCCAAGTTTAGTAAATGCGAGTTCTTGCTCGATCGTATTTCATACTTGGGTCATATCATCATCCGAGGAGGAGTTGAAGTGGACCCCCAGAAGATCGTGGCCATTGAAACATGGCCAGTGCCTAGCACAGTTGCAGAAGTTTGCAGTTTCCTTGGATTGGCCGGCTACTACCGGCGATTTGTTTCAGACTTTGCTCGAATTTCAGCGCCATTGACCCAGTTGACCCGCAAGGATGTGCAGTTTGCTTGGACAGCAGAATGTCAGGATTCATTTGAGAGGTTGAAGCGAGGCTTGATGACGGCTCCTATTCTCACGCTTCCAGATGGAACCGGAGGATTCTCAGTGTATTGCGATGCTTCAGGCAGAGGTCTAGGATGTGTTCTGATACATCATGGGAAGGTAATAGCTTATGCATCACGACAACTTCGTGATCATGAGAGAAATTACCCAACCCATGACTTGGAGTTGGCAGCAGTAGTGTTTGCACTTAAGTTGTGGAGGCACTACTTGTACGGAGATAGGGTGGAGATTTTCACCGACCACAAGAGCCTGAAGTATGTGTTCACCCAGAAGGATCTCAACATGCGTCAGAGAAGGTGGTTAGAGCTACTTGTGGATTATGATGTTAACTTACAGTATCATCCTGGGAAGGCCAACGTTGTTGCAGATGTATTGAGCAGGAGAGCCGGAGTTTATTTCCTAACAGCACAACCAGAGCTGTTAGCAGACCTTCAGAAGATGGGTATAGAAGTTGTCCTCCCTTCCAGTGTGGCATTGATGGCCAGCATGCAAGTTCAGTCCACTATAGTCGAGAGGATCCGGATGGCGCAGTCAGCAGATTCCAAGCTTCAGCGACTCAGAGCAGAGTGTGAGGCAGGACGAAGACCAGAGTTATGCATTCATAAAGACGGTACACTTCGACATGGGAAGCATCTTTGTATACCCAGTGGAGATGTCCGACAGGAGATTATGACGGAGGCTCACAGTTCGCAGTATTCCATTCATCCCGGCGGTACGAAGATGTACCGTGATATTCGTCAGCACTTTTGGTGGAATGGCATGAAGAGGGAGATAGCCCGGTTTATCTCTCGATGTTTGGTTTGCCAACAAGTTAAGGCTGAACATCAGAGGCCAGCTGGACTACTTCAGCCCTTGCCAATTCCAGAATGGAAGTGGGAGCATATAACCATGGATTTTATGACTGGATTGCCTAGATCCCCGGCTGGCAGAGACGCTATTTGGGTTGTCATAGACAGGCTCACTAAGGTGGCTCACTTTCTCCAGTTCAGAGTTGGTCAGTCGACGGCTCAGCTAGCGGAGATGTATCTTCGACAGATTGTCAGATTGCATGGTATACCAGTCAGTATCACCTCGGACAGAGATTCCAGATTTACGTCACACTTTTGGCGTAGCCTGCAAGAGAGTTTGGGGACTCGCCTCCAGTTCAGCTCAGCTTATCACCCGCAGACAGATGGCCAGTCAGAACGCACGATCCAGACTCTCGAAGACATGTTGAGATCTTGTACACTCGACTTCGGTGGTTCATGGGAAGATCACCTGCACCTGGTGGAGTTCTCATACAACAACAGTTTCCAGGCCAGTATCCAGATGGCACCGTTCGAGGCACTGTATGGTAGGAAGTGCAGATCCCCGCTAGCCTGGGACGATGTTGGAGAGAGACAGATGCTTGGTCCGGAAATGATTGCTCAGACCGTTGAAGTGGTCAGAAGAGTCAGAGACCATCTTCGAGTTGCCCAAGATCGTCAGCATCATTGGGCCGATTCCCATCGGCGACCCCTTGAATTCTCGGTCGACGACCATGTATTCCTGAGGATTTTGCCTAACCGTGGCGTCATTCGTTTCGGCGTACGGGGAAAGCTTAGTCCTAGGTATATAGGGCCGTTCGATATTCTGGAGCGAGTAGGTGATGTGTCCTATCGTCTTGCTCTTCCACTGTCACTAAGAGAGGTGCATGACGTGTTCCATGTATCTCAACTACGACGGTATATCCCGGACCCGAGCCATATCCTGGATCATTCGGAATTGGTTGTTGGTACCAACCTTTCGTATGAGGAGAGGCCCGTGTCTATATTGGACCGGAGAGAGAAGATACTCAAGAACAAGACTATTAGTTTAGTCCGAGTTGCTTGGGGTCATCACTCTTTGGATGAGTCAACGTGGGAGCGTGAGGATGATATTCGATCACGATATCCCGACCTGTTTGACTCGTAAGGTATAATGTCTTCCTTATGCCTTATGCTTTCAATTCCTTGTTTGAATAAATGACTGCATGGTAGACTGCTTGTTATAGATTACGATTATTATAGCTTGTCCTTGCAATTCTAGCCTCTTGATTAAATTCCGAGGACGAAATTCTTTTAAGGAGGGTAGAGTTGTAATGCCTGTAGTTCGTATTATGTATCTTGGAATACGTGTACGTATTTCATCTTGTATTACATATCTTTTGGCTTGGCTCGGTTTAGTTTGGGTTGGCTTGGTTCGGGTTGGGTTGCTTGGTTCATCATGAACCAAGGGAGAACCCCTACCTACCACCCCCATCATCCTTTATTAACTCATTCCTTCATTCTCTCTCTTCATTATTCTTCTTCTTCTCCATATTTACTCTTCCACCTACCAGGAAGAGAGAGCTTAGGCAAGTGCAAACTTGCTTCATGATGGATCTTATGTTTTATTGTTCCATTCTCTTCCTTACTAGATTCTAAGCCTCTTTAGAACTGGAAGTTTTCGATTTTGATGGTTATATTTTTGTAGATCTAAGTTTTAAGTTCCTTCTTGTTTAGTTTTCTTGGGTTGATCTCTAAAAAAACTTGGTATTTCCAAAAACTAGTGGTTCCATGTTGTAGAGAATTCAATTTCATACAGTTTTGGCTTTTGTTTCGCTTGATTTCGACTTCGGATGAGTAAGTTATGGCCATTACAAGTTTTCAGAACTTTCATGGCTGAACTTGCTGTTTGGGGACGATGAACCCCATGCGCCGGGAACCTCATGCGCCCGGGAGGCCATACGCCGGGATGCCATGCGCCGTGAAGTCCCGGCAACGCATCCCTTAACTCCGAGCATGTCATGCGCGTAGGTTCCCTACGCGCATGTATTGAAGACGCAACGTGAGTTTCTCATGCGTCGATTGGTGCAGGAATCTCATGTGTCGATTGGTACAGGAATCTCATGCGCCGATTGGCACAGGAATCCCATGCGCCGATTGGTGCAGGAATCTCATGCGCTGATTGGCGCAGGAATCTCATGCGCCGATTGCGCAGGAATCTCATGCGCCGATTGTGCAAGAATCTTATACGTCGATTGTGCAGGAATTCCATGCGCCGATTGTGCAGGAATTTACTGTTTTTGCCTGTTTAAGTTGTTTTGTAGCTAGAATCTTGAAAAACTTAAAACATAAAAGTTGTAGATCTTTTCCTTGGCTTCAAGAATATGTCACTAGTCATTTTATGCAAGTTTTTCTCATTTATGATAAGTAAGAATAGAACACGATAGTGGCCCGCTGTGGCGCACTCTTGACAAGTAAACTGACATGATATGTCTTGACATGCCGTTATGACAGCTAGCCTGACATGACAAGTATAAAGATCTGGACATCGTGGGCGATTGCGTTTGTACAAATAAACCAGTATTGTCTTGTATCATGTCTAGGATGGGGATCCCTGAGTACCACGGTCAGGGGTACCTACTGAAATTGACTAAGGCTAATTAACTAGAATGATTCAGTAGTCATGAAGAGATTCCCAGCTACAGACAATCCCGTTATCTGGGCGTATTCAGTGGACTTGTAGCCTACCGACGAGTAGGGCACATTTCCAGCACACAGTCACGTGTTGCATTCTTCATAAACGTTCGACCTGGATAACCGGATGGTCTGCAGGGCTTGTGGTTGTTGGGATAATCTCATTGCATCTTGCTAGTAACTAGGCCTGTGTTAACCCTAGTTAGTTAAAAGTATCAAGCCGTACTCTTGATTGGCCGTGATTGATTGGATGAAGTTTATTCCAGCTTAGTCTTATCCTGATCCTGTACAAGATTGTAACATGACATGATTTCTTGTATCGATAAATGATGGGATACCAAGTTCTGTTCAGATGAAGGGTTACAACCCCGGTCTTTGTTTGGTTTAAGGGTTGTAACTTGGCTATCTGAATAGTTCCATGGTTATCTTATCATATATCGTCCTGCTTATTGTGCTTGCCTTAACAATAACGATCAGGGGTCCAGTTCTGTTCAGGCGAAGGGTTACAACCCCGGTCCTTGTTTGGTTTAAGGGTTGTAACCTGGCTCCCGGGGCAGTTCTGTGTCCTCTCTTCATTTATTGTCTTATTGCAACCTATGTCATGCTCGTCATGTTTTACCTTACTTCAATACCATGATTATTTATACTTGCCTTAACAATAAAGATCAGGGGTCCAGTTCTGTTCAGGCGAAGGGTTACAACCCCGGTCCTTGTTTGGTTTAAGGGTTGTAACCTGGCTCCCGGAGCAGTTCTGTGTCCTCTCTTCGTTTATTGTCTTATTGCAACCCATGTCATGCTCGTCATGTTTTACCTTACTTCAATACCATGATTATTTATACTTGCCTTAACAATAAAGATCAGGGGTCCAGTTCTGTTCAGGCGAAGGGTTACAACCCCGGTCCTTGTTTGGTTTAAGGGTTGTAACTGGCTCCCGGAGCAGTTCTGTGTCCTCTCTTTGCTTATTGTCTTGTTACATTATCAATAGTAATTGAGGCGGATTTCTATTCAGGCGAAGGATTGCAACCCCGGTCCTTGTTTGGTTTAAGGGTTGCAGTCTGGCTACTTGAATGGTTTCTCCGTGCTCAATATATTATTGTTATCTTAGTTATTATCAGTATCTTTTAATTACCTTAACTATTTATTTATGATATGCTGGTTTTAGTTCCTAAGTGAAGCCTCCTTTATGGCACTTGCTCTTTCTGGGGTCTGACCCAACTGGTTTTGTATGGCCAGATATCGGAGCAGCACCAGAGGATCTACCGACCTTCCAGCCAGATGGTGACCACCAGGCGTAACCCTGGCAACGAGTGGGTTTCTTTTTGTTCTCCCATTTTATTGTAAAATTATTCTTTTGAGGCATTTAGTCGGCGAGCACGTGTTAGCTCGTATTGCACCTTATTTACTGTCTGCCTACGGGCTGTAACATGATTGACAAATCCTAGGGTTGATCATGTATTGACTAAAACTCTTGCTAGTCCTAACATTTTGTACGACTAGCTTCATGATCATCCGAATATGTAATGTATGGGACGCCTTGCTATTATATATTTGGTGCTCTGACATCTTGTAACTACTATTGCTTGCTTGTGATTGAGACAATAGGTTTGTTCATGACCATAGGAGACTGTTGGATTGTAGTTAAACCCTCATATATCTAGACAGCCGTGACCGTATAGTGACGTGGATTCCATTTCATTATACGTAGCTGGCTATGTCTGCCCCCGCTCTCCAGTATTCTGGTTCTGGGGCGTGACACTCCTGGGACGGCTGTGGACCATGCACACTAGCAGGAGATGCCCTAGAGGACTGGGTCGCAACTAGGGCGCCATAGGACCCCGTACTGTAGTACGTACCCCTACGGAGTCCACCAGCGGTGGTCATCCATAGCTCGTCCGCCGACGGAGCTTGAGTGGGCTGCGAGAAATTTGTAACTCCACTTCCCGGGAAATTTTAGTATTTTCAAATAAATAAATTTCCCTGAAGTTTTTTTTCTAAATTAGTGTCATTGTATATTTTTCCTCTTTCTTTTAAAACCAACTTATTGGGTTTTACTTTACAATAGTTTTGGACTTTTAGCTAAGCCCATGAATCCAATATCAAAACCACACTCTGTAATGAATAACTTTACTTTTAGGTATGGGCTTTTTCATTCTCAGCCAGGCCATTTATCCATTCTTAGAACTATACAAGCTGCCTTAGTTTTTTTTAAATAGGAAATCATACGGTTGAGGAGCTCATCTCCCTGAGCTCAGAGCACATGGCTCGACAACCAGGCCTCCTTCCAATTCCTTCCAATTCCTTCCAATTCCTTCCAATTCAAAATTCTCCCTAACCGTTTGCAACCCCACCACCTCTATCCAGCCTGTCCTTGAGTTTTGGCGCCAAATTGCAGAGGAGTATCAGCCCAGTAAATTCTAGGATCCTATTTAATTCCCATTCCATTCCAGATCTAGAATTATTCCTTCACCATTTTCCTTCAAAGTTCTGCACTGTGAATTGAAGGATTGGCCATGGAGAGAGGAGGCATCACAGCAAGGAGGGTCTCGTGTAGCAGCACATGGTGATCGGAGTAGCTCTTCAAACAAGAAGTTCGTCTCCAACAAATCAATCGTTCCTTCTTCATAGCTCACTCTAGCTCCAGGAGGTAGGTTGTTAATTTGATTTAGAAACTATGGATTATAGGACTTGATCTGAATCCTTGTCAACTGATTCATATTCTTGCCATTAGGACTTTACTTGATTGATCCTTGATCCGGTGGAGCTAGCCAGATCTAAAAATTCTTCTGTGATCTGTGAGTTAATAGAAATTGATCTCGATTTTCTCGATTGATAATTCTTTTCCTGAACTCGAATATTTGTTTCATTTAGAAACAGTTGATAGCATTCAAGCCTTCTTCAAGAATTGATCTGATCAAATCGATCAATTAGGAGAGGTGAGTTTCTACATTGTAATGTTAATCCATTCTAGAGCAGTCCTGAGTTATTTTTTCTGTCCTTGAACTCCTGGTTGGACCAGGATTTAGAAATGTTGGATTAATATGTTGATCGTTTGATCGTTCCTCTATTAAGCTCAAGAATACAAGTGGATCTAGCACCAGTATAGCAGGACATTCTTCCTCTGTTCAGAGTCGAGTCATTGGAGAAATCTAGCAGGTAAATTTCTTTAATCTGAAGTTTATTTAACATGTCTATGAGGCAAGCTCGTTTTAGCATAATAAGGATGAGGAAATCCTTGATCTCTATTTAATCTAAGACTGTTGTGGCTGATCTCAGTTGAATCTTAAGTTCAGATTTGGGATAGACTCTTATCTTGGAATATTAATTAGAGTTTACACAGACAATTCAGGGATAACCTGATCAGTTCCTGTGCAATGTAGTAACTGTAGACTTAGTTTTCTAGGGAATGGATACCAAGTTGTAATCCTGGGGGCCTAGTCTCTATCCCTGAACTGAAGTTTGGGGACATATCTATTGTATTTCGAAATATGGTTATATTCTAGATTGAGGGAAGGTTACCTGGTTTCCCTATAATTCTAGCAGTCTTGTTTGAGTTCTATTCCTGAATTCAGTAACTGATAGGATCCTTAGTGGAAAGCTTGGTTCAGGAGAAGTTCATTTATCCTGTATGTGGAAACTGCAGGAATGGTTGTTGTTTCCTTCCAACTGAATCAAGTGACACTCATAGTCGAGAGGAGGACTGATGTGGTTGATATTCAATATCAGTTTGAACAAGACTGATCTCAGAAAATCCTATCAAGGGCTGATGATAAGTCATGTTCAAACTGATTGAGTGTCAGGTTTGAGACTTGAGTATCAGTTCAATTATGAACTGAACCCATAAGGAATCAATTGCTGCTGTGAACAAGTCTTTTGGAACATGGGATAAGTAACCATGTTCTTACAAGTTCACAATAAATGTCAGTTTGGGGAGAGGGTACCATTGGAGATGTCACTCTATGTTGAGTAAATCCTGAGGAGACTGGGTCCATTTCCCTTCCATTCAAAGGATTTACACAAGTTGCATAACTGGACCTGCAGCATTTTCTAGGAATGCATACCAATGTTATTTGAGAACCAATTCAGTTGGTTCATTGGAGGAACCTGAGATACATCTCATGGTTCAGTCCAGTTGGTTTTCAGGAACATCTTGGGGTTCAGTCCAGATTAGCACTATAGGTAAGATTAGATTAATATTTTTCCTAATAGGGATCTCCCAAAAAAAAACCTGGTTGGTCTATGTAGTGTCCTGGTAATAGGGTGCCTGAATCTCAGTAGTACCCAGGTTCTTGAATGAGCTGAGAGGACTTGTTTCAGCTTTTGAGACTTAATGTCATGTGAGACTTGAGAGTCTCACTGGAACTCAGAGTCTGAGATTTTCATTCTCAGAAATCTGCAGGATCTCAGGAATTAAACCTGAGTGTCTCAGTATAACCTGAGCCAATTAGTGTAACTCCTGTGTAACCAGGAGTATTAAACCAAGAGTTCATGTGTATTTCCAGGTAGCTTTCCTGAGTAATTTCAGGAAAGTAATTCCTGTGAGAAATCAGGAGGGTGATCCAGGATTGAATTTCAGATTTTTTATCAACTATATTTTTAGTAAACTGTCTATAGGAAATATGTAGTGGAGATTAACTTATGGGTTGTACCAATATGTAAGTATAGATTTGCAAACTAGATTCTATTTAGATTATAGATTTAACTCTATAGCAAGGTATGTTAGAAGCTGGTTTTTCCTAAAAACTAACTAATATAGACTCTAACTTGATTCATGGTTAGAACTCTAGGTGTTTAGTTCAACAAGTAAGTTTAGTGAAATAAAGGAAGTAATATTGAGTAGTGAGATTGGGTTTAAACCAATATCATAGCTTGTAGTAGGAATATTAAATTGCATGATACCAAGTTAGAACTAGTTTATTAACCAATTTGTACTCATCATAAATTACAGGAGATCATCCAGTTTCTTTGGATACTTGTACTTTCCTGGAGCCAGGCAAGTACACTCTACGGTTTTGTACTTTTCATTATATATCCTGTGCTTCCTTGAGTGACACAATTGCAACACGTCATGTTCTTTCTGGTACTCTTGTTCTCTTGTGCTTATTACTTGTATCTGGGGAGGGAAAATATACTATCTATGTGACCAATCCCAAGTATCAACTCAGGTGTGTTTTAGCTTAGACCCCGCATCGTGCACGCGGGTCCTAAGTCACCATTCATGTGCTTTCAGGTGCTTTCAGGTTCTTACCCTAGCCGGTCACATATTTAGTTATATTTCAAATGCATTACACATATGTTCAGGAGATTACCTTGTACTTATTTCCTGTGATATCATGTTCTTTCAGGTGCTTACATATCATGTTCTTTCATGTTCTTACATTCATGTTCTTCATGTACTTATTCACTTGTATTTTCCTGTACTTTCCATGTTTCCTTGTACTTTCATTTCATGATGTCTTGTTCATTACCTAGAATTGTACTTGCTCCGCTCCTGACTGGATATGTTATGATAGGTGAGATGGAGGCTTTGTGTGACACATACTATGGACAGGATACTGCCTTCCCTACTGAGCCAGCTGGAGCTGCTTGTGACCTAGAGGCTGCAGAGGCCTAGTACTTCACTTTAGTTTCTATTTATCTTTCCATGTATTGAGACTAGCAGACTATTATAGTTGAATTGTAATAAATTCAGATATTGCATCTCTTTTCTGGTTGGGACACATTATATAGTTGCTGTGATTCTATACTTTCATGTTTATCTGGTTAGTTTCCCTAGCTTGGTACAGCTTACTTCATTGTGTCTAACAATGAAGGCTGGGCGTGTCCGACTCGTGTCCGATTATTCGGGAGCGGGTCGTGACAAAAGTACCGGCCTCTCCTGCATTAGGTGCACTAGCAGCCGCCCGTTCCCGCAGCCTCTGATACTCGGCCTAGAAAGTATGGATAGTACTCTATAATTTCTAATTTCTAATTAATGTACTTATTATTACTAACTACATGAATATTTATTTGCATCATATTTACTAAGTTATATTAAAATTGACACGAAGTATTAAATTAAGATAACGTATTGTAATACTTACATAGGTCTGCTCGGCCCTTTCGTCAATAAGGTGTTCGCCCTTCCGATGGGTGGCCAGGTAGTTGGCCTATAGTCTTAGCGTGGTCAGGATTGCTTGCTTACTTGTTGCATAACACTAAGGATGGATCACAACTGGGACTATAGGTGCCGAGGTTGATTCTTACTTAGCGTTCTCGTACTGTGGTACGACATCTAGGAGGATGATCATGTGACCACGGCATGTGATTCCGGATAAATGTATGGTTAATCTAGACAACTTAAACTGGTAGAAGCATTGGAGGGAACGGAATCCCGAGATCATGCATTACCAGCCTTATTCCAGACATTAGTCATGACCTGCAGGCTGGCCGCCACGAATATTGTTACCATTCGTACTAGTGGATGGCAATATCCGGCTACTTATGTACTATACATTATATACATGGCATGCTCGACACGGTGGCCTTACGAAGGACCGGTGGTGACATGCAGAGCCCGATGGTCTTGCGAGGGACCGGCGCTCATTTAGTCTTGATATACTTGGCCCCGCTAGCCCTGCTGGGACGGCACGATCTGAGGATTCCCATACTTGCATTGTTGGGGTAACCCAACCTCCACATAGGGAGTCGTAGGCATTTTGAGTGGCCGCTTATTCTCCTAAATTGTATGGTTTGTTGTTTGCTAAGCTGGCTAGCCCGTAACGCTGTCCCGGTACGGTAATTCATTCCCTTGTTCTTGTTTGATGTAGGGATGAGTTACTGTTCCGATGACAGACTACGAGTTCCAGTTGGCGATGCAAGCATTAGTGGATGTTAGGATGACTGTGATGATTGTTGGTTACTTACGTATTAGTAGTTGGATTGCTGTCTTATATTTTGTAATCGTGCGTTGGTACCGCACGATTCTTTACCCTTACTACTGCTGTTCATACGTGTTATTCCTGTTATATATCATATCATGCTGGTTTTCTTCGCCCGTCCTTGAGCCGTTCTTTCTGGTACTTGCTGCGGTTGGCCTGACCAACCCTGGATTGTTCCCAGATTACCTGTGACCGACCCTGTGGATCTTCCAAACTTGACTTGGAGGACGTGCTTCAGTTCCTGATCATGAGGGAATTGTGTGGGAAGGTATTATGTCTACATTATTTCTTATTGTAGACTCTCTGATTTTCGTACGAGTATTTCCTGCTTTCCATATGATTATCTCTCTTGATGTTGTTTTATTGTGATTTGTCTGTGGACATGAGATCAGATTTAGGCTATTGATTGCATGTTAGGATACCCAGCAAGACTTGACAGCCGTCATCGCCGTATAGCGTATTCGTACCTTATACGGTGTAGCTGGCCTACGTCCGTCCCCGTATTCCGGTACTGGGGCGTGACATGTACATAGCATATTTTATGAAGTGCTTGATGATTCATCTCTTCACAATACCATCAAGAGGAAATGACGATGACATTCACAATAGGATTACAAAAGTTAGGTTGCAATGGCTTAAGAGGTTGCTTAAAAGTCCAAATACAGATCATGAACACATTATGAAAATGACAATGTACTAAGAAAGAACTTTATATTACATTGTTCTGTATATATGAAAATGCAGTTATATTCTTCTGTATCTGTGTCGTTTTGTTACATCTGCTCTGTCTTATATTACATTGTTCTGTATGTATAAAAATGCAGTTATATTCTTCTGTGTCTGCGTCTTTTTGTTACATCTGCTGTCTTGTATTACATTGTTATATATATATATATATCATTTTTGAATGACCATTCTGTGTCAAGTTCACAATGAGGAATGACCATTCTGTGCCATTCTCCGTGTAATTTAAAATAGAGAATGCCATTCTCTGTGTTAAAATACAGGGAGAATGGACATTCTCCGTGTTAATGAACACGGAGAATGTTCTTTTTTTGTTGTACTTATAGGAGAATGAATATTCTCCATGCTAAATAATACGGAGAATGGTCATTCCAGTTTTAAAACGCATGAGGATGACCATTCTCCGTGTTAAATAAAACGGAGAATATCAATCTCCGTGTTAAATAACACGGAGATTGGTCATTCTCCATGTTAAAACGCACAAGGATGGACATTCTTCGTGTTAAATAACACGGAGAATGGCATTCTCCGTCATACTTAACACGGAGAATCCATTCTCCGTGTTAAGTAAGACGGAGAATGCCATTCTCCGTGTTTTAAAACGGAGAATGGTCATTTTAGTTTTAAAACACTGAGGATGGTCATTCTCCGGGTAATTTACCATGGCGAATGTCATTCTCCGTATCATTTAATATGGAGAATGGTCATTCCATGCATGATAGACCATTGTCCGTTTTAAATTACACGCAACGGACCTATTAAATGAGGAGTTTGCGGAATGGCATCCACTTGTAACAACTATTAAATGCCACATTCTTTATTGGGGGGGTGGGAAGTTGAGTAGTTTACGGAACGAATCTATTAAATGCGATTCATTATGCTGACTATTAGGTTCATCTGTATTTATTGGACAATATGTCCTATATAAAGGGCTTTCTTGAGGAGCAAACTCCATCATCTTCATAGCATTTCCATTATGTACGACCCTGACTTAGTTTTGAGAGAAGAATGGCCTGGCATCAGTTGGCTGTTGGCTGTGGATCTCTTCGTTCAAAGTAGTTATGTCCTTGTAGAAGAACACGTAGTAGTGAATCTCGAGATGCATTGGAAGACCTTGTTCGAACCTGAACAACATCTTGGCAGTCCTCGTACTTTGTCAAAAAGTTGGGGTATCATGCTATGCCCTTCTCAGAAACGGTCTAGCATTCCCTTGGCAGAGCCACCCGTTATGCCGGAAGAGCCACAAGTTGTACTTTGTCCTGCTCATTCCGGCATTCGGGGTTGCGGATACAGGAAAGGAGGAATACGCTTCGATGCTATCTTCTGTGAAGATAAACCCTCTCGTATGTGCACCAAGATGAATAAGGGTTGCACTTCTGTGAAGATAAACCCGCTTGTATGCTTCTTTAGGCCTTTCTGAATTTGTAATAGATGCTTTCTTTAAGAACAATATGAGTCTTTGTAATAGATCCTTTGTAGAAGAACAGTATGCGTATTTCTGAATCTGTAATAGATCCTTTGAACACATATTAATAAAAGAACTTCTTTCTATACTTTCTGTTTCAATTTTATTTTTCTCTGTCTGTATACTTTGTAACATCTGCGGTGCATTCTATAATAAAATCACGGAGAATATGACATTCACAGTACAAATGAGAATGTTCATTCTCCGTGTTAAATTAAAGTACATATTAGAATATGACATTTTCTGTTCTAATTAAAATGATAATGCCATTCTCCGTTTAATTCAATACGGAGAATGTCATTCTCCGTGTTGAATTAAACGGAGAATGACATTTACAGTGTTATAACGCATGAGAATGTTCATTCTCCATGTAAGTTAAAACGGAGAATGGATTTCCCAGTGTTAAAACGAATGAGAATTCCATTCTCCGTGTTACTCGAAACGGAGAATATTATTCTCCGTCATGAATTACACGGAGAATGGATTTCCTTGTGTTAAAACGAATGAGAAGTCTATTCTCTGTGTAATTTGAAACGGATAATCTCATTCTACGTGTTAATCTAGCACGGAGAATGACATTCTAAGTGTTAAAATGAATGGAAATGTTCATTCTCCGTGTAATTTAAAACGGAGAATGCCATTCTTCGTTTCAAATTACATGGAGAATGACATTCTCATTGTTAGAACAAATGAGAATGCTATTCTCCGTATAATTTGAAACGGAGAATGGCATTCTCCGTCTAAGAATGACGGAGAATGGCCATTATGCATTCAAAAACTGTAAAACATTAGATATAACAGACTTCAAAATAGCACCATTGATATCAAAATTGTAAGAAATGTATGGAAAAAAAAGTTATATAAAAGGAAGAATATATGTATATGTATTAACGAGGGGGCGCTGCCTCCTCGACCACCGTAGAAGCACGTGAGGGGAGAGGGCAAGTGCTGCAATTGTGATTACCTAATTCAAGACAATTATGGCACCTAACCTTCCTCTTCTCTTTTCCCTTGTTTTCATAATTGCTCATATAACGGTCCACCTTTGGTCGGCCGGGACCCCGTTTCGGAACAGGGGGTAGGACCAAATCAGTTGAATTATTTTCAAACTGTTTTCCAGAATCTTGAACTGGATGAATAGCACATGAATATAGCTTCTGGTAGAAATATGATGTCCAAAACTGCTCCACAAAATCGTAGACGGATTTGCCTGAACCAAATCTGATGCATTGGATTGCATGGCTGCATGGGAATCCATATACCTTCTATCTACGACAACTACAATGCCAATCAAAAAGATTCACCAAGTGGGAGGAAGTATCTGCCATCACCTCAAACTCGAAATCACCAGACCGATATACCCTATAAGACATGCCATCATCTGTAAGCTGCTTCAGCATATTCTCGACGTATGGAGTCAATATGTTATTGAAATAACTTGCATCCTTGTGGCAATCCGAGATCATCTTCATCAACTTCACTCGGATGACATTTATAAGTGCTGAAATAGGCATTTTCTTCTCAGCCTTTATCCATGAATTGAATGACTCTGCACAACTAGAAGCAACCTCGCCGTATCTACATCCCGGGAAGAATGCATTTGACCAATTTTTAGGCTTTTGTTTATCCATCCATTTCACAACATGACCATAATTCAGATCATAAATCTTCTTAATTGCTTGTTTATACCCATCTTTATATAGGGGAAAAAGACTAATTAATAAAGATGGAAATCAAGGAACAAACACATGAAAAACAGGGACCATTCTCCGTTTAATTTAACACGGAGAATGTCATTCTTCGTGTATTTTTAAACGGAGAATAACACGGAGAATAGTCATTCCCATTGTTAGAACGCATGAGGATTGTATTCTCCGTTCTAAACTAACGGAGAATGACATTCTCCGTTCTAAATGACACGGAGAATGACATTCTGTGTATAATTTAAAATAGAGAATGTCATTCTCCATTTTAAATCGACACGGAGAATGACATTCTCCGTGTTATTTACACGAAAAATGTTCATTCTACTTGTTAAAATAAAGAAAAATGCACAGAAAAGCTGCATATATCTGTCTCATTTACACACCTGGAGTTAAAGCATATACTGCTTGCCTCCAAGCTTCAAGTACATGCGGATACACTCTTTCATTTCCTTTCTCCTTTAGTGGTATGTTATTCTTCATGTGATAATAGCAATAGCTATGGTAAGCAGTAGGGAACACTTTGGGAACTTCAGAAACTAAACCGGTGCCTTGATCTGAAAGAAAAATGATACGCCTACTACATCCAACAACATCCTTAAGATTTTTAAGGAACCATTTCCAATTGTCACCATCTTCGCCCAAGACTATAACGTAGGCAATATGGTAGAACTGTTGGTTACCATTCTTCGCTGTAGTAGACATCAAACACCCTCTAAACCTCCCTGTAAGGAAAGTCGCATCCAAATATAGCATCGGGCGACAATATTGAAAGCCTTCGACACAAGCCCCATATGAAAGAAAAAGCCGCTGAAACCTTATTGACATATCATCTTTCTGAAAGTCGATAACGGAACCAATATTGGTTTTCTTTACCTTGTCGACATACCAACACAAGTCGCTGTAAGCTCTAACATCATCTCCATACATTTTTTGGTGCACCACCTAATGCCATGGTATGCCTGCCCGTAGGTAAGAGATAAACCGTAGTCAACCTTGAATTCATCAACAACTAATTTTGCCAACTTTTTAGGATCCATCCGAACAATGTCACTAACCAAACTTTTCACAAACTTTGCTGGAATAACTATATCACCTTTATCCATATAGCCAGCTCCACAATTGTGTTCTCCCACATACCTCTTCACCTAAAAAATTTGATTATCTTTCAAAATGGATATAGCATGGAAGCTCCACAAACAAGCATGGGTCTTGTAATTCTTGCAGCAAACGGTGTACCTCCCCGGCTCAGATTTTAGAATATGGAATGGATGACGAGATTCAAAACATACCTTCCTAACAGCGTGCCTAACTTTTTCAACACCATTTAGAAAAATCTGACCAACGCCTGTAATTGATCCAGGCCACATATCCGATTTTCTCTTCTTTACTGTCTCAATTGAGTCCTCACAAAATTCTACTACTCGTTTATCCTTTACAGTAGGAGAACATCTACTACTCAAGTAACTAGAAGAGGAAGACGAAGGTCCCATAGAAATGCTTTGACAAGTAAAAGATGTCGATGAAGAACATGGAGGGTATACTTGCTCCACAAATAGATCAAAGCTTACGTCATGGGTACCATTGAAACCCCCAACCAAGGACCGAAGCCAAAAATCACTGTCAACATACAGTTCAGTCCCATAAGAATGCAAAAACTTGAAACGAAAGGAAAGTGGATCTAAAGAAGTCCATCGATCACACACTTGATGCTTTAAAAATTCTACGGTACTTTCATGTGTAACACGGCAGGAAACTACGTCTCTCTTGAAACAAAGATTAACTAAACAACTTGAATCCATTCTCCCCTGATAACATAAAAACAGAAGAGATCACAAAATAGGACAACACATATTTCTGACATTCTCCGTCTAAAACTGACGGAGAATGATCATTCTCCGTCTAAAACTAACGGAGAATGATCATTCTGAATGGAAAATGGTCATTCTCCGGCCAATTCTAACGAATAATGGTCATTCTCTATAATCGTTACTCAGTTAATAATCTTCATAACAAATTCAAATTCAGAAAAAAAAATTGCGACTGACTGGACGAAGATGATGTATGAATTTCTACATATCTAAACTCTCACCTTGTTTTAAGATCTATAAAAAGAAAAGAAGATGATCTTGTCTCCACAATTGACCTAATCGTCGAAAAACTTCAAATCACTCCACGAAGAAGAAGAAGAAGATGATGATGATGAGCGAAGTTCGACTGAAGAAAATCACAGTGAACAACGAACGATATTTGCGATCTCTGTTGAAGATGAGAACAATAGAATTCAGATCTCTCGTGAAGAAGAAGAAGAATAAAATCGCAATCCAAATCTGAGTTTGTGAAATCAGAATCATATATATATGACCAAATTTGCGCGAAGGAGTATTTTTGGAACTATACAAATGACAATAGAGCATCAAAATGGAATCTTATAATATTTAACGTGGAAATATATAATTCTGGGCATTTCATAAAACCCACCCTGCGGGTGGGTTTTTCATAAAAACCAACCTCGAAATTGGGTTTCACAGCAATTTCCAGTTATAATATTATACAAAATATTATATTTTTAGACATCAAATTTTTACCAATTATATATTATTATAATTCAATATAAGACATATATTCTAGAAAAAAAGATTTATACTATTATAATGCAATTTAAAAACGGCTTAAAAGTGAAATGTCTTAGGCGTATGTATATTTCTATCGATTAAGAAACTTAAAAATTCTAACTATCAGGTATGTATATCCTCATCTAATTAAAAAATTTCTAAAATTCTTTGAACATATAACAAATTTCAATTAAAATATATTCAAATCATATTTAAAATATTTCAATATAATTTGAATTTGTCTTTTTTTTTAATAATATAATAGATTATTTGTTTGTTAGACAACACAAGTAGACATGTCAATTGGGCCAGACCGGTTCGACATGGCACAATTCCAATCCCAAAAAATGTCCATTTTGTTGGAGTGGATGGGGTTCCCAACCTATGTGAAGAATACCTCGTAGAGCGACGAGCGTCATCCGTGTGTCGGAGAAGCTCGGGGAGTACATGGATCCTATTTTGGAACATATATGGTAAGAAAATATATGATTGGATTTTCATATTTACTTTGATCATATATTTATGATTGGACCCTTCATATAGTAGCTTTCTATATTATTGGGCTTCCAATTATGACAAGCCAATTATGATTGGATTTTCATTAAATATATGATTGATGCATATTGGAAGTTTCCATATATATTAGCCTTCCATGTATGAATTACCAAGGGCTTATAAAAGGGTGATGCATGCTAGTTGAAAACTCATCTAAAAAACAAGAGTGCTTTATAATCTTTGAGAGAGAGAGAGAGGATTAAGGACTATTGTGAATGAGAGATTGATTCGAATAAATTTTCGGCATCTCTTGTTCTTCGGAGTCTGCAATCAAAACTTTTCTTCTTCAAGTGAGTTGTGGTGATCCGTGTTGGATCGGGAGGAGCTTGTAGAGGGTGTATTCTCTTTAATCCATTAGTGGAGGTTCTTCAGGGTTGGACTCCGATCGTCCCGTAGTTTTTCTCGCAAGGGTTTTCCACGTCAAAAATATTTGTGTCTGCGATTGTGTTTGGCATTTTTGGTTTGTGCACTTTTGCTCGGTTCTCTCGCAGGACTTTCTGGTTTGGGGGAACGATTTTTGTGCTTCGTTCCCAATAGAGTGGTATGAGAGCTTTGGGTTCAAAGAAGTGTCAGGAGTTGACAGTCAAACCAGAAAACAGAGATGGACGCGAAGCCGGTGCGCATGGTGAACCTGAACGGTACCAACTACCATTATTGGCGGAGCAAGATGAAAGATTTACTGTTCCTCAAGAAGCTGCATCTTCCAGTATTTGCATCCGAAAAGCCCAGTGACAAATTCGATGAGGACTGGAACTTCGAGCATATACAGGTGTGTGGGTACATGCAACAGTTCGTTGACGAGAACGTGTACAACCACGTTGCCAATATTGAGCATGCGAAGACATTGTGGGAGAAGCTGGAGTCTTTGTACGCAAAAAAGATCGGGGTAAACTGTCACGCCCCGAGTCGACAAACCGTTCATCCCCGGTGTTACTTTGCCGATTCGATCGTCCTCGCTAAGGCGTGATGCCGTACGAGTCTGGAATTGCACTCGTACAAGGCAAGAACGTTACGTTGCTTTTTGTATTAATACGTCAAGTTGAAACTTCACAAATCATATCAGAATTTAAGACGCAGTATAGGAAGATAGAAATGCTTTTCATTCATAGCTTGCAACGAAGTGCAAGTCGTAATTACATTGGATGTCGTTGCGGCTACATTGATTGAAAATGGAAGAAAATACATTCGACAAGTTGCTTGAACTAACGCTTGCCGTCCCATACATTCGCCCCTTTAGAACTAAATGAATTCAGTTCATTTCGATAGCCATCTTTGCGTAATAAAACATACAGTGAACCATAGTAGTTTATCATATTTTTTACCACGACCGTGCTCGTCCCTGCATGAAAATATAAAGATAATATTTACACCTTCATAAGACAATAGGTGAGCATGCTACTATCTTATATGCGGTCATTGATGTTACACATCACGTGGGACTATCTCAACGGCATTTCGGCCCGCTCAGTCTAGGTTGCAATCCTGACTGACGGTCCCGCAATGCATCAGTGCCGAAGCACGATTATTCATTCCCCCTAGGTCGATTCAATTCTGATGCCCCGGATATCGATTCGAGGAAAAATATCGACTTGTGCACAAGCTGTCCATGACCATGCCAATGCGTGAACAGTTTAACATATGTAACATTTTTATATAGCGCGGACAGTATTGAACGACATTATCATTTCCCCCAACTTATGCAACGATTCATTTTTCTCCAAGTCGTACTCCCGATTTAGTGTCCCGTAGGCACCAAATTGTTCGAGGCATCATAACCCACTATCGACGTTTCATAATATTTTACAGCACGTAAAATAGTCTATCTTTTTACTAGAACCTTAAACTTTCTTGTTTATGTGATAGACTTGTATTTTCAGAGTGAATAACTCTAAATCGATACGTTTTTCCCGAGTTCTTAGACTTAGTGGATTGTCATGCAATTAACTTGGCATCGTTCGATTTGAATGAATTCGAGGCAAGGAATAAGTTTGCGGGACAGAGTAGAAAAGAAGGGGCCAAATCACCCACCGATTACTTTGCTTCGTACAGGTCGTTGAAGCGCTACGCAACGTCAATCCTTAGTTACGCGAGCTCCTACAATGGCACCAACACTTTGTTAGATTTCCTTCTTTTCCCGTTGCATCGAAATTTGTAATTGCATCCATGAAAATGACGCAAAAGCACTTCAATCAAGCCCAGCGGCAAAGCTCCAAGAAAACCATACAGCGGTCTGGTTCCGTCGAAGGGACTCTTATAGAGAGCTCACTCGCCGAGATGCAGCCCGCTGCATCTAGGACTTATTCCAACAGAAGTCGTTCCATTAGTTGGATCGATTCTCGTAACTTCCATCCAAATCGATTTGAATCGATGCCGCAAGGCGTTATCGTTTACCAAGCTTAGCGATCGAGTCAGATGGCCATCTAAGTTCTCGGTCGATCTGACTCGGCACAAGCATATTATGAAGTTCCGTCGCCTATCGAAAGCGGGGCGCTACATAATATACCACTAAGAAAAAGTTTCGTCCCGAAACTTAAGAACAAGGGTCTGACCTTAATTTAGACGAACAACGCAGGGTACTTCTCTTTCATCTCTGCCTCTATCTCCCACGTCGACTCCTCGACTGTATGGTTCCGCCAAAGTACGCGGACCAAGGACATCGACCGATTTCGTAGCACCTTCTCCTTGCGGTCCAAAATTTGAATAGGCTCCTCCGAGTAAGACAAGTCAGTACGTAGCTCCAACTGATCGAAGCTAACCACATGACTTGGATCGTGCACGTATTTTCGAAGTTGTGAAACATGGAAAACATCGTGCACATCAGCTAAGGCAGGAGGTAGTGCGATTCGATAAGCAACCGTCGCAACTCGCTCAATGATCTCGAAGGGGCCTACAAATCTCGGGCTCAACTTGCCTTTAACGCCGAACAGCATCACATCGCGTATGGGTGTCACTTTCAGAAAATATGGTCCCCGACCATGAACTCTAGCGGTCGTCGACAAAGATCTGCGTAGCTCTTTTGTTGACTTTACGCGATGCGGAGTCTATCTCGAATCAAGCGGACTTTTTCGACGGCCTGCTCCACCAGTTCCGGTCTAAGCACTTGTCGCTCTCCGACTTTATCCCAGCATATCGGCTAATGGCACTTTCTCCCGTAGAGCGCTTCGTATGGAGCCATCTTAATGCTCAACTGATAACTGTTGTTATACGCAAACTCTGCAAACGACAAATGCGTATTCCAACTAGTCTTTAGGTCGATCGCACACAGACGTAACATATCTTCTAAGATCTGATTGACTCTCTCCGTCTGACCGTCTGTTTGGGGATGGTATGCCGAACTAAAGTTCAGTTTGGTCCCCATCGCCGCTTGGAGGCTCGTCCAGAAATGCGATAGGAATCGCCCGTCTCTGTCCGAAATTATTGAGGCCGGTACCCCGTACAGTCGAACAATCTCATCGACGTAGATTTGTGCTAACCGATCGACGCTCCATCCTACTTTAATTACGATGAAGTAAGCCGACTTGGTCAATCTATCAACAATGACCCAAATTGCGTCATTCCCCCGCGGCGTCTTCGAAAATCCCACAATGAAATCCATCAAGATATTGTCCCACTTCCACTCGGGAATGGCGATGTTCTGCAGCTCTCCGCCTGGCCTTTGGCGTTCTACCTTTACTTGCTGGCACGCCATGCACTGCGATACGAAGGTAGCCACGTCTTTCTTCATGCCGTGCCACCAGAAGTTTATGCGCAAGTCCTTGTACATCTTGGTACTTCCAGGATGTAACGAGTACTTCGCATAATGTGCCTCCGTCAGAATTTCTTTCCTGAGTTCGACAGCTTCAGGGATGCAGAGCCTTCCCTTTAGTCGCATCGTCCCGTCTTCGTCTTCCGCAAAGTCAGTCGCCCTTCCCGTTGGAATCAGCTTGCACATCTTCTTCAGAAATGAGTCGTCCTTCTGTGCGGTCTTTATCTTGCTAAGGAGCCTCGATCCTAACTTCAGCTGAGCTAGGTGCAGGTGTCGATACTCAATTCCGAGTTCGATACCCATCGCTTCAAGGTCTCGTCGTATCTCCTTATTTATGGCCAGTGTTCCCATAAACATTCTGCTAAGTGCATCGGCCACCATGTTTCCCTTGCCCGGCGTATACTCGATCGTTAGCTCATAATATTTTATGAGTTCGAGCCAACGCCGCTGCCGTAGGTTGAGTTCCCGTTGCGTAAATAAGTATTTCAGGCTTTTGTGATCTGTGTAGATTCTGCATGCCACACCATAGAGGTAGTGCCGCCATAACTTCAACGTAAAGACGATCGCCGCCAATTCTAGGTCGTGCGTCGGGTAGTTCTTCTCGTGCTGCTTCAACTGCCGTAAAGCGTAGGAGATGACTTTGTCCCTCTGCATGAGTACGCACCCGAGGCCAGTTCCCGACGCGTCGCTGAATATCTGAAAGCCTTCTGGACCGTCTGAAAGTGCAAGGATTGGAGCTGAGACGAGCCGTTGCTTCAACTCTTGAAAGCTGGATTCACAGTCGTCGCTCCATTCAAATACTACTCCCTTCTGGGTGAGGCGAGTCAGAGGCGACGCTAGTTTTGAAAAGCTTCGTACGAACCTACGGTAGTAGTCCGCTAAGCCCAGGAAACTTCGAATGTCGCTAGCCGAGGCAGGTCGTTTTCAGTCCACTACCGCCTCAATCTTTTTTGGGTCCACTGCGACACCTTCGACAGAGATTACATGTCCGAGGAATGTTACGCTACTCATCCAGAACTCGCACTTACTCTGTTTGGCGTATAATTTGTTTTCACGCAGAATCTGCAGTACCGTCTTCAAATGTTCCGCATTTTCTTCTCGATTCCTTGAGTAGACAAGGATATCGTCGATGAATACGACTACAAATTTATCTATTTGAGGTCGGAAGGCTCGGTTTATCAGATCCATGAATGCGGCTGGGGCATTCGTCAAACCGAACGGCATGACGAGGAATTCGTAATGACCATATCGAGTGTGGAAGGCAGACTTCGATACGTCGTCGGACTTGATCTTTAATTGATGATAGCCTGAACGAATATCAATTTTTGAAAATACTGATGCGCCTTGCAGTTGGTCGAACAAGTCGTCGATTCGTGGCAAAGGATACTTGTTTCGTACGGTCGCCTTGTTGAGTTCACGATAGTCGATGCATAGCCGCATTGACCCATCCTTCTTCTTCACGAACAATACGGGAGCTCCCCACGGGAAGACACTAGGGCGAATAAATCCGTGGTCTAGCAACTCTTGTAATTGCACCTTCAGCTCCTTCAGTTCTGCTGGAGCCATTCGGTAAGGCGCCTTGGATATCGGCCGTGTATCCGGAAAGGTGTCGATGCTGAATTCTATTTTTCGATCCGGCGGCATCCCGGGCATCTCGTCAGGAAAAATGTCGAGAAAATCTGCCACAACATCAGTCTGTATTGTATTTGTATTATCCTTCCGCGTGTCTCGGACTGATGCCAAGTATCCCACGCAGCCGGAACGCAGCATACGCCTCGCCGAGATTGCCGACACCATCATTACCGTCTTCGAGACCGTACTGCACGAATATGAGAACTCTATCTCGCCAGAAAGACGAAACACCACTCTCTTCTCCGCGCACTCGATCGTTGCACGACAAGCGTCCAACCAATCCATGCCCAGGATTATGTCGTAATCTTTGATGTCTAGCACGACGGCATCCAAGGATAGATATCTTCTCCCGACGCAAATATGGCCATCCCTACAAATAAAGTTCGCAGGCATATCGACTCCCGACGGAGTGCTAACGCTAATATTTATATCTAGTGATTGCATGGTTATTTTATTTTCTTTCGCATAATCAGCAGATATAAAGCTATACGTCGCACCCGAATCGAATAGGACTCGAGCAGGTATATTTTTGTAGAGTAATATACCTGTTACAACAGTATCGGATGTAAACGCCTCATCCCGAGTTAAGGCATAAACTCGGCCTTGAGCTCCGTGGCGTTGGTTCCGCAGGTTGACGGGCACCGCATTCGCGCCTTGCAGTATCGGCGCTTTATACGGATTCGGGACGTTCCTCGGTAGGTTGTGTTGATTCGGACCTTTGTGCGGGCAATATGTAACTATGTGGCCTACCTCGCCACACTTGTAGCAAGATCTCGTGACGCAGTCGACGGTTCGGTGCCCACGCCTACCGCACCTGGTGCAGTATTGACTGCCATGGCCTAGATCATCGAATCTATTCGGACGCTTTGTTATTCCCGATCCCCCGGCGCCGGCGTCGTTAGGACGCTTGTTGAAGTGGTTACGGATGCCTCTACTCGACATACGGCCAAAGATGCGCTCACTATTAAGAGCGGTATTATAGGATTCACGGTATGTTCGGCATCTTTGATTCATGACGTCCCTTCGCAGTTCGTCATTTAGGCCTTATTGGAAGCGTTCACACCAGGCTTCCTTGTTGGGCAGGAAGGCGCCGGCAAACTTCGCCAGCTTTGAGAAGCTCGAATCATAATCGTCGATAGACATATTTCCCTGTCGCAGCGTCATGAACTCGTCTTCTTTTTATTGCCGGACGGCGCGAGGAACGTACTGTTCGAGGAAGGCTTCCTTGAATATTTTCCAGGAAATCGTGGCATCTGTATCGGCTTCATAGATTTCCTACTTTTTAGCGGCCCACCAGTCGTACGCCCTCAGTTGCAGCTATAACGCCGCACAAGTTATTCTCTGGGACCCTTCAATGCTAAGCAGATTAAACAGGTCCTCCATCTCCGCGAGCCATCCCACGATCACATCAGGCTCCGCTCGACCATTAAACTTTGGTGGATTCATCTTGCGGAACTCCTTTGCCTTGAACAAGGAAGAAGAATTTATCATTTGCGGTTGAGTTTCTTCTTCCTCGTTTTCTTCTTGGTCGCCTTGCTTTTCCTCGGACTCTTCGTCCGTCGTCTTGGTATTGCCCGCCATTCTGCTCACTATCTGAGTCAGGGCATTCATCTGTTTCTGTTGCGTCTCAAATTGGGTTTTGAATTGTATCTAAAGCTGCTGCTGCTGCAGTTCCATCAAATGTAGCATCTTCTCCATAGTCGTCTCGCTAGGCCCAGTGCTTTTTGTGCTCGACGTACTATCTACAGTTTGGGTTGTGGCGGGATTGTTTCTTTTCTTAGTCATTCCTACAAAACAGAGTAAACCCATTAGTATTTTTCAAAAATATCTACGGGCTTACCTGTATGGAACTTTTATTTCACGCAGTATGTCGACTAGCATTCAATCGAGCCATCGCAACGGACATTCCAACAATAAAACATCTTTCAAAAATTCGAGGAAATATAACTGAGCTCTGATACCAATTTGTCACGCCCCGAGTCGACAAACCGTTCATCCCCGGTGTTACTTTGCCAATTCGATCGTCCTCGCTAAGGCGTGATGCCGTACGAGTCTGGAATTGCACTCGTACAAGGCAAGAACGTTACGTTACTTTTTGTATTAATACGCCAAGTTGAAACTTCACAAATCACATCAGAATTTAAGACGCAGTATAGGAAGATAGAAATGCTTTTTATTCATAGCTTGCAACGAAGTGCAGGTCGTAATTACATTGGATGCCGTTGCGGCTACATTGATTGAAAACGGAAGAAAATACATTCGACAAGTTTCCTGAACTAACGCTTGCCGTCCCATACATTCGCCCCTTTATACATAAGCCGTCGACTTGAATTGGCTTCAAAATACTTCAGCATAGGAAGAGCTTCAAAACGCCTCTCCGTACTTCAGCTCCAGTTTAGTTGGGCGCGCCCATCGTACCTGGGGAAATTGGGGGAATGGGATTAGCACACTTGCTAAGTGGACGAGACGAACCCACTCGTCTAAACCGACTCTGATTGTTATGATAGGCATGCTGTAGAGTTGTCTTTCTATTAGAACTAAATGAATTCAGTTCATATTCGATAGCCATCTTTACGTAATTGTCACGCCCCAGAACCAGAATACTGGAGAGCGGGGGCAGACATAGCCAGCTACGTATATTGAAATAGAATACATCTCAACTATACGGTCACGACTGTCTAGATATGAGGGTTTACTACAAGCCAGCAGTCTCTTAAGGTCAAGCCTATTGTCTCAATCTCAAGCAATTAACAGAGTTACAAGATATTAGAGCATCAAATATATATATATAAGGCGTCCCAAATATTACATATTGGATGATCATGAAGCTAGTCGTACAAAATGATAGGACTAGCAAGAGTTCAGTCATACATGATCAACCCTAGGATTTGTTAATCATGTTTACAGCCCGTAGGCAGACAGTAAGTAAATGTGCATCGAGCTAACAGGTGCTCGTCGGCTAAACGCCTCAAAAGAATAAATTTACATATAAGTGGGTGAAACAAAAAGGCACTCTTGGCCCGGGTTCCTTCTAGTTGTCACCATTGGGCTGGAAGCTCGGTAGATCCTCGGGAGCTGCTCCGAAATCTGGCCACACAAAACCAGCTGGGTCAAACCCCAGAAAGAGCAAGTGCCACAAAGGAGGCCATAAATAAGAACAAAAGCCAGCATATCAGAACATAAGGATAAAAGAAGTACAAATAGTAAAGTACGCAGGGCGATAAACGACTAGGGACGTGGAACCATTCCGGGAGCCAGGTTACAATCCTTAAACCAGACAAGGATCGGGGTTGTAACCCTTCGCCTGAATAGCTCACTGTCTCTACTCATTTATTGTTAAGATAAGTAAAACAAACATGCTCAGGAGATAGCAGGTACTGGAGCTAGACAAGACTTAGACAAGGCTGGACACCATCCATTCACAATCGGCCAAACAAATACTACGGCTTACTACTTAACTAACTAGGGTTATCACAAGCCTAATTACTAACAAGATGCAAGTGAAAATTCCAGTCCCAAGCCCTGCAGACTATCCAGTTATCCTTCCGCGGGTTGAGAGTTATAGGTGGGTACATTGCCCAGAAGACAAATGTACCCTTAGGTGACTTAGAGGGTGCAACACATGACAGTGTGCTGGAAATGTGCTCTACTCGTCGGCAAGCTACAAGTCCATTAAAGCGCCCAAATAACGAGATTGCCTGTGACTGGGAATTCTCCATGTTCTAGTTTGATCTAATCATTAGCCTAATCCAATTTAGCGCGAGTCCCTGGCCGTGGTACCCAGGAAGTCACGTCCTAGATATGATGCGAGACAAGACAAGTGGATTGTACAAGCAAGCAAGCAGGAACACCCACGGTGTCAAGTTGATTATACGAGTCAAGTTACAAGTTACAAGTCAAGTCAAGTCAGGAGTGCGCCGCCACGAGCCACTATCAAGTTATCAAGATAAATCATGTCAGGGTACTGTCAGGAGTGCACTACTACGGGTCACTGTCATGTCAGGTTGGTCATGTCAGGAGTGCACCACTACGGGTCATTGTCGTGTTATGCTAGTTCCTTGTCATACCATGCCGTGTACAATAGTCATTCCAAACATATTAAGTAAAATCAAGTTCATGACAAAAGGCTTACATATAAAATGGACGTAAAATATCTAATAAAATACTAATATATATAGGACTATAGAAGAGCCAAGCTTAAAGAAATAACCAAAACTCCAAAAGCCAATGGATTGCGCAATGGGTCAGAGAGTTGGATTGCGCAGGTGTCAGTTGCGCAGGGTGCCAAGTGCGCAGGGGCATAGGGCACATGGGCAGATTGCGCATGAACAAACTGCGCAGAAGTGAACTGCGCATGGGTGGATTGCGCAGGAACAGACTGCGCAGAAGTGAACTGCGCATGGGTGGATTGCGCAGGGGTTACTTTGCGCATGACTGGCTTGCGCCAGCGCAATCCAGCGCAGCACAAAGCACTGGCTGAGGTCATGCGCAATCGGTCCTGCGCTAGAGAGCACAGGCCGGGGGTGCACAATCGGCCATGCGCTAAAGAGCGCAAGGCAGAGGGATGTTCTTCCTGGCCGAGAGCAGGTCCAAGAACACCAAGAACTTCAATTCTTTATAACTTTGTCAAATCAAAACCAAATCTAGATTTTCAAAGTTCTAACTTGAGTAAAATCGAATTCTCTTCCACATGGAAGCATCAAAACATGCAAAATCGAAGTTTAATAAATCAAAACCAAGGATTTTCGAAAATGGTTAAAACCTAGATCTAGAAGAATTAAAGCTCCAAATCACAAAATGTCAAGTTCTAAAGTTGTTCTCCATGGCCTAATCTAGTTAATGGACAAATAAAAAGTGGTGCTTATTTGATGGCAAGGTGCACTTGCCTATGGGTTGGGGAGTTGTGTGGAAGAAGGAAGAAGAAGAAGTTGAAAGAAATTAATGGAGTTATGGAGGAGAGAGAAGAAGTTGGTGGGTTTTAATGAGGGTGGTTGTGATGGAATGGAGGGGAAGAATAGGCTAAGGTGTTCCACTCATGAAGAACCAAACCAAACCAAACCAACTCCACAAAATAAAACCAAGCCATGGTCCAAAACCCATTTACGAGAAACCAAAATCCGCAAGTCGAGAAAATAAAATACGTGCCAAAATCAAATTATGAGTACAAATATGAAATACAGGAAATGGGGGTGACAACTCTACCCACCTTCAAGAATTCCGTCCTCGGAATTTCATCAAGGAGCTAGAGATTGCCACGACAAGCTATACTAAGCACAGACAAGCTACACTAAGCAGTTCAATCATACAATCATACAATACAAGCTAGAAAAGGGAAAGCGTAAGGCATAAGAAAGACATTATACCTCACGAGTCAAACAGGTAGGGATATCGCGATCGGATGTCGTCCTCACGCTCCCACGTTGACTCACCTAGAGAGTGATGACCCCAAGCAACACGGACTAAGTTAATAGTCTTGTTCTTGAGCGTCTTTTCCCTCCGGTCCAAAATAGACACGGGCCTCTCCTCATACGAAAGGTTGGTACCAACAACCAATTCCGAATGATCTAGGATATGGCTCGGGTCCGGGATGTACCGTCTTAATTGGGATACATGGAATACATCATGTACCTCACTTAGCGACGGCGGAAGAGCGAGACGATAGGACACATCGCCTACTCGCTCCAGAATATCGAACGGTCCTATATACCCAGGACTAAGCTTTTCCCGCACGCCAAAACGAATGACACCGCGGGTAGGTCCTAAGGAATACATGGTCGCCGACGGCAAATTCTAAGGGACGCCGATGAGCATCGGCCCAATGGCGCTGGCGATCCTGAGCAACTCGGAGGTGATCTCTGACTTTCCTAACCACCTCAACCGTATGAGAAATCAGTTCTGGACCGAGCATCTGCCTCTCTCCGACATCGTCCCATGCTAACGGGGATCTGCACTTCCTGCCATACAGAACCTCGAAGGGTGCCATCTGGATACTGGCCTGAAAACTATTGTTGTATGAGAATTCCACCAGGTGCAGGTGATCCTTCCACGAGCCACCGAAGTCAAGGGCACACGACCGCAATATATCTTCGAGGGTTTGTATAGTGCGCTCCGATTGCCCATCTGTCTGCGGATGATACGCTGAGCTGAACTTGAGACGAGTCCCCAAACTTTGATGAAGACTGCGCCAGAAGTACGATATGAATCTCGTATCCCTGTCTGATACTATGCTGACTGGCACTCCGTGAAGTCTGACGATCTGCCTGAGATACATCTCTGCTAGCTGCGCCGTCGACTGTCCAACTCTAAATGGAAGAAAGTGTGCCACCTTGGTAAGCCTGTCCACAATGACCCAACTAGCATCTCTGCCTGCCGGAGATCTGGGTAACCCAGTCACGAAATCCATGGTTATGTGTTCCCATTTCTATTCTGGGATCGGTAAAGGTTGAAGAAGTCCAGCTGGCCTCTGATGTTCAGCCTTGACTTGTTGGCAAACCAAACATCGAGAGACATACCGGGCTATCTATCTCTTCATACCATTCCACCAAAAGTGTTGACGAATATCTCTGTACATCTTCGTGCTGCCTGGGTGAATGGAATACTGCGAACTGTGAGCCTCTGCCATGACTTCCTGTCTGATATCTCTACTGGGTACACAAAAACGTGTGCCGTGTCGAAGTGTACCATCTTCATGAATACATAACTCTGGCCTTCTCTCTGCCTCGCACTCTGCTCTGAGCCGCTGAATCTTGGAATCTGTTAACTGTGCTGTCCGGATCTTCTCAACTATGGTGGACTGAATCTGTAGGCTGGCCATCAAGGCCACATTGGAAGGAAGAACCACTTCAATTCCCATCTTCTGAAGATCCGACAGTAACTCTGGTTGCGCCGTCAGGAAATAAACTCCGGCTCTCCGGCTCAGCGCATCTGCTACAACGTTGGCCTTCCCTGGATGATACTGCAAATCCACATCGTAGTCCACCAGTAGCTCGAGCCATCTTCTCTGCCGCATATTAAGATCCTTCTGGGTGAAAACATACTTCAGGCTCTTATGATCAGTAAATATCTCCACTCTATCTCCGTACAAGTAGTGCCTCCACAACTTAAGTGCAAACACTACTGCTGCTAGCTCCAAGTCGTGGATCAGATAATTCTTTTCATGATCACGGAGTTGACGTAACGCATAAGCAATTACCTTCCCATGCTGCATCAAAACACATCCCAATCCTCTGCCTGAAGCATCGCAATAAACTGTGAATCCTCCGGTCCCATCTGGAACGGTGAGAATGGGAGCCGTTATCAAACCTCGCTTCAACTTCTCAAATGATTCCTGACATTCTGCTGTCCAAATGAACGGCACATCCTTGCGGGTCAACTGGGTCATCGGCGCTGAAATCCTTGCAAAATCAGAGATGAATCGCCGGTAGTAGCCGGCCAATCCAAGAAAGCTGCGAACTTCTGCCACTGAGCTGGGTACTGGCCATGCCTCGATAGCCACAATCTTCTGGGGATCCACTTCCACTCCTCTGGTAATGATGTGACCCAAGTAAGAAATACGATCGAGCCAGAACTCGCATTTACTGAACTTGGCGTACAACTGGTGCTCTCTGAGAATCTGGAGGACAACTCTGAGATGCTGCTCGTGCTCTGCTTCACTCTTGCTGTAGACCAGGATGTCATCAAGGAACACTATCACAAACTGATCCAAGTAAGGCATGAAAATACGATTCATGAGGTCCATGAACACTGCCGGTGCATTGGTCGCTCCAAAGGGCATAACTAGAAACTCCCAATGCCCGTACCTAGATCTGAACGCCGTCTTCGGGATGTCCTGCTCTCTGACTCTGATCTGGTGGTATCCTGACCGCAAGTCTATCTTCGAGAAAACTGAAGCCCCCTTGAGTTGATCAAACAAGTCATCTATCCTCGGGAGAGGGTATCTGTTCTTGATTGTTACTGAGTTTAAGGTACGATAATCAACACATAGCCTGGACGTACCATCCTTCTTTTTCACAAGAAGCATCGGGGCTCCCCAAGGCGATCCACTTGCACGAATGAATCCCTTGGTCCTGAGTTCTTCAATCATCTTGTACAAAATCTTCAACTCTGAAGGCGCCATTCTGTAGACTCGCTCTGATACTGATGCTGTCCCGGAAATCAAGTCAATGGTGAACTCGATCTCCCGCTCTGGTGGCATCCCTGGAAGTTCCTCTGGGAAGACATCTGGAAACTCTTCAACTATCCGGGGCAACTGCACTGCTGCTACTGCCATCCGTAATACTGGAGGAGATGGCTCTACTGTGCCTCTGGAAAATGAAAACTCTGGCTCTCCGGGAATACTAAAGACAACTCTGCCAACATGGCAGTCTATCCTAGCATAATGGTTCCTCAACCAATCTATGCCTAGGACTACATCATAGTCTGCCATAGGGAACTCTATGAGCCTAGCAGGGAACTCTCTACCGCTAACTACGATCCGACACGAGAAAAACACTCGATCTACTCCCACAAGACCATTACCAGTAAGTATATTGAGCCTTACTGATAATGACTCGGGCTCCAATCCTATCCGTGTCACGAATCGTGCAGACATGAATGAATGCGATGCACCAGAATCAAATAATACAGATGCTGAAAAAGTGTTGACGAGAATAGTACCTGCCACTACCTCACCTGGTGCAACTTCTTCTTCCATGGTCATCATCATAGCCTGACCTCTAGCTGCGGGTCCTCTCTGCTGGAAACCCCTCTGTCGGTTCTGTGCTGGAGCCTGGGTGAACTGCTGTTGGAAGGCCTGGGCCTGGGGCAACAATGGCCTCGGGTACTGCTGTTGCTGCTGCTGCTGGACTGGAACTGGGGCTGGTCCTCTCACCGAAGAACTAGAAAGGTTGGATGATGATGGACCTCCCCTATTCGGGCAGGTCCCTATCTGGTGGTCTGCTCCTCCACAAGCCAGGCATAATCCCTGTGCCCTACGACACTCTGCCACTACATGGCTCGGCTTTCCGCAATGAGAACATCCCACCGTGGAAGACTGCTTCTGCTTCTGCTGCTGCGGGTACGTCGGGGTCGAATGCTGAACTGACGTCACTGAGGCCGCCCGCCTCGGAGTTCCAATGGTTATACCCCTAGCTGCCGGGGCTGGAGCTGAAGATTGGTGCATCTGGTTGTGGGACCGCTTCCTGCCTCCGGTCCTGTCCACAATTCTCCGGGAGGTATATTCATGTCTCCTTGCTGCCTTCAACACTGCATCGAACGTCTGGTGCTCGAACTGCTCCACAGCCAATAATATCTCTAAGTGCAGCCCTTGCTGGAACCGCTGAGCCCTATCGAACTCGGTCGCCACCAAAGTGGGGGCAAACCTACTCAGCCTGGAAAACTCGGTCGCATAGCCATCGACCGTTCTGCCTCCTTGCTTCAAGTTGGTAAATCTGGTCTGCAGGTCGTACCGTGCCACCGCATCGAAGTACTTCCTCTGGAACCTCTCTCTGAACATCGCCCAAGTGACTGGTGCTGCTAATCCCATGGCCTGAGCTGCCCACCAATCGCGAGCCAAGTCTAACAACTGTAGGCGGACCACCGCCACCTTCTCATTCTCAGGTGTCCTAGCTGCTTCTAGAACCACCTCGGTATCCTGAAGCCAAGCGTCCGCGGCAATCGCATCTTCACTGCCGTCAAAAAAGGGAGGGTTCAAGCGCTTGAAACTGTTGGCCGCCTGATTTCCTTGGGGACCTCCTCGGTTTAGTGCATCATGAACTTCCTGGTGCAAGGCGTCGCCTCGACGATCTTGGGATGCAAGCAGTTCTCTGATAAGCCCTACCAAAGGTCCCTCATCCTGTCTAGCTGGTTGAACGGGCGGAGCTGGCTGAACTGGAGGTTCTGAGCCTCCGAAAAGCATAACTCGGGAGGCTACTCCAGAGTGCTGAGCTTGATCTTCCTGGCGCTGGGGTGCTTGTCGAGCTTCCTCTGGCTGGTTGGCAGGTCCGGGAGTAATGTCGCTGAAGAAGACGACATAGGGAACAATAAGGAAAGGACCAGGACAGATCAATGATACAAGCAATGTGATCAGGTCGAGATTCTCAGGGATTTGAAGTTACGAGCAGAGATCAAGGATGAATATTGATTGAGACATCTATTCGGTAAACCCTCACATTTCTTGAATGCCAAGACCTGCATGGGCCACCACTTAAACCATGTCACGCCCCAGAACCAGAATACTGGAGAGCGGGGGCAGACATAGCCAGCTACGTATATTGAAATAGAATACATCTCAACTATACGGTCACGGCTGTCTAGATATGAGGGTTTACTACAAGCCAGCAGTCTCTTAAGGTCAAGCCTATTGTCTCAATCTCAAGCAATTAACAGAGTTACAAGATATTAGAGCATCAAATATATATATATATAAGGCGTCCCAAATATTACATATTGGATGATCATGAAGCTAGTCGTACAAAATGATAGGACTAGCAAGAGTTCAGTCATACATGATCAACCCTAGGATTTGTTAATCATGTTTACAGCCCGTAGGCAGACAGTAAGTAAATGTGCATCGAGCTAACAGGTGCTCGTCGGCTAAACGCCTCAAAAGAATAAATTTACATATAAGTGGGTGAAACAAAAAGGAAAACCCACTCTTGGCCCGGGTTCCTTCTAGTTGTCACCATTGGGCTGGAAGCTCGGTAGATCCTCGGGAGCTGCTCCGAAATCTGGCCACACAAAACCAGCTGGGTCAAACCCCAGAAAGAGCAAGTGCCACAAAGGAGGCCATAAATAAGAACAAAAGCCAGCATATCAGAACATAAGGATAAAAGAAGTACAAATAGTAAAGTACGCAGGGCGATAAACGACTAGGGACGTGGAACCATTCCGGGAGCCAGGTTACAATCCTTAAACCATACAAGGACCGGGGTTGTAACCCTTCGCCTGAATAGCTCACTGTCTCTACTCATTTATCGTTAAGATAAGTAAAACAAACATGCTCAGGAGATAGCAGGTACTGGAGCTAGACAAGACTTAGACAAGGCTGGACACCATCCATTCACAATCGGCCAAACAAATACTACGGCTTACTACTTAACTAACTAGGGTTATCACAAGCCTAATTACTAACAAGATGCAAGTGAGAATTCCAGTCCCAAGCCCTGCAGACTATCCAGTTATCCTTCCGCGGGTTGAGAGTTATAGGTGGGTACATTGCCCGGGAGACAAATGTACCCTTAGGTGACTTAGAGGGTGCAACACATGACAGTGTGCTGGAAATGTGCTCTACTCGTCGGCAAGCTACAAGTCCATTAAAGCGCCCAGATAACGAGATTGCCTGTGACTGGGAATTCTCCATGTTCTAGTTTGATCTAATCATTAGCCTAATCTAATTTAGCGCGAGTCCCTGGCCGTGGTACCCAGGAAGTCACGTCCTAGACATGATGCGAGACAAGACAAGTGGATTGTACAAGCAAGCAAGCAGGAACACCCACGGTGTCAAGTTGATTATACGAGTCAAGTTACAAGTTATAAGTCAAGTCAAGTCAGGAGTGCGCCGCCACGGGCCACTATCAAGTTATCAAGATAAATCATGTCAGGGTACTGTCAGGAGTGCACCACTACGGGTCACTGTCATGTCAGGTTGGTCATGTCAGGAGTGCACCACTACGGGTCATTGTCGTGTTATGCTAGTTCCTTGTCATACCATGCCGTGTACAATAGTCATTCCAAACATATTAAGTAAAATCAAGTTGGATTGCGTAATGGGTCAGGGAGTTGGATTGCGCAGGTGTCAGTTGCGCAGGGTGCCAAGTGCGCAGGGGCACAGGGCGCAGGGGCAGATTGTGCATGAACAGACTGCGCAGAAGTGAACTGCGCATGGGTGGATTGCGCAGGAACAGACTGCACAGAAGTGAACTGCGCATGGGTGGATTGCGCAGGGGTTACTTTGCGCATGGCTGGCTTGCGCATGGATGGCTTGCGCCAGCGCAATCCAGCGCAGCGCAAAGCACTGGCTGAGGTCATGCGCAATCGGCCCTGCGCTAAAGAGCACAGGTCGGGGGTGCGCAATCGGCCTTGCGCTAAAGAGCGCAAGGCAGAGGGATGTTCTTCCTGGCCGAGAGCAGGTCCAAGAACACCAAGAACTTCAATTCTTCATAACTTTGTCAAATCAAAACCAAATCTAGATTTTCAAAGTTCTAACTTGAGTAAAATCGAATTCTCTTCCACATGGAAGCATCAAAACATGCAAAATTGAAGTTTAATAGATCAAAACCAAGGATTTTCAAAAATGGTTAAAACCTAGATCTAGAAGAATTAAAGCTCCAAATCATAAAATGTCAAGTTCTAAAGTTGTTCTCCATGGCCTAATCTAGTTAATGGACAAATAAAAAGTGGTGCTTATTTGATGGCAAGGTGCACTTGCCTATGGGTTGGGGAGTTGTGTGGAAGAAGGAAGAAGAAGAAGTTGAAAGAAATTAATGGAGTTATGGAGGAGAGAGAAGAAGTTGGTAGGTTTTAATGAGGGTGGTTGTGATGGAATGGAGGAGGAGAATAGGCTAAGGTGTTCCACTCATGAAGAACCAAACCAAACCAAACCAACTCCACAAAATAAAACCAAGCCATGGTCCAAAACCTATTTACGAGAAACCAAAATCCGCAAGTCGAGAAAATAAAATACGTACCAAAATCAAATTACGAGTACAAATACGAAATACAGGAAATGGGGGTGACAGTAATAAAACATACAGTGAACCATAGCAGTTTATCATATTTCTTACCACGGCCGTGCTCGTCCCTGCATGAAAATACAAAGATAATATTTACACCTGCATAAGACAATAGGTGAGCATGCTACTATCTTATATGCGGTCATTGATGTTATACATCACGTGGGACTATCTCAACGGCATTTCGGCCCGCTCAGTCTAGGTTGCAAGCCTGACTGGCGGTCCCGCAATGCATCAGTGCCGAAGCACGATTATTCATTCCCCCTAGGTCGATTCGATTCCGATGCCCCGGATATCGATTCGAGGAAAAATATCAACTTGTGCACAAGCTGTCCATGACCGTGCCAATGCATGAACAGTTTTACATATATAACAGTTTTGTATTGCGCGGACAGTATTGAACGGCATTATCATTTCCCCCAACTTATGCAACGATTCATTTTTCCCCAAGTCGTACTCCCGATTTAGCGTCCCGTAGGCACCAAATTGTCCGAGGCATCATAACCCACGATTGACGTTTCATAATATTTTGCAGCACGTAAAATAGTCTATCTTTTTACTAGAACCTTAAACTTTCTGGTTTATGTGATAGACTTGTATTTTCGGAGTGAATAACTCTAAATAGATACGTTTTTTCCGAGTTCTTAGACTTAGTGGATTGGAATGCAATTAACTTGGCATCGTTCGATTTGAATGAATTCGAGGCAATGAATAAGTTTGCGGGACAGAGTAGAAAAGAAGGGGTCGAATCACCCACCGATTACTTTGCTTCGTGCAGGTCGTTGAAGCGCTACGCAACGTCAATCCTTAGTTACGCGAGCTCCTGCAATGGCACCAACACTTTGTTAGATTTCCTTCTTTTCCTGTTGCATCGAAATTTGTAATTGCATCCATAAAAACGACGCGAAAGCACTTCAATCAAGCCCAGCGGCAAAGCTCCAAGAAAACCATATAGCGGTCCGGTCCCGTCGAAGGGACTCTTATAGAGAGCTCACTCGCCGAGACGCAGCCCGCTGCATCTAGGACTTATTCCAACAGAAGTCGTTCCATTAGTTGGATCGATTCTCGTAACTTCCATCCAAATCGATTTGAATCGATGCCGCAAGGCGTTATCGTTTACCAAGCTTAGCGATCGAGTCAGATGGCCATCTAAGTTCTCGGCCGATCTGACTCGACACAAGCATATTATGAAGTTCCGTCGCCTATCGAAAGCGGGGCGCTACATAATATACCACTAAGAAAAAGTTTCGTCCTGAAACTTAAGAACAAGGGTCTGACCTTAATTTAGATGAACAACGCAGGGTACTTCTCTTTCATCTCTGCCTCTATCTCCCACGTCGACTCCTCGACTGTATGGTTCCGCCAAAGCACGCGGACCAAGGACATCGACCGATTTCGTAGCACCTTCTCCTTGCGGTCCAAAATTTGAATAGGCTCCTCCGAGTAAGACAAGTCAGTACGTAGCTCCAACTGATCGAAGCTAACCACATGACTTGGATCGTGCACGTATTTTCGAAGTTGTGAAACATGGAAAACATCGTGCACATCAGCTAAGGCAGGAGGTAGTGCGATCCGATAAGCAACCGTCGTAACTCGCTCAATGATCTCGAAGGGGCCTACAAATCTCGGGCTCAACTTGCCTTTAACGCCGAACCGCATCACACCGCGCATGGGCGTCACTTTCAGAAACACATGGTCCCCGACCAAGAACTCTAGCGGTCGTCGACGAAGATCTGCGTAGCTCTTTTTGTCGACTTTGCGCGATGCAGAGTCTATCTCGAATCAAGCGGACTTTTTCGGCGGCCTGCTCCACCAGTTTCGATCCAAGCACTTGTCGCTCTTCGACTTCATCCCAGCATATCGACGAACGACACTTTCTCCCGTAGAACGCTTCGTATGGAGCCATCTGAACGCTCGACTGATAACTGTTGTTATACGCAAACTCCGCAAGTGGCAAATGCGTATCCCAACTAGTCTTTAGGTCGATCGCACACAGACGCAACATATCTTCTAAGATCTGATTGACTCTCTCCATCTGATAACTGTTGTTATATGCAAACTCTGCAAGCGGCAAATGCATATCTGACTCGGCACAAGCATATTATGAAGTTCCGTCGCCTATCGAAAGCGGGGCGCTACATAAACAAACTGTTCCTGATCCGGATGATGATGAATCTGCGGTATAAAGATGGTGCATCCATTACGGATCACTTGAGTGGGTTCCAGGGCATGGTGGACCAGCTATCCTCGATGGGAGTCAAGTTCGACGACGAGGTTCAAGGAATTTGGTTTCTATGTACATTGCCAGACTCGTGGGAGACCGTACGAGTATCTATGATCGCTTCTGCTCCGGAAGGCATGGTCAGTCTAGAGTTTGCCAAGAGCGGGGTACTGAATAAAGAGATGGGAAGATGTTCTCAGGGCACTTCATCCACATCCCATCACTCAGAGGCACTAGTTTCAGAGAGCCACGGAAGGGGCAAAAGCTGAGATCCAGGTGGTGGCAGAGACAAGAGCAGAGGGAAGTCCAAAGGTCGGTACGAGGACTCAAAGTGTTACTATTGTGGCAAGAAGGGCCACATCAAGCGGAACTGTTTCGCTTGGAAGAGAGAGAAGAAGGGCGACAAGGAGAGACAAGATGAAAATACTACAGCAGCGGCCTCGATACATGAAGGCGATGTGATCATCGTAGGTGATGAGGTTATCACAAACCTCGCCTACGATGATAATTATTGGCTGGTGGACTCAGGGACTTCAGCGCACGTATCTCATAACATGGTACTATTTGCCACTTACACGACAGGCGACTGTGGAGTGTTGAAGATGGGCAATAGAGATGTGTCGAAGGCGGTTGCCATTGGAGATGCGCATTTGAGGACGAAGATGGGTGTAGTTCTTATTCTCAAAGATGTTCGTCATATCCCTGATATTCATTTTAATCTGGTATCGGTTGGAAGGTTGGATGACGAAGGATTCTTCAGTCTCTTGGGGAATAGTCAGTAGAAGCTTTCCAGAGGTTCGATGGTGATTGCCAGAGGAAGCAAGAAGTCCGGTCTCTACTATATGGAGGGGAGCGCTGTCACGACCCGCTTTTCGGATACAAGTCGTGTCCAAGCCCATCCTACGCCGCAGTGTCGGCGGTAGAATACTGTCTAAAATACACGAGTCATGGCAGTCTAGAATCTCATGGTAATCTATATCTCATCCACAAAATAATCAATCACAAACAAGATCAATGAATAAGACATGAAACTGAACAATAATGAATATAACTGAATGTTTCCAAGAATCAATGTCACGTCAGGTGGACACAAATCTATTACCAATAGACGAAAAGAGAAAAGTACATGAAATATACTATCTGAATACAACCTGCTATTCAAGGCAACCTCAACTGCAAAGCACTGTGGTCTGATGATGATTCAACCTACACGCCTGCTCCTGACTCAAACTCGGCTAACCTGAAGAGATCATCAGGTCCTCAGAGGATATAGCAAGATACATATAAACATGTCTATCTAACAGTTTTATCATGCGTAAGAAAATAAGCAAGAAAACAGAACACGACAAGTGGCTACGAACACGAACACTAGAACAACTACGCATAAATGAACTACCGGATGAACGATGAACACGAGATCAATAGAAAAACTAAACCCTCATCCCGAGTGTGGACTCACGGGTTTGAACTAAGCACTAACCCTCGTCCCAAGTGTGGACTCTCTGGTTAGCTCACGGTAAAACACCATCCTAGGACATGGTCTAAATCTCCTTGGTACTAGAGGTAAGAAGGGAACCCTTTGCTAATAGTATATCCAAGTTATCTGTCATATTCCTCAGGTACTGCTAGTACACCTGCTGCTATGCAAGGGGAGTTGTTCCCTTTACTATTTCTCTTGATACTTGGTTATCCACACTATACTATTTTCTCACCTGGACCTACTCCATGGTTAGCTGCCTCAACCTTTGGATACCTCCCCTCTAGTGTTCACACCCTACTGACAATACAGCTAAGGTGTACCTTGAGTACATCAAGGCAAGAGTCTTCTCAGGATCCCCTGCTCCCAGTGTTGGCAACCTTGCTAACCATCTCAGGTATTGGGCATAACTGAACATTGTTCAGTGGGGACCCTTTAGCTGATGTCTTGACTGGTGTCCTTGCCCCTCTATACTTGTGTAATACTACTCCCATGGATCACATTTAGTCTACTGCTGCCCTTAGTCTCTGCATATCATCTGCAGGTCAGTATGGGCCCTCCCAATAATATACTAGTATTGTGAAAGATACTTCAAGTTCCATTCTCACATGGCCTACCACATATAGAGATCATCATACATGTGAGAATGTAACAGAGTCCTGTCATTATACAAAGGAATATATTAGAGATCGTCACTGCCTCCTTTCCTATACCCAATTTCCATGCTCTGCTTTCCAAGTACAAGGGCATGCCTAAAGCCTACACGCCTTTATCAACTAACCACTCTCCTTCATCTCAGATATCTGGACTCTCCTGTGTATGAGTAGGCTGGTGTCCTATTGACATGGCTACAGAGGCCTATAGATATATTCAGGGTTAATTCCTATCATGTAGCATTTAAACTAAAGTCACTTCAATGTCAAAACCAATAGGCTACCAATCTACAAGTGACATTTCCTAACCAAATCTCTCTTATCTGTCAATGGGTTACACCCTAACAAGTAGGCTGGTACCAAAGTAGAACCCCTCCTTCATTGCTCATAGCTTAACACTTTCTAAGTTCAATTTCTTATCTGAACTTCAAGCTCCCCTCTTAATTCATTTGTACCTGGTGTACCTGTAGGCCATACCCACAGAACTCTATCAATTCCCCTAACTTACTGTCACGCCCCAGAACCAGAATACTGGAGAGCGGGGGAATGACTCAGCCAGCTACGTATTACGGGTAGATGAATACCGTATAATATGATCAATGTTGTCTAACAAGACGAGAGGGTGCATACTACATGAAAGTCTTCCTATGGTCACTTCACATCTATTGTCTCAATCATTCAAACAAGAAACAGAAAATAGAGAACATGTAAGATAAAGCAGTAAGGCGTCCCAAACGCTCAGTCAAAATATTTTTGATATCTGGCTTTACAAAACACAGCCAGATGATGTAGTCAGTATACACAATTGTTATCAGCTGCAGCCTGACTTAGTTACAATTATGCAAAAATAGGTACAAGACGATCCGACTAACATGTCGGTGCCAAACGGCAAAGTATAAAGTATTTAACAAAACGAGCAGGGAAGTAAGAAAACCCACTCGAGCCCTCCTGCGATCATCCCTCTAGTGTTGACCATCGTGGAGGTAGAAGTAAGCTGGATCCTCGGGGACCGGCTCTAAATCTGGCCATGCAAAACCAGAGAGGTTAGACCTCTAACAGCAAGTACCGCAAGGAAGCACGATATGAGGGATTAAAACTAGTAAGAAGAAAATATGATAAATAGATCTCTGCTTTCTACTGGGATTCATATAGTATCACGATACTTCGAACCAACCTCCCAACCAAACAAGGACAGAAGTTGGCACGTCATGTCCTGACATTCTGATCATCTCAGTTAGGTAAAAGAGGACATACAGTACACAAACAAATTAATTTAAACGGCCATTCAACTACTACGGCTTGCTACTGTGAGTTCCAAGTTATTCTGGAATTATGCAATAGGGATTCCTCAGTTCTTACTATGTGCAAGCAAGGCTAGTTTACCCAGTCAATCAATTGCACCAATCATGAATTAGACGAGTCCCAGCAGGACGTCCGTCATCAATATACAATATACAATAGATAATATAACCAGATACCGCTCCCTGCCCGTGTGGCAGATTTGCAGTATCTGTGGGGACCAGCCGGCCTGTCGGGCACTACTAGTCCCAAGAGGGCTGCCATGTAAGAATTCGGGAATCCATTCTCTCCATGTAATCATTATTTTATTTAACTTAATAGTCTCTACGTTGAGTGAAATCCCATGTCGTGGATCATGGTCATTCAAATGAGTACTTCCGTACAAGTACGATATGTCCAACTCTACAACGATACCCGTGCGGTTAGGTTGTAGGTCTTACATAGCGTAATACAACAATCAAAACTAACCATGGAATAATCATGCCTTGACCATAAAGTACACATGCTGCTTTTGTAAAATAAATAAATAAATAAATAAATTGAAGCCTGCATGTACATGTATGTCAATATTCGGGATCAGCCAGTCGATTACAATAGTTCATAGTTAATATGAACGTGTCTCATTCATTCAATTTAATAAGACGACTAGCCAGTCTCTTAGTTCCAACTAGGAATGCATGATCAATTATTAGTCAAAGTAACAGTCGGGATCAATTCGTGACGAGGCATGAAAGTCAAATTAGTATTAAGCATGGTCGAGTCTATAACTAGCATAAAATAGTTGGTAACACATTCTTGAAGCCAAGAAAAATATCTACAACTTTCATGTTGGGAGTTGAAAGAAATTCTAGCCATAATTCAGTCAAAATAGGACATATAACAGTCAGAAACAACCAAAATAGGCATATGCGGCCTATTCTGCGACATGCATGCGGACCTACTGTGACATGCGGCTCATGCGGCCCTACTGCGACACTATATACGGCTCAACTGCGACATACAGCTCATGCGGCCCAACTACGACACCATGCGGCTCAACTGCGACATGTGCCCCATGCGGCTCATTCGCGGCATCATATGCGGCTACTGCGACATGTGCCCCATGCGGCTCATTCGCGGCATCATATGCGACTATACTGCGACATGTGGTTCATGCTGCAGATGAACATAGAAGTTTGACCAAAATTGTTTTGGCCATAACTTTCTCAAAATAAATCGGAATCTAACTTTTCAAAAGCCAAACTTCAGTAGAATTAAATTCTCTACAACATGGAACCACTTATTTTCGAAAACAACAGAGTTTGATAGATCAAAACCATAAAATCCATACGAAAACTAAAACTTAAAACTTAGATCTACACCCAACCATCCATGGAAATCAAGAACTTCAAGACCTAAACTTGTAGAGGATGAGAAGATGAACAACATAGACTAAAAATAAATAGGGATGTATGAAATCCCTCATAGTGTGCAAGATGTACTTGCCTCTCACAGGTGGGTTAGGGTTTGGTGGAGGAGTAAATGTGAATGAATGAAGAGAGAGAATGAAAGAAGAAGTTTTATATCAAGGTCAAGTGGATCTCCACCATTCATTCTCTCCACCAAATCCAAGCCATCCATTCCTTTCCATGTTGAACCAAACCACACCAAGTTGGTTTACCATGAACCGAAATGAATCAAGAGCCAAGAAAAAGCAGAAAATAAAATGTAAGAAAATTAATAAGCGCAAAATTGAAGAATTTAAATACAGAACAAATGCATGATAAATATTAAATAAATACGTATTCTGGGAACGGGAAGTGACACTTACTAAACTGCATGATGTCTTGCTGACATGCTATGCTCAGTTTCTACTTGACTCCTAATAGGATGAGGATATTGGTGCAACAAACTGACCATACAAGAAACTCAGAAGTAACTTGAGATGTCCTAGTTATTTAACTTAGGATTCAAGTGTATCTCAACTTGAATCAGTGCAGCTGCATTATTGAACTTTTTTTACTAGATTTTCTAGAAAAGGCCACCTGTGCTGCTGTGGGTATTAGTCATACACACACACCGGTTTCCCCATGAAGCTGATACCTAACCTACACAAAATACACATACTGTACTTGATATCCCCTGTCCCTGTATACTGCACAACTTGTGCATTCCAGTACAATCCAGGCTCTGTGTATACCTGCACATAGAGACTACCCACTTTATATTAGCATACACTACTCTCCCAATGTATCAGTATTGATGATATCAATCACCAATGTGATACCAAGAATCGGCTAGATACCAAATAATCAAATATGATTCCCAAAGTCAATGGGATGCAAGGGAAGTCCCTATTTCATTACCAAATTCCACACTAATCACAGAATACAATATAGGTTCATCATGAAGGAGGGATTGGGCTCATATTAAAAAAGGAGGCTTAACTTCAAATAACTGAACCATAATGTATATCCCAACTGAACACATATACATATAGGACTGTTCAATTTATTTGATGAAAATACCTCCTTTAGCCTCTGGGATACTTGCAGACCCCCTACTACATTACTGCTAATGCCTACTCTGTCATACCCACATTTAGGTTCTAATAGGAATTTTATCAAACACCAATCAATCCCAGACCCCAAACTTGCTAATGAACGAAATTTACAAGTATCTAGATGGTAGGTGGTACCTCTTGATATGGATGACAGGTTTGGATGATTTCTCGATCGAATTGGAACCCCTTTTTATTTTCTTCCCAGGTTTCCTTCGTGAGGGAGGAGAAGTAGACGGCTAGGGTTTGGAAGTTGAGGGATTGGCCGACCCTTGCATCCTTTATACAAGGAAATTTTGATAGGATCGAATCTGAATTTGAATCACAGAAGGATGAGCAAGAGGAAATTTGAATCCTTATTTGATTCTCTGCGGTTATCTAAGCTGTTGGGAAGCTTGAATGTGAAGATTTTCAATTTTGCCCCTCTAACCCTCCGAATTTATAACTCCCCTTTTAATAATAACCCTTGATAGTCATTTGAAATTCCTACAAACCCAAAAATCACTATCTTGAGTCCCAAAGTTATTAATAATAAAAAAAAAATTTACTAAAAAAATATAAATTCAGGACATGGGTTTACATCCTACCCTCCTTAAAATAATTTCGTTTTCGAAATTCTCATAAAGCCAAGTCCTACTTGCATGAGTAGTCTAGAATAAATTGTTATACAAGTAATTCAATTGCTCTTAAATCAAAGTCTAATATAGGCCTATCTATAATACTACTGCAAATCTCTACTGGAAATTTGTGCCAGCTGCTCCTTGTGGTGTTGTCGGATCCTCCGTGATCATGGCATAAGCTTGTCCTTCCTGTGCGGTTGGTTGTGGTGGGGCAATCACATTCTTCTTCGGGCAATCTCGAGATAGATGCTGGTTGGATCCACAAGTATAACACAACCTTAACCATCTACGGCAGTCTTCCAGGATGTGGCTTCTCTTTTGCAATACTAGCAGGTGGGTACATCTTGAACTTGTTGTGGGATCGCCCGTGGTTGCTGATGATGCTGCTGTGTTGAAGTCTTCCCTGAAATATTGGAACGTTTTGCAGGTGCTGATTGGTTGTCGCCTCCTCCGAATGCATCTCGATTTCTCTTCGGTTTGTGGCTCAGCTCTTCCTCTACAGCTTGGGCGACTTCCAGAATCTCCTCGTAAGTGGCGGCTCGACTAGTGGTGATGGCTAGACGAATCTCGTGAGATAGTTCCTTCCTGAATCGTCGCGCCTTGTCTTCAGGGGTGCTGACCAAGCTCTTTGCGAAGCGGCTGAGGCGAGAGAACTCTGATGTGTACTTGTCGACGGTATGGTTGCCTTGCTTTAGGTGCTCGAACTGTCTCATCAACGCCTCTCGTGCTACGTATAGGTAGAAATTCTTCTTGAACAGTCACTTGAATTCCTTCCAAGTTACGTCTGGAGCAGAAAATCGAGGTTTGCCTTGGTACCACGTCCGTGCGATGTCGAAAAGCTGTCCACTAGCTGACTCCACCTTTAGATCTTCTGAGACGCGGGCCATCTTTAGGTACCGTTCAACGTTCTCCAACCACTCGTCAGCATAGAGAATCCCTTCTGTCCCATGAAACTCCCTGGGCTTGAGGTCCATGAAGTTCTTGGAAGTTCCAGGGCGCTGTCGCGGAGCATCTCTAATCTGAAGAGCCTCCCTCAAGATGTCGCAGAACATGTTAGCTTGTTGCTGGAAGATCTCCAGGAGTGTGACATTGTCCAGTGTCAGTGGCGGAGACAGAACAGGTGCTGGATACATCGGAGGTGCTGGATGCATCATAGGAGCCGGATACATCGCTGGTGCTGGGTGCCTGGCTGGAACTGGATGTGGAACTCGTGCTGGATACGGGACTTGTGCTGGCGGTAGGACAGGTGTTGGTGACAGAACGGGTGCTGATGGCGGAGTCTGCAGAGGAAACTGCGGAGGTGGTGGAATGTCGTCTCTACGGAATCGCGAGAACTGCTGCTGTGGCGGATTGCCCATATGAGTGAGCTGGCCTCCTTGGGTTGGTGTGGTCACATATGTGAAAAGGTCTCCTGTAGCCGGTGGAGTGCTCAGTGTAGCGTTGTTACTGTCTTGCGAGTTCATCTTAACTGTAACAAAAGAAAGCACTTTAGCCGTTTGAAGAATTTCAAGCAGGATGCAAGTCAAGAATTTAATGAATGATCAAGAATAGAGATCAACAAGGAGTCAAGACACGTGGATGAGATCCTAAGAGTCTAATCCTATTTGCAGGCTCACATCGGCACAATGACGTAACCGAAGTGATTAACGTTGACCTGTATGGGCCACCAAAAAACTTGTCACGACCCACACCCGCTTTTCGTATACAAGACGTGCCCAAGCCCAGCCTATGCCGCAGTATCGACGGTAGAACGCTGCCTAATATACATGAGTCATGGCAGTCTAGAATCTTATGGTAATCTATATCTCATCTACAAAATAATCAATCACAAACAAGAACAATGAATAAGACATGAAACTGAACAATAATGAATATAACTGAATGTTTCCAAGAATCAATGTCATGTCCGGTGGACACAAATCCACTACCAATAGACGAAAAGAGAAAAATACAAGAAATATACTATCTGAATACAACCTGCTAATCAAGACAACCTCAACTACAAAGTGCTGTGGTCTGATGCTGATTCAACCTGCACGCCTGTTCCTGACTCAAACTCGGCTAACCTGAAGAGATCATCAGGTCCTCAGAGGACATAGCAAGATACATATAAACATGTCTATCTAACAATTTTATCATGCGTAAGAAAATAAGCAAGGAAACAGAACATGAGAAGTGGCTACGAACACGAATACTAGAACAACTACGCATAAATGAACTGCCGGATGAACGATGAACACGAGATCAATGGAAAAACCAAACCCTCATCCCGAGTATGGACTCACGGGTTTTAAGTAAGCACTAACCCTCGTCCCGAGTGTGGACTCTCTGGTGTACTGATCAACCCTCGTCCCGAGTATGGACTCTCTGGTTGTGTAAAACGATAATCAAGGGTTTAGCAGTTCACTACACGCACTTGTTCTATGACACGACTCAAGCAAGATATTGGTGGGAACAACTCCAAACGTGACTATAAGGCCAATCATGAACACTGCTACATGTTAATGGAAACAACTCAACAGAATATAATACGAAGAGCACATGTCCATAATCAAAAGACTGAATAATGAAATGCAATGCATGTAAATAAGACTGTAGAGGGACGCAAGGTATACTTGCCTTAGGTCCTGAGCTGCAGGTAAGGTTCTGATATAATTCTCGAGTCCCAATAAACCTGTTGTATGAATCAATACATTAATAAAGCTATATGCATATACTTACTTTCTAGGTCTTTCCCACAGGATGTTTAACCCAATAACTGTATCCATCAACTACCATGTTAGTTTTCTAGGTTCATTTTTCTACATCCACTGACCACTACCTCACAACTTCTAACTTTACTAGCACTTCCCTTATCCCTATAATCCCACACTAACCATTGACACACATATCATGGATTCTTAACTATTTCCATGGTTGCATATCTATGCATGCACTCTAGATACCTACCTAACTCGTTTGTCCTACTGCTATCCTGTATTTTGGTTGAAACAGGACTACATGAATGTACCCTTGTTCCTGGAATTCCTGTTAACCCAAGTCTCCTACCTAATACCTACGTGCCATGGTACCACCTTTCCTATTATCTTTAAACAAATAAGTGAAGTGGCTGAAATATTGTGGCTAGCATACATTGTGGAGTTAGCTTTAGGAAATCTGTTACTGCCTATATCTGGAGGTACTGTCATTACCAGTAGGGGTATCCTAGGGCATGGTCTAAATCGCCTTCGTACTAGAGGTAAGAAGGGAACCCTTTGCTACTAGTCTATCCAAGTTATCCATCATATTCCTCAGGTACTGCTAGTACACCTGCTGCTATACAAGGGGAGTTGTTTCCTTTACTATTTCTCTTGATATATGGTTATCCACACTATACTATTTCCTCACCTAGACCTACTCCCTGGTTAGCTACCTCAACCATTGGATACCTCCCCTCTAGTGTTCATACCCTTCTGACAATACAGCTAAGGTGTACCTTGAGTACATCAAGGCAAGAGTCTTCTCAGGATCCCTGCTCCCAGTGTTGGCAACCTTGCTAACCATCTCAGGTATTGGGCATAACTGAACATTATTTAGTGGGGACCCTTTAACTGATGTCTTGACTGGTGTCCTTGCCCCTCTATACTTGTGTACTACTACTCCCATGGATCACATTTAGTCTACTGCTGCCCTTAGTCTCTGCATATCATCTGCAGGTCAGTATGGGCCCTCCCACTAATATACTAGTATTGTGAAAGATACTTCAAGTACCATTCTCACATGGCCTACCACATATAGAGATCATCATACATGTGAGAATGTAACAGAGTCCTGTCATTATACAAAGGAATACATCAGAGATCATCACTGCCTCCTTCCCTATACCCAATTTCCATGCTCTGCTTTCCAAGTACAAGGGCATGCCTAAAGCCTACACTCTTTTATCAACTAACCACTCCTCTGCATCCAAGATATCTGGACTCTCCTGTGTATGAATAGGCTGGTGTCCTATTGACATGGCTACAGAGGCCTATAGATATATTCAGGGTTAATTTCTATCATGTAGCATTTAAACTAAAGCCACTTCAATGTTAAAACCAATAGGCTACCAATCTACAAGTGGCATTTCCTAACCAAATCTCTCTTATCTGTCAATGGATTACACCCTAACAAGTAGGCTGGTACCAAAGTAGAATCCCTCCTTCATTGCTCATAGCTTAACACTTTCTAAGTTCAATTTCTTATCTGAACTTCAAGCTCCCCTCTTAATTCATTTGTACCTGGTGTACCTGTAGGCCATACCCACAGAACTCTATCAATTCCCCTAACTTACTAAAATGCATGATGTCTTGCTGACATCCTATGCTCAGTTTCTACTTGACTCCTAATAGGATGGGGATATTGGTGCAACAAACTGATCATACAAGAAACTCATAAGTAACTTGAGATGTCCTAGTTATTTAACTTAGGATTCAAGTGTATCTCAACTTGAATCAGTGCAGCTGCATTATTGAACTATATTACTAGATTTTCTAGAAAAGGCTACCTGTGCTGCTGTGGGTATTAGTCATACACACACACCGGTTTCCCCATGAAGCTGATACCTAACCTACACAAAATACACATACTGCACTTGATATCCCCTGTCCCTGCACATTACACAACTTGTGCATTCCAGTGCAATCTAGGCTCTGTGTACACCTGTACATAGAGACTGCCCACTTTATATTGGCATACACTACTCTCCTAATGTATCAGTATTGCTGATATCAATCACCAATGTGATACCAAGAATTGGCTAGATACCAAATAATAAAATATGATTCCCAAAGTCAATAGGATGCAAGGGAAGTCCCTATTTCATTACCAAATTCCACACTGATCACAGAATGAAATATAGGTTCATCATGAAGGAGGGATTGGGCTCATATTCAAAAAGGAGGCTTAACTTCAAATGACTGAACCATAATGTATATCCCAACTGAACACATATACAAATAGGATTGTTCAATTTATTTGATGAAAATACCTCCTATAGCCTCTGGGATACTTGCAGACCCCCCTACTATATTACTGCTAATGCCTACTCTGTCATACCCATATTTAGGTTCTTGTAGGAATTTTATCAAACACCAATCAATCCCAGACCCCAAACTTGCTAATGACCAAAATTTACAAGTATCCAGATGGTAGGTGGTACCTCTTGATATGGATAACAGGTTTGGATGATTTCTCGATCGAATTGGAACCTCTTTCTGTTTTCTTCCCAGGTTTCCTTCGTGAGGGTGGAGAAGTAGACGGCTAGGGTTTGGAAGTTGAGCGATTGGTCGACCCTTGCATCCTTTATACAATGACATTTTGATAGGATCGAATCTGAATTTGAATCACAGAAGGATGAGCAAGAGGAAATTTGAATCCTTATTTGATTCTCTGTGGTTATCTAAGCTGTTGGGAAGTTTGAATATGAAGATTTTCAATTTAGCCCCTCTAACCCTCCGAATTTACAACTCCCCTTTGAATAATAACCCTTGATATTCATTTGAAATTCCTACAAACCAAAAAATTACTATCTTGAGTCCCAAAGTTATTAATAATAGAAAAAAAATTTACTAAAAAAATATGAATTCAGGACAGGAGTTTATGTCACGACCCGCACCCGCTTTTCGGATGCGAGCTCGTGAGCAAGCCAGCTACGTATCGAGCGGACTCCAGCCCATCTCGAATACGTAAACGCTGTCAAGGCTATGGTATACTGCCAAATCATGGCAAACAACTCTAAATCTCAATCCACAATAAGAATAATAAACAAGAATGAACAAGTATGGGTCATGGTCTGCAGCCCACTAGCATGCATGTTCGAGTAGACTCCAAGAAATAACATGAGTCTATAAACTGAATAAATATGATATATCATAATGATGAAAGGGAAACACGAGCTGGATGAACTGAATAATAAACATGGTATCAATACCTGAATCCCGCAAGCAATAGCATCACATCCGGACCCCACAAGTGTCATAATCATCCGCCAACCAGAGCTGCTAACTAACTCCACGCAATAACTAACCTGAAGAGATCATCAGGTCCTCAGAGGACATAGCAAGATACATAATATACATGCCTATCTAACAGTTTTATCATGCGCAAGAAAATAAACAAGAAAGAACAAGAACAAGACAAATGACTACGAACACGAACACGAATACGAATATGAACACACGAACACTAGAACAACTACGTATAAATGAACTGCCGGATGAACGAAACACGAGATCAATGGAAGAAATCAAACCCTCGTCCTGAGTGTGGACCCTCTGGTGCACCAAACAACCCTCGTCCCGAGTGTGGACTCTCTGGTTGTGTACAACGAAAATCAAGGCTATGGCAGTTCACTACACGCACTCGTTCTATGACACGACTCAAGCAAGGTACTGACGAGAACAACTCCAATGTAAAACACAAGGCCAAACAATGAACACTGCTATAAACAATAAAGACAACTCCATAGAAAACAACACAAAAAGTACATGTCCATAAATGATCCAAGACAGAAAAATGAAAGAAAATGCATGTAAGTAAAACTGTAGAGGAAGGCAAGGTATACTTGCCTGGTGGCAGCGCGAAGAACCAATAAAATACCGTCAACTGGTAAGCCATACAGTCCAAGTCATCACAACTGTCTCCGAAAGCTGAAACAAATATTACCAATATTCTCAGAATAGTCAAATTAGCTAGGATTGCCTGTCCTTAAGTCCAATTCTGGACACAGGGGCAAAACGGTAATTTTGGGCAAAAATAATGTCCGCCGTTGGACCCGCTTTGCACCGAAAAGCGTGCCAGAGTCAATGGTCTCTAAAGTCGTCAAACTACATGTCTACGAATCCAGTTTTTCGATACGAACCCAACCGTATGTCCAAAGTTGGATTTCGGTGGGCCGTGCACAAATTCGCTCGTTGAGTGGGATCGTGGGGACCGCAAAACGACGTACGATTCAACTGTCTCAGAATTGGACCAAACTTGGCACACAGGACAAGAAAAATGATACGGTCCTGATGGCGCAAGTTTCGTCTCGATCTGACGAGCGTGCACAAAGTAATTGGAGAATTTGCAAAGTGCACGATACGGTGAATTTCGACGGATACGCATCAAATTCGTCGCACACACGCGACCAATTTGAATTCCGCCAAAGCCCACACGACCATGAAGCTGTTACGCAGCTTTCGATGCTTTCGGTTCGCGACCACGTCGTCCAAAATGGCGGGACGCACGTCGTATCGTGGGTTTTCGTGATTTTCAAAACAGGTTTTTGCTCAACTTTAACATAGTTTTAAACAGAAACTAATAGTTACAAAAATAAACTAATTAATGGGTTTTAATCTCGGTTAGGTTGTTTACTAGACTGTTCAAGTGGATTTCGAAAACACTGTGAGCCCTAAAAGATATTGGCCTTCCTATGAGTGGTTTCGAACTGTTTATTCCCTGTTTTAGGGACAGCTTTTCCATCGATTTCGAGTCAATTTAACTCCAAATCCGATATGATTTCAATCGAAAAAGTTAAAGGAATCTACAGATGGTTAGGTTGGTAGCATACCTGAACAAACGGCTCGACAAACCGTCGAGCGGTCGGGAAGAACTCTCCGCACGAAGTCGGCTCCTCGTAGCCCCTGCTGCTGTCAACCGTTGGTCCCTCGCGCGCGCGTTCGGCCGGCCTTGCCGCGCCGGCGGCGGCCTCGCGGCGGCGCTGGGACCTCTCTCGAGGTCGGGGTTGGGGGTGTGGCGGTGTTGGCGAGTTTTAGGGTTTGATGCTTATCGATTTGCTCGATCCCTCTTGTTCCTATATAGGTGTCGGCTGTAAGTCTCTCGGGTTGGGCTCGGGGGAAGGATGGATGAACAGTACTTAGTACTGTTCCTCAGCATGGGCTGCTCTGTATGGGAACTAAAGGGGTGGAAGAATTTTGTCACGCCCCAGAACCAGAATACTGGAGAGCGGGGGCAGACATAGTCAGCTACGTATATGAAATGGAATCCATCTCGCTATACGGTCACGGCTGTCTAGATACATGAGGGTTTATCTATAAGCCAACAGTCTCTTAAGGTCATGAACAAGCCTAGTGTCTCAATCACAAGCAAGTAAGTAAAAGTCACAAGATGTATGATCATTAAATATACAATAGTAAGGCGTCCCAAACATTACATATTCAGTTGATCATGAAGCTAGTCGTTACAAAATGTCAGGACTAGCAAGAGTTTAGTCATACATGATCAACCCTAGGATCTGTTAATCATGTTACAGCCCGTAGGCAGACAGTAAGTAAGTACAATCGAGCTAAACAGGTGCTCGTCGGCTAAACGCCTCAAAAGAATATTTTTACAGTAGAGCGGGAGTGCAAAATAAAACCCACTCATTGCCGGGGTTCCTTCTAGTGTTCACCATCTGGCAATAAGGTCGGTAGATCCTCTGGAGCTGCTCCGAAATCTGGCCACACAAAACCAGCTGGGTCAGACCCCAGAAAGAGCAAGTGCCACAAAGGAAGCTTCACTTAAGAACTAAAACCAGCAATCAGCACAAGATATAAATAAAAGTAAGAACTGGAATTAAAGAAAATACACCAGGATGATACACGACGAGATAACCTTGGAACTATTCAGATAACCAGGTTACAACCCATAAACCAAACAAGGACCGGGGTTGTAACCCTTCGTCTGAACAGAACTTGGAATTCTCACCATTTATCGGTAAAATAAATACAAGCATTATGGTCATTCAATAATCTGGAACAGGATCAGGGCAAGACTAGACTGGTTAGACTCCATCCAATCACTTCACGACCAAGCAAGAATTACGGCTCGATACTTTAACTAACTAGGGTTGTCACAAGCCTAATTACTAACAAGATGCAGTGAGATTATTCCACAGCCACAAGCCCTGCAGACCATCCAGGTTACCCGGGTTAAAAGATTAGAGTTGAATTCATGTGGGTACATCGTCCAGGAAACGAATGTACCCTTAGGTAGCTTGAAGGGTGCAACACATGACAGTGTGCTGGAAATGTGCCCTACTCGACGGCAGGCTACAGATCCCAAGGCGTGCCTAGGTAACGGGATTGCCTGTAGCTGGAAAATCTCGTCATGACTAATGTATTAATCTAGTTATTAACCTTAGTCCATTTTAGTAGGTACTCCTGACCGTGGTACTCAGGAGTCCCCTCCTAGACATGATGCAAGACAGGACTGGATTATTATACAAGCACAATCACCCACGGTGTCCAGATTAATTATACAGGTCATGTCATGTCAGGTAGCCGTCGCAATAGCTATTCGAGATAATCATGTCAGGTTATCATGCCAAGTGTACTTGTCAGGAGTGCGCCATGACGGGCCACTATCAGGTCATGTCATGTTAATCATGTCAGGAGTGCACCCCTACGGGTCACTATCGTGTCATGCTCAATTATCAATTCCAAACATATCAAGTAAATTCGTGATTATCAAGTTCAGGACAAAAGGTGTAAGGATATAAAATGGACGTAAAATATCTAATAAAATATCAATATACAGGGCTATAGAAGAGCCAAGCTTAAGGAAAATAAAACCAAATCTGACACGCTGACATAAGACCAAGTCAGCCAAAGGCCATACGCTCAGTGCAAAGTCATACGCTCAGTGCAAGTCATACGCTCAGTGCAAGTCATACGCTTCAAAAAGGCAGCGTATGAGGTCCATACGGCTCCTTGTCACCATACGGCTCCTTGTCTCCCAAAAGGCAGCGTATGGGGTCCATACGACTCTCTTGTCAGGCAAGCGAGCGTATGCGAGCCATACGCTCCCAAAAGGCAGCGTATGGGGTCTATACGACTCCTTGTCAGGCAAGCGAGCGTATGCGAGCCATACGCTCCCAAAAGGCAGCGTATGGGGTCTATACGACTCCTTGTCAGGCAAGCGAGCGTATGCGAGCCATACGCTCCCAAAAGGCAGCGTATGGGGTCCATACGACTCCTAGTCAGGCAAGCGAGCGTATGCGAGCCATACGCTCCCAAAAGGCAGCATATGGGGTCCATACGACTCCTTGTCAAGCAAGCGAGCGTATGCGAGACATACGCTCCTAAAAGGCAGCGTATGGGGACTGCGCTGCGCTAAAGAGCGCACGCAACTCAGTGGCACAAGCTAAAAAGCTCGTGCACTGCTCACTGTCTTCTCCAAACAGCAAGAACTCTATGGTTGAACCCAAAGCTTCAAAAGTCCATAACTTGGTCAAAATAAGTCCAAATCCAACTTTGTAAAGTTCTATCTTGGGTGAAATTCAATTCTCTCCAACATAAAAACATCAAAACCCATAAAAATACAACTTAAATAGATCAAAACTATGCAAAACCAAAAATAGAAGAAACTTAGATCTAGAACAATGGAGACTCCAAATCACAAAATGTCAAGTTCTAATGTTGATCACCATGGCCTAATCTAGCTAATAGACAAATAAAAAGGGGTTCTCAAGTGGTGGCAAGGTGTACTTGTCTAGACCCCTCTCTTCTCTCTTTGGTAGGTGAAGGGAGTAAATGAGGAAGAAGAAGATGAATAATGAAGAGAGAGAAAGAAGAAATGGCAATAAATATCAAAGGTGGTGGTAGGTAGGGGGTTTATCCATGGTTCATGATGAACCAAAATAATCCCAACCGAACCAAGCCAACCCGGGCCAAGAATAAACCAAGCCAAGCCATGAAGAAAACTAAACAAGGAATCATGCAATACAAGAATAAATACGTACACGTATTCCAGAAATACGTAATACGAACCACAGGCATTACAACTCTACCCACCTTAAAAGAATTCCGTCCTCGGAATTTAATCAAGAGGCTAGAGGAGCAATGACAAGCTATATTAATCACATGCAAGCTATAACTAGGCAGACAATCACTCATTCAAGCAAGGAATCGAAGGCATGAGGCATAAGAAAGACATTATACCTTACGAGTCAAACAAGTCGGGATATCGTGATCGGATATCATCCTCACGCTCCCACGTTGACTCCCCCAAAGAGTGATGACCCCAAGCAACTCGGACTAACTTGATAGTCTTGTTCTTGAGGATCTTCTTTCTCCGGTCCAATATAGACACGGGCCTCTCCTCATACGAAAGGTTGGTACCAACAACCAATTCCGAATGATCCAGGATGTGGCTCGGGTCCGAGATATACCGTCGTAATTGGGATACATGGAACACGTCATGCACCTCGCTTAGCGACGGCGGAAGAGCGAGACAATAGGATACATCTCCTACTCGCTCCAGAATGTCAAACGGTCATATATACCTAGGACTGAGCTTGCCCCGTACGTCGAAACGAATGACGCCACGGTTAGGCGAAATCCTCATGAATACATGATCGCCGACCGAAAACTCGAGAGGGCACCGATGAGAATCGGCCCAATGGCGCTAGCGATCTTGGGCAACTCGAAGATGATCTCTGACTCGCCGGACCACTTCAACTGTCTGGGCAATCATTTCTGGACCGAGCATCTGTCTCTCTCCAACATCATCCCAAGCTAGCGGGGATCTGCACTTCCTACCATACAGTACCTCGAACGGTGCCATCTGGATACTGGCCTGGAAACTGTTGTTGTACGAGAATTCCACCAGGTGCAAGTGACCTTCCTATGAACCACCGAAGTCAAGTGTGCAAGACCGCAACATGTCTTCAAGAGTCTGGATCGTGCGCTCCGACTGGCCATCTGTCTGCGGGTGATATGCTGAACTGAACTGGAGATGAGTTCCCAAACTCTCTTGCAAGCTACGCCAAAAGTGTGACGTAAATCTTGAATCACGGTCCGAGGTGATACTGACTGGCACACCGTGCAATCTGACAATCTGCCTGAGGTACATCTCTGCTAACTGAGCCATCGACTGACCAACTCTGAATTGAAGAAAGTGAGCCACCTTCGTGAGCCTGTCAACTATAACCCAGATAGCATCTCTACCAGCTGGAGATCTAGGTAGTCCAGTCACAAAATCCATGGTCACATGCTCCCACTTCCATTCTGGAATTGGCAAGGGCTGAATAAGTCCAGCCGGTCTCTGATGTTCGGCCTTAACTTGTTGGCAAACCAAACATCGAGAGACAAACCGAGCTATCTCCCGCTTCATGCCATTCCACCAGAAATGCTGCCGGATATTACGGTACATCTTCGTACTGCCGGAATGGATAGAATACTGAGAACTGTGCGCTTCTGACATGATTTCCTGCCTGATATCTCCACTGGGTACACAAAGGCGATTACCATGTCGAAGTGTACCATCCTCATGAATACATAACTCTGGTCTTCGTCCTGCCTCGCATTCTGCTCTGAGTCGCTGAAGCTTGGAATCTGCCGACTGCGCCATCCGGATCCTCTCAACTATAATGGACTGAACTTGCATGCTGGCCATCAAGGCCACACTGGAAGGGAATACCCATCTTCTGAAGATCTGCTAACAGCTCTGGTTGCGCTGTTAGAAAATAAACTCCCGCTCTCCTGCTCAATGCATCCGTAACAACATTGGCCTTCCCAGGATGATACTGCAGGTTGACATCATAATCCACAAGTAGCTCCAGCCATCTCTTCTGACACATGTTAAGATCCTTCTGGGTGAAAGCATACTTCAGGCTCTTGTGGTCGGTAAAAATCTCCACCCTGTCTCCGTACAAGTAGTGCCTCCACAACTTAAGTGCAAACACCACTGCTGCCAGCTCCAAGTCATGGGTTGGGTAATTCCTCTCATGATCACGAAGTTGTCGTGACGTATAAGCTATTACCTTCCCATGCTGCATCAAAACACATCCTAAACCTCTGCCAGAAGCATCACAGTACACTGAGAATCCTCCGGTCCCATCTGGAAGCGTGAGAATAGGAGCTGTTATCAGGCCTCGCTTCAACTGCTCAAAAGAACTCTGACACTCTGCTGTCCAAGCAAACTGCGCATCCTTGCGGGTCAACTGGGTCAATGGCGCTGAAATCCGAGCAAAATCTGAAACAAACCGCCGGTAGTAGCCGACCAATCCAAGAAAACTACGAACCTCTGCAACTGTGCTGGGTACTGGCCAAGACTCAATAGCCACAATCTTCTGGGGATCCACTTCTACTCCTCCTCGAGTGATGATATGACCCAAGTACGAAATGCGATCGAGCCAGAACTCGCATTTACTGAACTTGGCATATAACTGGTGCTCTCTGAGGATCTGAAGAACTGTACGGAGATGCTGCTCATGCTCCGCCTCACTCTTGCTGTAGACCAGAATGTCATCCAAGAACACAATCACAAACTGATACAAGTAAGGCATGAAGATACGATTCATGAGGTCCATGAATACTGCCGGCGCATTGGTTGCTCCAAAAGGCATAACAAGAAACTCCCAATGCCCATATCTCGATCTAAAAGCTGTCTTCGGGATGTCCTGCTCTCTGACTCTGATCTGATGATAACCTGAGCGCAAATCAATCTTCGAGAATACTGAAGCCCCCTTGAGTTGATCAAACAAGTCATCTATCCTCGGAAGAGGGTATCTGTTCTTGATTGTCACTGAGTTCAAGGTACGATAATCAACACATAACCTGGATGTACCATCCTTCTTTTTCACAAGAAGCATCGGGGCTCCCCAAGGCGATCCACTAGCACGAATGAATCCCTTGGTTCTGAGTTCTTCAATCATCTTGTACAATATCTCCAACTCTGACGTCGCCATCCTGTAGACTCTCTCTGACACTGGGGCTGTCCCGGGAATCAAGTCTATAGTGAACTCGATCTCCCGCTCCGGACGCATACCTGAAAGTTCTTCTGGGAAAACATCTGGAAACTCCTCGACTATCCTGGGCAACTGAACTGCTGCTACAGCCATCCGTAATACTGGAGGAGATGACTCAACTTCGCCTCGGGAGAAAGAAAACTCCGGCTCGCCTGGAATGCTAAAAACAACCCTGCCAATGTAGCAGTCTATCCTAGCATACTGGTTCCTCAACCAATCCATCCCTAGGACCACATCATAATCGGCCATCGGGAACTCTATCAATCTAGCGGGGAATTCTCTACCGCTAACTACGATCCGACACGAGGAAAACACTCTATCTACTCCCACAAGTCCGTTACCAGTAAGTATATTAAGCCTTACTGATAATGACTCGGGCTCCAATCCTACCCGTGTCGCGAATCGTGCAGACATAAATGAATGGGATACACCAGAATCAAATAAAGTTGAAGCTGGAAAGGAGTTGACGAGAATAGTACCTGCCACTACCTCTCCTGGTGCCAATCCTTCCTCCACTGTCATCACCATAGCCTGACCGTGCCCTCGGGGTGCTGGTCCCCTCTGCTGAAATTCTCGCTGCCTGCTCTGACTCTGGGCTTGGACTTGTGCATACTGCTGGGGGTTCTGCTGCTGGAACACTTGGGTCTGAGGCGACAAGGGCCTTGGCAATGGATACTGCTGCTGCTGGACCGGAGCTGGTCCTCTCACCGAAGAGCTAGAAAGGTTGGACGATGATGAACCACCCCTATTCGGGCAGGATCCAACCCTATGGTCTGGTGCTCCACAAGCCAGACACAATCCCTGTGCCCTGCGACATTCTGCCACCACATGGCCTGGCTTCCCACAATGAGAACAGCCTACTGCGGAAGACTGCTTCTGCTTCTGCTGCTGAGGGTGCGTCGGAGTTGAATGCTGAACCGACGTCACTGAGGCCGCTCGCCTCGGAGCTCCAATAGTCAAAGACCTGGCTGCCGGGACTGGTGCTGAAGACTGATTCATCTGGCCGTGAGATCTCTTCCGACCTCCGGCCCTATCCACAATCCTCTGGGAGGTATACTCATGCCTCCGGGATGCTCTCAAAACTGCATCAAAAGTTTGATGCTCAAATTGCTCTACTGCCAACAAGATCTCCAGATGAAGTCCCTGCTGGAACCGCTGGGCTCTATCATACTCGGTTGCCACCAAAGTGGGAGCAAACCGACTGAGTCTGGAAAACTCGGCCGCATATCCGTCGACCGTCCTGTCTCCTTGCTTCAAATTAGTGAGCCGGGTCTGCAGATCATACCGAGCCACGGCATCGAAATACTTGGTCTGGAATCTCTCTCTGAATACTGTCCAAGCAATGGGTGCTACTAATCCAACGACCTGCGTTGCCCACCAGCTGCGGACAAGATCTAACAACTGCAGGCGCACAACGGCCACCTTCTCGTTCTCTGGGGTCCTGGCTGCTTCTAGAATCACCTCTATGTCCTGAAGCCATGCATCTGCCGCGATAGCATCTTCACTACCGTCGAAGAATGGAGGGTTCAAGCGCTTGAAGCTGTTGGCCGCGCTGTTACCCTGATGACCACCCCGGGTCAAAGCATCCGTCACTGCCTGGTACAAGGCATCTCCACGCCGGTCTTGGGAAGCTATCAAGGTCCTGACGAGTCCTACCAAAGTACCGTCATCATGTTCTACAGGTTGAACTGGCAGGACTGGTGGCTCTCCGCCAGAAGGCACGACTCTGGAGGCTACTCCGGAATGCTGGGCTTGATCTCCAGGTTGCTGCTGGTCCGCGGAAGGTGCTCCGCCTTGCTGGTCGGTAGGACCACGAACAATGCCGCTGAAGAAGACGACATAAGGAACAATAAGGAAGGACCAGGACAGATCAACGATACAAGCATATGATCAGGACAAGAATCCAGGAATTCAGAAGATACGAGCAGAGATCAAGGACGAATACTGATTGAGACATCTATTCGGTAAACCCTCACATATCTTGATTTACAAGACCTGCATGGGCCACCACTTAAACCATGTCACGCCCCAGAACCAGAATACTGGAGAGCGGGGGCAGACATAGCCAGCTACGTATATGAAATGGAATCTATCTCGCTATACAGTCACGGCTGTCTAGATACATGAGGGTTTATCTACAAGCCAACAGTCTCTTAAGGTCATGAACAAGCCTAGTGTCTCAATCACAAGCAAGTAAGTAAAAGTCACAAGATGTATGATCATTAAATATACAATAGTAAGGCGTCCCAAACATTACATATTCAGTTGATCATGAAGCTAGTCATTACAAAATGTCAGGACTAGCAAGAGTTTAGTCATACATGATCAACCCTAGGATCTGTTAATCATGTTACAGCCCGTAGGCAGACAGTAAGTAAGTACAATCGAGCTAAACAGGTGCTCGTCGGCTAAACGCCTCAAAAGAATATTTTTACAGTAGAGCGGAAGAGCAAAATAAAACCCACTCGTTGTCGGGGTTCCTTCTAGTGTTCACAATCTGGCAATAAGGTCGGTAGATCCTCTGGAGCTGCTCCGAAATCTGGCCACACAAAACCAGCTGGGTCAGACCCCAGAAAGAGCAAGTGCCACAAAGGAAGCTTCACTTAAGAACTAAAACCAGCAATTAGCACAAGATATAAATAAAAGTAAGAACTGGAATTAAAGAAAATACACCAGGATGATATACGACGAGATAACCATGGAACTATTCAGATAACCAGGTTACAACCCGTAAACCAAACAAGGACCGGGGTTGTAACCCTTCGTATGAACAGAACTTAGAATTCTCACCATTTATCGGTAAAATAAATACAAGCATTCTGGTCATTCAATAATCTGGAACAGGATCAGGGCAAGACTAGACTGGTTAGACTCCATCCAATCACTTCACGGCCAAGCAAGAATTACGGCTCGATACTTTAACTAACTAGGGTTGTCACAAGCCTAATTACTAACAAGATGCAGTGAGATTATTCCACAGCCACAAGCCCTGCAGACCATCCAGGTTACCCGGGTTAAAAGATTAGAGTTGAATTCAGGTGGGTACATCGTCTAGGAAACGAATGTACCCTTAGGTAGCTTGAAGGGTGCAACACATGACAGTGTGCTGGAAATGTGCCCTACTCGACGGCAGGCTACAGATCCCAAGGCGTGCCCAGATAACGGGATTGCCTGTAGCTGGAAAATCTCGTCATGACTAATGTATTAATCTAGTTATTAACCTTAGTCCATTTTAGTAGGTACTCCTGACCGTGGTACTCAGGAGTCCCCTCCTAGACATGATACAAGACAGGACTGGATTATTATACAAGCACAATCGCCCACGGTGTCCAGATTAATTATACAGGTCATGTCATGTCAGGTAGCCGTCGCAACAGCTATTCGAGATAATCATGTCAGATTATCATGCCAAGTGTACTTGTCAGGAGTGCGCCACGACGGACCACTATCAGGTCATGTCATGTTACTCGTGTCAGGAGTGCACCCCTACGGGTCACTATCGTGTCATGCTCAATTATCAATTCCAAACATATCAAGTAAATTCGTGATTATCATGTTCAGGACAAAAGGCGTAAGGATATAAAATGGACGTAAAATATCTAATAAAATATCAATATACAGGGCTATAGAAGAGCCAAGCTTAAGGAAAATAAAACCAAATCTGACACGCTGACATAAGACCAAGTCAGCCAAAGGCCATACGCTCAGTGCAAAGTCATACGCTCAGTGCAAGTCATACGCTCAGTGCAAGTCATACGCTTCAAAAAGGCAGCGTATGAGGTCCATACGGCTCCTTGTCACCCAAGTGAGCGTATGCAAGACATACGCTCCCAAAAGGCAGCGTATGGGGTCCATACGACTCTCTTGTCAGGCAAGCGAGCGTATGCGAGCCATACGCTCCCAAAAGGCAGCGTATGGGGTCTATACGACTCATTGTCAGACAAGCGAGCGTATGCGAGCCATACGTTCCCAAAAGGCAACGTATGGGGTCCATACGACTCATTGTCAGGCAAGCGAGCGTATGCGAGCCATACGCTCCCAAAAGGCAGCGTATGGGGTCCATACGACTCCTTGTCAAGCAAGCGAGCGTATGCGAGACATACGCTCCCAAAAGGCAGCGTATGGGGACTGCGCTGCGCTAAAGAGCGCACGCAACTCAGTGGCACAAGCTAAAAAGCTCGTGCACTGCTCACTGTCTTCTCCAAACAGCAAGAACTCCATGGTTGAACCCAAAGCTTCAAAAGTCCATAACTTGGTCAAAATAAGTCCAAATCCAACTTTGCAAAGTTCTATCTTGGGTGAAATTCAATTCTTTCCAACATAAGAACATCAAAACCCATAAAAATACAACTTAAATAGATCAAAACCATACAAAATCAAAAATAGAAGAAACTTAGATCTAGAACAATGGAGACTCCAAATCACAAAATGTTAAGTTCTAATGTTGATCACCATGGCCTAATCTAGCTAATAGACAAATAAAAAGGGGTTCTCAAGTGGTGGCAAGGTGCACTTGCCTAGACCCCTCTCTTCTCTCTTTGGTAGGTGAAGGGAGTAAATGAGGAAGAAGAAGATGAATAATGAAGAGAGAGAAAGAAGAAATGGCAATAAATATCAAAGGTGGTGGTAGGTAGGGGGTTTATCCATGGTTCATGATGAACCAAAATAATCCCAACCGAACCAAGCCAACCCGGGCCAAGAATAAACCAAGCCAAGCCATGAAGAAAACTAAACAAGGAATCATGCAATACAAGAATAAATACATACACGTACTCCAGAAATACGTAATACGAACCACATGCATTACAAATTTGCTATAGCCCGAGAGGGCTTAGGCCAGCTGTGGTTGGCTCGGTCACAGTGGGCTGGGCTGGCCTATGGGCTGGAAGTTTGTGGGCTGGGCCCTGTTTAGTTAGTTACAATTAATAGCAATACACATATATATATGTACATACACAATATATATATATATATATATATGTATACGTATATACACACGCATTATATATTTATATTTGCAAACACATATACACCTATATTTTTATACATATACATACATATTTTTTTTTTTTTTTTTTTTATACATATATACATACATATATATATATATATACACACATATAAAAATATATATATATATATATATATATATATATATATATATATATATATATATATATATATATATATATATATAAAATATATATATATATATATACACACACATATACACATACATACTATACGTATATTTATATATACGCACATATATATTTATATAACATGTATATATGCACACATATACATATATTTATATATACGTACCATTACATATATAATATTTATATATCCCTACAATTACATATGTAATATATAATATTTATTTGACAATAAAATAATATAAAAACAATATTATTAAATAACAATTCTAAAAATAATAATAATGTCACGCCCCAGTACCGAAATACTGAGACGGACTAGGCCAGCTACACCGTATGAGGTATATAAACGTCATACGGCGATCGTGGCTGTCAAGAGACTAGGGGGTGCATGCTACAATCAGGTCTCCTATGGTCCCACAGAGCATCTATGTCTCAATCAATCAAAACAAGAAGCAGTAAATAATGATCATATAAGACAAAGCAGTAAGGCGTCCCCGACGCTTCATCAAAATGATTCATGAGCCTAGCTATACAAAATGATGAGCTAGTTCCGAGAGTCAATAGTACATAACCGTAGTCAGCTGCAGTCTGATTTAATTACAATTATGCAAAGAAAACTAGTGTCCAGAACTGCCGGCTAAACAAGTGCCGGTGGCTAAACGCCAAGTACAAAATAGAAGATATCAGAGCGGTGAAGAAGAAACCCACTCATGGTCCCTGGCGCCCATACTCCTGGTGTGCACCATTGTTCGGGTGGAAGGCTGGATCCTCTGGAACTGCTACGAAATCTGGCCAAACAAAACCAGCGGGGTCAGGCCCCGAATAGCAAGTACCACAAGGGAGCACAAAAGAGTGAGATAAATCCAATGAGTTAAATAAGACCTGATTCATGAGTTATAGGCTTATACCATATCATCGAGACAATACGACACCCTTACAACCAAACAAGGACAAACGGTGCCAATATCGTGCCGAGATAAGATATATCCTATAACCATGGGCAGGTAAAAAGGGCTTCTGATCGCGACTTTGGTCCATAGTCTATCGCAGCACAATAGTCCAACCCAACAACCAAACAAGGACATGGGTTGGACCACGCACCACGATAGTCCATGTTCCTCGGTAGCTAACAGAAGAAAACATATCACAAACAAGTCAGCTTACAAGCGTCCAATCAATCCTACGGCTTTCTATGATTTGCCTGGGTTATCCCAGTAATGCAATATATAGGAATCCTCAGATCGTATCGCATTCCAGTAGGGCTAGCCAAACCATTATATACAAGCAAGCACGAAATGCACCGGTCCCCCGAAAGGCTACCGTGCTAGAATAAGCAGTAACGGTTCCAGCTCTCCTATAGGAAGAGCTGGCTCGGCAGTCACAAATCAGATACTGTACTCTACTAGTGCGGATGACTATACAGTATCCGAGACAGCCAACCCGACGTGCCAAGACGGGACCCAGGGCGACTGGTGACGTACGATCTCGAGATTCTGTTCCCTCCCAATGCTTCTACCAATTTAAGTTGCTTAGATTAACCCTATCTCGATATTGGAATTACATGTCGTGGTCACATGGTCATCCTCCTATATGTCGTACCATAGTACGTGTACCCTAAGTATGAATCCACATCGGCTCAATCTAGATCCATGCTTAGTGTAATGCTTCAAACAACAAACAACATACCACGATACTATTACTGACCAATTACCATGACTGTGCTGGAAGGTACACATGTATTGACATATAATACGAATGATCACTTAGCATGTAGAGTCACACCTCAGTGTACTCATTAAATGGCACCGCAGTGCATACTAATATTGTATCTCAATACACACTTAGAACATGTACCAGCACGTATACAGGTAATCAGGTCAGGAACATGGTCAAGTCAGGAAGTCACTCGGACTCCTCGTGACATAAAAGTCACATGTAAATTCTGGTTAAAGTGAGACATGAAGGTCCTTGAAGCCAAGACAAAGATCTACAACTTTCATGTTGGGAGTTAGGAGAAATTCTGGCCACAATTCAGCCAAATAGGACTTAAAATAGCCAAAAATAGCCAAAATAGGCACTACGTGGCACTATTCAGCACTATGCTGCACTATGCAACATTCTTATATGGCTGGGTACTATACGGTACTATGCAGCATCCTTATGCGGCTGGACACTATGCGGCACTATGCAGCATTCTTATGCGGCCGGGTACTATGCGGCACTATGCAGCATTCTTATGCGGCTGGGCACTATGCAGCACTATGCAGCATTCTTATGCGGCTGGGCACTATGCGACACTATACAACATTCTTATGCGGCTGGGCACTATACGGCACTATGCAGCATTCTTATGCGGCTGGGCACTATACGGTACTATGCAGCATTTTTATGCGGCTGGGCACTATGCAGCACTATACAGCATTCTTATGCGGCTGGGCACTATGCGGCACTATGCAGCATTCTTATGCGGCCGGGTACTATGTGGCACTATGCAGCATTCTTATACGGCTGGACACTATGCGGCACTATGCAGCATTCTTATACGGCTGGGCACTATACGGTACTATGCAGCATTCTTATGAGGCTGGGCACTATGCGGTACTATGCAGCATTCTTATGCGGCTGGGCACTATGCAGCATCCTTATGCGGCTGGGCACTATGCATGCGGCACTATTCATCGTCCCTGCCAAAACCAGGACTGATGACATAGAAAATATCCAAATATTATTTTGGCCATAACTTTCTCAAATCAAGTCAAAATCTAACTTTTCAAAGGTCAAAATTGGATAGAATTGAATTTCCTACAACATAGGACCATTAATTTTCGAAAACAACCAAGTTTGATAGATCAAAACCATGAAAATCCATAGAACCCTAGTTTTAGAAACTTAGATCTACACCAAACTAGTCATTAAAATCAAAAACTCCAAGAACTAAACTTGTAGAGAATGAAGAGAAGAACAATATAGACAAATAATATCAAAAAAATCAAGAAATGAAAATACAATAATCTCTCCATTTGGTGCAAGATGTACTTGCCTAAAAGTTTGCTTGAGGAAAATAAATGAAAGAGTGAATGAGGAAAGAGAGTGTGGAAGAGAATATATATAGGGGTTGGGTTGACTCAAAGAAACCCTAAGCTTAAGCATGCTCTTAACCACATGACCAATGACATGTTAAATGCTACATGATACAACTAATTAAATTAATTAAATAAAATCCTAGCCACAACACGGTTCAAAAATCTTATCATCGAAACAGTGAACCACGCCTACAACCAGACAAGGACAAGGGGTGGCACACTAATCTGCGACAAGATACTGTTCCATGCCATGGCCAGTTACAAATACAGGATAAATGCAATAAAGATACAGGTGCCAGATACCATATACATGAAAAATCAAAAATTTACGTATTTCGGAAACGGGGAGTGACAAATAATAATAATAACAAAATTTTATAAACCAATAATGGTGTACATATAATTATATGTACAGTCTAATAATCCAAAAAGCGTACAAGGGCACATTATATACAATTATATTTGAATATCATTAATATTGATATCTATAATATTTATTAATAAAATATATATAAAACTTGCATTGAATCATTAAACTGAAATACGACAAAATCATACCAACAATATATCAACATGGACGTTTTTGGACGGGTCGCATGACTACATGGGCTCGGCTCAGTTCGGGTCCAGTCCAGACTGGTTTGGTACAACCGATCTTCTACAAGTCAATAATTACTAATAATAATTAATTAAACTATTTATAATGGTCATGTTACAACTTGGCCTGGTTTTCCTAGTTAGGACACTCCTATGGCTTGGCATTCCCCTACCATGGTTAAATACTAGTCAAAGCACGCCACTGTACTATCTGTGCCATGATTCCTAGTCGTCTGGTACTTCAAAACTCAACCATGGCTAAAATCATCTACCGTAATAATAAACTAAATAATTATTATAAAATCTAATAATCACCATTTAAATGAAATAAAAAAAACTAAAATATTTCAAAATTTCCGGAAAGGGAAGCTACAGTTTACAAGCGCACAAGGGGCACAGGAGGTGAACGCAGTCAGTGATGCGTCTACCGAGTTTGGCACAGACGGCTCGGCCATATCAGCGAGAAAGGGATGTGTAAGCCCCCTGAAGGGTTTATTTTAAATTTTTTAAATTAATTATTTTGAATAAATATAGTTATGTGATTATTATTTTATATAATGTTCATTTTCGTGACTTTGACTTCTGGAGTGTCAGGGATGCCAATCTCTATAAACTCTCTTAATGGATTTTGTAGTAGACAAGATTATCTTTATTTTGATATATCGTGTCCCACTTAAACTTGTTTTCTTGTACTCTTTTTGCATCGTGCAACTTTCGATCAAATTAGACCTTTGATCGATTAAATAATTATTAATTAATTTCCCACTTTTATCTTTGATCATCGTTTGTAAGTTACCATGACTTTTAATTTAGGAGCACAAGACCAGTCGTTTTCTCAGAACCAACTTCTCATGAATGATCTACTCGAGACGCTCTACATCCATGACCTTCGTGTCCCACTCAGACACTCCATTTTGTGCTTCATTTCCTTCGCACAACTTTTGGGTCAATTTAGGCCGATTAATTATCTACCGTAAAACCTGATTTAACTTCCAATTTAATTTCAGGGCCCGACATCGATCCAACCTGTCAACCCAAAGTATGGACATGGCCCACATGAAGCCTACTACCCACATGACGCTTGTGTCCCATTTATTTGAGTTCCCACATGTTACTTATTTACCCATGAATATAAATACCCATTTAAAACTCAGTTATTGTACCATGTCCGATTTTGACCCGATCCGGCTCAACCGAACCTAAACCCAAGCTCCATGTTGTCCTCTCATGACTACCCAAATATCGCACACAATATTTCTCTTTTTCCTATTTAAAAATATCTCTTTCTCTCTCTACTTTACAAATATCCCATATATTTATATATATACACATATATATAAATATCACACACACTCTCTCTCTCTCATATTACTCACACACATCACCACAACCCCCCATCACAGCATACCCCCTCTCTCCCACTCAACCGACCTCTCTCTCTCCCTCTTTCATAATATCTAACTCTCTCTCTCTCTCTATTTCTACACTCTCTCTCTTCCTATATACATTATACACTCACACACACACTCAAATAACTCTCTCTTTCTCTCTCCTTACACATACACTCACAACACCCCCTCCACCTAGCTGACAGCCCCCCTACAGCCGATACCACCTCCGTCTCCTCCTCCTTACTACTCCACCCTCACCATCATCCTCTCCTTCTCTTCTTCTTCTTCCTCACCATCACTCTCACAAACACCACCATTAACAAAACCACCACCACCATTAACCATCTCAACCACCATCCCTATTATCACCTTCACCATTTCCATAGCCATCACCACCCCCGCCGTCTGGCCCGTCGCGCCGCGGCCACCCCCGTCGGCGACCGCTGCCGCAGCAGCGCTCGTGTGCGCAGTAGCATGCCGTAGCAGCAGCAGCGCATAGTGCAGTAGCCGCGCCCCTGGCCGCGCGCCACTGCCGCCGCCGTGCGCCACCGCGTGGCCAGCTCCATCACCGCAATCACCCCCTGCCTCCGACGACCTCCGCCGCACCTTTCCATGGCGGCCACCATCCTCCGGGATGCACCGTCTAGGCGATTCGTGCATTTTGAACGGAATCCCGTCGTGACGCGCGCATTTTGAACTCAGAAAGTACGCTCCATCACGGCAACTTCGTACACATTTTTCGAGAGATCCGACCGTTGGATCGACGAACTCTTTGCTCCGTCACAATCTTGGTATATAGCTCTTCACTTCACTCAAGTTTTGTCCGTTAATTTTATCGTTTGATACATCAAAACTGGCCACCAAGTTGACACTTTAAATTATACTATTTTTGGACAGTTTTGTGTAGCCAACTTCGTCAGCTCGTAACTCCGTCGTCGCATCTCCGGTTAGTGGGCTACCAGTTCTTGTGCGCAGCTGGTATAACTCTCTTCCTGCCCCTTAAGTTTCGTTTCATTGTGAGCACGTTTGGTTGGTCGAATTCGACGCCAAAGTTAACCGTCCAAATTCTTAATATTGCACTTGTTAAATTCTATTTTTGAACCCGGGACTTCGAATTCAATTTCTAATACCACCAGTAGACTCGTGGCGTCCTTCTAGCACTTTTTTATATAAAGTTTGCTTGATTTGGAGAACGTGGACCCTGTCACGCTTTTCGATGCAAAACGGGTCCCACAGTTCGAGTCAACGGATCACTTTGAGGTCGGCTCATCGGAATCTAATTCCGGATATACCGTTGAGTTCATATCATCATTCTGGACTCGTTGACATATAATTTGCTGAGTTTTGAAAATATTTGCTCTGGCACGCATTTTCGTGCAAATCGGATTTCAAATGTCCGTGTCAACGTGTCATTTTGAGATCGGCTCATCGAAAATCCAGTTCCGGATATACCGTTGAGTTCGTGTCGTCATTTTGGACTCGTTGACATGTACTTTGTTAGATTTTGTGGACTTTGGCTTCGACACGCATTTTCGTACAAATCGGATACCAATATCCAGGTCAACGGACCATTTTATGATCGGGTCATCGAAATTCTATTTTGTATATACCGTTGGGTTCGTATCATCATTCTGGATTCGTGGACATATAATTTGCTAGGTTTTGTAGACTTCTATCCTGACACATTTTTCGATGCAAAGTGTGTCCAACGGCGGACATCATTTTGATCCGAAATTACCGTTTTGTCCCTATATCCAAATTGGACTTATGGGTAGGCTATCATAGCTAATTTGACCATTCGGACACGTTGGTGATATTTATTTTATCATCCGACGACATCTGTAGATTTTGCTCATGTGCCATCCTTAATTTGTATTTAATTATTATTAGTGTTTATGTTTATATGTTTGGATTTTGTAAAACTCTAAAATGATCTTTGTATTTCTAAGGGTTCTAATGGTTGGTTATTGGCTTAGTGTCACCCCAAATTGATTTTCTATGCTAGGTCATCCCTTAGCTAGTATCTAGTTAGGAGTCGTGTAACACAACTAGTGTAATCTTAATCATAACTTAGAGGCTGAGTTTGTATATCATTATTGACATGACACCGGACATCTGTATCTTCGTATTCTTATTCTTGCTTTGCTCGAGGCAAGTACCCCTACAAGCTTATTTACTGCTTATAACAATAAACTGTAATTAAATCATGTTAAAATACTGCTTTCTGGATAACTGCAAGTCATATCTTCACATGCTTCTTACTGGTTCTCAGTACATGTTTTACCATACTTTATACTGCTCTGAGTATCCACTATGTTTTATACTGCTCTCAGTACCTACCATGCTTATACCGCTCCTAATATCTTTCACATGTTTTATACTGTTCTCATATCACTCACATGTTAATAAAAATGGGTTAAGAAGAAACTGTTAGTAGAGTACGTGATCATGCCCCCTTCTCCGTATGTATTTACCGAGCACTGTTATATTCTATATGTAACTTTGTCGTATGTTCTGATCCCACATTTGTGTATGGATATACACCGATGACGTTAAGTGTACGTATGTGCACTTCAGAAAATTAATATATACCACTGTACATCCTATTTACCTATTGATTGATCACTCACCTACTACAGTTTTAAACTTTAAAACAAATATGTATTGCCATGATGAAATGTATCTAAAAGCTGGATAAATCAAGATATGCCATGATTACGTTATTTTATCTCTTTCCATCACATGATCAGTATTATATGCTTGTAGTACAAGTACTTGCTCCCGTCCCGACATGATAACGTTGTAGGTTCACTTTCTGAGGAGGATATGCTATGTGATACATATTATGGCACTGATTTTGAGGACCTGGCCTTAGCTCCAGAAGAGGTCCCAGCGGGAAACCTTGCTTAGATATCTTTCATGTGTTTTGAGACTTAGACTTTGGTTTGATCTTATATTTGGATACTAGACTTTGTCTCCAGTTAGATACTTTGGAAGTGTATTATTAAGTCTGTGCTTATTTTACTTTCGCTTATAGATGATGTGTTGTGATGAACCTTTTAATGTGATATTAGAACTGTTAGCTCCTTAGATCCTTTATTGTCTATTCTTAGAACAGCTTACTACGCTTTAACCAAGCATAGGCTGGACATGGCTCGGCCCGGCCCAACAATTTGGGTAACGGGTCGAGACAGGATGAGCTACTTGGTGAACAGGAAGGTGATTCCAGGGCTCAAGTCTACAAAGTTGGAGAAATGCACGCACTGCTTAGCTGGAAAGCAAAATAGGGTATCTTTCCAAAGTCACCCAAGTTCAAGTAAGTCGGCGTTGCTCGAGTTGATTCACTCGGATGTCTGCGGTCCTATGAAGGTAAAATCTATTGGTGGTGCTTCTTACTTTGTAACTTTTATTGATGATTGTTCCAGGAAGGTTTGGGTCTATGCCTTAAAGACCAAGGATCAGGTGCTGTCCACTTTCAAAGAGTTTCAGGCCTCTGTTGAAAGAGAGACGGGTAAGAAGTTATTGTGTGTTCGGTCCGACAATGGTGGCGAATACATTGGTACATTTGATGCGTATTGCAGAGAGCAAGGGATATGACACCAGAAGACTCCGTCCAAGACACCTCAGCTCAATGGTGTAGCGGAGCGCATGAACAGTACACTGATGGAGAGGGTGCGGTATTTGCTGTCAGAAGTAAATTTGTCCGGTAGTTATTGGGGTGAGGCACTTCTCACAACTACTTATGTTATTAATTTCTCTTAGTGCTCCTTTGCAGGGTGATGTGCCTGACAAAGTATGGTACGACAAAGAGCCGTCATACAATCACCTGCGAGTGTTTGGTTGTAAGGCCTTCGTGCATGTATCGAAGGACGAGAGGTCCAAACTTGAGCCGAAGACGAGGTGATGCGTCTTTGTAGGCTACGGTCGGGATGAGTTTGGCTATAGACTCTACGACCCAGTAGAAAGATAGCTATACAGAAGCAGGGACGTGGTATTCGTCGAGGATCAGACCATGACCAACACTCAGGATTCCGAGACACCTTCTGAGGCTGAGGAATTGCCTGAGTTAGAGTCATTTCGCTTCGAAAAGTTTCTAGAGGACATCGTAGAGGATCCAGTTATGGGGGAGTCAGTACATGGAGTTGCTCCCAACCTTGATTATCAGCCTGCTGATGGTGGTCAGGGTGTCCTTCAGGAGGATAAGCATGCCGGAGAGGCAGTTTCTGAAGGGGAGGAGACTGTTGGTATACAGCCAGCACCAATGGCTCCACTGAGAAGGAGCGATAGAGATCGTCGACCATCTACGAGATACTCACCCGATGAGTATGTGCTACTGACTGACGGGGGAGAGCCCGAAAGCTTTACAGAAGATATGAAAGACGAACACAGACAGGAGTGGATGCAGGCTATGCAGGAGGAGATGAGTTCCTTACACGCCAATTCTAATTATGAGCTGGTGCGGTTGCCAAATGAGAAGAAGGCTTTGAAGAATCGATGGATGTTTAGAGTGAAGCAGACGGATGATGCTACTCGCTCTTGATACAAAGCGAGGCTGGTAGTTAAAGGCTACGGTCAACGGAAAGGCGTGGATTATGATGAGATCTTTTCGTCAGTCGTCAAACAGTCGTCTATTCGTGTGGTGCTAGCATTGGCAGCCAGTTTTGACTTGGAGGTCGAGCAGATGGACGTGAAGACGGCATTCCTCCATGGTGATCTTGAGGAGGAGTTATACATGGAGCAGCCAGAGGGATTCTGTGAGAAGGGCAAGTTACATTTGGTCTGCCGGTTGAGGAAGAGCTTGTATGGTCTGAAGCAGGCTCCGAGGCAGTGGTACAGGAAGTTCGAGTCGTTTATGGGGGAGCATGGTTATGCACGGACGACGTCGGACCATTGCGTATTTGTGAGGTACTTTGCCGAGGATGATTTCATCATTTTATTGCTCTATGTTGATGACATGCTATTAGTGGGTCGAAATGCCACTAGGATAGCGGAGTTGAAGCGCCAACTGGGCGTGTCCTTCTTTATGAAGGATTTGGGTGCAACAAAGACTATTCTTAGGATGGAGATCAGCCGAGAGAGAGTCCAAGATGCTACACTTGTCCCAAAAGAAGTACATTCACCGAGTACTTCAGTATTTCGGGATGGACGAGTCGAAGAAAGTGAGTTGCCCCCTTGCGGCTCACTTTAAGTTCACTGAGGAGTAGTGTCCATCTACCGAGGACGAAAAAGAAGATATGGAGCGGGTTCCATATACCTCAGCTGTGGGAAGCCTTATGTATGCTATGGTGTGTACGGGGCCAGACATCGCTCATGCAGTTGGCACAGTTAGCATGTACCTTTCAAATCCTGGAAGGGTACATTGGAGTGCGGTCAAGTGGATTCTACGATACCTTTAGGGCACTGCTAATTGGAGACTTTCTTTTGGTGGTGACGAGCCGAAGCTGGTTGGGTATACCGACGCTGATATGGCTGGAGATGTAGATACGAGGCGATCGACTTTGGGCTATGTGATGATGTTTGTTGGAGGAGCGGTATCGTGGCAGTCGCGGTTGCAGAAGTGTGTTGCCTCGTCACAGAGGCAGAGTACATTGCGGCGACGGAGGCTTGCAAGGAGTTACTGTGGATGAAAAAGCTGTTGTAGAAAATATGGCCGAAACAAGAGCAGTATACTTTGCTTTGCGACAGTCAGAGTGTTATTCACCTTGTGAAGAACCAAACATTTTATAGTCGGTCCAAGCACATTGAGACTCGGTATCATTGGATACGAGATGTGGTTGAGAAGAAGGACGCGATGCTTGAAAAGGTCCATACTAATGACAATGGAGCGGACATGTTCACGAAGGTTCTACCAAGGGAAAAGTTTGAGTACTGCAGGCGGATCGTCAGGATGGCGAGTTCCTACACCTAGTTGTGAAGGGGGAGATTTGTTGGAGTGGGTGGGGTTCCCAACCTATGTGGAGTATACCCTGGAGAGCGACGAGTGTCATCCGTGTGTCGGAGAAGCTCGGAGAATACATGGATCCTATTTTGGAACATATATGGTAAGAAAATATATGATTGTGTAAGCCCCTGATTTTCAAATTCTTTTTAATTAGTGCTAATTAATTTTTAATGTCATTTATAGTCTTAAATAATTATTAGGAATTTTTAGGAATTTTTTATAATTTTTAAATAGCTTTTAAATACCAGAAATACCATTTTGCAATTTTATAAATTGTTTTAAATTAGGTTTGCAATATTTAGAATTGTTTTAAATACTTTTTGCAATAACCCAATTGTCTTTTGCAATTATATTTTGCAAATAATACTTGCGGGAGTCAATTTGCAAATTAGAATTTACATTTGACATTGGGGAGGACCTATTTGTGAAATCCTAAAACCTAGGGACTTTTGTGCAAAACCTAAACCTAACCCCCCGACGACCGGACAGCTGCCGACGACCGGCCAGCTGCCCCCCCCACGTCCCGACCGACTTTCCACCGCCCATAGACCCTATTTAACCACCCACCTTGCTCCCCAGACCAAACCCTAACCCTAACCGACCACCACGACCACGAAAACCCCCCTTTCTTCTCCGACGAACCCCTAACCCTAGCTCTACTCCGGCAAACCCCGTTCGACCACCACCGCTCGACGTCATAGACCACCACCACCATCAACGAGTTCGCCCCGACGAGGCGAGGCGATCGCCACCCGAGCGCCACCATCCCGACGCCGTACAGCTCCGTTCGCCGTTCGAAACCAAGCCCAGTCGATCGGACACGTAAGTAGCGGACTCGAATCGTGTCGTGCGTGTCTCGTTTTCACGCACGAGACTCGCCAGGACACGACGAACCTCATGCTGTGCTCGGACAAGCGAGCCCGAGCTCGTACGTGTCGTGCATAGCACGGACACGTAGTTTCCTGTGTCCCAAACTGTCCGGACACAGGCTCGCATTTTTTTTTATTATGTCACCTAACCTAAAATAAAACTAACCCTAATCCTATCTCTAACAAAGCGGGCCACTGGCCCACTGGCCAGCGCGTAAACAATAAACCCCCCCCCCCCCCCCCGCGCTGGGCTGAGTTCGAGCCCCCCCTTTACAGTTTCTTTTTTTCTTTTCTTTTTCTTTTTCTTTTTCAGTTTTATATATATATTTATATATATGTGTATATATATATATTAGTATATATATATATATATATGTATATATACTGTATTTTAGCAGTATTTTATATATGTATATATTTTTATGCTTAATAAAATCTTATATATTTAATTTGTATTTATATACATATATGTATATATGTATATATCTTCATATGTATATATATATTTATACTATGTATATATATATATACAATATTAGTATATGTATATATATGTACTTTATAATTAAGTATTTTTCTTATATATATATATATATGTACTTTTAGAACATATATATGTATATTTTCACTATGCATAATTTTACCATATTAAAATAATAATATTTATTTTGCACTATTACCAACTTGTATTTTTATTGTATTTAAATTACTGCAACCATTTGATGTCCAAGCCTAGCATGGGTATTTGGGCTCAAATGTGTTTTCACACATTCAAGACCTGTTCAAGTCATATTGGACTTGATTCATGGCCTTGGGTCCTGTATTTGAACTTTGGTTCAAATTATATACATGAGCAAAATACGCAGATAATTAATTATTATGTACATTGCTGTTTTTGGTTTTCTAAAAATACTTAAAGTATTGCTAAAATTATGGAAAAATAGTTTTTAGATACTTTGTTAAGTTGGCTAATTTAGTATAATTTTTGTAGTATTTAATTTACTGTTTTGCCACTAGGTTGGCATATGAAACCAAAACTCACTTTCTGTATACTTAGGAAAACTGATTTTTATAAAATATTTGTACTGGTTAATAAATTCCAGAAAAATTATAATAAATTTCTATGATTAACAAGGATCACTTTGATACTTTACTTTAAGAAAAACTAGACTTTTTGCCTATCTTTAATATTGTTAAAACACAATAGTCTTTTGATTTATTTATTGATTAATTACGACTTGTAGCTTTTTGTGTTATTTGGAGTTTTAGTCGTGTTGAACCCCATCCCTCACTAGTGTAAAGACCCTAGAAAGTTAGTTAACATAGTGTGTCACCCCCATATTGGTCTCCTAGGCCAAGTCATTATTTTGGCTAGGTGCCCAGTCACAAGTCGTGTCACACCAGTTTAGTGATCTAGTATTTTAGCTTAGTGTAAAAGCTAAGTTTATTGTATTTATTGCTACAGTGACGAGTTACTGGACATCTATAGCACTTTTATCGCAGCTTGTTTTGCTAGAGGCAAGTACATCTACATACTCAATTACTGTCTTTTAATGCTAGAACATGTATTAACCCTGTTAAAAGACTGATCCTTGAGGTAGCAAGTTATGTCTTCACAAGTTGTATCACTTCCAGTACCGGCCATGTTTAGTACAGCTCTTATACCTTCACATGCTTCTTACGGGTTCTCAGTACAAGTTTTACTATGCTTTAGACTGCTCTGAGTATTCACATGTTTTTACCATTCTCGAATCTCTCACATGTTTAAATAACGGGTTAAGGGGGAACTGTTAGTATTGTACGTGAACATGACCCTTATCGTATGTATTTACCGCGCTCGGTGACATTCTATATGTACCCTTGCCGTATGTTCTGATCTCGCGTTTGTGTATGGATATACACCGATGCCGCTCGTGCACGTATGTGCATGCCAGATATGTGCCGCAGTACATCCTGCTACCTATTGACCGATTCACGTACATGCTACGGTTTTAAACTTTTAAACTATATGTTGTCATTTCCAAAAAGAACCAATTAAACCATGATATGCCATGTTCCCTATGTTACTTTGATACTTGATCCCAGTTGTACCATGAGGCCATGTTTTCAGTATTTCTTGTTTTATAGACTCATCACACCATATTTCTCGTTGTACATCTCTTTCATTATATGTTCAGTACTTTAGTTGTAGAGGTTGTACTTGCTCCCGTCCTGACAGGATAACGTTGTAGGTATTTTGACTGAGGAGGAGATGCTTTGTGACCCGTACTATGGAGCTCCAGTTGAGGATATTCCTGCAGGGAATCCTGCTTAGCTGCTTAGTTTGACTTAGTGTTGGGTTATTATCACAGACGCTGTTTTGTACCTTTAAACTGGACCTTGTCTCCAGTTTTACATTTTGGTTTGTATTATTATCAACTTAGTGGTTTTTCATCTATCTATATAGAAGCTGTGTTGTGATCATTCTTAAACTATCTTAATTATTAGCACATTTATCATTATTACCTGACTGTCTAGAACAGCTTACTACGCTCTAATCAAGCGTAGGCTGGACATGGCTCGGCCCGGCCCAACAATTTGGGAATCGGGTCGTGACATATTTTTTTGGAGATGCATCAGTCAACTGATCAGCTGACTGGCTAGATTCTGTAGAGAGGAAGCTTCTGGGAGTTAGGATGCCGGATGACCTTCAGGTCGAGGCAGCAGGATTTCTGCTGATAGACTTAGCCGGAGTATGGTTCAGGAATGAGCCGTTGTTCGCGAGAGGTAGAGCCACCTGGGACCAGTTTAAGACCCAGTTCAAGAAGAAATTCTTCTCGACCACTGCTAGAGTAGCCATGGGGCTAAGATTCCAGAACATCCAGCAGGGGAACCGTTCTGTCGATGACTATGCGGGAGAGTTTAGTCGCCTGAGCCGTTTTGCTCCTAGTCTGGTTGCTGATCCAGAGGAGATGACCCGTAGGTTTTGCCATGGTCTAGTTCCAGACATTGGCATTCTTATAGTGGCGAACGGTACGACTGACTATTACCAGAGCCTGGAGTTAGCCCGGAGCATTGAGGAGCGTCTTCTGTCTAGCAAGAGGCCGGCTTCTGTACACCATGAGGGATCGTCCAAGCGTCAGGCTTTCCAGCAGAGAGCACCGACGCCACCCCAGCAGACTTACCATCCCCTACATCACATCACCCGACCCAGCCAGTTAGAGCCCCGGGACCCCGACAGCAGCAGCAGAAGGGAGCTTTTTGTGCCTTCTGCAAGAAGGTAGGCCACGACGCTTTCGTTTGTAGGAAGAGGTTGGGTCAGTGTTTAGCTTGTGGGTCTGTCATCCATCAGATTCGAGACTGCCCAGTAGCCAAGGGACCCCAGGGGAAGACTTATAGCCTAGTCCTTGAGCCGGAGCCGGAACAGGTTTCAGGAGGTTAGTTTTGATCGTAGCCTTAGTCATTTGTTGCATTGCTTGCTATGTTAGAATGTTGTAGGATCTTCAATCCTTGTGAATTTCGAGGACGAAATTTTTCAAGGAGGGAAGACTTGTAAGCCCCTGATTTTCAAATTCTTTTTAATTAGTGCTAATTAATTTTTAATGTCATTTATAGTCTTAAATAATTATTAGAAATTTTTAGGAATTTTTTTATAATTTTTAAATAGCTTTTAAATACCAGAAATACCATTTTGCAATTTTATAAATTGTTTTAAATTAGGTTTGCAATATTTAGAATTGTTTTAAATACTTTTTGCAATAACCTAATTGTCTTTTGCAATTATATTTTGCAAATAATACTTGCGGGAGTCAATTTGCAAATTAGAATTTACATTTGACATTGGGGAGGACCTATTTGTGAAATCCTAAAACCTAGGGACTTTTGTGCAAAACCTAAACCTAACCCTCCGACGACCGGACAGCTGCCGACAACCGGCCAGCTGCCCCCCCCCACGTCCCGACTGACTTTCCACCGCCCATAGACCCTATTTAACCCCCCACCTTGCTCCCCAGACCAAACCCTAACCCTAACCGACCACCACGACCACGAAAACCCCCCTTTCTTGTCCGACGAACCCCTAACCCTAGCACTACTCCGGCAACCCCCGTTCGACCACCACCGCTCGACGTCATCGACCACCACCACCATCAACGAGTTCGCCCCGACGAGGCGAGGCGATCGCCACCCGAGCGCCACCATCCCGACGCCGTACAGCTCCGTTCGCCGTTCGAAACCAAGCCCAGTCGATCGGACACGTAAGTAGCGGACTCGAATCGTGTCGTGCGTGTCTCGTTTTCACGCACGAGACTCGCCAGGACACGACGAACCTCATACTGTGCTCGGACACGCAAGCCCGAGCTCGTACGTGTCGTGCATAGCACGGACACGTAGTTTCCTGTGTCCCAAACTGTCCGGACACAGGCTCGCATTTTTTTTTTATTATATCACCTAACCTAAAATAAAACTAACCCTAATCCTATCTCTAACAAAGCGGGCCACTGGCCCACTGGCCAGCGCGTAAACAATAAACCCCCCCCCCCCCCCCCCCCCCGCGCTGGGCTGAGTTCGAGCCCCCCCCTTTACAGTTTCTTTTTTTCTTTTCTTTTTCTTTTTCTTTTTCAGTTTTATATATATTTTTTTTTATATATATGTGTATATATATATATTAGTATATATATATATGTATATATACTGTATTTTAGCAGTATTTTATATATGTATATATTTTTATGCTTAATAAAATCTTATATATTTATTTGTATTTATATACATATATGTATATATCTTCATATGTATATATATATTTATACTATGTATATATATATACAATATTAGTATATGTATATATATGTACTTTATAATTAAGTATTTTCCTTATATATATATATATATATATATATATATATATATATATATATATATGTACTTTTAGAACATATATATGTATATTTTCACTATGCATAATTTTACCATATTAAAATAATAATATTTATTTTGCACTATTACCAACTTGTATTTTTATTGTATTTAAATTACTGCAACCATTTGATGTCCAAGCCTAGCATGGGTATTTGGGCTCAAATGTGTTTTCACACATTCAAGACCTGTTCAAGTCATATTGGACTTGATTCATGGCCTTGGATCCTGTATTTGAACTTTGGTTCAAATTATATACATGGGCAAAATATGCAGATAATTAATTATTATGTACATTGCTGTTTTTGATTTTCTAAAAATACTTAAAGTATTGCTAAAATTATGGAAAAATAGTTTTTAGATACTTTGTTAAGTTGGCTAATTTAGTATAATTTTTGTAGTATTTAATTTACTGTTTTGCCACTAGTTTGGCATATGAAACCAAAACTCACTTTCTGTATACTTAGGAAAACTGATTTTTATAAAATATTTGTACTGGTTAATAAATTCCAGAAAAATTATAATAAATTTCTATGATTAACAAGGATCACTTTGATACTTTACTTTAAGAAAAACTAGACTTTTTGCCTATCTTTAATATTGTTAAAATACAATAGTCTTTTGATTTATTTATTGATTAATTACGACTTGTAGCTTTTTGTGTTATTTGGAGTTTTAGTCGTGTTGAACCCCATCCCTCACTAGTGTAAAGACCCTAGAAAGTTAGTTAACATAGTGTGTCACCCCCACATTGGTCTCCTAGGCCAAGTCATTATTTTGGCTAGGTGCCCAGTCACAAGTCGTGTCACACCAGTTTAGTGATCTAGTATTTTAGCTTAGTGTAAAAGCTAAGTTTATTGTATTTATTGCTACAGTGACGAGTTACTGGACATCTATAGCACTTTTATCGTAGCTTGTTTTGCTAGAGGCAAGTACATCTACATACTCAATTACTGTCTTTTAATGCTAGAACATGTATTAACCCTGTTAAAGACTGATCCTTGAGGTAGCAAGTTATGTCTTCACAAGTTGTATCACTTTCAGTACCGGCCATGTTTAGTACAACTCTTATACCTTCACATGCTTCTTACGGGTTCTCAGTACAAGTTTTACTATGCTTTAGACTGCTCTGAGTATTCACATGTTTTTACCATTCTCGAATCTCTCACATGTTTAAATAACGGGTTAAGGGGGAACTGTTAGTATTGTACGTGAACATGACCCTTATCGTATGTATTTACCGCGCTCGGTGACATTCTATATGTACCCTTGCCGTATGTTCTGATCTCGCGTTTGTGTATGGATATACACCGATGCCGCTCGTGCACGTATGTGCATGCCAGATATGTGCCGCAGTACATCCTGCTACCTATTGACCGATTCACGTACATGCTACGGTTTTAAACTTTTAAACTATATGTTGTCATTTCCAAAAAGAACCAATTAAACCATGATATGCCATGTTCCCTATGTTACTTTGATACTTGATCCCAGTTGTACCATGAGGCCATGTTTTCAGTATTTCTTGTTTTATAGACTCATCACACCATATTTCTCGTTGTACATCTCTTTCATTATATGTTCAGTACTTTAGTTGTAGAGGTTGTACTTGCTCCCGTCCTGACAGGATAACGTTGTAGGTATTTTGACTGAGGAGGAGATGCTTTGTGACCCGTACTATGGAGCTCCAGTTGAGGATATTCCTGCAGGGAATCCTGCTTAGCTGCTTAGTTTGACTTAGTGTTGGGTTATTATCACAGACGCTGTTTTGTACCTTTAAACTGGACCTTGTCTCCAGTTTTACATTTTGGTTTGTATTATTATCAACTTAGTGGTTTTTCATCTATCTATATAGAAGCTGTGTTGTGATCATTCTTAAACTATCTTAATTATTAGCACATTTATCATTATTACCTGACTGTCTAGAACAGCTTACTACGCTCTAATCAAGCGTAGGCTGGACATGGCTCGGCCCGGCCCAACAATTTGGGAATCGGGTCGTGACAGATTGGATTTCCATATTTACTTTGATCATATATTTATGATTGGACCCTTCATATAGTAGCTTTCCATATTATTGGGCTTCCAATTATGGCAAGTCATTTATGATTGGATTTTCATTAAATATATGATTGATGCATATTGTAAGTTTCCATATATATTGACCTTCCATATATGGATTACCAAGGACTTATAAAATGGTGATGCATGCTAGTTGAAAACTCATCTAAAAAACAAGAGTGCTTTACAATCTTTGAGAGAGAGAAAGAGAGAGATGATTAAGGACTATTATGAAGGAGAGATTGCTTCGAATAATTTTTCGGCATCTCTTGTTTTTCGGAGTCCGCAATCAAAAAATTTCTTCTTTCAAGTGAGTTGTGGTGATCCGTGTTGGATCGGGAGGAGCTTGTAGAGGGTGTATTCTCTTTATTCCATCGTTCCGTGGTTTTTTCCGCAAGGATTTTCCACGTCAAAAATGTTTTTGTCTGCGATTGCGTTTGGCGTTTTTGGTTTGTGTGCTTTTGCTCGGTTCTCTCGCAGGACTTTCTGGTTTTGGGGAACGGTTTTCGCGCTTCATTTCCAACACATTTATCGGCTCGTTTTGAATAATCTTGTTCCGATCTGACCGATCGAGTATATTAGGACGTACTAGACCTTATATCTTGATGCTTAAAAGAGACACGACCGGCTCAGCTCGAAAATTAACTTAACTTTGTTATTTCAATTAAAATTGGACCGAGCTGTCCTGGCCCACTTGACAGCTCTAAACTTCAGTGTGACTAGTAGAATAAATGGGTCTGATACAGAACTTTTGCCATGAATATAACGTCATGTGGTATAAATTTTTCCATGTTATCCGTATTATAACATCAGTAAACTAGTATTATATAAATATAAATAAATAATATTTCTTTTGGGTCTAATTGGCTTAGATTTGGGCCGGGTTAGATTATTTTTAGATTGTGTTTGGATCTACTTAAGTCTGGTTTGTGTTGCACCACGTTCGCTTATGTTGGTCAAGTTTGGATTCGAATTCAGATCCAAGTTGAATTATGGTTCAAGTTGGGTTGAGACTAGTTTTGGTTGCTCCAAATATTGTCAAATTTTGTCCATGTTAGATATGTTGGGATTTATTGAAATTGCTATCTTAGAAAGTGTTTTCACATCCAATGTGATAAATTCAAAATGTATACTTTAATATAATTTTTTTATTCATTTGTACATATGGACTAAGTTAGGGATCATTATTTGGCCCGAAGTCTATGGACGCTCGAAAAGTTCGTCCGATCCGATGTGCCAAAGTCCGATAGAGTCCGGTCATTAGTGTAGTTCGGCCCGGTCCATATTAGTATAGGACTGGACTTAGACTATGCATCCGTCCGCCCGAGTCCGAGGTCCGTCCGATACAAGTTTGGACTATGGAGGGTATCAATTACAAAGGCCACTTTGACGAAGGAGATCTGAGGAGCATGAGGAAGGGGAGGCAGATGGAGAGTACCAACGTTCAGAAAAATCTCCATCTCGTTAAATATGATAGTCGAACTCGAGAGCTGTAAGGTATGAAATGAGAGATTGAATAAGACGTTCTTGGTTTTATGCAGTTTTTTTCTTCTTCTATTTTCTTTTGTTTGATTTGGTTTCAGGATTTTGGATGCATGCTTCCAATCATATTGGATAAGAAAAAGACACGGGAGTTAGTATTCCCTTGCAAAAGTTAGATTACTTGGAAAAAATAACAAGGAATCAAACATCATAGAAACAAACATCTTTCCTAGCCGAAGGGATCTACACTATGATCAGACTTGAAGTTTTATATATTCATTTTTACTACTTCTTCTGCTTATCATCAAGCATTCAACCTTTATATTAACTGTCATGTAGAAATCAATAGTTGACAAACAACAATGCAGGGATAATTTATATATATATATTTTTTTTGAAGCAATGGGTACTTGTGGCGAACTCGCCTCCACTGAGGCTCGAACTCTCGACCACTTGGGCCGCATGCATCTCTCTTAACCACTAGGCTAGAGGTCATTTGCAATATATATATATATATATATATATATATATATATATATATATATATATATATATATATATATATATATATATAACCACTAGGCTAGAGGTCATTTGCAATATATATATATATATATATATATATATATATATATATATATATATATATATATATATATATATATATATATTTTATTTTGAAGTGCAATTGTAATCTTTAATAACAACTAAGTCCGGCCTGATCCGACTTGGTCCGAAAAGTCCGAATCTTATGGACGAGCTTGGACTTCATAAATAATAATTAAGTCCGGCCCGAAATTTCTTTAGGACAAAAAAAAAGCCGGCCCATGTCCGTATTTTATGGGCTTGGGCGGCCCGGCCTAATGCCGATCCCTAGACTAAGTAGTTTATGTAATTGGTATGGCATATTTTATTAAACTAATTTTCAAATTCTCAACAAAATATTTATTTTTGTCATTTGTTTTTTTTTTAATTTCTTAATATGAAATGGTAATATCTACACACGTGACGCAAAAAGAGAACATTTACACAAATTTTAGTAAGTTAAGTCGTGGATCGCATAAGAAAAACCAACAATATATATATATATATCTATATATATATATATATATATAATAAGTTATCAATATATAATAGTTACCTATAATTATGAACGAAACTAAAGGTACGGTTAGGATCAAGATTTAATTTAAATTGAACGAAAGCAAGCGGGTTACACGACAACGACACTATTGACCAACAAAGAGGCAAAACATATCGCACAATAGTGCATTGAAACAATCTTAAGACCTGAAGACTAGAACATGAGTTTGATTGATTTGGAACGGGAAGATGATGGCCTCATGAGTTGCTTAGAAACAACTATGTGATAGTTCTTTGCCCTCTTGGCCTTCGCAACGTACCTGCTTCTTGAACAACTGCAGTTTAGTCTCCTCACATTCAGTCTTGCTTGAGTCTGCCCTTCCCAACTTTACCTCTATCCCTGAAGCACCCCTCCTAGATCTTCAACACCTGCCCGCGAAGACACATCCCCAAGATCCTCAGATGGCATGATTCCCTGGCTGAAGCCATGTAAAGAAGAGGTCACTCCAGAGGAGATCTCCTCCTCACCGCGAGGCGACGTCGATAGAATCCTTGACAAGAACGTGAGAGGCTAGGACTGTGCAAGCGTCCAGGGATAAAGGAATAGGGGGGAAAGGGTGACACAAGGGAGGTGGTCATCTCTAGGGCTGCAAATGAGCCAAGCCGTTCGCGAGCTGCTCGAAGCTTGGCTCGATAAAAGCTCGTCGGTTCCTTTAGTAAACAAGCTGAGCTCAAGCTTTATTTTTGAGCTCGTTTAATAAACAAGCCAAGCTCAAGCTTCTTTGATCCTTTTAGCCTTACAGTTGCAGTAAGAGTGGCCAAGATGAGAGCATTAATTACAATAGGAAGGATATTGCTCGTACTCCACTGTTTGGCTATAGCTACGCCCCTTAAGCCGCTTGATGCAGATGTGTTCTACGATTGGTTACTAACATCCATCTCCACCGGAACTCGCATCCGACTAGGTCGAATCTGCGTATCGTGGCCTTATCCAATTTGACAGGAGAACCTAAACACGAAGCAATCACAAAGGCAAAAGCCTTCGCAAAGAGGTGGCTAGGAAGATTAAGCCATGGCTCACTGAACTCGAGTGACTCTTGTGGTTACCGAGGAGAGGTATAAGATCCCGGCTGACTAATGGAAGATCGGTGGATTGAATGTTGCATGCACTAAGTCCCGTGCTTATCGTCGGTCATAACTCTCTCACACAACAAAATGAAAAAAAAATACGAAAAATTTCATGAGAAGCAAAAATGTTTGCAAAAATTGCGTAAAAGACATGAAGTTTAGGAAAATTGTAAAATGAGCATAGTCGCGTCCAAAAATAGAACGTAGAAAATTTTGAAGTCCTAATTTAAGTCGTCAAAATTCATTCCTCCTTAATCCCATCCCTCTTTTCTTAATCTTTTCTTAATCCGGATTAATTGAAAAAGTGCATCCATAAAAGGGGTGCCAAAAAATGCGCCCGGCGTGAAATTTTACCCCAACGGCTCGGCTGTGCTGTGCAGCTACAGAGGTGAAAAAGGATATGACTTAAAAAAACAGACAAAAGCGATTGAGTACTCCAACCGCCTATCATCCTATCATCTCTAGTAATGTTTGTTTAACTATGATATATATGCAACCTCTCTAATTATAACTCGGTTACTTTAAGAACATTTGAAGATCTTTTCCGTATGCTAATGATTACACTTACATAGCAACAGTGTACTAACTAATGTAAATTTATGTACAACAGATGTGTTAATTATGCTTAGGTCGGTCTTTGACATACAGTTACTAGGATGGCACAGCACAGCCGAGCCGTGTGGGGTGAAATTTCAAGGGCGCGTTTTTTTGGCGTCCTTTTTATGGACGTACTTTTTTCAATCAATCCGGATTAAGAAAAGATAATAAAAGATTAAGAAAGGAGGGATGGGATTAAGGAGGAATGAATTTTGACGATGAAATTAGGACGTCAAAATTTTCTACGTCCTATTTTTGGGCACGACTGTGCTTATTTTACAAATTTTCTAAACTTCATGTCTTTTACATAATTTTTGCAAACATTTTTGCTTCTCATGAAGTTTTCCGAAAAAAAATACTAAGCCGTGGCCCATAGGGTAGTAGGCCTCGGCCTCTAGAGTAAGGTTCATGAGTCGGCCTAATACGAGAAGTAACCGTGGGCCGAGGGATGGGGATAAACATGGCGCGGTGGTGCCGTGGAGGCAGCATCTTCATCTTTTTTATTGTACTACAGAGATGAAATTCAGGAAGCAAAGGGACCAACAAACAGAAAGAGACAGGCAAACTGACACAAATATGTACATGTATATAAAAAAAGGAAAATGCTAAGTTTACTACCAAATTCTTAGGGGTGCAACTCGGGCGGGCTAAATCCGAACCCGATCGGATAAACCCGTTAATGGGTTGGGTTAGAGTTGAAGATATTCGGGTTCGGGCTTGGGCTCGGGTTAAAATATTTGAACCCGATCAAAAATCGGGTTGGGCTTGGGTTCATGTGTTGGGTAGCCTGAAGAACCCGAAACCCGACATACATATAATTTATATATATATATTGTTTCATACTACTTAAATAAAAAGTTTAAACTATAATTTTTTTCATCCGAGCTCTTCAACACCTTGTCCAAAATCTCGTTTTAGTTTTATTTTGTAATGATTGAGACTTAATTGCTATTTGATTATGCATTTAAAATTACTCTTGTTTAAAATTATTTCAAATATCATATTAGAGTCCGATAAACCCGATGGACCCGATCCAACCCGAGCCCAACCCGATCCTCCGGACTTGGTCTTGGGCTTCATATGTTGAACCCGAAGTCGGGTCGGGCTTGAGCTTGGGCTAGGCTTATGATCTATCGGGTTGGGCTCGGGTTGACCTCAAACCCGACCCAACCCGCCCGAGTTGCACCCCTACAAATTCTTACAACCTTCTTACAACTACTCTCTCATACTCCTTACACATGGGTCCCACGGGTCCCACCACCACTCTCACCCCTCCTGCTACATGGGCTCTATCCGGTCCCACCATTTTTTTTCCTCCTCTAATCAAAGTCCGACACGTGTCCGGATGTAGGGGTTTGTAAAATTTGGTTGTAGGCATAGCAAAGCTCATAAAAAAAAAAAGGACCCTCTCTCTCTCTCACTGAGTACATACACGTCCGCGTTAGGCGACGCGGTGGGTGCCAGTTGTAGACCAAATGTGAAACCGGCTCACTGTCATTCCTAATAATACACCATCAGAGTCACCAGACCACTCCCTTTGTTTCTTCTCTCCATCCGATATCTGACAAATCTTCCTTTGTAGCATAGTGACCTTTCTGTTCCTACTGCCCCCTGACATCTGCCATCACCATGTTGACCACCTCTCATGCTCTCTCTCATGTAACGTAGTAGTACACAAAAAAGGCAATTGAGAGAGAGGGGCGAGAGTGAAGAAGAAGAAGAACGATGATGGTCAGCAGTGATCACAAGAGGAGGGAGAAATATCACGATGATTACCTTCTTTACAGTGAAGGATTTTGTGCCAGCAAGAAGCATAGGGGGCATAGAGAAGAAGGCTCACCAAAGGTGAGTTTTGTATATGTTTTATTTTCTATTTTCTATTTTCTATTTTGGAGTGGCGATGTAAGAGAGGTGTGTGCAGGAGAAGAAGGACAAGGTGGGGGAGAGAGTGGCAGCCTTGCAGCAGCTGGTCTCCCCTTTCGGGAAGGTCAGTCGGTCATGATCAGAAAAAAAAAAAACACTAGCTAAGTTATGTGCATACTATGTTAATACTGAATGGATGCTGTGAAAAATTGCAGACAGACACAGCATCTGTTCTTCAGGAGGCAAGTGGCTACATCAAGTTCCTCCATGCTCAACTCCAGGTGGATCTCTCTCTATATATAAAATCTCTCTCTTATATCTATCTATCTATATATTTATGATTGCTTAAATATTTGTGACTTAATTTCAGGTGCTTAGTGCTCCATATCTTAGGACGGGACCAGAGAGCAACATGCTGGTAAACATCTTCAATTGATTAATATTTTTTCGGTCACTGATGACAGAAGTCAAGTGGAGGCTGTCACAAGGGCTACCACGGACAAGGACGCTATACGAACACATGTTTTGGTGTGTCCTAGTGTATTTTGGAGTGTCGATACAGACACGCTGTCTGTGCTTGCGTAGACTATAATAGGTTTTCTGAGTATATCTACTTTAGTTAGGAATTTGGGACGAGCACATATGCTTGATGGTTTACGCCGGTCATAGAACTTAGTTCTTTTATGCAACTTTCTTGTTTCCGTATCCTACCCTATTCTGATGGGAGAAGACACCCTATTCTGATGGGAGAAGACTAAAGAGAACACACCCACTATTATAGTTACTTTGAGATATTATTTCTACATAATCTGAAGTATAGATATGTATAAGTGACTAACATATAATTCATGAAGGTGTGGAGCTGTGAATTAATGGGAACTTCTTGGTCCATGGGTTTGACATAAGCGAATAGGGAATATGGCTTTCCAGAACTCTGTATTAGGAAGGGGTCTCTAGAGAGTTGTGTGTGTGAAAAAAGATCCAAAGTTTTATTTATAGGGACTACTCGAGGTATAAGTAATGTATACACCATATATCTGATGTGGGACTATACCCTACATTTACATTTAACTATTGATCCTACGTCTTCAACGAACCTATGCGTGAACCGACGCCACATGTTGGCCTCCCATTGGTCGCTTCGTTTCCACCAAATGCCAGCACCCCTGCTAACGTCAGCCACAAAGCCCCGACCAATAGAGGGCCGACACGTGGCACGCGGTTCCCCCCGTCGGTCTGCGTACAAGCACTGTTGCAAGATACCTTGTGAACTTATCTGAATTATTTTGACAATCAACTGTCAACGTTATTTGGTAAATGTGAAAACTATATTTGCAGACCATCCACCAGTAGGATTTCTCTTTCTCATGTACTAGATATTTGTTTTTCCAATCTAAATTTGGGACGATAAACTCCATTTGATATCCATTTCCCTTGTAAATGCATTTTAGATATCAAATGTTCTAAGCTCCTCTCTTGTAAATAATAGGATTCATTCTAAAAGTCAATGCCAACTTTGATTACAAATTAGAGATAGTTATACCATGAGGTAAGCGTAGTTATGAAAGGTACACCCAAGGCTCCAACCAGTGGCGGATCCACATGGCGGGCACGGGGGGTTGGGCCCCCAATGAATTTTTTTATTATATATTATTATATTCCAAAAAAAAATTAGAGGCTTTGCTCCCAAACCCTTTTATAATTGTGCCTCCAGTGAATTGTAATCCTGGATCCGCTACTGGCTCCAACTGAGGTGCCTCAGAACATGTGAGACGAGGCACACTTTATGAGGCGTGCGCCTCCTCATAGTGTCTCATGCCCACTCGTCTCAAGCATATGCTGCTTTATGTTTCCTTTTATATTTTTTATCTCGTCATGTCACGGGATCCCGCGGTGAGTTCCAGGACTATACTCACCTACCGACGCCGGAGAGCATTCAGACTGCTGATGGTAACTCCAGCCCTGTCATGGGTAAAGGCACTGTCGCATGCACCCCTTCTCTCACTCTCACCAATGTCTTACATGCTCCGTCTTTTCCTGTTAATCTTCTTTCTATTAGTGCCATTATTCTTGATCTGAACTGTACTGTTTCCTTTGACATTCCTACGGTGACTTTTCAGGAGAAGGGGACAGGACGACGACTAGGGACTGGCACATGGCATAAGGGGCTGTGGTACTTGGACAGGACTGGACTGGACAAAGCATTGGCATCTTTGGTAGTAGACACACCACCGGAAGATTCACGACGCAGTGTAGAAGATGAATTGCTACTCCACCACCAGCGTGTCGGTCATTCTTCTTTTAAAATTATTAGTCGAATGTATCCGTCCTTATACCAAAGGACAAATAAAAAGAAGTTATTTTGTAATGCATGTGAGTTGGGTAAACATACCAGAAGCACGTATGTGAGTTCAGGAAGTCGAAGTTCAGCTGGATTTGATATGATACATTCGGACGTATGGGGCTCTTGTCCTACAACCGGTATTAACGGTTTCCGATGGTTCGTCACTTTTATTGATTGTTATACTCGCGTAACATGGGTCTACCTTATGAAGAATAAAAGTGACGTCTTTGAGGCGTTTCGAGACTTTCATCGCCGGGTAGAAACACAATATGACACTAAAATTAAGTGCTTACGGTCTGACAATGGGACGGAGTATACAAATAAGACGGTTGCTGAGTACTTATCCACTCATGGAATACTACACCAAACTTCATATGTCTATACACCGGCATAAAATGGTGTGGCCGAACGAAAGAACAGACACCTGCTGGAGGTCGCACGGACGATGATGCTGGCTATGAATGTCCCGAAACACTTATGGGGGCAGGCGGTGTTAACGGCCTCTTACCTCATCAACAGAATGCCATCTCAGGTATTGGACTGGAAGACACCGTTGGAGATGCTTACTGGTGCAACCACGTACACTGTTCTATCAAAAGTATTTGGGTGTGTATATTTTGTCCAAGATAATAGGCCAGGAGTTGGCAAACTGGATCCTAGAGCGGTTAAATGTGTCTTTGTCGGCTACACGGCAACTCAGAAGGGATATACATGTTGGAGCCCAGTTGAGCGGAAAATGTTTGTAAGCATGGAAGTCCCATTCAGAGAACTGGAACCATATTATGGTTCGGATGACGGTTCAGCGTTTGGTGACACACCTAACACAGAGGGTGTTAGATGTGAGGGGGAGAAAATAAGTCCATCTGTGGTGGTCGGATCGGTCCCATACCCGGTCGTGGAAAACTGGACGAAATGGAAAGAAAGCAGTGACTCCGATACAGAAGATGAAGAAGATACATATGTTAAACAGGGGGAGCAGCAGACAATGGAAAAGGAGCTCCAAGTCTACAGAAGGAGACAGCAGAAGTCCAGTACTGTGCCTGTACCGTGCCCTGTGTCTACTGTTCCAAGTCCCTCGTCTACTCCTGCTCCAACTCTTGAAGATGTTGCCCCTGCACAGAATCAATCTGATTCTGATGCGGATCTCTCTGACTCTGATGGTATGATCTCTCCACCACCTATTGCTCCCTTAAGGAGATCTTCTCGCATCAATGCGGGTAAGGCTCCTAGTCGTTTTGATGATTATGAACATGATATTGCCAACTACCTGTCTTATTCTAACATTTCTTCGAATTATCGAGCCTTCATTGCATCATTAGACTCTACTTCGTTGTCCAAAAGTTGGCAGGAAGCAAAGAAAGATCCAAGGTGGAAAGCTGCAATGATGGAAGAACTTGGGGCACTGGAGAAAAATAAGACGTGAGAGCTGGTTCCATTACCCAAAGGGAAGAAAACTGTGGGATGCAAATGGGTGTACACAGTAAAGGAGACGTCAGAAGGAAAGGTGGAACGATACAAGGCGAGGTTGGTGGCAAAGGGATACACACAATCATATGACATCGACTATGATGAGACGTTTGCTCCAGTAGCGAAAATGAGCACCGTAAGAACTCTGGTCTCCATTGCAGCAAACTATGGGTGGAAGCTATACCAATTAGATGTGAAGAATGCCTTTCTCCATGGGGATCTACAAGAAGAAGTGTACATGGAACTCCCGCCAGGGTGCTACGCTACAGAATCAGACGGAGGGACGTCGCATGGAAAAGTGTGCAAACTAAAGAAGTCGCTATATGGGCTCAAGCAATTTCCTCGAGCCTGGTTTGACAGATTCAGAAAGGCTGTTACAAGCATAGGATACCATCAAGCAAATGCAGATGATACGGTCTTTTTTCAGCATGCAAGAGGCCACATCACTATACTTGCTGTATACGTGGATGATATAGTAATCACAGGTAATGATGAAGCCGAGATCGCTAAACTGAAGTCAAAACTCGCGAAGGAGTTTGAAGTGAAGGATTTAGGAGCGATGAGGTACTTTCTAGGTATCGAGGTGTGTGAAGGCGAACAAGGAATTGTTCTCTCACAGAGAAAATACACACTAGATCTGCTGAAGGAGACAGGAATGCTGGGATGCAAAGCAGCAGTCACTCCAATTGACCAGAAGTGCAAGTTGGGAGCAGAAGCAGGAGAGCCAGTTGATCGTGAAAGATATCAACGACTTGTAGGGAGATTGATTTATCTGGGGCACACTCGTCCTGATATATTATTTGCGGTGAGTGTAGTAAGTTGCTACATGCATGGTCAAAGAACGGGTCATATGGATGCAGTGTTTCAGATCTTGAGATATCTGAAAGGGACGTCGGGAAAAGGGCTATGGTTCAAGAAGAATGGATGTATAGAAGTCGAGGTATACTGCGATGCAGACTGGACAAGCTGCATAGACGATAGAAGGTCTACCACGGGATATTGTGTCTTTGTAGGAGGAAACTTGGTCTCATGGAGAAGCAAGAAACAGTCTGTGGTAGCACGGTCTACAGCTGAAGCAGAATACAGAGCAATGGCTTTAGGAGTGTCGGAGTTGCTGTGGGTGAAAGCGTTGCTGACAGAGTTGAAGCTGGACAAGGGAGCACCGTTACGTCTTCTGAGCGATAGTCAAGCTGCAATAAGTATAGCTAACAATCCAGTTCAGCACGACAGAACGAAGCACATCGAGATCGATCGATTCTTCATCAAAGAAAAGCTGGAACAAGGGATACTGAAGATTGATCATGTTCGCTCAGAAGAATAAGTGGCAGACTGTCTGACTAAGGGTTTTAGTTCAGTAAGTCTGTCGAAGCTATGTAACAAGATGGGAATGATTAATATCTATCGCCCATCTTGAGGGGGAGTGTTGAGAACTAATAAGGGATTTAGTCCCACATTGGAAAATGTAATATGAAGAGGAGCTAGACTCCCTATAAGTAGTGAAGTAGTCCATCAATAAAAAACACACAACAATTATTCTCTACAATATATATATATATATATATATATATATATATATATATATATATATATATATATATTTTTTTTTTATATATATATATATATATATATATATATATATATATATATATATATATATATGAAGCAATGAGTAATTGTGGCGAACTTGCCTCTACTGGGCTCGAACTCCGACCACTTGGGCCGCATGCATCTCTCTTAACCACTAGGCTAGAGGTCAATTGCATATATATATATATATATATATATATATATATATATATATATATATATATATATATATTCTTTTTTGTGTGAGTAGGGAACACCGTTGGATATGACAATTAATCTCCCTTGGAAACTCAAAAGTCTCCTAAGATCAAAATGAAAAAAGTTCCTAAACTCTAAGAAGCTTTCCTAGTGGAGAAAAAAAAAAAAACTCTCATGAGATATAATCATGCCTATAACCGCTCTAGCATCTCCACTTTCAATATTTATTACATGTACTCATATATGATTATTAAATAGATTTTTTTTTTTTTTTGAATACGCATGCATCACCTTCATGGGCCTCGCGCCGTCGCCTCGGTCTTTTACACCCTTGGCACCTCGGCGTGCCTTGCACCTTTAATAACTATGTAGGTGAGAGGCATTGTGCAGATTGTCCAATTTCTCCAACTTTTAGTGACAAGTCTTGCCATATTTGTACGTCACGTATTACGATTTTCATATGGTTTCATAACATACACCTACAAAGATGAGACATCTCATACCGTTTCATATGTTGGTGTCGTGCATGACTATGATACAAACTAGTATAACAAACTGAGTTATAGATTGAGTACCATTGTAGAAATTTGGAGAAATCTGTACAAGTCAATGAAGACTTAACTCTTGACTGCAAGTCAAGCTTGCTGGGAGAACCGAAAAGCGATTAAAATCACAAGTAAAATGCAACAGTGCTGCTAGCAGAATAAATGCGTTTAAAAAGCTACCAGAAGAAACTGCTTGAAAGTAACAATGTTGCAGATCGCGGACAAGCACAAGCGTGCTACTGGACTCTTGGACTAGTGCTAATGCAAAAGCTTTAGTTTCAATAGAGTGAAAACTCTCCTCTTGGAATTATTTTATGCTCTCTAGTTTTGACAGAGTGATGCATCAACCCCTTAAATAGGGGAGTAATCTCCTGAAAGTGGTAACTGCCCACTAAAGATGTGGGCGGAAGACTATGAAGTAACTCTCTATGTCCTAAAAAAAAAACTCTCTATTAAGTGAGGCGGTTACCAACAATAACTTCCTATAAATAGGGTACTTATTGTCACTAAATAGCCCATGCTGTAGGAAAACCGGGACGTCGAAACAAAACAACTGTTCCGCACTGCTACCTAAGTTGCTCCGCGGAGCCGCAACACAGAAGGCCCGAGGAATCTCTGAGCCACGGGACTGCAATAGCATGGGACCCGTGAAGTCCGTGGAACCACGGAATTGCGTTACTGGGTCTCCCGATATGTACATGTGAAGTGTGCCATCAAAGCGCCATTTTGCACCATGCCCGAGTCCGGGGGCTTAGCTTCAAAGGAATTTTTTCATGCAATAAGTGACAAAACAAATGATTGTCGTGGGATTTGAACATTGTCCACAAGAAAAATTTTCACCATACTAACCACTTCGAGCTAACACATCTCATGTGTACCAGACTAAATAATAGTTCACATTTTGAAATACACACTTGGGGTTAGCCTTGACATGAAGTTGTGGGACGGGTCACTAATTACCAAATTCAAATAAACCCTCAACAAGTACAAATTCAAAATATACTTTATTATCTCATTTCTCATTGTAAATAATTCTGTTGTCGCCAGCATAATGAAATAATAAAATCTCCAGGAATCAGCTAAACATGAGTATGTATATACCTGGAGACGCGAATTCTTGTGGGGCCTATAAAAATGAATGTTTTAAGCCTTCTTGCCCCCAAAAGCTTAGCTCTAGGTTCTGACTCTTAACTCATATATCAATCCGTTACTAATTCCACTTCTATACATTTTGGGACTTCTGGGTAACTCATAAATGTCTTGATTCTGTACGATCTCCCCGTTCATTTGTGATTGAAATGCATGCAGCATAATCGTAGGCAATCTGAATATTCGGTCAGAATACTAATTGAACCAAGATCACGCCCTTTAGCGTTGGACTTTAGTCCTTCCAAAGCATAATCAAGCTCCGATACCATGGTTGAGGAACTGAATGTATAGGAGGTCCCTTCTTGGCATTCCATTCCACACAAGGATCAGAAACCTCCCGCTGAGGATGAGATGCCTCCCTCGCTGGTTGCACCTGAATGCAGAATTGGTAGAGCGCGTCCTTGTGCGGCCCAGATAATGAGTTGGAAGCCCGTTGATCAAAAAGCTTAAACTGGTACATAAGATGTATTGGATGTACAAGGGCATACATTATATATCAATTTGTTGATCAATCACCCTAAATAACGAGCTTCACTGACATCTTCAAAACACTTCCTCGTGCATGTTTGATCACCATTTATGTTGCACGAGACACAGCAAGGTATGGAGATGGAAACGCTACTATGACAGTTATTTTGGCAATGCCTTACTGTATCCTGGAGTATCTATGCCATGTTTGTTACTTTTCAACACTACAAGCATTTTAAGTTTTGGACAATGGGTTCATTGCTATTTGCACACACTTATACCATACAACGATATATTGATACGGAGACATGGACACGATATTGATTTTGGCGTGTCCTAGTGAAGTTTGGACTTGTTGGACTATTTGTTATAAGCCAATGTGCCTCACACAATGCAACACGGACACAACACCGAGTTTCAGAGTCTGTGCTTCCTAAAGATCGCACAATCTACATAGTAAACTTATGCTGACTATGACTAAATAAGTACAACTAAATAAATTTACTGAACTGAACTTTAGCTTCACTGTCCCAGCTTCAATTATTTCATCAAACTAATAATTATTACTAAAATCGTTAATCATCACTAGGACTCTACTAACAGGTTCCTTTTTCTACTAACCGAGTGAGTATGACGTGTGCATGTTGCATCATTTCTTAAGACTTGTCCAACATCCTGTTATCTCATTATTGCCACTCTATAATTGCTATTGTATGATTGCTGGCCTGACCAGCTCAAGTCATTGTTCAGCATGACAGGAACAGTAAGAGAGAGGGGCTGTTGATTTGTAGCTCTCGATCAAAAGTAAAGAAACCCGTTATTCTGCTTACCCATTAATACACGGACGTTACGACTCGGTAGAGCACTAGTTAAATATTAGTGCAAAGAATCTTGAGTGAATTTGGCCGTTGGTGCAACCGTGCAAACCGATGGTTTTGACATTTATAGTATGGTAATATGATATGCTCATTTGTCTTCTTCTTTGTCTGTGTACCAAAATGATTCGTGACTCTCTTCTTACCAGAATGATTCATTACTTTGAAAAATCTATTGACTAATATTTGCAAGTAGGCAAATCCGTTTTGTGTTGATGTAACCGTTTTGTTTTATGAAAGAGAAATTGACCTGAAAGAAATTTTTTGGCAAGGAATTAACATAACAACATCATATCATTGTTCTAGAGCAATCCTTGGTTTAAATTCTGGGGTCATCTCTCATACTAGTCTTTGACTAACCCGGATTAAATCACCTTGCATGATTCAGGAACGCGATCACTGCAGCCTAAGAAGCCGGGGCCTATGCCTCATGCCAATTGCCAGCACGATAAAAATTGCCAGAAGCAACGGCGCTGATCTATGGGCACCTGCAAAAGCAAGCAGCAAGGGCCTGTGAGCATCAGGAGACACAGACAGGTATCGGCTGCAACAGGTTTGAAGTGGCGTAAATCTAAAAATAAAACTGCTGGAGAGATGGTACCTGGTGCAGCAGTAAGCATTGGTTGGTGACATATTTTCCGGAAAACTGCAGGAGATTTCAACCAATAGATAAAACTCGAAAACCTGACAGAATACGTCTATACTGACTCTAGATTCTGGCGGCTGTGAAACTCAGTTTATCCTATGCCGAACTACTGCGTTTAGTGTAGTACGGAAAGTGCATGTATGTATGTTATGTGACCTTGGTCTAACCATTTTCGGGATGTGCTGACAAATTGTAATTGTATAAATACTTTTTTCTAGCTTTATAATGACAACTATTTCAGCCTGTAAAGACTTTGTCGCTGTTAAAATGCTGACACGATTGTATTCCGAGCAAGTCGCAGGACAAGAAGGGCTGTATGTGAAGTTCTATAAGGTTGTCCTCAAGAAATTGTTCCAATGCTAAATGTGCAACTGCAGTACTCTGTCTACAAATATTATAGCTCGTGACATACAATTGCTTGAACACGAGATGGATTATTAATTTTCGACAATGGCAGTCACATTACTACTTATTTCTTCTGTGTATCATTTGATGATCGATATGACTTACTAGTTCGATTTGATGTTCTCTGGATCAATAGAAGATGATATGGTCAGCCTAAGTTGTACTGCACATATCGTTCCATCCGTTGACGCCATGTATGTAGTGATTCAGAGATTCACAGCGGATACTTGAACATATATGTGGTAGTTTCAGCACTGGAAAAACTCTCTCTCTCTCTCTCTCTCTCTCTCTATATATATATATATATATATATATATATATATAGAGAGAGAGAGAGAGAGAGAGAGAGAGAGAGAGAGAGAGAATAATACTATTAGTCCCTCCAAATTGTACCTCCAAACCGTCACTTCTTACGTGACAGCTGACGTGTCATGTTGATTTGGCAGCTGATGTGGCAAAATTTAAAATTAAAGGCTTAATTGCACTTTGATACCTTCAACTATTCCGATTTTTCAACTTGATACCATAATTTTTTTTTTTTGTAACAAGTTGATACCAAAAAAATTTTTTTGGATGAAAATACCCATTGTCCAACTTTAAAATTACCCCCCCCCCCCCTTCTGGCCACCCCCCCTCCCGCTTCCCGCCTCCCCCCCCCCTCCCGCTCCGGCCACCTGCCCCCGCCTCTCCCCCTAGGGCACGGCAGCGTGGGAGGAGGAGGGGAGGGGGGGGGGGGGGGGGAGGACGGAAGAGGGAGGGGGAGTTGGACGTGTTGGAAAAGAAACGCGGAAACCTTTCCCCAAACTAGAGAGTACCTGCGAGAGAACCGAGCAAACAACGTACAAACCAAAACACCAAACACAATCACGCAGATACAGAGAATTTTTGACGTGGAAAACCCTTGCGAAAAAAACCACGGGACGATCGAAGTCCAACCCTGAGAAGCCTCCACTAATGGAATAGAAGAATTACACCCTCTACAAACTCCTCCCGATCCAAATCGGATCCCCACAACACTTAGAAGCAAGAACAACGATTACAAGGCTACGAAGAACGAGAACGACGAGTAGAGATTGTCACGCCCCAGAACCAGAATACTGGAGAGCGGGGGCAGACATAGCCAGCTACATATAATGAAATGGAATCCACGTCACTATACGGTCACGGCTGTCTAGATATATGAGGGTTTAACTACAATCCATCAGTCTCCTATGGTCAAGAACAAGCCTATTGTCTCAATCTCAAGCAATGTAATAACAGTTACAAGATGTCAGAACACCAAATATACAATAGTAAGGCGTCCCATACATTACATATTCGGATGATCATGAAGCTAGTCGTACAAAATGTCAGGACTAGCAAGAGTTTCAGTCATACATGATCAACCCTAGGATTTGTCAATCATGTTACAGCCCGTAGGCAGACAGTAAATAAAGGTGCAATACGAGCTAACACGTGCTCGCCGGCTAAACGCCTCAAAAGAATAATTTTACAAATAGAGTGGGAGGACAAAAGAAACCCACTCGTTGTCCTGGTTACGCCTGGTGGTCACCATCGGGCTGGAAGACAGGTGGATCCTCTGTTGCTGCTCCGATATCTGGCCACACAAAACCAGCTGGGTCAGACCCCAGAAAGAGCAAGTGCCACAAAGGAGGCTTCACTTAGGAACTAAAATCAGCATATCACAATAGAATATTAAAGATAATAAATAAAGAACTGATAATAATAGAGATAACAACAGTAAACTGAGTACGAGAAAACTATTCAAGTAGCCAGGTCACAACCCTTAAACCAAACAAGGACCGGGGTTGCAGCCCTTCACCTGAATAGAAACCCGTCTCAAATACTATTGGTACAGTGAAGACAATAACGAAGAGAGGACACAGAACTGCTCCGGGAGCCAGGTTACAACCCTTAAACCAAACAAGGACCGGGGTTGTAACCCTTCGCCTGAACAGAACTGGACCCCTGATCTTTATTGCTAAGGCCAGTATAAATAATCATGGTATTAAGGTAAGGTAAAACATGACGAACATGGCATGGGATTGCAATAAGACAATAAACGAAGAGAGGACACAGAACTGCTCCGGGAGCCAGGTTACAACCCTTAAACCAAACAAGGACCGGGGTTGTAACCCTTCGTCTGAACAGAACTGGACCCCCGATCGTTATTGTTAAGGCAAGCATCAATAATCATGTCATGTCACAATCTTGCACAGGATCAGGATAAGACTAAGCTGGAATAAACTACATCCAATCAATCACGGCCAATCAAGAGTACGGCTTGATACTTTTAACTAACTAGGGTTATCACAGGCCTAGTTACTAGTAAGATGCAATGAGATTATCCCAACAGCCACAAGCCCTGCAGACCATCCGGTTATCCAGGTCGAATGTCCGTTTAGGAAGAATGCAACACATGACTGTGTGCTGAAAATGTGCCCTACTCGTCGGTAGGCTACAAGTCCACTGAATGCGCCCAGATAACGGGATTGCCTGTAGCTGGAAATCTCTTCATGACTACTGAATCATTCTAGTTAATTAGCCTTAGTCAATTTCAGTAGGTACCCCTGACTGTGGTACTCAGGGGTCCCCATCCTAGACATGATGCAAGACAGTACTAGTTTATTTGTACAAACACAATCGCCCACGGTGTCCAAGTCTTTCATACTTGTCATGTCAGGCTAGCTGTCGTAACAGCATGCCGAGATATATCATGTCAGTTTACTTGTCAAGAGTGCGCCACAGCGGGCCACTATCGTGTTCTATACAATATTATAAATGAGAGAAACTTGCATAAAATAACTAGTGACATATTCTTGATGCCAAGGAAATGATCTACAACTTCCACGTTGGGAGTTGGAAGAAATTCGAGCCATAATTCAGTCAATTAGGACATATAACAGTTAAAAATAGTCAAAATATGCATTATGCGGCCTATTCTGCGACACCATATGCGGCCAACTGCGACATGCGGCTTATGCGGCTCAACTGCGACATCATATGCGGCCTACTGCGACATGCGGCTCATGCGGCTCAACTGCGGCATGCTATGCGGCCAACTGCGATATGCGGCTCATGCGGCTCGACCGCGACATGCTATGCGGCCAACTGCGACATGCGGCTCATGCGGCTCAACTGCGACATCATATGCGGCCTACTGCGACATGCGACTCATGCGGCTCGACTGCGACATGCTATGCGGCCAACTGCGACATGCGGCTCGACTGCGACATGCTATGCGGCCAACTGCGACATGCGGCTCATGCGGCTCAACTGCGACATCATATGCGGCCTACTGCGACATGCGGCTCATGCGGCTCGACTGCGACATGCTATGCGGCCAACTGCGACATATGTCTCATGCGGCTCAACAGCGACATGCTATGCGGCCAACTGCGACATATGTCTCATGCGGCTCAATCAGCGACATGCTATGCGGCCAACTGCGACATATGTCTCATGCTGCAGATGAACATAGAAGTTTGACCAAAATTGTTTTGGCCATAACTTCCTCATCCGAAGTCGAAATCAAGCGAAACAAAAGCCAAAACTGCATGAAATTGAATTCTCTACAACATAGAATCATTAGTTTTCGAAAATAACCAAGTTTTAGAGATCAAAACCAAGAAAACCGAAAAGTTATAAACTTAGATCTACAAGAAATTATCCATCAAAATGAAAAAGGCCAAGTTCTAAAGAGTCTTAAAATCAAGTAAGGAAGAGAATGGAACAATAAAACTTGAGATCCATCATGAAGCAAGTTTGCACTTGCCTAGCTCTTTTTCCTGGTAGGTGGAAGAGTAAATGGTGGAGAAGAAGAAGTGAATGAGAAGAATAATTGAAGAGAGAGAGAGTTAGGTGGAAATATAAATGAGGGTGGTGGTGGTAGGTAGGGGTTCTCCCCTTGGTTCATGATGAACCAAGACAACCCAAGCCTAGCCGAACCAATCCAAAATAAACCGAGCCAAGCCATGAGATATACGATACAATATAAAATACGTACACGTATTCCAAGATACGTAATACGAACTACAGGCATTACAACTATACCCTCCTTAAAAGAATTCCGTCCTCGAAATTTAATTAAGAGGCGAGAGGGATAAGAACAAGCTATACTATTCATAGGCAAGCTATACTAATCAAGCAATCAAGTAATTATTCATGCAAGCAAGGAATCGAAGGCATAAGGCATAAGATAGATATTATACCTCACGAGTCAAACAGGTCAGGATATCGCGATCGGATATCATCCTCACGTTCCCACGTCGACTCACCCAATGAGTGATGACCCCAAGCAACACGGACTAAACTAATAGTCTTGTTCTTGAGTATCTTCTCTCTCCGGTCCAATATAGACACGGGTCTCTCCTCATACGAAAGGTTGGTACCAACAACCAATTCCGAATGATCCAAGATGTGGCTCGGGTCCGGGATATACCGTCGCAGTTGGGATACAAAGAATACGTCATGCACCTCACGTAGCGACGGCGGAAGAACGAGACGATAGGACACATCACCTACTCGCTCCAGAATATCGAACGGCCCTATATACCTAGGACTAAGCTTTCCTCGTACGCCGAAACGAATGACACCGCGGTTAGGCGAAATCCTCAGGAATACATGGTCGCCGACAGAAAACTCAAGAGGACGCTGATGAGAATCAGCCCAATGACGCTGGCGATCTTGGGCAACTCGAAGATGATCCCTGACTCGTCTGACCACTTCAACGGTCTGAGCAATCATTTTCGGACCAAGCATCTGCCTCTCTCCAACATCATCCCAGGCTAGCGGGGATCGGTACTTCCTACCATACAGTGTCTCGAACGGTGCCATCTGGATACTGGCCTGGAAACTGTTGTTGTATGAGAACTCTACCAGGTGCAGGTGATCTTCCCACGAACCACCGAAGTCGAGTGTACATGACCGCAACATATCTTCAAGAGTCTGGATCGTACGTTCCGACTGGCCATCTGTCTGCGGATGATAAGCTGAACTGAACTGTAGGTGAGTTCCCAAACTCTCTTGCAGGCTACGCCAAAAGTGCGACGTAAACCTGGAATCTCTGTCCGAGGTGATACTGACTGGTACACCGTACAATCTGACAATCTGCCGGAGATACATCTCCGCTAGCTGAGCCGTCGACTGACCAACTCTGAACGGAAGAAAGTGAGCCACCTTCGTGAGCCTGTCTATGACAACCCAAATAGCGTCTCTGCCAGCCGGGGTTCTAGGCAATCCAGTCACAAAGTCCATGGTTATATGCTCCCATTTCCACTCGAGAATCGGCAATGGTTGAAGTAGTCCAGCTGGTCTCTGATGTTCAGCCTTAACTTGTTGGCAGACTAAACAACGAGAGACAAATCGGGCTATCTCCCTCTTCATGCCATTCCACCAAAAGTGCTGACGAATATCACGGTACATCTTCGTGCCACCGGGATGAATGGAATACTGCGAACTGTGGGCCTCTGCCATGATCTCCTGTCTGATATCTCCACTGGGTACACAAAGACGCTTACCATATCGAAGTGTACCGTCTTCATGAATGTATAACTCTGGTCTTCGTCCTGCCTCACACTCTGCTCTGAGTCGCTGAAGCTTGGAATCTGCTGACTGTGCCATCCGGATCCTCTCGAATATAGTGGATTGAACTTGCATGCTGGCCATCAATGCCACACTGGAAGGGATGACAACTTCTATTCCTATCTTCTGAAGATCGGCTAACAGCTCTGGTTGTGCTGTTAGGAAATAAACTCTGGCTCTCCTGCTCAATGCATCTGCAACAACGTTGGCCTTTCCTGGGTGATACTGCAGGTTGACATCATAATCCACTAGCAGCTCTAGCCATCTTCTCTGACGCATATTGAGATCCTTCTGGGTGAAAACATACTTCAGGCTCTTGTGGTCGGTGAAAATTTCCACCCTATCTCCGTATAGGTAGTGCCTCCACAACTTAAGTGCAAACACTACAGCTGCCAGCTCCAAGTCATGGGTTGGATAATTCCTCTCATGATCACGAAGTTGTCGCGACGCATAAGCTATTACCTTCCCATGCTGCATCAAAACACATCCTAAACCTCTGTCCGAAGCATCACAATACACTGAGAATCCTCCAGTTCCATCTAGAAGCGTGAGAATAGGAGCCGTCATCAAGCCTCGCTTCAACCTCTCAAAAGAATCCTGGCATTCCGCTGTCCAAGCAAACTGTACATCCTTGCGGGTCAACTGGATCAATGGAGCGGAAATCCGAGCAAAGTCTGAAACAAATCGCCGGTAGTAGCCGGCCAAGCCAAGAAAACTGTGAATTTTTGCCACTGTGCTAGGTACCGGCCACGTTTCAATGGCCACGATCTTCTGGGGATCCACTTCAACTCCTTCTCGGGTGATGATATGACCCAAGTACGAAATACGATCGAGCCAGAACTCGCATTTACTAAACTTGGCATATAACTGGTGCTCTCTGAGAATCTGGAGGACAACTCGGAGATGCTGCTCATACTCCGCTTCACTCTTGCTGTAGACCAGGATGTCGTCTAGGAACACAATCACGAACTGATCCAAATAAGGCATGAAGATGCGATTCATGAGGTCCATGAATATAGCCGGCGCATTGGTTGCTCCAAATGGCATCACAAGGAACTCCCAATGCCCATACCTAGATCTGAAAGCAGTCTTCGGGATGTCCTGCTCTCTGACTCTGATCTGATGGTATCCTGACCGCAAGTCAATCTTCGAAAATACTGACGCCCCTTTGAGTTGATCAAACAAGTCATCTATCCTCGGGAGAGGATATCTGTTCTTGATTGTCACTGAATTCAAGGTACGATAATCAACACACAATCTGGACGTACCATCCTTCTTTTTCACAAGAAGCATCGGGGCTCCCCAAGGCGATCCACTAGCACGAATGAATCCCTTGGTTCTGAGTTCTTCAATCATCTTGTACAATATCTCTAACTCTGACGGCGCCATCCTGTAGACTCTCTCTGACACTAGGGCTGTCCCGGGAATTAAGTCGATGGTAAACTCGATCTCTCGCTCTGACGGCATCCCTGGAAGCTCTTCTGGGAAAATATCTGGAAACTCTTCGACTATCCGAGGTAACTGCACTGCTGCTACTGCCATCCGCAATAATGGAGGAGAAGGTTCAACTTCGCCTCGGGAGAAGGAAAACTCCGGCTCGCCTGGAATGCTAAAAATAACCCTGCCAATGTGGCAGTCTATCCTAGCATACTGGTCCCTCAACCAATCCATCCCTAAGACCACATCATAATCGGCCATCGGAAACTCTATCAATCTAGCGGAGAATTCTCTACCGCTAACTACGATCCGACACGAGGAAAATACTCTATCTACTCCCACAAGTCCATTACCAGTAAGTATATTGAGCCTCACTGATAATGACTCGGGCTCCAATCCTACCCGTGTCGCAAATCGTGCAGACATAAATGAATGCGAGGCACCAGAATCAAATAATACTGAAGCTGAAAAGGTGTTGACGAGAATAGTACCTGCCACCACCTCACCTGGTGCTATTCCTTCTTCTCCCATGGTCAAAGCCAGCACTTGACCATGTCCTCTAGGTGCGGGTCCCCTCTGCTAAAAATTCCTCTGCCTGCTCTGGATCAGGGCTTGGGCTTGGGCATACTGTTGCGGTCTCTGCTGCTGGAATGCCTGGGCCTGCGTCGGCAATGGCCTCGGAAACGGGTACTGCAGCTGCTGCTGCTGCTGGACTGGTGCTGGTCCTCTAACTGAAGGACTAGAGAAAGCGGATGAACTCCCCCTGTTCGGGCAGTTCCCAACCCTGTGGTCTGGGGCACCACAAACCAAGCACAAACCCTGTGCTCTACGACACTCTGACACCACATGTCCTGGCTTTCCGCAGTGTGAACATCCCACTGCGGAAGACTGCTTCTGCTTCTGCTGCTGAGGGTGCGTCGGGGTGGAATGCTGAACCGACGTCACTGAGGCCGCCCGCCTCGGAGCTCCAATGGTCAAAGCCCTGGCTGCCGGGGCTGGTGCTGATGACTGATTCATCTGCCCGTGAGATCGCTTCCGACCTCCGGTCCTATCCACGATCCTCTGGGAGGTATATTCATGCCTCCGGGCTGCTCTCAATACTGCATCAAAAGTCTGATGCTCAAACTGCTCCACCGCCAATATAATCTCTAGGTGGAGCCCCTGCTGGAACCGCTGGGCTCTATCGAACTCGGTCGCCACCAAGGTGGGAGCAAACCGACTAAGCCTGGAGAACTCGGCCGCATATCCATCGACCGTCCTGCCCATCTGCTTCAGATTGGTGAACCTCGTCTGTAGATCATACCGAGCTACAGCATCAAAATACTTGGTCTGGAATCTCTTCCTGAATACTGCCCATGAAATAGGGGCCACTAATCCAACGGCCTGCGCTGCCCACCAGCTGCGAGCAAGATCCAATAGCTGCAGGCGCACCACGGCCACCTTCTCGTTCTCTGGAGTCCTGGCTGCTTCTAGAATCACCTCTGTGTCCTGAAGCCATGCATCTACAGCGATCGCATCCTCACTGCCGTCGAAGACGGGAGGGTTCAAGCGCTTGAAGCTGTTGGCCGCGCTATTACCCTGATGACCTCCTCTGGTCAAAGCGTCTGCCACCGCCTGGTGCAAGGCATCTCCGCGACGATCCTGGGAAGCTAATAGGGACCTGATGAGACCCACCAAAGTGCCATCATCAGGCTCTGCAGGCTGAATTGGGGGTTCTCCTTCAGTAGGCATGACTCTGGAGGCTACTCCTGAATGCTGGGCTTGATCTCCAGGTTGTTGCTGGTCCGCGGGAGGTGCACCGCCTTGCTGATCGGCAGGTCCAGGAACAATGTCGCTGAAGAAGACGACATAGGGAACAATAAGGAAGGACCATGACAGATCAACGATACAAGCATGTGATCAGGTCAAGATTCTCAGGGATTTGAAGATACGAGCAGAGATCAAGGGCGAATACTGATTGAGACATCTATTCGGTAAACCCTCACATATCTTGATTTACAAGACCTGCATGGGCCACCACTAAAACCATGTCACGCCCCAGAACCAGAATACTGGAGAGCGGGGGCAGACATAGCCAGCTACGTATAATGAAATGGAATCCACGTCACTATACGGTCACGGCTGTCTAGATATATGAGGGTTTAACTACAATCCATCAGTCCCCTATGGTCAAGAACAAGCCTATTGTCTCAATCTCAAGCAATGTAATAACAGTTACAAGATGTCAGAACACCAAATATACAATAGTAAGGCGTCCCATACATTACATATTCGGATGATCATGAAGCTAGTCGTACAAAATGTCAGGACTAGCAAGAGTTTCAGTCATACATGATCAATCCTAGGATTTGTCAATCATGTTACAGCCCGTAGGCAGACAGTAAATAAAGGTGCAATACGAGCTAACACGTGCGCCGGCTAAACGCCTCAAAAGAATAATTTTACAAATAGAGTGGAAGGACAAAAAAAATCCACTCGTTGCCCTGGTTACGCCTAGTGGTCACCATCGGGCTGGAAGACAGGTGGATCCTCTGTTGCTGCTCCGATATCTGGCCACACACTGGGTCAGACCCCAGAAAGAGCAAGTGCCACAAAGGAGGCTTCACTTAGGAACTAAAACCAGCATATCACAATAGAATATTAAAGATAATAAATAAAAAACTGATAATAATAGAGATAACAACAGTAAACTGAGTACGAGAAAACTATTCAAGTAGCCAGGTCACAACCCTTAAACCAAACAAGGACCGGGGTTGCAGCCCTTTACCTGAATAGAAACCCGTCTCAAATACTATTGGTACAGTGAAGACAATAACGAAGAGAGGACACAGAACTGCTCCGGGAGCCAGGTTACAACCCTTAAACCAAACAAGGACCGGGGTTGTAACCCTTCGCCTGAACAGAACTGGACCCCCGATCGTTATTGTTAAGGCAAGCATCAATAATCATGTCATGTCACAATCTTGCACAGGATCAGGATAAGACTAAGCTGGAATAAACTACATCCAATCAATCACGGCCAATCAAGAGTACGGCTTGATACTTTTAACTAACTAGGGTTATCACAGGCCTAGTTACTAGCAAGATGCAATGAGATTATCCCAACAGCCACAAGCCCTGCAGACCATCCGGTTATCCAGGTCGAATGTCCGTTTAGGAAGAATGCAACACATGACTGTGTACTGGAAATGTGTCCTACTCGTCGGTAGGCTACAACTCCACTGAATGCGCCCAGATAACGGAATTGCCTGTAGCTGGAAATCTCTTCATGACTACTGAATCATTCTAGTTAATTAGCCTTAGTCAATTTCAGTAGGTACCCCTGACCGTGGTACTCAGGGGTCCCCATCCTAGACATGATGTAAGACAGTACTAGTTTATTTGTACAAACACAATCGCCTCCGGTGTCCAAGTCTTTCATACTTGTCATGTCAGGCTAGCTGTCGTAACAGCATGCCGAGATATATCATGTCAGTTTACTTGTCAAGAGTGCGCCACAGCGGGCCACTATCGTGTTCTATACAATATTATAAATGAGAGAAACTTGCATAAAATAACTAGTGACATATTCTTGATGCCAAGGAAATGATCTACAACTTCCACGTTGGGAGTTGGAAGAAATTCGAGCCATAATTCAGTCAATTAGGACATATAACAGTTAGAAATAGTTAAAATATGCATTATGCGGCCTATTCTGCGACACCATATGCGGCCAACTGCGACATGCGGCTTATGCGGCTCAACTGCGACATCATATGCGGCCTACTGCGACATGCGGCTCAACTGCGGCATGCTATGCGGCCAACTGCGACATGCGGCTCGACTGCGATATGCTATGCGGCCAACTGCGACATGCGGTTCATACGGCTCAACTGCGACATCATATGCGGCCTACTGCGACATACGGCTCATGCGGCTCGACTGCGACATGCTATGCGGCTAACTGCGACATGCGGCTCATGCGGCTCGACTGCGACATGCTATGCGGCCAACTGCGACATGCGGCTCATGCGGCTCAACTACGACATCATATGCGGCCTACTGCGACATGCGGCTCATGCGGCTCGACTGCGACATGCTATGCGGCCAACTGCGACATATGTCTCATGCGGCTCAACAGCGACATGCTATGCGGCCAACTGCGACATATGTCTCATGCGGCTCAATCAGCGACATGCTATGCGGCCAACTGCGACATATGTCTCATGCTGCAAATGAACATAGAAGGTTGACCAAAATTGTTTTGGCCATAACTTCCTCATCCGAAGTCGAAATCAAGCGAAACAAAAGCCAAAACTGCATGAAATTGAATTCTCTACAACATAGAATCATTAGTTTTCGAAAATAACCAAGTTTTAGAGATCAAAACCAAGAAAACCGAAAAGTTATAAACTTAGATCTACAAGAAATTATCCATCAAAATGAAAAAGGTCAAGTTCTAAAGAGTCTTAAAATCAAGTAAGGAAGAGAATGGAACAATAAAACTTGAGATCCATCATGAAGCAAGTTTGCACTTGCCTAGCTCTCTTTCCTGGTAGGTGGAAGAGTAAATGGTGGAGAAGAAGAAGTGAAGGAGAAGAATAATTGAAGAGAGAGAGAGTTAGGTAGAAATATAAATGAGGGTGGTGGTGGTAGGTAGGGGTTCTCCCCTTGGTTCATGATGAACCAAGGCAACCCAAGCCTAGCCGAACCAATCCAAAATAAACCGAGCCAAGCCATGAGATATGCGATACAATATAAAATACGTACACGTATTCCAAGATACGTAATACGAACTACAGGCATTACAGAGATTATCCGAACGCGATCTCCTTCGAAAACGACCTTCAATCCTCCGTCTTCTCTCCCAAAGTTGCAAAATTGAATTCTTGCCTCCTTCCTCTCTCTCTTGTTGTTGTGTGCTACAATTGTGTTACAATGTGATTAGGGTTTTGGAAATCCCAACTTAACTCCCTAATCCTGCAACAAACCTGGACCGTTTGATTAGATCCAATGGTAAAAAATTACCCCAAATTTCCGCTCAGTCCCAACGACACAGAGTTCGGCCAGAACTCTGTGTCGGGCAACCAGAACCTACCAGCAACATTCTGGAACCAAAAAGCAGAATTCGGGCAGAATTCTGTATGGAGGTAGAATTCGGGCAGAATTCTGCCTCCCCTGTTCCAGAATGTAAAAATATGGCTCCCGAGTTTCTTCTTCGTCTCCGAATGGCCTCGTCACCTCCCCGAGCTTCTCTGACACACAGATGGCGCTCGTCGCACTCCGAGGTCTTCTCCACATAGGTGGGAACCCCACCCAATCCAACAAATCTCCCCCTTCACAACTATGTGGAGGAGGTCGTCATCCCGACGATCTGCCTGCAGTACTCAAACTTCCCCTTGGTAGAATCTTCGTGAGCATGTCCGCTCCATTGTCATCAGTATGAACCTTCTCAAGCTTCGCGTCCTTCTTCTCAACCACATCCCGTATCCAATGATACCTAATCTCGATGTGTTTGGACCGGCTATGAAACGTCTGATTCTTCACAAGGTGAATAGCACTCTGACTGTCGCAAAGCAAAGTATACTGCTCTCGCTTTAGTCCCATTTCCTGCAGCAGCTTCTTCATCCACAACAACTCCTTGCAAGCCTCCGTCGTCGCAATGTACTCTGCCTCTGTCGTTGACAAGGCAACACACTTCTGCAACCGCGACTGCCACGACACCGCTCCTCCCGTAAACATCATCACGTAGCCCGAAGTCGATCGCCTCGTGTCTACATCTCCAGCCATATCAGCGTCGGTATACCCAACCAGCTTCGGCTCGTCACCACCAAAGGAAAGTCTCCAACCAGCAGTACCCTGAAGATATCGTAGAATCCACTTGACCGCACTCCAATGTACCCTTCCAGGATTTGAAAGATACCAGCTAACCGTACCAACTGCATGAGCAATATCTGGTCTCGTACACACCATAGCATACATAAGGCTCCTTACAGCTGAGGCATATGGAACCCGCTCCATATCTTCCTTTTCGTCCTCGGTAGATGGACACTGCTCCTCAGTGAGCTTAAAGTGAGCCGCAAGGGGGCAACTCACTTTCTTCGACCCGTCCATACCGAAATGCTGAAGTACCCGGTGAATGTACTTCTTTTGGGACAAGTGTAGCAACTTGGACTCTCTCTCTCGGCTGATCTCCATCCCAAGAATAGTCTTCGCTGCGTCCAAATCCTTCATAGAGAAGGCCGCGCCCAGTTGGCGCTTCAGCTCCGCTATCCTAGTGGCATTCCGACCCACTAATAGCATATCATCAACATAGAGCAATAAAATGATGAAATCATCATCGGCAAAATACCTCACAAATGCACAATGGTCCGACGTCGTCCGTGCATAACCATGCTCTCCCATAAACGACTCGAACTTTCTGTACCACTGCCTCGGAGCCTGCTTCAGACCATACAAGCTCTTCCTCAACCGGCAGACCAAATGTGACTTGCCCTTCTCACAGAATCCCTCTGGCTGCTCCATGTACAACTCCTCCTCAAGATCACCGTGGAGGAATGTCGTCTTCACGTCCATCTGCTCGACCTCCAAGTCGAGACTGGCTGCTAATGCTAGCACCACCCGAATAGACGAATGCTTGACGACAGACGAAAAGATCTCATCATAATCCATGCCTTTCCGCTGACCGTAGCCTTTAACTACCAGCCTCGCTTTGTATCGAGGGCGAGTAGCATCATCCGTCTGCTTCACTCTAAACACCCATCGATTCTTCAAAGCCTTCTTACCCTTTGGCAACCGCACCAGCTCATAAGTGGAATTAGTGTGCAAGGAACTCATCTCCTCCTGCATGGCCTCCATCCACTCCTGCCTGTGTTCGTCTTACATAGCCTCTGTAAAGCTTTCGGGCTCTCCTCCGTCAGTCAATAGCACATACTCATCCGGTGAGTATCTCGTAGATGGTCGACGATCTCTGTCGCTCCTTCTCAGTGGAGCCACTGGTGCTGACTATATACCAACAGCCTCCTCCCCTTCAGGAACTGCCTCTTCGGTATGCTCATCCTCCTGAGGGACACCCTGACCACCATCAGCAGGCTGATGATCAAGGTTGGGAGCTACTCCATGTACTGGCTCCCCCATAACTGGATCCTCTGCGATGTTCTCTGAAAACTGCTCGAAGCGAAATGACTCTAACTCAGGCAATCCCTCAGCCTCAGAAGGCGTCTCAGAATCCTGAGTGTTGGTCATGGTCTGATCCTCGACGAACACCACATCCCTGCTTCTGTAGAGCTTTCTTTCCACCGGGTCGTAGAGTCTATAGCCAAACTCATCCCGACCGTAACCAACAAAGACGCATCGCCTCGTCTTCGGCTCAAGTTTGGTCCTCTCGTCCTTCGGTACATGCACGAAGGCCTTACAGCCAAACACTCGCAGGTGATTGTATGACGGCTCTTTGCCGTACCATACTTTGTCAGGCACATCACCCTGCAAAGGAGCACTAGGAGACAAATTAATAACATAAGCAGCTGTGAGAAGAGCCTCACCCCAATAACTGTCCGACAAGTTTGCTTCTGACAGCAAACACCGTACCCTCTCCATCAGTGTCCTGTTCATGCGCTCTGCTACACCATTGAGCTGAGGTGTCTTTGGCGGAGTCTTCTGGTGTCGTATTCCCTGCTCTCTGCAATACGCATCAAAGGGACCGATGTATTCGCCGCCATTGTCGGACCGAACACACAATAACTTCTTGCCCGTCTCTCTTTCAACAGAGGCCTGAAACTCTTTGAAAGTAGGCAGCACCTGATCCTTGGTCTTTAAGGCATAGACCCAAACCTTCCTGGAACAGTCATCAATAAAATTTACAAAGTAAGAAGCACCACCAATAGATTTTACCTTCATAGGACCGCAGACATCCGAGTGAATCAACTCGAGCAACGCCGACTTCCTTGAACTTGGGTGACTTTGGAAAGACACCCTATTTTGCTTCCCAGCTAAGCAGTGCGTACACTTCTCCAACTTTGTAGACTTGAGCCCTGGAATTACCTTCCTGTTCACCAAGTAGCTCATCCCCTTCTCGCTGATATGGCCGAGCCGCCTGTGCCACAACTCGGTAGACGCATCACTGACTGCGTTCACCTCCTGTGTCCCCTGTGCGCTCCCCTCCATATAGTAGAGACCAGACTTCTTGCTTCCTCTAGCAATCACCATCGAACCTCTGGAAAGCTTCCACTGATTATTCCCGAAGAGACTGAAGAATCCCTCGTCATCCAACCTTCCAACCGATACCAGGTTGAAACGGATATCAGGGACATGACGAACATCTTTGACAACAAGAACCGCACCCGTCTTCGTTCTCAAATGCACATCTCCAACGGCAACCGCCTTCGACACATCTCCATTGCCCATCTTCAATACTCCACAGTCGCCTGTTGTGTAAGTGGCAAATAGTGCCCTGTTGTGAGATACATGTGCTGAAGCTCCTGAGTCCACCAGCCAAGAATTGTCATCGCAGACGAGGTTTGTGATAACCTCGTCACCTACGACGATCACATCGCCTCCATGCATCGAGGCCTCCGCTGTAGTGTTCTCTTCTTGCTTCCTCTTGTCACCCTTCTTCTCTCTCTTCCAAGCGAAACAGTTCCGCTGGATGTGGCCCTTCTTACCACGATGGTAACACTCTGAGTCCTTGTAACGACCCTTGGACTTCCCCCTGCTCTTGTCTCTGCCACCACTTGGACCCCTGCTTTTGCCCCTTCCGTGGCTCTCTGAAACCAATGCCTCTGAGTGATGGGATGTAGATGAAGTGCCCTGAGAACGTCTCCGTATCTCTTCATTCAGCACCCCGCTCTTGGCAAACTCCAGACTGACCACGCCCTCTGGAGCAGGATCATAGATACTCGTACGGTCTCCCACGAGTCTGACAATGTATACAACAGCCATAGTCCCTGAACTTCGTCGTCGAACTTGACTCCCATTGAAGATAGTTGGTCAACCACGCCCTGGAAATCACTCAAGTGATCCGTAATAGACGCCCCGTCTTTGTACCGCAGACCCATCATTGTTCGGATCAGGAACAACTTGTTTACCCCGGTCTTCTTTGCGTACAGAGATTCCATCTTATCCCATAACGTCTTTGCGTGCTCAATATTGGAAACATGGTTGTACACGTTCTCGTCAACGAACTGCCTGATGTATCCGCACACCTGTATATGCTCGAATTTCTAGTCCTCATTGGATTTATCACTGGGCTTCTCGGATGCAAATACGGGCAGATGCAGCTTCTTGACAAACATCAAATCTTTCATCTTGCTCTGCCAATAGTGATAGTTGGTGCCGTTCAGATTCACCATGCGTACCGGCTTCGCGTCCATCTCTTCTTTCTAGTTTTCTGTCAACTCCTGACACCATTCTGAATTCCAGAACCTGGCTCTGATACCACTCTGTTGGAAAAGAAACGCGGAAACCTTTCCCCAAACTCGAGAGTACCTGCGAGAGAACCGAGCAAACAACGCACAAACCAAAACACCAAACACAATCACGCAGACACAGAGAATTTTTGACGTGGAAAACCCTTGCGGGAAAAACCACGGGACGATCGGAGTCCAACCCTGAGAAGCCTCCACTAATGGAATAGAAGAATTACACCCTCTACAAACTCCTCCCGATCCAAATCGGATCCCCACAACACTTAGAAGAAAGAACAACGATTACAAGGCTACGAAGAACGAGAACGACGAGTAGAGATTACCCGAACGCGATCTCCTTCGAAAATGACCTTAAATCCTCCGCCTTCTCTCCCAAAGTTGCAAAATGGCACTCTTGCCTCCTTCCTCTCTCTCTTCTTGTTGTGTGCTACAATTGTGTTACAATGTGATTAGGGTTTTGGAAATCCCAACTTAACTCCCTAATCCCGCAACAAACCTGGACCGTTTGATTAGATCCAATGGTAAAAAATCACCCCAAATTTTCGCTCAGCCCCGACGACACAGAGTTCGGCCAGAACTCTGTGTCGGGCAACCAGAACCTACCAACAACATTCTGGAACCAAAAAGCAGAATTCGGGCATAATTCTGTATGGGGGCAGAATTCGGGCAGAATTCTGCCTCCCCTGTTCCAGAATGTAAAAATATGGCTCCCGAGTTTCTTCTTCGTCTCCGAATGGCCTCGTCACCTCCCCGAGCTTCTCTGACACACAGATGACGCTCGTCGCACTCCGGGGTCTTCTCCACATAGGTTGGGAACCCCACCCACTCCAACAGGACGGAAGTGGGAGGGGGGGCGAAAGTGGGAGGGGGGGAGGGCCGGAAGCGGGAGATGAGGGTGGCCAGAGGGGTGGCGGGACGGGAAGGAGGGGGGCTGGGGCTGTGCGGGAGAAGTGGGTGGCCGGGTGGGTGAGGGGGGATGGGAGAAGGGGAGAGGGAAGGGATAAGGACATTTTCGAGATTTTTAAAATTTTAGGTATGAAGTTGAAAAAAAATAATAGTTGAGGTATTAAGTTGTTGAGTAAAAAAGTTTAGGGTATCAAGTTGAAAAACCAGAATAGTTTAGGGTATCAAAGTGCAATTAAGCCAAAATTAAAATTAAAATTAACATAAAATTAACATTAAAATTAATGTTAACATTAACATTGACATTAAAATTAATATTAACGTTAACATTAACAATAATATTAATATTAACATTAACATTAAAATCAACATTAACATTAATATTAATATTATTTAATATAATATTAATAATAATATTAAATTAATATTAACATTAAATTAACATGGACAAAATTGGGTAATTAACTTTTTGGGTTAAAATTTGCCATGTCAGATGACACATAATATTATTTAACATACCACGTCAACTGCCACATAAGGAGTAATGTATTGGAGGTACGAATAGCATTACTCATATATATATATATATATATTTTTTTTTTCATATATATATATATATATATATATATATATATATATATACAATGACCTCTAGACCTCTAGTTCAAGTGGTTAGAATGAGACACATCCTCCCAAAAGGTTGCAGATTCGAGCAACGGGAGAAGCACATTTAATTTCATGTGAAGGAATAAATGTGAGTGCAGATCGGTGAGATACAAGTGCTGGTGCGGGCATTCGAGTCGAGCTTGATGCGGTGAGATACAAGTATGGGTGCGGGCATTCGGACCGAGTTTGTAGGCCTTCGGGCCAAAAATCTGTAACACAATTACATGTTCCAAAATATATATATATGATCTTCTGACCACTCGGACCGCATGCATCTCTCTTAACCACTATGCTAGAGGTCATTTGCACACACACACACACACACACACACAACACACACACACACACACACACACACACACACCATCGAAAAATCAACGATTAAGATTATATGATTTAAACAAGATCCAATGGATGTGAAAGAGGGGATGCATGTGGAATGCAAAAGTGAGGGAAACGGATCGGGATACCCGCCCGCGGAGCCCCGCCGAAGCCCCGCCCCCCCTGCACCATCGGATCGCGCGGGGCCCGCCCCCACCCGCGCGATCCAACGGCTAAGGATTGCGGGGGCTTCGGCGGGGCTCCGCGGGCGGGGCTCCCGATCCGCTCCCTATATATATATATATATATATATATATATATATATATATATATATATATATATATATATATATATATATATATATATATATATATAATAAGGGGAGGTGATCAGGTGCGCCACCTCACGGTGAGGTGGCTATGTGTCACCCCCATGCTATCATCATGCACTTGTACACTTTTCGGTGCATGATGATAGCATGCGGAGGTGACATATAGCCACCACCCATAGGGTGGCACCTCACCTCTCTTATTCTCTATATATAGAATAAGGGATGTGAGATGCCACCTCTCTCTCTCTCTCTCTCTCTATATATATATATATATATATATATATATATATATATATATATATATATATATATATATATGAATCCGGATCAAAAGTTCCCCAGCGGGAGCCCCCCTCCCACCTAGTGCACCGTTGGATCGAGCGGGCTGCGTGGGGCCCGCGGGCGTGTACCCTCGATCCAACGGTACAATAAGAGGGGGGGCTTTTGGCGGGCTCCCGCTGGGGGGCTCCCGATCCGGACTATATATATATATATATATATATATATATATATATATATATATATATATATATATATATATATATATATATGGAAGCTGATCAAAAGCCCCCCTTAGAAAACCCTCTAAAAATTCCCTCACTCTAATCCATAATTTAATGTTAATATTAATGTTAATGTTAATATTAATGTTAATATTAACATTAAATACTAAAATTAACATTAAACTTAACATTAAAATTAATATTAACATTAACATTAACATTAATATAAAAAATAAAAAAAATAAATATTAACATTAACATTAATATTAACATTAATATTAAGATTAACATTAATATATATTAACATTAATATTAACATTAATATTACGAATTATAGTGAGGGGTTTTTTTAGGGAGTTTTCTAAGGGGGGCTTTTGATCCGCTCCCTATATATATATGCGCACGCACGTGCGCACACATGCAGGTTTGGGATGTGTTTGCGTGTGAAAATTCGATTGAAAGAAGAACATAGAGAGGGAGCGGGTTATGCGCTTTTAGATTAATATGAAAGTTTGAGTTAGTGGATGATTAATTAATTTTTTAATTCATAAATAATAATATTTTTGTTAAAATATTATTAAAAAAATAGTAATACCCATGATGTGTGTATATATATTGACTCAAGACGGAGATAAATTGGATTTAAAAAAAGAAAGAAAGGGGGAGATAAATTACATTGAGAATGCAATCTTAATAACCAACTCTAGCCAGACTAGCAAGCCTGTCCACTGAAACAAAATAGATGACAATCTCCATAACATAATTAATGACACTCCAAATAAAAATTTTCTTCCATCTTAAAAAGTAAGAACCTACAAACAAGCACGAACTGTTTGTAAAATTTTGTGGATGCTCATTGAATCTCTATAGTTCCTATGGCCCCAAAAACTTATTTCTATTCTTGTTGTTTGTTTCCATAGTTTACTTTCTCACGGCAATGACAACAAAGTTTGACCACGGTTGCTATGATGTGGTGGGATGATTCCTAAGAGCATCATTAATAAATGTAGGCTATTTATAAGGGCACATGAAAAATTGATCAGGACTAGTCAAAAACAAATTTTGATTTATTTACAAGTTTGCCATTGAAAAAATTACTTTATTTTTTTGCTCTCCTCTCTTTCCTCACAAGAAGAAAAAGAAGAACAAGAAGAAGAAAAAGAAAAGAACAAGAAGAACAAGAACAAGAACATCAATTTTTTCAAACCTAGTTTATTTTGATTTTTTTCTCTTCTAATTTCTCAGATCTCTTTCTACAAACCCTAGTTTATTTTTCTTCTTCTTGTTTGGCATTATGGATGAAACCCTAGTTGTAAAAGAAATTGAGTTCTCAAACTATTAATCTATTAGTCTATTAACCAACTTTTCTTTATTAATAAAAGAATTATGTATGAAATTCTAGTTGTAGAAGAAAACTATGGAAGAAATCCTAGTTGTAGAAGAATTGGGTTCATATTAGGACTGCCACAATTTCTGACAGTCCTAGAAGTATTGATGACTGCCAGAAATTGTGGCAGTCTTGAAATAGACTTGATGTACAAGTGGACTGCCACAATTTCTGGCAGTCCTAGAAGTACTGAGGACTGCCAGAAATTATGGCAGTCCTGAAAGGGACATGCTCTATAGCAGGACTGCCACAATTTCTGGCAGTCCTAGACATATTGAGGACTGCCAGAAGTTGAGGCAGCCCTGAAAGAGACTTGCTGTACAGCAAGTTTCTTTCAGGACTGCCACAATTTCTGGCAGTCCTAAAGTCAAAATTTTCGAATAAAAAAAATATGTTATGATTTATTTCAATCTTGATAATAGAGTGAAATATGCATTTGAGGGTTTATTTCCATGCATTCTTTGTGAGGAAAGAAGTATTTAAGCTTTATTTTCATGCATTTTAGGGTTTATTTAATTTTTTGGGTGCCACCGAAATTGGGAATGAGAAGGAAAGTAGGAAACTAGAAGGAAACTAGGATTTTGATGGAGATGGTGATTATGGAAATAGTGGAGAAGAAGAAGAAAAAGATATGGAGATGTGAGAATGGAAATGATGGAGAACAAGAACAAGAAGAAGATGGATAGAAGAAGAAGAAGAAGAAGGGTTTTGGAAGAGAGAGAGAGTAAAATTTAGAATGAGAGTAAAATTTGGGCTTTAGGGGGGTGGGGGGTGGGGTGGGGTTTGGACAGCCCTATGAATAGAAAATTTTGATAGCCCGAGTAAATTCTCCTCAAACATTGGCTAGCCCCAATCTTGACTAGCCCTGATCAACTTATCATGTGCCCTTATAAATAGCCTAAATGTAACTCAAAAATGTATCTTAAGATCCAAATTTATAATAAACAATAAATATAAAATAGATTGAATTTGTATGAAAATACTAGTAAATGATAAAATAATATTTGGTTGCAAAGATTGTGTGGTAAAAAAATAATATAAAATTAGAATATAGAAATTTGGACTCCAAATTAAGCTTTATTATTCTACAAAATGAGTTCTTACATCGTAGAAATTTTCAAGCGCAAGATATAGCTATTATGGGATATAGCTATTATAGAGCTTCAATTATAATTTACTATTCTACAAAATAAGCTCATCCTAAATTAAAATCTAGAAAATGGGATGACCCTTACTATTGATGGAGGAGGGACAATACCCTAGACTTGGAGACTAGAGGCTGACCTATACCTAAAGCTACTTACACAGTTTGTTTTTTTTTTTCCTTGAGAAAAAAAAACCCTTTGTTTTAAGGGACAACTTGGAATTGTTAGAGCATCTCCAACCCTATTGTGACTTTGGAAAAAAGTTAATGCCACATAGGAATGACAAAATTTTATTCAAAAGTTCTTCCCCAATGCAATTGTAAGTCAATTGTGAAGCTTATGTGGCAAAAATTAAAGAAGACATTGTGAAGTTGATTGTCTTGTTAGAGCACCTCTGTCACGACCCGATCCCAAGTTAATGGGTCGAACCGGACCATGCCCAGCCTGCACCGTGGTGAGACGGCGGCAGTAAGCTGTTCCATTGTAGGTATTCACAACAACACAATAACATTTGTCACAACTGTTCTATTCGGAATTGAAACTTTGTTTAATAAAAATTCAGAAATACAACTGGAAGGAAAATGCAGAAAGAAAACTACAAACTCCAAATAAAAGAAAATGCAGAAAGGGAAACTATCTAAGCATCAGGTTCAGCAGTCCCAGGATCAGCGTCCTCCAGAGACGGCTCTGGTACCGTTGCAGGGTAGAGGACCGGGTCATAATAGCCATTATAGAATAGCTCGTCATCCTCAGTGTTACCTAAAATGTTGTCTCCAGTCAGGAGGGAGCAAGAACGAAGTATGCATCTCATATCTTAAATAGTAATTGGAAAGTGCAGGATAAACAGTTTAAAATAACAATTTTCAGCAGTTTAAAACAGTTCAGTGTGTTTTGAATATGCAAACGTCTATGACCGGCTTGGGTTGATCAGTAGTATCCTAGCGATACGATATGGCTTATCCCCGTGTGTGAGAGGGGTAAGCTAACACAGTCAGTTCAGTAGGGGCTTTGGTCATAAACGTCTACACTATTCCCCCAGTCCCAGATTCAGTAACAGTAACAGTCGGTAGAGTTCCGTGCCAGCAGTGTGGTTTAACATGCAGCTTAACTTTACTAAATAAAATACAGGAATACACAGTTCGAAACTTGCCTTGTATTAGAATGACTGGAAAGACGAGTCGGTACCGAGGAGGAACGTCAGTTGTAACTTCGAGTTCCTACAATTGAGAACTCGACTTAGAACCTTGAATAACCAGGCTAAGTGTGCTAGTTGCAATCTCTAGTAGTCATGTCCTAGTCATGTTTTAAGTTGTATTAATCTACAGCTAACGTTTACGTCGCAACTACGTGCGTTTGATTAAGCCGGTTAATTGGATTATTTGGAAATAACACGAGAAACAATTAACTTTGGAAAACTTTGTGGTTTTTGTAATATATTTATAAAAATATAGTTTCTTTTAATGATAAATCGTGAACTAGTTATTTACTAATATTTTATCCATTTTAATTAATTATTAATTAATCATAAAAGAGAATAGATTACGCTCTAGTTACGATTTAAACGTCTAATCAAAAACCACCCAAGATCACATCCACCCCGAAAATAAGATAAAAATCTACGCTACACAATACAAGGGCACAGCTAAACATCCTAGAGTGGGCTTATGCCATGTACAATTATCTTTTACATCAAATAAGAGAAAAATGATTTAATTACTAAATAAAGTGCAGTAAATAAATAACTATATTAAATAGCCTAAATATTAAATAAAATAATTTAAAATAAATGCTAAGAGTCTCAGACTCGGTCCATCATCAAAATCCAGCTAATACCACAACGCCCGGTCGGACCGGTGCGTTTGCATTTCGCCGGGGCCCACAGACCGGTACGGTCGTCGCCCGAAAATTAGTTTTAAAATTCATTTTCGAAAACCAATTTTGAAATCAAAATAAATATAGTTTTGTAAAAATTTGGGCAGTATTTCCTCTATTTCGGGACAACCCAAAACTGGGAAATGCGCCACAGAAACCTGCAATTATTCCAACCCAATAATAATCCCGCAAATATATCCACCAAAATATTTTCCAAGCCACCAGAAATAATTTCCAAACAACCGAACTTCCCGAAATACCCGGGAATCCCACAATCAAACCAAACCACACAAACCCAGCAGATAATAATCACAGAAATATGCTACCGCAGCTAACCGAATAAAATACGCAGCTAACCGGATTTCCCAAAGGGAAACCAGGGACCGATTCTCATCATGGACTCTACGGGAGGGACGAACTAATGTGATTAACAGGAATTACCAAATATCCGTTGGTCGGTGAGCCGCGGGATAACTTAGGGACTCGCGAAGGAGCCGAACAGAAGAACGCGGAACGGGAAGCACTGGGCAGCGGATCGGGCAGCGCCAAATCCACGTGCGGAAGTGCTGGACAGCAAGCCAGGGCACGGGTAGGTGCTGGACCGGGCACGGACGGCCACGGATCGGCTCGGGTTCGCCGAGGAGGGCGCCGGAGAGCGCTGGACCCGCGGGAGGGGCGCGGACGGCCGGAACGGCGGTGCGCCGGAGATGGCGCAGAAAAAGGGGGTCGCCCACGGTAGAGGGGGCCGCGAGCGGAGATCGCCGGAGTCGCGAGGAAGGGGCGCCGACGCTGGCTCCGCCGGAAAAGTCGCACGGTGGCGCGGGAACGGCCGCGCAGAGGGAGGCTCGGCCGCGGAGTGAGCGCGGTCGGCGGGAGAGACTACGCCGGGGAGAAGGAAGATCGCCGGAGGGGAGCTCGGCCGCGGGGGCGCAGCCTCGGGAGAATACACGCGTGCCGGTGGGTTTGCTCGGGTAGGGTTAGGGTTTTTCTCCAGGAAGGAGATGGGAGGAGATGTGAACCAGAGAGAAGAGGGTTCTGTGAGGTGGGGGAGAGAGAGAGAGAGAGTTGAGGAATTTTAGTTCTCCTCTAAAGAAGAGCTCGTGAGTAGTTGGGTACGGGAGAGAGTGGGGGAGAGTGGGAGTAGAGGAGTGGGGGTTACGTGGGGAAAACGTGTGGTGGAGAGAAAAATGTTAGGGGAAATTAGGAATAGTTTACCAATTCCTAGGGTACCTAAGACCAAGCATTTTATTTATTAAAAATATATATTTTATATATATATATATATTTTTTATAAACAGATTAATCCAGAATCAGAAAAAAATAGAAGGAAAGGGCTCGGGCCTGGGTCTGGGCTCGGACTCGGGTCTGGGTCCGAAAATCAAAAAGCCAAGTTATAATAATTTTGAAATTACTTTCCACTTAATAATATTTCATAGTAATATTAATAATTCTAGAAACACAAATATTAATACTAAATCACTACTAATAATTAATTACGAGATAAGGGTTTCACAATCTTCCCTCCTTAGAAAATTTCGTCCTCGAAATTTAAAGGTAGGGTAGACAAGACAAACAGGTACGGGTACTGCGCCCGTAACTCAGGTCCAACCATAAGAATTTCCAAAGCAGTCATGGATGAGACGGTTTAGGGACAAGTTTCATTTATGGTGACATCCATGCAGAAAGAAAACAAAAGCGAACCAAAGTACACGAGGTTGATCAGACCATCATGCACCGGTCCTGATTAGACAATATATTAGTGGGTGCACCCAATAAAATATCGTCATGATCAAGCTTGATTTAAAGAGATAGCTTGCAAAACTAGGCTAACTTAGCAGCATTAGTCAAATTTAGAACGGGAAAAGAAAAGATAAGGAATAGGAGTTTAAATGATGGCTCAAATTCTGGTTCTCATCTCTGATTAGGCTTGCAACTGGTTTCTCTGGCACTGAAAGGTTGATTCCAATCTTCAGCTCTGAATTATCCAATATGGGACTCGGATCCGGAATGTAGCGTCTGAGCTGTGATACGTAGAAGACGTTGCACACTCTTAAGATTAGCTGATAGAGCTTACCGGTACGCTACTTCCAACTCGTCTTAAACTTCAAATGACCTGATGTACCTGGCCTCAATTTCCAGCTCCGTCAAAACTGATTGTTCCTCTGGTAGGAGAAACTCTTCACAAAAGACGCTAACTCCTTCTTCAAACTCCACTGATTGAGGATGCTAACTTGGTAGTTGTTGTAAGGAAACTCTACCAATTTTTAAATGATCTTTTCCAAGACCCTCCAATTTCCAAAATGCAAGTTCTAACATATCTTCAAGCATCTGGATTATCTTCTTTGATTGCCCGCCGTTTTGTACTCCATAAATCCGGTATGGGTGCCTCTCGTACAATGCTGCCACTTCTCGGTGAATAAACTAACCTTGAAGGGAATAAAGTGTGCTGACTTAGTCAGTCGGTCCACTATAATCCAATTGGTGCCCTTCCCTCCTTGGGAACAAGGCAATCCTTACTCAAAGTCCATTGTTATATGCTTCTACCTCCACTCCGAATTGTCCAGCGGCTGCAACCACTTGTTGTTCTCTTGCTAAATTCCTCATGTTGACAAATTCACATCTAATCTCATACCTGGAATTGTCCTTCTTCATTCCATAGCACCAATCAATGGAGGCATATTCCGATACATCTTATTAGCTCCTGAATATATGAAATACTGCGACTAGTGCATTTCTTTTATCAACTCGTTCCTCTGTTTGTCAGCCGATACGCAAAGTCTCGCACCATTCTTCAGAGTTCCAATGCTGATCAATTTAAAAACCCTCGAGTGTTCCTGCCAACACTTGATCTCTAAGCCTGCAAAGTGCCTTGTTTTGGAACTACGTTCTCTTGATTTTGTCCCTCAGCCTCGAACTTCATCAATACTGAATCAGCATCCAGCTCCGTCCTTCTATCTCCAGGTAGTATAACCTCCAGTCCAAACTTCTCGATGTCTTCTAGCAGGTGCTAGTCCTTGGTTAAGAACTTCGCCATCAGTATTGACCAAGTGCATCAGCGACCATATTAGCCTTACCTGAATGATACTGCAGGTTGATGTCGAAATCCTTCATCTGCTTCAGCCATCTTCTCAGTCTAACATTCAGCCCTTTCCGAGTGAAGACATATTTCAGACTTTCGTAGTCCGTATATATTTTCACTCCCTTTCCATAAAAATCATGCTTCCAAAGCTTCAAAGCAATTCAAATTAGGTGTGGGATGATTCTTCTCATGAGTCTGTAGTTGCCTACATGTGTAAGCGATACTTTCCCATGTTGTTGAAGAACGTAACCCAGTCCTTTTCCAGAGACATTACTGTAAATTGAGAACCCACCGGTTCCTGCGGGTAGCGCAAGGATTGGTGTAGTGGTAAGTCTCTTCTTCAGCTCCTCAATGCCGCCTGGCAAACTTTCGTTCAGATGAACTCTTCATTCTTCCAAGTGAGCTTCGTCATCGGCTCAGCAATCTTGGCGAAATCCTTCACGAACTTCTGACAGTAGCCGGCCAAGTTCAAGAATCTTCCGAATTGAACTTGGGGTGTACCACTTTTCAACAACAACTATCTTCCATCGAAATTTCTTCTCTTGACAACATGGCCAAAAGTCCACCTTTGTCAAAAATCCACGTTCAGATAATTACCATAAAACTTCTTTTCCTCAAAGTTTCCAAAACTTCCTCAGGTGTTCTTCATGCTCTTCTTCAGTCTTCAAATATATCAGAATGTTATCTATGGAGAAGATAAACTGATTCAAATACTCATGAAAAATCTCTGTTCATGAAATTTATGAACACAGCAGGAGCATTTGTCAGTCTAACGTCCTGACCAAAGAAAATTACCCATACTTGGTGTTTGAACGCCGTCTTGGAAATGTCCTCTTTCCTGACTTTGATTTGATGGTAGTCAAATCTTAAGTCAAACTTCGAAACACCTTAACTCCACACAACCAGATCAAACAGATCCTCGATCCGGGCAGAAAGTACTTGTTCTTTAGTGTCTGGTAATTGATGCACATCCGTTTGTTCCAACCTTCTGGGGCACAAACAAGATAGATACTCCCTAAGGTAAAGTTCCACTCTGATAAATCCTAGAGCCTTCATTGATCTGGTCCTTCATCTTCTTGGCCACCTTCGGGTTGACTCTGTACCATCCTTTAGAAATAGGGAAAGAGCCAGGGACTAAATCAAGGGTGAATCCTATGTCTAGATCTGGGATAATCCGGGGAGACTATCAGGAAAAACATCTGCCATAAGGGTGTAACAAAACTTCTATTCATGTGGAGAATTACAGCAAAACTCTTATGATTGATCTAAGGACATCCTGTTACAACTTCCAAAAGATGATGCTATTCAGCGGTTCTAGGTATTATTCTTCATGGTTCTGGCTCTTGCATGAGCAGTCTCCAATTGCTTCCTTTTCTATGAACCTCGAGTATGCATCACGCCTTATTGTAAAGGGAAGGGTCTGCTGGATAGGAAGAGAGTCCCTAGGTTGTGGCCTAACAGGTGTTGCTGGGTTATGGGCTCTGGTTTGATAGAAAAATAAGGGGCAGTCCTTTACCCGATGTTCAGCAGATCCACATGCCAAACATTGTCCCAATCTCTTACGGCAACTAACGGCCTGATGACCAGGCCTCTTGCAATAGTTACAAGCCCATGACAAGGCTGCCGGAAAGTAGGGTACTTGATGGGACCCAAATATCTTCTAGATTCAAGGGTATCCTTCCTAGGACAAAAGTTCTGCTCTAACTTGTTTGGGGATATCTAAGGCTACATCATGACGTTCTTCATGTCTTCCCTCGTGATATTCTTCTGTTCCCGCTGGGCTTCATCTTGAACTTTCTGGAACTCCAGGATTTCTTGAAATAAAACAACCATTTGGAAGATGATTGCTGGTACTGGTGGAGCAACAAAATGAATAATCCACCAGGGAATGCAACTCAGTTGGAGATGAGGTAGGAGTCGCCAGTGTAGGGAAAACTTCACTGGGTGCACTAAGGGAATGGTCAAACAGCCGCGAGGGAAAGGACCCTGGGCTTGGGGTATGATCCAGAGATGACACCTCATTGCCAGCAAGATTTGGTCTATGGTCATTCTTAGGAAGGTTTAGGACACACACATAAGCAAGGTAGCCTATCGGTCTATAATCAAGCAAAAATGTTTATTTATATATGAATCGGACCTATGTCGTGACAAATCAATGTTCTAGTGTTCTAATTGTTTCTAGATATGTTTTACTAAGTTGTTATTGTTGTGGACCTGCATGGGCCACCACTGAAAATATGTCACGACCCGATCCCAAGTTAATGGGTCGAACCGGACCATGTCCAGCCTATACCGTGGTGAGACGGCGGCAGTAAGCTGTTCCATTGCAGGTATTCACAACAACACAATAACATTTGTCACAACTGTTCTACTCGGAATTGAAACTTTGTTTAATAAAAATTCAGAAATACAACTGGAAGGGAAATGCAGAAAGAAAACTACAAACTCCAAATAAAAGAAAATGCAGAAAGGGAAACTATCTAAGCATCAGGTTCAGCAGTCCCAGGATCAGCGTCCTCCAGAGACGGCTCTGGTACCGTTGCAGGGTAGAGGACTGGGTCATAATAGCCATTATAGAATAGCTCGTCATCCTCAGTGTTACCTAAAATGTTGTCTCCAGTCAGGAGGGAGCAAGAACGAAGTATGCATCTCATATCTTAAATAGTAATTGGAAAGTGCAGGATAAACAGTTTAAAATAACAATTTTCAGCAGTTTAAAACAGTTCAGTGTGTTTTGAATATGCAAACGTCTATGACCGGCTTGGGTTGATCAGTAGTATCCTAGCGATACGATATGGCTTATCCCCGTGTGTGAGAGGGGTAAGCTAACACAGTCAGTTCAGTAGGGGCTTTGGTCATAAACGTCTACACTATTCCCCCAGTCCCAGATTCAGTAACAGTAACAGTCGGTAGAGTTCCGTGCCAGCAGTGTGGTTTAACATGCAGCTTAACTTTACTAAATAAAATACAGGAATACACAGTTCGAAACTTGTCTTGTATTAGAATGACTAGAAAGACGAGTCGGTACCGAGGAGGAACGTCAGTTGTAACTTCGAGTTCCTACAATTGAGAACTCGACTTAGAACCTTGAATAACCAGGCTAAGTGTGCTAGTTGCAATCTCTAGTAGTCATGTCCTAGTCATGTTTTAAGTTGTATTAATCTACAGCTAACGTTTACGTCGCAACTACGTGCGTTTGATTAAGCCGGTTAATTGGATTATTTGGAAATAACACGAGAAACAATTAACTTTGGAAAACTTTGTGGTTTTTGTAATATATTTATAAAAATATAGTTTCTTTTAATGATAAATCGTGAACTAGTTATTTACTAATATTTTATCCATTTTAATTAATTATTAATTAATCATAAAAGAGAATAGATTACGCTCTAGTTACGATTTAAACGTCTAATCAAAAAACCACCCAAGATCACATCCACCCAGAAAATAAGATAAAAATCTACGCTACACAATACAAGGGCACAGCTAAACATCCTAGAGTGGGCTTATGCCCTGTACAATTATCTTTTACATCAAATAAGAGAAAAATGATTTAATTACTAAATAAAGTGCAGTAAATAAATAACTATATTAAATAGCCTAAATATTAAATAAAATAATTTAAAATAAATGCTAAGAGTCTCAGACTCGGTCCATCATCAAAATCCAGCTAATACCACAACGCCCGGTCGGACCGGTGCGTTTGCATTTCGCCGGGGCCCACAGACCGGTACGGTCGTCGCCCGAAAATTAGTTTTAAAATTCATTTTCGAAAACCGATTTTGAAATCAAAATAAATATAGTTTTGTAAAAATTTGGGCAGCATTTCCTCTATTTTGGGACAACCCAAAACTGGAAAATGCGCCACAGAAACCTGCAATTATTCCAACCCAATAATATCCCGCAAATATATCCACCAAAATATTTTCCAAGCCACCAGAAATAATTCCCAAACAACCGAACTTCCCGAAATACCCGGGAATCCCACAATCAAACCAAACCACACAAACCCAGCAGATAATAATCACAGAAATATGCTACCGCAGCTAACTGAATAAAATACGCAGCTAACCGGATTTCCCAAAGGGAAACCGGGGACCGATTCTCATCATGGACTCTACGGGAGGGACGAACTACTGTGATTAACAGGAATTACCAAATATCCGTTGGTCGGTGAGCCGCGGGATAACTTGGGGACTCGCGAAGGAGCCGAACAGAAGAACGCGGAACGGGAAGCACTGGGCAGCGGATCGGGCAGCGCCAAATCCACGTGCGGAAGTGCTGGACAGCAAGCCAGGGCACGGGTAGGTGCTGGACCGGGCACGGACGGCCACGGATCGGCTCGGGTTCGCCGAGGAGGGCGCCGGAGAGCGCTTGACCCGCGGGAGGGGCGCGGACGGCCGGAACGGCGGTGCGCCGGAGATGGCGCGGAAAAAGGGGGTCGCCCACGGGAGAGGGGGCCGCGGGCGGAGATCGCCGAAGTCGCGAGGAAGGGGCGCCGACGCTGGCTCCGCCGGGGAAGTCGCGCGGTGGCGCGGGAACGGCCGCGCAGAGGGAGGCTCGGCTGCGGAGTGAGCGCGGTCGGCGGGAGAGACTACGCCGGGGAGAAGGGAGATCGCCGGAGGGGAGCTCGGCCGCGGGGGCGCAGCCTCGGGAGAATACACGCGCGCCGGAGGGTTTGCTCGGGTAGGGTTAGGGTTTTTCTCAGGAAGGAGATGGGAGGAGATGTGAACCAGAGAGAAGAGGGTTCTGTGAGGTGGGGGAGAGAGAGAGAGAGAGAGAGTTGAGGAATTTTAGTTCTCCTCTAAAGAAGAGCTCGTGAGTAGTTGGGTACGGGAGAGAGTGGGGGAGAGTGGGAGTAGAGGAGTGGGGGTTACGTGGGGAAAACGTGTGGTGGAGAGAAAAATGTTAGGGGAAATTAGGAATAGTTTACCGATTCCTAGGGTACCTAAGACCAAGCATTTTATTTATTAAAAAATATTATATATATATATATATATATATATATATATATATATATATATATATATATATATATATATATATATATATATATATATATATTTTATAAACAGATTAATCCAGAATCAGAAAAAAATAGAAGGAAAGGGCTCGGGCCTGGGTCTGGGCTCGGACTCGGGTCTGGGTCCGAAAATCAAAAAGCCAAGTTATAATAATTTTGAAATTACTTTCCACTCAATAATATTTCATAGTAATATTAATAATTCTAGAAACACAAATATTAATACTAAATCACTACTAATAATTAATTACGAGATAAGGGTTTCACAACCTCCAACCTTATTGTGACTTTGGAAAAAAGTTAATGCCACATAGGAATGACAAAATTTTATTCAAAAGTTCTTCTCCAATGCAATTGTCAAGTCAATTGTAAAGCTTATGTGGCAAAAATTAAAGAAGACATTGTGAAGTCGATTGTCTTGTTCTAGACAATGCACTTGACAATGTCTTCTCTTCCATGTCATCAATTATGAATAAAAAATATTAGAAAAAAGAAAGAAGATGAGTAGTTGTCTTAAAAGTTGCCTTGGAAGTTGGAAAAAATATTTTTTATTAATGTCTTCTCAATACTTTTGCATTGGAGAGAGTTTTTCTATCTCATTGTCTTTTGAGATATAATTTTGCCACATAAACAAGACATTGTCTTGTGGCTCATGCCACATAGGAGCCACCTAAGACTCACAACACTTAACAAGACAATAGGGTTGGAGATGCTCTTATAGACAATGCACTTGACAATGTCTTCTCTTCCATGTCATCAATTATGAATAAAAATATTAGAAAAAAGAAAGAAGATGAGTAGTTGTCTTAAAGTTGCCTTGGAAGTTGGAAAAAATACTTTTTATGATCTTCTCAATACTTTTGCATTGGAGAGAGTTTTTCTATCTCATTGTCTTTTGAGATATAATTTTGCCACATAAACAAGACATTGTCTTGTGGCTCATGCCACATAGGAGCCACCTAAGACTCACAACACTTAACAAGACAATAGGGTTGGAGATGCTCTTAGTGCTTTCAATGTCATGACGCGTGCCACAAGGTCCTCTCTAAATCGCTTGCTGCAATGATGAGATCTTCCATAGCCGTAAAATCTTTCCGATCATCCATGACTTTAGTCTTTTCATCTTTGAGCTTCGTGCATATGACATGGCACTTGACATGGCATTTATTAAAATTAAGATTAAAATTAAAATTAAAGTTAAAATTTAAATTAAAATCAAAATTAATATTAAAATCAACATTTACATTAATATTAACATTAAAATTAATATAAATATAAATATAAATATTAATATTAACATCAACTTTAACATTAAAGTTAAATTAATAGTAATATTAACATTAACATTATTATTTTTCGATAATTAATTTTTTGCATTAAAATTTATCATGTCAGCTGCCATGTCAAATGGCACATAATATAAGATTATATTATCAAATTTTTTTTGGAAGACAAATAGCATAATTGTAAAAAATATATTAAAGAAGAGGACTTGTATGCAAAGAAAAGCAATCTTGATCAGAAATTTGCTACAACGATTTTTTATATATAAAATTATCTAAAACGAAACATGTTTTAGAAATTTGAAATAGAGATAGTTTCCGACAGACGGTCTGGCGGAAATTGGATGGGTGGGTTTTCTTCGTCCGGTTTCTTTGAGTTGGTTTACGGGTTGGTTTTATTTGAATTTGGTTGGGTTTTTTTATTTATTTATATTCCTATCAAAATTTATAACTATAACTAATAACAAATCATAATAGATTTTTTTTTCTACTTTGTGTTAAAAAATGTATCACTAGTTTAAAGTATATCTATATTTATAATCTCTCTCTATCTTAAAGAATTATATTGATATTTAAAATCTATCTCTATTTAAAAAATAATGTTAACATTAAAAATAATATCAATATTAACACTAACATTAAAATTAATATTAATATTTTTAAATATACATTGTTTCTTAGATTTGATTTGAAATATAGTTTTTTTTTGGGTTTGTTTTAAAAGAAGCCAACCAATGTCTATTTTAAATTTAAAAAAAACTATCTATTTCTAAATTTTAAAAAGACTTATCTATCTTAAATAAAAAGTCTTATATATATATATATATATATATATATATATATATATATATATATATATATATATATATATATATATATATATAAGTCTTATCTATCGATTTATTTTTGAAAATAGAGAGATTATTTTTTCAAAACAATTAAAAAAATATCTATCTTTCAAACAAAATATAAGTAATAATATATATTTAAAAATAAATGTATCTTTAAAGACAAATATATATTTTGAAAATACTAATTTTAATTTTAATTTACTGTTAATATTGGTATTGATATTAATATTTACGTTGGAAACTAATATTAATATTGATATTAATATTAGTTTATAAGATAGAGAGAGATTTTAAGTATAGATAGTTTTCTTCAATATAGAGATATATTTGAAATATAGATATAGTTTAAGATGGAGATATATTTTTCTAAGATAAAATAGAGAAAGAAATATCTATCATGATTTCAATTATAATTTTTTTTATAATAAATATGAATAGAGGAAAAAATAATCAAATCCAAATAAGCCAAACCAAACTAGCTAACTAAGACGAATTTATGTATTCCGAAACAATACAATCTATTTTTTTATAAAATTCAAATTCAAACAAATATTAATATTAACTAGTCACGTTCAACCCGTAAACTAACTCAAAAAAAAAAACCAAATGATAACAAATTGAAAATCAACTTTGATGGGGCGTACATTGATGGAAAAATGTCAGTTGCAACAATCTTGAGGGATGGAAAGGGACAATTCATTGGTGCAATTTCTAAAACTCAAGAAGGAGGGTCACCTATTGAAGCAGAAGCTCTAGGAGTTCATCTCTCTTTGTTATTAGTTGAAAAGAAACAACTCAATCATATCACTATTGAAGGTGACTGCAAACCTATAGATGCCATTTCTTCCTGTGTGGCTCCGACAATATGGTTGGTTCGTCATACAATCTACAATGCCAAGAAATTCCTAGAAGCAAATGAGGATAGCTCGTTCTCTTTTGTTCCAAGACTTGCCAATCAATGTGCTCACCAGCTTGCTTCTCAAGCTATAATTCAAAATCCTACTAATTCTCTTCTAGTTTATGATATGATCCCACAATGTATTTCTTGCTATATATTGTTGGACATGTCTGTTTGATGTTGTGAACAATTGAATGAAATGGTTGTTATTTGTCAAAAAAAAAAAAAATCAAATCCAAATAAAACCAACCCGTAAACTAACTCAAAAAAATCGAAGGATGCATATCCATCCAATTTTTGCCAGACTGTCCAATTTCCGACAGACCATCTGTCGGAAACTATTTCAATTTCAATTTTCTAAAACATGTTTAGTTTTAGATACTTTTATATAAATGTTTTTCGTTTTAGCAAATTTTGTGAATCGTGATAGATTGGCTGGCTTTTGAAAGATGAATGCCATATGGTGGTGTTGCAAGTAAAATCAGTCTTGATAGATGGCCGCCTTTGGAAAACAAAGAACAAAAGCTTGATACGTTCCTTGTTTATATCCTCCGGCCGGCAGTATTGCTGCAATGCAATCAAGCTGGCTAGAGAGGACGACCATGTCAAATATCTGATAGCTACCATTATAAGGACGATGATACGTTGCCAGCTGGTTTGGACCTTAGTTCTGATCCGCGGACCACGTGTCAATTTTTAATTGGATGGAGGGGCAGGTGGTCCCAATGTTGCCAACTGGTTTGGACCTTAGTCCTGACCCGCGGGTCAGGTGTCATCCTTTAATTGGATGGAGAGGCAGGTGGCCCCGAAGGCAGGATGGGGGGTGGGGGCTGTGGGCTTTTGACACGCGACATTTGGGCATGCACACGATCATCTCTCGCGGGCCATATATCATTTTTCCCGTTATAAATACACATGAAGTGAGTGATACTAATGTAGAAGGGAGAAGAGAGAGTGAAGAGGAGATGTTGAGAGTGCAAGTCACTAATCAATGTACCATCAAACCTTCCTCCCCGACCCCTCGGCACCTCCGGACTCACCGGCTCTCCTGGTTCGACCAACGCGCTTACGATGGTCACGCCACCTTCATCCTCTTCTACTCTCGTACCGGTACGGCCGACGGAGATGGAACAATGTCGTTACTCAAACGGTCCCTCTCTCAAGCTCTCACCATCTACTACCCCTTAGCCGGAAGGATGGCCGCAGATTCCCTCCACGTCGACTGCAACGACCGCGGAGTCGATCTTCTAGAAGCTCACTGCACCGCGGGACTCTCCCAACTACTACTCCCGGTCCGACACCCCGACCTGGACTCCTTAAGGCAGCTGGTCCCCTGTGACCGTTCTTGCAGCGCCGGCACCGGCTCGCTCTTTGTTTTCAAGATCACCACCTTCGCTTGTGGCGGCATGGCAGTCGGACTTTGCATCTCGCACAAGGTCGCCGACGGTCACTCTGCCTCCTTGTTCATCTCGGCCTGGGCTGCCGTCGCTCGCGGAGCCGCCGGCAACATCCCCCGACCCAATTTTGGCGCTGCTTCTCTCTTCCCTCCCTCTCCGGTTCTGTTCAAGTCCATGCGCCAGAACTCGGAAACTCACACAGTGAAGGTTCTGCTGACCCATGCATACTAACCCTAACTTTTAATTTTAATTTCAATTTTTAGCGGCAAGTTAATATTAATACATAGAGGAAACCGGTAATTAGATGTTTTGCGATCTCAATCAGCATTTGCTATCCAAGATAAAATTAACAAAATCAAGAGAATACTTAATTGTCACCGGAAGAAAAACAATACAATTCTTCTTATTTTGATTTCCATAAAAGCATTAATAAGTTAATATTGCTTGAGAGAATATTATTGGACGCGTGCGGAAGCGTTTGCCAACCCACATGATCAAAACCAACCCCCATCTAACGGACACCAACCACAAGATAAGAACAAGTATATGGTGGATGACGTACATTACCTGGACAAATTCTAACATTTAATAACTCAGATAAAATTACAAGATTGACAGAACTCACGTTGAACCCTTTGTCCTAATGGGTTCAACTCTCTCACCACTCTCAAGAAAAAAAAAAACAGAAAATTAAAATTGACATCACTCACCAACCCATAGCAAAGTACGGACTTTCTGTCTAAATTGTATAGTTGACGACTTCTCGAGTAGATCTTATTCTTCCTTCTATCTTGAATGATTAAGTTCTAAGAGCAAAGTACGGACTTTCTTTCAGATTTTCTTGTGGACGAGCATCCCGAATCTCCATTTTGTGCCTTCCCTTTGTGCCTCCACCCCCATCTCATATAAAAAAGATGAAAAACCTAATTTTAGGGTTAGAAAATCCTAAAAGTAGTCCACCATCAGATCTGGCCGTCCACCAACAACCAACGGTGTAGATTATATCTCATCACCAATTATGAAGGTCCAAAGATGGTCAAATTAAGAAGTTTTGCATACTAAGCCTAACTTTCAAAAACTATCAACTTTTAGTTTTAATTTTTTTTTGTTTGGGCAAGTTAATACTAATATAGAAAAGAAACCTGTACTTAAGAAGTTTTGCAATATAATTCAGCATTTTTATCCAAGATAAAATTGACAAAAGCTAGAGATTCCTTAATTGTCACTGGAAAAAACCATTACTAAATTAATCCTTTAGAGAATATTTCAAATGAGGCTATAAATTAACGATGGTGCTACGTTGTCCGAGGACTTGGATCGCAGTCCTGACCCGCGGGCTACGTGTCGTCTTCTGATTGGCCGGTGGACGGATTGGCCCGGAAGTTAGCGGGGTGAGGCTAATCGGGTGGCGACACGTGGTCCGCGGACCAGGACCGCGATTCAAGTCCGCGGACAACAAAACATTTTCGATAAATTAATGACCCCGTACCGTTTGAAAATTTTAGCCAATAGGCGAAGGAGAAGATCATTTTTTTCCCTATGCAAACTAATAATATAATTTTAAATTGTTTATGGAAATAATTATCCAAATTTTTACTTGCAAAAAATGTTCAAAGTGGCAAAATGGAATGGGCAGGTTAACCTAAAGGAGTAAAAAGCAAAAACTTTTTAGTGTGTTTGTTTGGTGGTAAGTGAGTAAAAAAAAGTTGGTCCTATGCAAACTTGTTCTCATTTCTATATGAAACAAATTTCTTTTTCTTTTTCCTTCCTCTTTCATTTTCTTTGCAACCAAACATAGCCTCTAAAGAGTACCTTTATACATGGTGACATCTCAACATGTAACTCTATAAGATAGAAACTTAAACTATTTTAAGATAAATTTATATTTTCAAATAAACATGGTATGTGGAGTTCAAAAAATTCATTGTTGGTTTTCATATGGTTGTTACATATCCTACTAACTATTAATCTTGTGCAAGTGCATGGCACCAAGGTCCCAGCAAACATCGGAAGCGGCCGACCAATAGACACGAGCAACATTGGAAACGGACTATAAAATATTTGGACTCTAACCAGAAACGACATATGAAATAGAAGTACTTCAGAAATCGATAATAGATAATAGAAGATAGATAATATTGCAATATTGCGGTTGTGAGACAAAATTTTAAACTCCAAAATTGCATATGGATGTGGATTGTCCAAGTGTAGTCCTAACAAGTCGAACCCGGGCGAAGCCATATAACATTTTTTTCCATGGAAAAAAGTCCGAGCTCTCTAGCCTAGTGGTATTAGAGCGGACATCCGGAGGGGCCGGCAAGGTTCGAGCCCCCCAATTGTGTGTGTGAGTGGGATTTCAAAAAAAAAAAAGCAATTATACATGTAGACACTAAGTGACATACACTTGACAGCCTTTAGTAACCGCTAATGATTTTATTTATTTATTTATTTATTATTATTATTATTATTGGACGAATGCATGAAAAGATAAGCCTAACTTTAGCTTTATCATAACTATATATGTCTCAATCATCAGAATGGAGGGACGGTCACCAGACGGTTTGTGTTCAGCAAATCGAAGATCGTGGCCCTCAGGAAGACCCAATCAGCCTCCCTGGCAGTGGCGGCCATGGCCCTCATGTGGCGGTGCACCATGAAGGCCCAAGCTTCAGCACCGGTGGCCATTGTTCCCGTCAACCTTCGGCAGAAGCTACCGGAGGCCAGCACTTCGTCGAGCGTCCTCTTCGGGAATCTAGTAACCGGCACCGTTACGGCGTGGGAGAAAGAGACATGGGACGACGAGCGGTCGAAACACGAGATGGAAGCGAAGCTGATGAAGGACATAGGGAGGATCGACTTGGAGTATGTACGGAGGGTGCAGGCAGTAGGTACGCATTTGTCGCAAGCATTGAAGGACGAAAGACGGCCCTTGGTGCTTCTCAGCTGGCTAGGGTTTGCGCCGCTTGAAGCGGATTTTGGGTGGGGCAAGCCGGACTCGGTGGTGCCGGCCGGGCCTTTCGAAGCGAGCACCGTCATCTTATTGGACAGAGGTCGTGGGAGTGAAGGCATGGAAGCTTGGGTCACGCTCGGGGAGGAGGAGATGCTCAAGCTTGAACGAGACGAGGAGCTCCTTTCCTATGCTAATCCTCCTCTTTTTGCTACTTCCGCCCTCTAATTGTATAATTTTAATCCAATCTAGTGTTTGGACACGGACACAGTGTCTCATCTACCATAATACCGCCTAAGCAACACGTATTAAATTAGTGAATGAATAAATTTCCATCTTTCTATCTTGAAACTTTAAGGCCATATTTGGTTCAAGGATTTAAGGACATGAAACAAAAGTTTTTCTTTTTATTTATTTGGTAGCCACAAATTTAGAAACTATTTTTCTGACAGAAAGAACATTAGGGGGAAAGATGGTTTATTTCAGAATCCATGAGATTTATTTTTCCTTGTGATCATTTTTCTGCATTTATTCCAAAAATTTATGACCACAATAGTCCTATTCAAATGTGTTATATAGTGCCTAATTTTATCCATTACTTTTGGATTTTCATGATATTGTTTTTATTTTTAAATGTAAGGATATTATTGAAACATTGATTTTTTTTTTCATGCACCAACCAGATATTGGAAGGAAAATCAAATGGCCTTTTTTTTTTTTTTGAATGATTTCCTCGTTTGACCAAATATGTGAAAGGAAACTTCAAAAATATTCTAATTTCTCATCACCATGAAAAAAGACAAAGGAATTGATTTTCCTTCCAAGAACCAAACGAGACCTAAGAGTTAACAATATCTTCCCTAGCAAGAGAAATATGTTTGGTTAATTTTCTACAACATTAAGACTAACTCGATGGGGCAAAATATTCTCTACTGGCCCACTAATAATAATTAACCAAAAACTGTTGGCAGCAAAAATGACACCAATCCACTTGAAGATGACAAACCACAAACTCACGCAAGAACCATGATAGGTCAAACACATCGTACGTATATGTTTGGTGACCATATCATCTAGGCAAATCATGATCTATATAACTCAATATTACAAGATTGAACACAAACTCACAAATCCCAAGAAAGAAGAAGATGATTACAATTGAAATCATTCACCAATCTGTGATGACCTACCAGAACGAAGAAGGCGAGCTCCCGAACAGATCTTCTTATCCAATTGTTTTGAAGAGAGAGCCCTAAGAGCAAAGTACATACTTATTCTTAGACTTACGTGGACGTGTCTCCTGAATCTCTCCCTTGAGCATCAATCCCTTCAACTCCTCCTCCTTTGCGTCCTTATGTAGGTTAAGAAAATCAAATTAGGGTCAGAAAATTCCTAAACTAGTCGTGCATAAATTATGGCTAGATTAGATCAATGGTTCAAAATCATGTTTATCCCCATCCTAAAACAAATCGCGATTGGCAGTATACCTCTGGTATATCGCCAGTGTCCCCAAAATGATTTTTGACAAATTACACAAAAACAAAACTCTTGATCCTATATCGGCGATATACTGTTGGTGTTTCGATCCTGTTGTTTCAACTAAGTTTTGAGTCCCGGTTCAGATGTAAACATGTCATCTTCGTCGCAACTTCTCGACCCGAACATCTTAAATCGAGACAGGAACTCAATAGAAATAAATATCAAACTATAATATTGTCTAAAACATAATATAAGAGAATACAAGATGCAAACACAAATCAAAGTAATGATGATTTTGCTTAGTCAGTCTTATCATCCATATTTTAACTGATTGATTCGAATCCTAGACTACTCTCTACATGTTATCTTCAACAACCCTGCTATTGGTCCACGGATGGACCATGCCGTCAGTCACGTGACACTTTTCCATTGGCAGATCGTCGACGTGGGTCCCACGTTAACAGGGAGAGGTCAATGGCGAAGTGCCACGTAGGCGGACGGACTGGCCCACCTGAGGACAAAATAGCCTTTTTCTATCTTCAATACATCGCTCCTCCACAAACTTCTTTTACTGTCCAATGGTTCTCATGGTAATGAATCTCCTAGTTTACAACGACTTTTATTGTAATTACGTATACCTATTACCACACAAAAACCGTTGTGGATCCAAATTCTTGGAACTCACCCAATATCACCTTCCGGTGACATATTATCGCATATATATATTGCCTATCCATGTGAATTTGCTAGATTTTTTTTTTTTGCTTTGCTTCAACCATTCATTGACAAGTGAGGTAGGTAAGGGTACTTAGGGTTGTAGATTGCATTTGCACAAGTTGCTTTTTGAACTTGATTAGAACCTTATGTGCCTTGTGCATTAAGTTGAAAAGTGGGGGTTTATATATATATATATATATATATATATATATATATATATATATATATATATATATATATATATATATATATATATATATATATATTTTAAGTTGAAAAGTGGGGGTTTTTATATATATTTTAAGTTGAAAAGTGGGGGTTTTTATATATATATATATATATATATATATATATATATATATATATATATATATATATATATATATATATATATATAAAAGTTGAAAAGTGGGGGTTTATATATATATATATATATATATATATATATATATATATATATATATATATATATATATATATATATATATATATATATATCGCCTAACTAAGCCATTGTTAAGTATTATTAGCGAGCTGGAAAGTGGTTTTTGTAAGAATGACAGGCTCTAAACTAAAAATTCCTATAACTTAATATATGGAATGGTATCATATTACTAAAGTTGAATATATCTTAAGTAGAACTAGTATGTGCCATGGACTTTTAAAACATAAAGTTATTGTAGTGTGGTGGCTAGTACTTTAGACTTGTATACTAAAGATCATAAGTCTAATCATTGGTTGTAATTTGATTTTAATATTTTTTATATTATGTATGGCGGGTCTTATTTTGAAATATGGTCCTGAGCCCCCATGAACTCAGGGCCGACCCTGGCCGGCTAGAATTTTATATTTCTTTTTGGTAACCAAAAAAGTCACTCGAGTTCGGTATTAAGTGTCATCATTTGGACTATTATCTTGTAACTAATTAATGCATGGAGAAGTTTTTAGTTCACAATTCTACTATATATCTTATTAGTCTTTTGTTGTTTCCATGATATTTGTTCTCTTCCGTCATTAAAACTAACTTGGTCTGGAGTTTAGGAGAAAGATTAATGCTATTCGTACCTCCAAAACGTTCCACTAAACTATTTCTTCTTACGTAGCAGCTGACATATCAGCTAAGGAGAAATAATTTGGGAGAATATTCTGGAAGGACAATTGGACAAATATCAATTTTTTTTTTTTTGTTTTATACCGATTGCTAGACTGTGCTACTACTGTTGACTTAGATTTCTCTCACCCACTGCATATTGATTTTGTTATCGCACTCTTGTATAGACTTCTTGAATTCGCTTCTTATGCTACTCCCTACTACGTTATTAGTACCTAATAAGTTACTTCCTGGTAGACATAAGGCCAGCAATTGACCGAACGCCACTCAGTCCCATCCCATGTAAGGCACCTCTAGGGTTAGGATGAAGATAAATAAATGAATGTCATAATGGAAAGTTACAGTAATCTATGCAACATAGTTTGCACAATAGAGTGCCAGGTGATCAGATTCTTACTGACAAATTTTTAATGGTCTCTCTTTATATATAATCAGATTCTTACTGACAAATTTTTACCATAAAGTTCATTTAGCTAGAAAGATGGCTTTTGAATGCTTGTCCTCTCGACTTACTTGACTTACTTGTACACACACAGGATGATGGTGCCATTAAACCAGAGGATTCACTTTTTATTTATTTATTAGATTTAAAAAAATTAATTAAAAATACATTAAACAAGGGGACTTACATTGAAAGAAAACAATCTTGGCTGACGAATGCCGTAAGGTGCAGGTGTTGCAAGTAAAATCAATCTTCATAGATGGCCGCCTTTGGAAAAAAAAAAAAAAAAAAGCTTGGTACGTTCTTTGTTGTTATCATCCGGCCGGCAGTATTGCTGAAATGCAATCAAGCTGGCTAGAGAGGACGACCATGTCAAATATCAGACAGCTAACTTTATAAGGACGATACTACTACGTTGTTCACAGGTTTGGATTACTATTCCGGCCCATGGATCACGTGTCATTCTTTAATTTGATGGAATCATGGAAGGGACAGATGGACCCCGAAGACAGCAGGAGAAGTCTGCGGGGTTGTGATGTTAGTAAATAATCTAGACTAGCTCCTAGTTTACCTATTCTTTAGGAAGATTCCTAGTCCTTGGGACATTTGTGTGGCCAGGAGGATTTTTCTCCTTTGCTTTATTGTTGTCCACATCTTTTAATCTTTTGTATAGCCTATATAAAGGCACAAACCTATGTTGAATCAATAACAACACAAGCTTCCTCTTCTTATTCCATTATCATTGCCTTCTCAATAGAGTGTTTGCACCTTGTCAGCCTTCTCCAGGTCAACCAACATTTGGTATCAGAGCACCAGGTTGTATGCCAAAGTATCTTCGACTCGACAAGATGTCAATCATCGAGCACTCATCGACGCCAACAACAAAGGAGGGGAGCATAACCCTGCACTACCCGATGCTGACGTCTTGCAATTACTCCACTTGGGCGATCAAGATGGAGGTCTTCATGGAGGCTCAAGGCGTTTGGGACGCCATTGAACCCGCGGCCGGGGTGGTCGTAGAAAAGAAGAAGGACAAGATGGCGTTGGCGTGCATTTTCCAAGCTGTCCCCGAGGAAATCCTACTCCAGCTGGCCAAGCACAAAACGGCTAAGGAAGCTTGGGAAAGCTTGAAGACAAGGTACCTAGGTGCTGATCGGGTGAAGAAGGCAAGGATTCAAACCTTGAAGAGTGAGTTCGAGGCTTTTCGTATGAAGGAGACAGACTCCATCGATGAGTTTGCGGGAAAATTGACGACCCTCGCAAACAAGATTCGTGGATTGGGAGACGAGATGGAGGACGTCGTCATCGTCAAAAAGCTGCTCGTCTCCGTCCCAGACAGGTACCTGCAGGTCGTTGCTGTGATCGAGCAGTTTGCGGATGTGGAGACCATGTCGGTCGAGGAAGCGATCGGCCGCCTCAAAGCGTACGACGAACGCATACGCGGTCGAGGCGAGAGCAACAACGGACAAGTCTTGCTTACTCACGCTGAGTGGCAGGCGCGGTCGAAGAAAGGCGACGTCGATTCTTCGTCGAGAGGAAAGGGGCACTTTAGCGACGATCGGGGCCGTGGTAAGCCCCGTGGTCGTGGTCGCGGGCGCGGCAGGGGTGGTCGTGACGGCCAAATAGCGCAACACCAGGAGGGTGAGGGAACTCGCGGCTTAGGCTCCAACCGCGACAAATCAAAAATCAAGTGCTTCAATTGTGAAAACTTTGGGCACTATGCGTCGGAGTGTCGCAACAAGCATCGTGTTGAGGAGGCGAACCTTGCACGAGCGCAAGACGAGGAGGTCGCATTGCTGCTGGGAGAGAGTCAGGAGGAGACGCCTGACCTCGTCATGCTCAATGAAGAGAAGGTAGAACAAGACTTGCGCGGAACTGGAGAAACACAGGCCGACACCGACGTTTGGTACCTTGACAAGGCGCTAGCAACCACATGACGGGGCACCGAGGAAAGTTCAAGGACCTTGATCTGAATATCACCGGCCATGTCAAGTTTGGCGACGGCTCAACCGTGCGGATTGAGGGCAAGGGATCAATCCTGCTCCAATGCAAGAATGGGGAACAACGACTTCTGTCGGAGGTATACTTCATTCCAAGCTTAAGAAGTAATATATTGAGCCTTGGTCAATTAACGAAAGATGGAAGCAAGGTGGAGATTGTCGGCTCCTACTTGAGGGTGTTCGACAGGAACGACATCCTGCTGATGAAGGTGAGGAGATCGCCTAACCGTCTGTACAAGATAGCTCTTGAATCTTGTAGGCCGATATGTCTAATGGCCAAAGTACAAGACCCAGCTTGGTTGTGGCATGCAAGGCTCGGGCACGTGAATTTCTTTGCGCTCAAGATGATGGCAGAGAAGAGAATGGCCACCGGACTGCCGAAGATTTCTTACCCAAACCAACTCTGTGATAGGTGCCTCATCGCCAAACAAGCACGGCTACCGTTCCCACTGCAGGCAAGCTTCAGAGCTGAGAAGACACTGCAACTTGTGCACGCCGACATTTGTGGCCCGATTACACCCGCTACACTTGCAGGTAACAAGTATTTTCTTCTACTTGTTGATGACTTCAGTCGCATAATATGGGCGTATATGCTCAAAGAAAAAGGCGATGCCTTTGATGCTTTCAAGAAATTCAAGTATCTTGTAGAGAATGAGTGTGACAGCAAGATGAAGACATTCAGAACTGATCGAGGAGGTGAGTTTCTGTCCAAGGAATTCACAACCTTCTGTGAAGGCGAAGGCATACAACGGCACCTTACCGCACCATATACGCCACAACAGAACGGCGTAGTGGAGCGCCGGAATCGTACCGTGATGGCAACGACAAGGAGCCTACTCAAGATCATGCATGTTCCTGGAAGCATGTGGGGCGAGGCGGTCAGACATGCTGTGTACCTGCTCAACCGGTTGCCAACTAAAGCTCTCGGTACGCTCACGCCGTATGAAGCTTGGACTGGTAAGAAACCGAACCTAGAACACTTAAGAATTTTTGGATGCGTCGCACACATGAAGACTGCAGGTCCTCATCATAAGAAACTTGATGACCAAAGCACGTCATTGGTGTACCTTGGCGTGGAAGAGGGCTGCAAAGCGTACCGCCTCTATAATCCTCAACGCAGCAAGATCCAGGTGAGCAGGGATGTCGTGTTCGAGGAAGAAAGAAGATGGGACTGGAACGATGGTGACGGTACCGAACCACAAGGCTGGGTAGATATCTCAGTCGAAGATCCTGTTGTCGAGACAATAATCACTCCACAGAGAGCGGTGGACGAGGGTGTACACATGCCGGAGGGCACGGGAAATACGGCAACACCTATGACGCATGGAGCGGCAATGGCATCAAGGGAGCCTACTACACCACAAGCTGCAGCCTCAACTTCAAGCGGCTCACCCACACCGACGACGGACTCAAGCGATGCAAGGAGATACCGCCCAATTGCTGACATATATGCTGAAACTGAGGAGACACCTCCTGATCCAGAGATGCTATTTTTGTCGGCTGAAGAACCGGCAAACTTTCAAGATGCTGCACTTGACCACGAGTGGCGGGAAGCTATGAAGAAGGAGTTGGAAGCCATCGAGAAGAATGGGACTTGGGAGCTTACTGAGTTACCATCTGGGCACAAACCTATCGGTCTAAAATGGGTATACAAGGTGAAGAGAGACAGTGAAGGCAAGATCCTTAAGCACAAAGCTAGACCTGTGGCAAAGGGGTACGTCCAGCAGCATGGAGTCGATTTTGATGAGGTGTTTGCTCCAGTAGCCAGACTCGACACAGTTCGCTTGATTATCGCTCTCGCTGCCCAACATGGATGGGAGGTTCACCACTTGGACGTCAAATCTTCATTCCTGAATGGTGACCTCAAAGAGGAGGTATATGTAGCTCAACCCGAAGGCTTCATCGTCAAGAACCAGGGGCACAAGGTGTATAGACTGTTCAAGGCTCTCTATGGTTTGCGGCAAGCACCGAGGGCCTGGAACATATGCCTGGACAGCTGCTTAAAGGAGCTGGGATTCGTCAGATGCACTCAAGAGCATGCGGTGTACACGAGGAACAATGGAGAGGGTGCACTCATTATTGGAGTGTACGTTGATGAATTAATTGTCACAGGCGCAAAAGCAACTGCAGTAAAGGCTTACAAGAAGCAGATGATGCAGAAATTTAAGATGAGTGACCTTGGGTTACTCTCCTACTACCTTGGTATAGAGGTAGACCAACAGGGTGATCGCATTACTCTGAAGCAATCGGCATATGCGAAGAGAGTATTGCAGCAGTTTGGAATGGGAGATTGCAATCCAACCAAGTATCCCATGGAAGCTAAACTGCAACTTAGCAAGGACCTTGAAGGAACCCGAGTCGATCCGACACAATATAGGCGCATCATTGGTTGTCTCAGGTACTTAACTCACACTCGTCCGGATATTTCTTATGCTGTTGGAATGGTGAGTAGGTACATGGAGAAGCCAACAACTACACATTACCAGACGGTGAAACAGATCCTCAGATACGTGAAGGGAACACTTGAGTATGGACTCATGTATAAAAGAGGACATGTGAAGATGAACTGCATGGATTCACTGACAGCAACTTAGCCGGAGATGTCGACGACAGGAGGAGCACCAGTGGAATGGCGTTCTACCTCAACAAGAACCTGATCACTTGGGCGTCTCAGAAGCAAAAAACTGTCGCATTGTCCTCCTGTGAAGCTGAGTTCATGGTGGCAACGGGTGCAGTGTGTCAAGCTGTGTGGCTGAGGAATCTGCTTAGTGAGGTGACTGGTCGCGAACCTAAGCCAGTTACACTCTATGTCGACAACAAGTCTGCAATTGCGTTGATGAAGAACTCTGTGTTTCATAGGCGCAGCAAGCACATTGACACTCGCTTTCATTTCATTCGCGAGTGTGTTGAAAAAGGGCAGATAAAGGTGGAGTTTGTGTGCACTGGAAAGCAACGTGCCGACATTCTCACGAAGGCTCTCGCTAGAGTAAAATTTGCCGAGATGCAGCAGATGCTTGGAGTTATCAACCTGGATCAAATCTAGATTAAGGAGGAGATTGTTAGTAAATAATCTAGACTAGCTCCTAGTTTACCTATTCTTTAGGAAGGTTCCTAGTCCTTCGGACATTTGTGTGGCAGGATTTTTCTCCTTTGCTTTATTGTTGTCCACATCTTTTAATCTTTGTATAGCCTATATAAAGGCACAAACCTATGTTGAATCAATAACAACACAAGCTTCCTCTTCTTATTCCATTATCATTGCCTTCTCAATAGAGTGTTTGCACCTTGTCAGCCTTCTCCAGGTTACAACCAACAGGTGACACGCGCACGGTCACCGTCCGCGGGCCATTTATCATTTCCCCCATTATTAATATATACACATGAAGTGAGTGATATGTACTAATGTAGAAGAGAGAAGAGAGGAGTGGAGAGGAGATGTTGAGAGTGCACGTTACTAATCAATGTACCATCAAACCTTACTCCCCGACCCCTCGGCACCTCCGGACTCACCGGCTCTCCTGGTTCGACCAACGCGCTTACGACGGTCACGCCACCTTCATCCTCTTCTACTCTCAGTACCGGTACCGACGGAGATCGAACAATGTCGTTACTCAAACGGTCCCTCTCTCAAGCTCTCATCATCTACTACCCCTTAGCCGGAAGGATGGCCGCAGATTCCCTCCACGTCGACTGCAACGACCGCGGAGTCGATCTTCTAGAAGCTCACTGCACCGCGGGACTCTCCCAACTACTACTCCCGGTCCGACACCCCGACCGGGACTCCTTAAGGCAGCTGGTCCCCTGTGACCGTTCTTGCAGCGCCGGCACCGGCTCGCTCTTCGTTTTCAAGATCACCACCTTCGCTTGTGGCGGCATGGCAGTCGGGCTTTGCATCTTGCACAAGGTGGTCGACTTCTACTCTGCCTCCCTGTTCATCTCGGCCTGGGCTGCCGTCGCTCGCGGAGCCGCCGGCGACATCCCTCGACCCAATTTTGGCGCTGCTTCTCTCTTCCCTCCTTCTCCGGTTCTGTTCAAGTCCATGCGCCAGAACTCGGAAACTCACCCAGTGAAGGTTCTGCTGACCCATGCATACTAAGCCTAACTTTTCATTTTAATTTAATTTTTAGCGGCAAGTTAATATTACGAAAATGATATTTTGGGGGTGACAGTTGGCCAACGTGACGGTCGACTATTGATTTTTTCTACTATTTTCGGATTTCACACGAATCAGTAGCCCAATAGCCGGCCATCACGTAGGCCGACGGTTATGTCCGCGATTATAAACCACGAGCAAACGTAGCAGCTCCCTTAATATTAATACATAGAGGAAACCTGTAATTAGATGTTTTGCAATCTAGCTCAGCATTTTCTATCCCAGATAACATTTAACAAAATCTAGAGAATACTTAATTGTCACTGGAACAAAAACAAGAGAATTCTTCTTATTTTGGTTTCCATAAAAGTTCATTAATAAGTTAATGCTTTAGAGAATATTTCAAGCCAGGCTAAATTTATAATGAACCCATGTGGTTTGAAAATTTTAGCCAATAGGCTAAGAAAGATCATGTTTTATAAATAATAATAATATTTTTAATTGTTTATGAAAATAATTCTTAAGCTACTTTTTACTTGCAAAAAATGTTAACTAAAGTGGCAAAATGGGATTGTAGGTTAACCTCACCTTGAGAAATTATTGTGTGGTCCGGACTCACCACGTGGAGATGGTGAATGATGAGCCTGACCACTAATTTATTGACACTTGGCGTAATCTATTATATCACTACACACCTCTCATTTTCTAGGTCAATTTTTTAAAAATGTTTTTGAAAGCAAAAAAAAAAAAATTATTTTTTTCTAATTATATGCCAAGTGAATTTCTATATATCATTTTTTTTATTTTTTTGTAATTTTTTATGCCAAATATTACGCCAAGTGTTAAGAAATTAGTGGTCGGCTCACCATTCACCATCTCCATGTGGGAATCTCTCACCTTAGGGAGTAAAAAGCAAAAGAAAAAAAAAATGCTTCTTTGATTGGTGGAAACTGAGTGAAAAAGAAGTTGGTCCTAAGCAAACTTGTGCTAATTCATATAGAAAACTTTTATAAAAAATTTGCTAGGCATCCCAAAAAAAATCTCAACGTGTAACTCTATTTATATAGAAATTTAAAAATGAACTTATGTTTCATATACACATTGTAGATTGAGTTCAAATTATTATTATTATTATTATTATTATTATTATATGCACGGACGTTGTTGCACGTATTTCATACTATTTGAAAAAATTCAAATAATAGTTTCAAGGATTTAAGGCCATGTTTGGTTCATGGATTTAAGGACATGAAAGGAAACTATTTTTCTGACATAAAAATATATAGGAGGAAAGGTTTCTTTCAGAATCCATGGAGTTTATTTTTCCTTCTCTTTTTTCATTGGAAGCTACCAATTCACCTATACTAGAGGAGAAAAACATATATATGCTGAACGGACACGGATTTTGACATAGCATGCTTCAGACACGGATTTTGGTGTCATACTGTATTGTGGAGTGTCCGTGTGTATCCGATATGTGAAGTGTTTTAAAAAGTTCTAGGCGTTTCTAGACGAGTAGTCCCCTCCCATTGCATGGGAGCGCCTAACCTTATGATAAGAAAAACATTTGCCAACTGGACAACTTCTCTAATTACTTTTTCATAACACATTTTGTTATAGTTCATGTTAGGTTATTCAAATCGGTTGAATTATATTTCTAAATTTCATCAAACATGAGTTTTAAACTAAAAAAGAAAAGAAAATCAAATTGTCAATAAAAATAACAACATAACTTAATAAGATCGTAGAATAGTCTACGTAACACAACATCAAGTTTAAAACAATACCATCACATATAAGTCATAAGGCAAATTATTTAAATAAAAAACCAAACATGAGATGATCAACATGTCAATGTTCCACATTCCTAAATGACTAAATGAATACTTCTTCTTCAAAATCATTAAGTATCATTACAAATAAAATTAACATAATAGAAAATAAAAACAAGCACTTGGCCAAAAAAAAAAGAGCATATATAAACAAGCGTATCAAAATGGGTTGTGGGTTTGTGTGAAATGTGTTACCTTTGGTAAGAGTTTTAGGGTCTATTTGGTAAACAGGATTTAGGGGTGGATTTCAACTTTCAGCTGAAAGTGCCTCCAAATCCATGTTTTACATTGTTTGGTACGGGGACAAATTTATGGAAAGTGTAACACCCAGTTTCTAAAATGAGGGTAATTTTGAAATTTTGTATTTTAATTTATTTAATTATGGTATTTAAAATTTTAATATAATTTTTTAGTAATTTTTAATTATTTTTAAAACTATTTAAATCATGACTTATGATTTTGGTGTTTGGCTAGTGTAACCGCAGAGACTGTCTGTCCTAGAGCCTAGCCATGTGATTAGGATGTTTAATTAGTACATTTTAGCCTAGAGGGTACTTTGGTCATTTTAGGATTTATTTGAATTTATTATGATTTATGGAAAATTGTGTGAATTTAATATTAATTAAATATTGCTATGTGTTATGTTAGTCTTGACTAGTTTGAGACTTGTAGACTAGCCTAGAACCTAACCCTAGCTATGGTAACCATAGCCTAACTAGAGCTAACCCATTTTAGTCATTAGAGATTGGTTTTAGAATGAGGGGATTTGGTTTAGTGAAATTAAGTCATGACTTATGGTTTAATGTAATGACTTGTGATTTAATGACTTGTGAATTGAACCATAGGCCCATGACTTAAGCCCAAACCCCAACAAGCCCACCCATGGCAGCCAACCTAGGGTTTCACACCATATTTAATGCCTCTTCCATTTGTTCTTGCCTCTTTTATTATTTTTCTCTCAAGCTTTGAAGAAAGAGGTATAGCCATCTTCCCCAATCCATAACTTTCCCATTTTAACTCCTTTTTGGCTCAAACCACTTGCATTAGATTCTAATTGTCTCCTTCTTGCTGTTCATGGAGGATAATCCCAGCCTTAGGGCAATTTGGAGAGTTTGGCTAACAAGGAGAACCCCCCCTTTTTGAAGCTTTTCATGCAAATTGAACATATAGGTAACTTCTTATTCCTTCCATAGGTTTTTGATTTCTTTGCATGAATAGGAAGCCCTAGGTGTCCTCTTTCTGTTGGTATAGGCATTGTTAGGTTTCTTGTCCAATACGTGTCCGTATCGGACACGTATCAGGCCATGGTCGTAGGTGTTTGACGAAATGCCCCAAAGGGCATTTCGTTTTATTTTCTGAAATGTATTTGATTGGAAAAATAGATTTTATGATTTCTTATGGATATCCAGAGTCCTTATGGAGTTTTTGTGTCGTGTCGGGACACGGGGGACACGAGTACACGCGGGTGCACACATGCGCGCGAGCGCGGTTGGCTTCCCTGCTACCACGTGTCTCGTGTGCCCTGCACACAGCACTTGGACACGCCAAAATTGGCATGGACACGGGGGCAGTGTCTGCGCATACTTCTCCAAAAATTTAGAGCACCACGTTTCGTGTCGGACACGAAATCGGGGCTGCACTGGGTTTACACTACACTGTTCCACGCGAAAATTTGCGTCTGATACGACCCTTTAACTCAGATACGACACGACTTGGACACTCAACTATGACACTGACACAAAGCCCTACTCTGGGCGAATCCATGTGCACGACCATGACACACCTCGTGCCCTGTGTCGAGAGCACGAAGGCTCGACACGCAAGCACGAGGCAGTCTTTTTGACTGTTTCTCTGAGTTTCACATTCACTGTGTTGGACACTTGTGTCCTGTATTGGACACGATATGAATGTTGGGACACGAGCACATGTAGGAGGGGGTTCATTACTGTAATGCCCCGCTCCGTACGGCGCATTACGCTGAAGCGTTGACTCAACGAGTCACGTTGATGCAAGGGAATGTATCGATGCAAAACGATGTGAGAGTTAACTTGTCCCGAGCAACGCATCAACTAAGTCGATGCGAAGAGTTGCCTTGCCCCGAAAGAATGCATCGAGTTGAATCGATGCGAAGCGCGCGTTGTCCCGAAGGATGAGTGCGTTGAATCGGCTCGAAGATTCTAAGAAATCGAATCGACCAAGGCGCAAGTCTGAATCGAAGCAAGTATTGATTTTAGTTGGTTTCGTGTGCAGGTTATACTCTGACGGGAAAATATTAGAGGTCGATCTTTTGCAATATTTAGTAAGGGGTCCGCGAAATCAAATCGTCGCCTTGCGACGGGTCGAGACTTGGGCACGCTAAGGCAAATCGGACGTATAACTCAATGAAGCACGAAGTGCTCGAATGGCTAAGTCAGGAGAGTGGCCGTGCAACAAAGTTAGGAAATCGAGCCGCATCAGCTCGGCGAAACGACGAAGGCATATCGACTCAAGGTGGGAGGATTGACTTCTTTTTACTCCTTCATTCGATAAGTCAAATATATTATTGTATGCTAAAGTTAACCTATCGACGCCACGGGCGTGACCGATCGGAGATAAATCATAGTGTAAGTCGAATACTAAGTTAGAACAATTGAAATGAAACGTGCATCAATATGCACGAGTCGCTATGGAACATTGGATATCGCTAAGGCGAGCGCCTCGGTGCGCAAGCCGTAAGAACATGGGATAACTGTAATCGGCGAGTGCCTCAGTGCACGAACCATACCGTGCCTTTGATGCACGAGTTAGACGGCTAGAACATTGAAAGACAATAGGCGAGCGCCCTAGCGCGCAAGCCCCGAACATTGAATGCTAAGTTATAGAACATGGGGATACGGTCGAAACGTGCCTACGTGCAAGGGATAATAAAAGATGGCTTCGTTGCGAGAGAATACAGTTGTGGCATGAATGTGGCGGAACTGTCGGATATGACATGTTGCCTCGAAAGGTGTTCGAGACCTTCGGGTCGTTCGGTTGACAAGCATTGAGTTGAGGCACGATGCCATTGAATCATCGAAACGAAGTGCAAAACGAAAGAACATAGAAAGCTAAATGGAAGAAATGCGAGACGATAAGTCTGAGTCTCGGACTCAAGACTATGTTTGGTTGTTTGAATTAACTGTTGAATGATAGCGCATTGCATGGTCGATTGGAATGGGCTCGAGATTAATGTGATAATAACTCGTGCACGAGTATCCCCCAAACGGTTAAATGTCGGAGGTCCCCGGAACCGATTTGGCCACGGAGGGATGGATAATCTTTGTAGGCGCACATCCTTAAACAAGATGGAAGAAGCTGCAAATGATGGCATGTAGCGGGAACGTTTCGGTTGTTTGGGATGTGACCCAACCCGTGAAACGCCCGACAGCCCAACCAAATAGAGAGAAAAGAAGGAGAAAAAAGAAAGGAACTCCTTTAGTCCATTCCGGCGCGGATACGCCAACGGCCCTCATATAGTTAAGGAACGATGGAATGAAAGTGTAGGCGCATATGTGTCCCGCATAGAGATCCTGCTTAGAGATGCACAATAACATGACAGGGAAGGATTACGGTGTATTCACCTTGCGTCGGTGCAAGGGCGAGTGCGTCGACTTGGTAAGTCGCGCCACGAATCAAACACGAAATTGCTTGTTGCTTGCCTATTCAATTCGATAACATGATGCTATGATAACATGCTTTACGCTTTCAAAGATGCCATAAAATTGACCCTAAGGAGAACATAGCAAGATCATAAGCTAAGTTGCATGATTCAACATAAAGATTAAAATGTCGGTTTGGAAAGATGACCTTTGCTTCAGTACATGCGAGGACGAACGTACTGATCCCCCACCAGCTTCATGCAGGGTGCAGGGAATGGATTGCTCGCGACGAGGCGTTGCTTGAACGTGTTAAGGCTTGGAATGCCGAAGCGCATTGAAGCGTGCTATCGCATTGACGCTCGGACTACGCAGCTAGATTGATGCGGCCGAGATATAGATGGCATGATGTATGGAACGGTAAAATCCATTGTGGGCAAGAGAGAACCTGAGTGTTGTAGCCAATCTGGCATATATTGTTAGGCTATCGAAAGCCATTGTAATCTCAGTTTCAGATATCAATAAAGAGAATTGTTTCGTATACTCTGTTTTCTTTCGTTGTTAATATCGAATCAAAAGATAACCATTTGAGAACTTGTTATCTTGCCTTGCACGAGCGCAACTCCAGGCTCGTGCGGCATCACGCCCCCTGCGAGGACGATGATTCGGGTGATTCCGGGTCGGGGCGTGACAAATTGGTATCAGAGCTCTAGGCTCAATTTCCTCTGGACGCTCGCTTCATTACAATTCGAAAAGTTGCCCACCACCACTTGATATCACTCTTGACTCTACTCGATGCCGCACTGGATGTTCCATACAATAAGTCTAATACAAATCGTGTAATTTTGCCGCATGTGTTTTGGAAATTACACGATGTTTGCTAAGAAAGTCGCGAGGGGTATATTGCATTGAATGCAAACGAGCCGTAAAAAAAATGTTAGTTGCTGCAAGCGCAACAAATTGTGAAATACGATTTGAGATGTTGTCGCAATGTAACATGTTGAATGAGAAATAACATGATACACGAAGTGCAACGAGTAATGGTGATTATGCGTTAAAATGAAAGTGAGAAGTGATAGGCCAATACCGAATGTGTTAAAACGGATTGTGCATTGACTTGGAAAGTCGAGAGTAATTCGTTGCACGAGGTACGGTAAATGTCGGAAATGATCGTTGAACGATGTGCAATGCGTATTGAAAGTAAAAATTATTGCACGTGGTGCAACGCATATCAAATTAATCGTTGCACGAAGTGCAAAGAAAATTGGAAATAAATCGTTGTACAAAGTGAAATGAAAGTGTCGGAAATAAATCGTAGCACGATGTACAATGCGTATCGGAAGTGAAAATTGTTGCATGGGGTACAACGCGTATCTAAATAAATTGTTGAACTTAAGGAAAGAATTGAAATCGTAAATCGATAGAACGAATCGTTCGGTTGCACACCAAACTTATGTTGGCAAACGAGAACATTGACCGAATCGTGTCGAATTTTGATAGAATCAAAGTTACGGTTGTGATAAAGCACGATCACTGCGGAAATCGTGAGTCGGAAGAGAACGTTGGCCTATACTAAGTATAACGCGAGGGAAATGGCTTGAACTTCGAGTGGTATATGCCATACCACGTAGGCGATGAATGACTCGATTTCGAGTGGTATATGGTATAGCACTTGTGCGATAAATTGCATCGACGCTTTGTGAAAATTGCAGAAAGTTTGTCCGCAACGGACGGGGGAGTACCGAGACTCGATTGAAAATTTGTATGACGGTATGTTGATGCAAGTGTTCTTCGAAATTCGGTTGGGACGATAAGACGAGACTCGTATCAATGAACGATACGTCGGACGAGAATGATAAGTCAGTCGGACGACCGAGACTAGCAAAACGATTATGTCTTGACGTAATAATCGGATCGACGGGAAAGGAATACTCGAGCTTACAAATGAGTCGTACGACTTGCGATCTCGGTAGAAACGTTGGGCGAGACGAATCGAATCGTACGACTTGCGATCTCGATAGAAATGTTAGGCGATATGAATTGTAATCGAATCGCACGATGTGCGACTTCGGTAAGAAAGTTGGTTGACGCGAGAAACAGTGCCTATGAAATAGTTGGTTAAGTTACGGCGACACTCATTTGAGTACGATTGAAAACACGCGAAACTTAGAGGGCGAGATTGTATAACCCGAAGGCACGATGTTGGATAATCAGTAACTCGGTTACGCGATCAAAGTATAGCGGGATGCGGTGAATCGGAAAATGATTCGATGCGTATAGAAAAGTTTGTTGCGAACTTGGATGTATGCGATACGAATTAAGTTGACGTTGAAACGGATTCGAAGTCGACCCTCTTGCTATCGAAATTGTTATGAACTATCAAGATCGATACGTAAGGAAACGTAAGCACGATGTGAGAATACAAAATGGAGTGCGCCTTGCGCTATCAAAATTTTGTAAGTAAGGATACGAGAATGAACGAACTTGGTTGATCGTAAATTTTGTGATTGATCAAAGACGAGACTATAAGTCATCGACGATTGCTCGATGCGTATAGCATCTCGTGTGTCGAACCGTGAATAAGATAGACTCTAACTTGATGCGAGTAGATGTTTCGTAAATTGCGGAATCATCGACGGCAGTGCATGACTTGACTCGGAGGATAGTTGCGCATCAGTTTGCGCCGTTAGAAATGGTTTTGTCCGAAATTGGGTAGACGCATAGAATCATCGGAACGTGATTTGGCTCCGAAATAAGATATAGCATGGTTCGTAGTAAAACTGTCCTTCGGTGATGATCCACAATTATCGAGCATAGCTTCGGGGCAGCTGACCCTAGAAGACTTGACCGCCAAATCGAATTGAATGCTGCAGACCGTAAGATGACCCATGCGATATCGCATATGAGATTGCACCGATAACAAATATAACACGGTGTATGTTGACGGTAAGTCTAGGCGATCGAGAATTGTTGGAACAGCTTTCGATTGAGAATGATATAGTTATATTTTGAGTATTCGTCGGATGAATACTTGAATGGTTATGTTGGTCAACGGTCGAACTAGAATTCACCAACGGACTTGGTGATTCGGATAGGCGATTGTGAGAAACGTGCTATGCACGAGAGGGAATGATAAGGGAATGACCTATAAGTCATGTCGTTAGATTCGGATTCACCTTGCAATTGAGCTTGCATGAATCGAACTTGTATTCGATGTTGCGAGACGGATAAGTTGGGAATTTGGCTAGTGAATTCCTACTCGTTAGGAAATCGAATGTAAGACGCGTCGTAAAGACCTTCGTGCTAAGGCGATCGTTGCCTTGAGCACTGTCGCCTTGCTATAAACTTTCATGTCGGATAAATTGTGGCCTTTGTGCAATGTCAATTTAAACTTGCGTCGGGAGAATCTAAGCACGGGGACTATGTAAGTAACCAGCGGGCGTAGCCCTGAATGTTGATGTATTTGCAATTCAATGAAGGAAATCATAATTGAGATAAGTGCATAGCCAGACTTCGGAAATAGTTGGGTAGCGACTTCGAACGCAAGGCGTTGCGGAGGATCGTTGCGATCGGATGCACGACGGCTTGACGCGACGCGTAGAATTGATAGTCCCGATAAAACATACGGAATGAGAAATGCGATTTTGAATCGCATCGCGTGCAGTGACTTTGTTGAATGAATCGCATGTGTATCAATATGCATATGCGATGAAATTTCGAGAACAGTTGCTAAGGATAAGTCCGATCGAGAGTACGAGATGGCAAGCATAGGATTGAAATTTACCTGTCAGCTTTGTTCCAATTTGCTACGACTGGACTCGGTCGAAATACATATATCTTCGGGACGCCTTGAATATAGGTATGAATCCAAATCGAGTTGTATACAAAATTCAAATCGAGCTGCAGGAAAGACTTGAAATGTTAAAATAAAAGCTTGCGAGATAGTATGAAATCGAACAACATTTGGTGGGACGAGATCGTGAAACGATCTGAAAGATACTTAGTCGGAGTGTTGGTTTTGGTTCGAGGACGAACCTTGTTTTGAGTGGTATATTCTGTAATGCCCCGCTCCGCACGGCGCATTACGCTGAAGCGTTGACTCAACGAGTCACGTTGATGCAAGGGAATGTATCGATGCAAAACGATGTGAGAGTTAACTTGTCCCGAGCAACGCATCAACTAAGTCGATGCGAAGAGTTGCCTTGTCCCGAAAGAATGCATCGAGTTGAATCGATGCGAAGCGCCGCGTTGCCCTGAAGGATGAGTGCGTTGAATCGGCTCGAAGATTCTAAGAAATCGAATCGACCAAGGCGCAAGTCCGAATCGAAGCAAGTATTGATTTTAGTTGGTTTCGTGTGCAGGTTATACTCTGACGGGAAAATATTAGAGGTCGATCTTTTGCAATATTTAGTAAGGGGTCCGCGAAATCAAATCGTCGCCTTGCGACGGGTCGAGACTTGGGCACGCTAAGGCAAATCGGACGTATAACTCAATGAAGCACGAAGTGCTCGAATGGCTAAGTCAGGAGAGTGGCCGTGCAACAAAGTTAGGAAATCGAGCTGCATCAGCTCGGCGAAACGACGAAGACATATCGACTCAAGGTGGGAGGATTGACTTCTTTTTACTCCTTCATTCGATAAGTCAAATATATCATTGTATGCTAAAGTTAACCTATCGACGCCACGGGCGTGGCCGATCGGAGATAAATCATAGTGTGAGTCGAACACTAAGTTAGAACAATTGAAATAAAACGTGCATCAATATGCACGAGTCGCTATGGAACATTGGATATCGCTAAGTCGAGCGCCTCGGTGCGCAAGCCGTAAGAACATGGGATAACTGTAATCGGCGAGTGCCTCAGTGCACGAACCATACCGTGCATTTGATGCACGAGTTAGACGGCTAGAACATTGAAAGACAATAGGCGAGCGCCCTAGCGCGCAAGCCCCGAACATTGAATGCTAAGTTATAGAACATGGAGATACGGTCGAAACGTGCCTACGTGCACGGGATAATAAAAGATGGCTTCGTTGCGAGAGAATACAGTTGTGGCATGAATGTGGCGGAACTGTCGGATATGACATGTTGCCTCGAAAGGTGTTCGAGACCTTCGGGTCGTTCGGTTGACGAGCATTGAGTTGAGGCACGATGCCATTGAATCATCGAAACGAAGTACAAAATGAAAGAACATAGAAAGCTAAATGGAAAAAATACGAGACGATAAGTCTGAGTCTCGGACTCAAGACTATGTTTGGTTGTTTGAATTTAACTGTTGAATGATAGGGCATTGCATGGTCGATTGGAATGGGCTCGAGATTAATGTGATAATAACTCGTGCACGAGTATCCCCCCAAACGGTTAAATGCCGGAGGTCCCCGGAACCGATTTGGCCGCGAAGGGATGGATAATCTTTGTAGGCGCACATCCTTAAACAAGATGGGAGAAGCCACAAATGATGGCATGTAGCGGGAACGTTTCGGTTGTTTGGGATGTGACCCAACCCGTGAAACGCCCGGCAGCCCAACCAAATAGAGAGAAAAGAAAGGAACTCCTTTAGTCCATTCCGGCGCGGATACGCCAACGGCCCTCATATAGTTAAAGAACGATGGAATGAAAGTGTAGGCGCATATGCGTCCCGCATAGAGATCCTGCTTAGAGATGCACAATAACATGACAGGGAAGGATTACGGCGTATTCACCTTGCGTCGGTGCAAGGGCGAGTGCGTCGACTTGGTAAGTCGTGCCACGAATCAAATACGAAATTGCTTGTTGCTTGCCTATTCAATTCGATAACATGATGCTATGATAACATGCTTTACGCTTTCAAAGATGCCATGAAATTGACCCTAAGGAGAACATAGCAAGATCATAAGCTAAGTTATATGATTCAACATAAAGATTAAAATATCGGTTTGGAAAGATGATCTTTGCTTCAGTACATGCGAGGACGAACGTACTGATCCCCTACCAGCTTCATGCAGGGTGCAGGAAATGGATTGCTCGCGGCGAGGCATTGCTTGAACGTGTTAAGGCTTGAAATGCCGAAGCGCATTGAAGCGTGCTATCGCATTGACGCTCGGACTATGCAGCTAGATTGATGCGGCCGAGATATAGAAGGCATAATGTATGGAACGGTAAAATCCTTTGTGGGCAAGAGAGAACCTGAGTGTTGTAGCCAATATGGCATATATTGTTAGGCTATCGAAAGCCATTGTAATCTCAGTTTCAGATATCAATAAAGAGAATTGTTTCGTATACTCTGTTTCCTTTCGTTGTTAATATCGAATCAAAAGATAACCATTTGAGAACTTGTCATCTTGCCTTGTACGAGCGTAATTCCAGGCTCGTGCGGCATCATGCCCCCTGCGAGGACAATGATTCGGGTGATTCTGGGTCGGGGCGTGACAATTACCAACTCCTTATTTGTAATTTAGATGATCGATTGATTTTGAATTCATAAAATTCCTAAGAGGACTGATACTTCACTGATACACTGTTAAATATGATTTCCCTGATTTTAACCTGTTAATTAGCTGTTTTTATGATGTTAAATATTGAAATAGGTTCACCCACATATATAATGACTAAGAACCATGCTAATTTGTGATGGGTTTGAGCAATGGGTTTTTGAAATTGACTTTTGTTATGCTAACTACTAGGGATGAATTTCATTGAACTGTCATTCAATTTCTTTTTAAAAACTGAACTTGATTTCTCCTCTCTACTGAAAACCTGAGATTCTTCTTAATGAAATCTGGGAATTTATTGGTTTAAAACTGAATTGCATTACACTCTAAAACCTGAGTTAAATGGGTAGATTCTTAAACCTGAGATTAAACCATTTGAACTGTAACCTGGATTGTTTCCCTTAAACCTCACTGATATATGTACCACTGATTTTCTTGTTTTTCCATTGCTTCATTCACTATACACAGGTGCACACCATGTGCTGATTTACATTGATATAGCCACTGAATTGTTACATTAACTGTCAGCTGGATTGATCCTTCATTTACTATATTGAATATACATTTCATTCCTATGCTGATTTCCAATATTAGTTTTCCTATGTCAAACTAGTTTAATAGGAACTATTATTGAATTGTTGGGATAGTTTAATTATTGTTGAATGATGGAATGAGTGATGAAATCTTGGGTTAACTGTCAACCTCTTTTCCTGGGAACTGATTATCTTTGATTCAATGCATGTACACTCACTGTTCACAGGTTGCTGTCATCCCATGTTTTCCTAATTGCTCACCCTTGCAACTGTGAGTCCAAATTGACTGTCCTACATTGGGTACCTGTCATCTTGACCTGTCCTACATATCTCTATAGTTTATTTCCATTCATAGGCATCCATATTACCACCTGCTATGTTATCTATAAATAATATATCAGAGTATGGGTATGACTATATGTGGATATCCTGCTATGGGTTCAGATTTCATTAGTCCATTTCCTTTGTTCAGACTTTAGCCCCTTCAAGTGTGTGGTCCAGTTATCTGCTCAATACTGAAGTATATATGTCATATTAATTCCTTTCATTTAGTTCTAACCTACCTTATGCTAGTTCAATTCAGTTTCACATGTGAACCATGCCAAGTAACCCTTAACCCTTTAAGTTAAATTGTTGGTTGAATTCAAGTTAGATAACATTAGCACCATATGTTGCTACACTAGTTGAATGTTAGTTGATTTCAGCTTTTCATATGTGTCTACAACCATGCCATGTTAGCCCTCCTCTAAATGATTGCCATGATATGTAAAGGTATACTTGTTAGCTTGTGCCATGGTAGTGTAACTTATAATTAGTATTTGATTTCCTTGTTTTGTTGTGCACCTCCATGATCACACACATCCTTACATATATCACATCCACATATGCAATGTCCCACATCCCTCTCTATGTCTATATATGCATATATAATATATAACCTAGAGTGAAATGCAATGTAATATAATGTAGCCTATATATATGTGTGTGTATGATAACTACATTAACTTAGTATAATATATGTATATAATGTGTGGAAGCAATGTATTTACCAATATAGATTGTATTGGCTTATGTAGATTCCTATATTATAGCCTATGTATATATGGCATATATATACACATGTGATTTGTGTGTTGATAGACTTGTAAAGCTTGTGATGTGACGTGTGCTGCTAGAATAGGCTGGTTAGGCTTAGCGAGACTTGTTGGTTTAGGTTGACCTAGCCTTGACTAGTATAATTGACTGGAGTTGATCAAGGTTGACTTTAGTCTAGTTTGACCTAGACAGCATGCAGATGCATTATACATATCATATATCACCCTCTGTATACATCTTGACTTGTGTTGCTCTGACTAGGAGTCAGGTACCTCATCTCGGACAGTACATTACTTCAGACATTCAGATACGAGGCGAGTACATTCTCTGATCATTTCATATCCTGCTTAGAATTATTTTCTGCATTAAATTACTTTACTTGATACTGTCACGTTGGTCACACGGATTAATACTATATGGATCCCTTCTTGAGATGTTATCCCTTCAGGGAGCATCGGGGTACTCTATGTTCTATGCGTTTCACTTACATGGTGTATCACTATGCTTCCTTGGTTCTTTGATCACTTGTGACATATACTCATATGATCACAGAGTCTTCTTTGAATCCTTATACCATTTATTGGGTTTCCTAGAATCCCCATTTATGGGACTACTATGTACCACCCTTTGGGGGCTTATCACCCTTTGGGGGCTTATCACCCTTTGGGGGCTTACCACCCTTCGAAGGCTGTTACATAGAATCATAACATAACCTGGTTGGATCCTTGTGTATTAATTGGGGGTACGGGGGAGTATAAATAGCCATGTGAACAATTCCAAAGTAGAATAGCCATGTACGCCTCTTTAGTATAGCCATGTACAAATCAAGCCGTTCACATGTCGACTTTGTACTCTAAATCACTAGTCACTGGTAGCTTTTTACTTATAGTAGATATTTCTATTACAGCTCTCTCTCTCTCTCTCTCTCTCTCTGTTTACATACTGAATTTTTTCAGTATCTATATCTTACTTTACTGCATGATTATATTTTCTAACCTGCTATGAACTGTTGAGATGTATTGTGCTCGCTCCCGTCCTGACTGGACCTGTTTGGACCTGTTGAAAATTTTACAGAGGATGATGAGGAACCCTGCACCCCTTACTTTGGAACTTGCCTAGATGACACTCGCGACCTGGACCCCTGGGGAGGTTCAGGCAGCTGCTGAGGACGATACCTTGCTTAGTATATATAGCTTAGACTGTTTTCCTTTTTATGTTTAGTTGTTGTTCTTGATTCAGAGTTTGTATATTTTTAGAGATGATAAGACTTGTATTTCATTTCTGTTGTACCTCAGTTGAGGATTTCTTTATCTATTTCATCGTGCCATATTCTATCTATAGATTGTGATTGAGTTATACCTCTGTGTTGGCCTCCTTATGGAGAGTATTCATATCATGTTAGTTATAGTTCATGACCTAGAACAGCGTTCTACCGCCGACACTGCGGCGTAGGCTGGGCGCTGTTACGTTCTCGTACCCTCACAGTGGGTGCGGGTCGTAACAGAAAGGCAATCAAAAAATGAATTTGTAGTTCCTATCCCCCTGTCCCCTCCCAAATCCACCATTCCACCTCCTACTTATTCTTTAGGACGTGGGAGGAGAACTCGGCAACCAGCCTCTGGAAGCTCAGCGGTGGCAGGCGGCCTTGGGACCGAATTTGGGGAATTTTTTTAAAAAAAATTAACTTCAGGAGAAAGATGAAGAAGAAGCCAAGGTGGATGTAGCAGTCGACCGCCTCCTTCACGACGCCCGGCATCTCCGCCGTTGAGGCGGCTATAGCGGTCAACAACGAGCCCAACCGCCGTCGAGGCGCCCACGCCTTTGCTCCTCCTGGCTCGACTGGAGAATTATGTGTAGTTGTACGGTCGAAACCGAGACCCGACCCGCGGCGTCTCCGCGCTAGATCAGGGGGCCGGGAGGTCGATACGCCCGAAAAAGAAGCGGTTGTTCCGACTCAGGAGAGAGAGGGAGAGACAATTTGGGACCGGGATAGGACAAAAAGAAATAGGAAGAGAGAGAGAGAGATTAACAGTAGTAGTAATAATTATTATTATTATTATTAGGTTTAAGCAGAAAACTATTATTATTACTATTATTATTATTATTGTGCAAAACTATTATAAGTAAAAAAAAACCTATTATTATAATATATTATTATACTTTCCACTTCTCACTTTCTATCTCAACCAAACATCTTTGTCCTATATCAGGGGACAAGGAAGTGCATGGATTCCTATCGGTTCTTTTTCTCTTTGAAAGTTTAAATCCAAATCCAAATCCAAATTTATTTCATGTTTACCAAACAGCCCCTAATATATATATATATATATATATATATATATATAGAGAGAGAGAGAGAGAGAGAGAGAGAGAGAGAAAGAAAGAAAGAATAAATAATAGAAGTAAAAAACATTGGAAGAAAAATGTGAATAAGCAAATATTAAGTTTCTGTAGGCGAGTGCAAGAAGAATTGAAGAAGAAAAAAAAATGAAAAAGTTACCATAATTCGGCCAACAATGATGAAATATGTCCAAAAAATCGTCTCAAGAAGATGCCAGGTGGAGAGAAATATTGATGATCTCTTTACTGTCTTTGTCGCACAATATTCTCCTCTTTAATTTATGTTCATTTAGTTAATAATTTATAGTGTAAAACTTAAAAGACTCCCTTTAAAAACTTAAGCATACAACTTTAGGGATCAATAAAATCAAGCAAACCAACTAAACTTGTAAAAAGGTCAAACAAAGTCCAAAAAGTTGACATAAAGCATCCTCGTACATAGGCTCGTCTAATTTTGCCTACGTCTAAAGAAGATATTTTGCATGTCTTTAAATAAGATGGTAAAATATCGTCTTTCATCTTTTGGGTTTCTGGATGCTGTCTTTAACAACATTGGATACGTGTGCCGACACAACACGAAACGATATAAAATTTGGAGTGTCTATGCTTTTAGAGAAAAACAAACGTAACCTTATTATGTTGAAATTTGACCCCAATGCAAAAACATTGGAGAACTAAATTTGCAAATTGAATTTGACTAGGGCTCAATTGAGCCGAATCAAGCTTGGCATGTTCAATCTCTGCTTGTTTATGGTCCTGAAGTTATCAAATTCAAGTTGGGGATTATTGAGCCGAGCTCGAGCTTGAGATGGAAATTATGAAGCCGAGCTCGAGCTTTAACTCAGAGCTTGAAAACTATGCCCATACTCACAACCAGGGGCGGAGCCACATGATAGGTGCACTGGGCTGTAGCCCAGTGCAAAATATTGTAAATTTGCAAGAGATAATTTTTGATATTGAAAGATTGCTAGAAAATTACTTTGGTATAATATGGTCAAACTTGTATACAAGCAAACACATGCATACTTGAAACTTGGTTAACATGCTTTATATTGTAGCAAGATTCAATTTTTTTTCCTTGTCTTGGTGACTTGTGAAGTTTATGAACGAGGATACAGTTGATATCTTGATGTTCTTTTCATGTTTTTATTTTTAAATTATGTGGTCCTTTCCACTTAGGTTTTTTTTCTTTACTCTTCTTATTTCATGTATCTGCTGTTATTTGCAACTTGGACATCATTTTGCCGATACTTTGTTAGTCGATGACCGATTTTGAATCATCGAATTTACTACCGAGCTGCTCTGTGTTATTCTATATGCACTTGTCTTTTCTAAACTGGCAATTGTTGAATACGACCGAACAAAAGTCCTAGAATCATCGAATTTACAAGACAATTGTGTTAGTCTATCACAGATTTTGAACCATCGAATTTACAAGAAAAATTCTGCCGAATTTTTGGTATAAATTTTTAGAACCTTATAATAATACTATTAGCTAGCACACCCTACTCCAAAATTCTGGCTCCGACCCTGCTCACAACTAGGCTCGTGGGCAGCTGGACTGATATGTGATTTTTTTTTTTTTTTTAATCCATATTGTACCTCATGTGCCCATACTCACAACTATGCGCCCATTCTCTTTTAAAGCATATAGGCACAATTCAATATTGTACCTCATGTGTCAATTCCGGATCAAATCATACCATTTTACAACAAATGGTATCAGAGTCCATGATTACATGGCTAGTTTGGGTAACTCTAATTCATTTGAGATGGTTCTGAACGTTCATGCGTATACACGGATATACATGCTCTCTTGTCAGGATAAGTCTGATAAGACTTCAGATTTGGACAACTTTTTTTTGCGAGGACAACCCTCCAGACTTAGCGTAACCCTACAAGAGGTTGGGATCATGAGTGATACTCCTAGAAACGGTCCATAATAAATGTTAAGAGACAACCAAAATTAACTAGGGCAACCCCACCCTCCGGACAGGACCTGCTAGCCAGAGCAGGAGCAGGAGCTCATCACGGTTTGCATACCCTTTTGATTCTTTGCTATTGGTTGAGTGATGCATCTTGTAGGAAGTTCAATCTCAGCCATCCAGTTGATAGGAAAAAGGTATTTTGCCCGTGGGTGGGCTGGCCCGTCCGCCTGCGTGGCACCATCCTATTGGCATGGTCTCACGCTGGTTGACTTGCCAATGGGGAGGCGCCACCTGACGTACGGCAGACAGGCCCGTGCGCGGGCTAAATAGCAGGGCTCCAGCTGATATCGGATACTCTTTAAGAACATGGAAAGTGATCAGTCCGGTGGTGACAAATATATCATGGATAGCTTCCTTAAGTTTGGAGTTATGTTAGCTGTAGACAATGCTTATGAAGTATATATGAACTATGTCAGGTGTTGAGTTCTTTTCATTTTAGCAAACCTGTTTGATGTTTATGGTGTCATAGCTCAAGTTAAGTGACTTGAGGATGGCTATATATGAAGAGTTCACTATTTTCTTTTGTAATGCTATGATCTATCAAGTGCGAAGAACATTTGAAATACTCTTACATTGTCGTCCTTATCAATTGGGTGGGTTGTGCATCATATCGGAGAAATAAGTTGCAGGCAATTCTCCGAAATAAATCTATAGATGAAAAATAGCATGACTGAATAAATAATAAATTAAGAATTTAGTCATTAAAAGTTTCACAAGTGTGTTAGAGTTCATTATCCCCATCGATAATCCACATATGCTATAGAAGAGTGGATCATTCTATTTCTTCGGTTTGTGTGTCATTGTAGCATCTTTCGTCGAATTTGGAAGCGTGAAGATGACATTCACAATCGTCTCTCCCGTTTGTTCAAAAATTACACCACTTCAGATCTAAAGGAACCTTATTTTCTAGTGCTTTCTTTTCAAATTGTTAATTCTATAAATGCCAGGCCAAATTTCCTACTTATACCGCGCCTCCTGACGATTGTCGACTTTCCAATTGAGACAATACGAGAGTAGAGGTAGTATGCATTTCTAGTACGTAGGAGTGTTGTAAGGAACCAAGCTATGGTGAGCCGGCTCGAGCTCGACTTGCTGAAAAGTTGTACGGGCCGAGCTTTTTTGAGCGCAAGAGCAGGACCTTTAGTTTAAGTGTAGGCTCTAGGCTCGTTAGATAAAAGAGCCAAACAAGAGTTTAGAGGTATCCGACTCGTGAGTCCAAATTGCTTTTCGTTCATTCTTTAACTCAACAGAAAGATTATTCTGATCCGTTGATGACATAAATTATGGTTAATCGAGTGACATGCGTCAAAGAAAAGTCGTCCAGCTCTTCACGAAATAGTACGTGGGACGTGGTTTGGTAAAATGAATTTGTATTTGGATTTGGAATTGAACATCCAAAATTCAAATCCAAATCCAAATCACGAATTTTCAAATTCAAATCCAAATTCAACTCCAACTCCAACCAAACATAGGATTTGCTAAATTATTAATTAGTTATTATAATTATAATTATAGTTATGATTAATAAGTAAATTATTATTATAATTAATAAAATAATAATTAATTAATTAATTAATTAAAATATAATGATGAATAATAAATTATTAATTAAGATATAATGATGATTAATAAATTATTAATTATCTATTATAATTATAATTAAATTTATGATTAATAAATAAATTATTATTATAATTAATAAAACAATAAATAAATTATTAATTAGCTATTATAATTATAGTTACGATGAATAATTAAATTATTATTATAATTATGATAATAGTTATGATTAATAAATTATTAATTAAGATATAATGATGATTATAATGACGATTAATAAATTATTAATTTAAATTTAAATAATATATTAATTACTAATTTATTAAAAATTAAATTATTAATTCCGATGATAATTTATGATAACTAACTATTAGTTATTTTTTATTAAAATAGTAACTAATTTTTAGTTATAAATTTATTTTAAAAAATAGAAATAATGACTAATTTTTAATTAACTGTTAGCTAATTTTTGATTAACTATAAGTTAAATATTTTAAAAATAGTAATTATAAACTAATATAATGATGATTAATAAATTATTAATTAAACAATTATATATTAATTATTAAATTATAAATTATAAAATATGATTATAATTGTGATTAAAATATTATTAATTAAGATTATAATAAAATAGTAATTAATGAATTATTAATTAATATTATAATAAGACTAATAAATTATTAATTATGATTATAATGGGATATTAATTAATAAAGTATTAATTAAGATTACCGTTATAATTAATAAATTTATTATAATTATGATTAATAAAATTATAAATTAAGATTATTATAAATTATTAAATAATGAAATTATTAATTAATAAATTATTAACTTAGATTATAATTATTATAACTAACTATTAATTAATTTTTTATTAAAACAATAACTAATTTTTATTTATAAGAAAAATATTTTTTTTAATAATAGTAATGACTAATTTTTAATTAACTATTAGTTAATTTTGAATAAACTATAAGTTAAATATTTTAACGAAATTATTTAAACATAACTTAAAAAATTCTCCCAAATCTAACATCTTTCTTCTAAATCCAATCCAAATTTTAGATTTGGTCATAATTTTTATATCCAAATCCATCTATAACCAAACATAGGATTCCATAAATTTGATCACAAATCTATAAAATTCTAAAATTCAACTCTATACGATTTACCAAATAGGTCCTAAATGACATGTGGTGGAGTCACACATTGATCGTTGTCTTGAGCATCAAATCAAGACTCCGATGGCGATCGTTACGGAGCCCACTCCACGGTAACTGTTAGGCATTCTAAGAAATTTCTTAGGCACTGTTAAGTCCTTAACTGAAGCTTGAACTAGAGTTGCGATATCAATTTCATTTGAGCACATCGACGAAATATAGAAAAAAATAAAAGAAATAATCATTAGACGAATAAGGTGAGAATGAAACTCCTAAGGCGAGAAAGAGGGGGTATTTAGGCTGTGACAAAGTCCAAAAATGATAGGTCTAGTGGGAAGAAGGATGAATAGTCAAGGTTACGAAATAATACTATGTGGTAATTTTGATTTGGGACAGATGATGAGTTCATAAAGGTAAACTCAGGTTAAACTCAATAGTGAATATTTTAGAGAACAAATTTGAATTTAATTATAGATTGGTCTGAAAGTTCGACTTATTTTTTCGGAAAAAATCTGGCGAACCGAAAAAAACCGTATGGCAAATCGAGGATGACGTCTCTCCTATTGGCCCAAGTCTCCTCTACTAGCATCGGACACCATTCGTCTCAATGGAATAATGTCACATCAGTACGGTCTACTGTGCGCAGTCCTCCTTTCGTAAGGGACAATTGTATTTTTTTAAAAGAATCTTGATTAGACCAAATCGACCTGAGGTGTTGCTCAAAGTCCGACCCTTCCTTCGTTAACACACGTACTAGTAGTCTAGTACGTGTCCGACAAATTTCCGGCTCATGTCTACAAATAGTATTAGAAAAAATTTGAGTCGCACTCCATTTTTTTACCCAAATTCAAAGTGCATCCCACCCAATTACTATAATGTAACATACTCCACACTTTTGATGGAAACCGTCTACCACTGATGGTCAACTCCTTTGACCAAAATACCCCCTCCATTGTCATCTTCCCTGCACGCTACCCGATGGCTGCCGGCTGCCTCTCCCAGTCGCGTGCATGTCCCCTTCGCACTCGCCACCCCCACCCCCACCCTCCCGTTCCCCGTGCGCCTCCGCCGGTTGCCTGCTTGTAGCACCAGTTTTTCAAATGAGGATAATTTTAAAATTTTGTGTTTATAATTATTTTAATAATGATATTTAATTCATGATATAATTTTTGGTGATTTTAAATCATTTTAAAATTATTTAAATCAATGACTTGTGGTTTTGACGTTTTGCTAGTGAAACCCTAAAGACTGTTTGACCTAGAGCCTAACCATGTGATTATGATATTTTAATGTCATTTTTGGCCTAAGGATATTTTTGCATTTGACCTATTTGAATTATTTTGATATTATTTTATTATTTATGATATTATTTTGGGGTTATTTGAGTCGAGTTCGAATTTCAACTCAATCCGACTTGAAACGGGGACCCGGGGTAGTTTGACTCTAGTGGGACCCACACACTAGTTAGGCATGGCCCACATGATATTAATTTTAGTCCACATGATAGAAATATTTTAGTTAGAGGTTAGACTAATTATTATGGATAAGGTTAGTGTGATTAGAGATTTTAGAATGACTAATTTAGTCCCAACCAATTAGCCCTTTCCTAATACTCATAGAATAGGTTAGTAGGAACTTTTGGACTTTTCCTAATAGGACAAAACCACCTTTATGGCCAGCCACAATAAGGATAGGGTTGAGCCTCCCATTTGTCATTATCCATCTATTTTTCTCTCTTGTTCTTCCCCAAATTCCTAGAGAGCAATTCCTAGCAATTTCTCCACCAAATTCTTCCATTTCACTACCAAATCTTCTTCTTTTCTTCTCCATTCTAGCCAAGGAGGAAGCTACCCAAGTTTGGGAGGATTCGGAGCTCGTTCGTGTCCTTTTGGAATCTCTACGTGTCGGTGTCGCTCCGGGAAGGTTTTTCTTCGATTCGATCTACCGGGAGGTATAAATTCCTTCTCCTTTTCATTTCCTCATGCATATAGGTCTATTTTGAACCAATAAGAATGACCCCCATGGTTGTATCTCCATTTGTGTCCATTTTGTGTCCATTTGGAGGTCATAGGAGTGTCCTTTGTGTTGTGGATGTGTTCATGTTACATATATAGATTTATATATATATATTGTAATGAGAGTGTATCTATATTTATATATGTAATAAATGGTTCATGATGATTATATAATCAAGTTTGTGAGTGTGGTTCCTCATATTTTTATTGCTATTATTGTTGTGGATAATTAGGATATATATTGTGTACTTTTTTGGCTCAAACTATCTAAATCCGTCATGATTTTTATCCACGTTTTTAATTTCAGCCCTAACTTAGAAATGTCATAACTTCTAGCTTAAAGCTCGGTTTAATCTCCTGTTTTTTTAAAAGAAGCGTATTGAAGTTATCTTTCCAAAAACATGTATTAATAGGCCTAATTCTTTCTGTAACTTTCTGGATAATTATTTGAGTGTCAGTTGTACGAAAGACAAACGCGTTCTCGGTGTTTTCGCGATTTCGGGAGTTTTCGGAAACGAAAACGCGATCCGTTTAAAGTTTCGGAAAGCTAACACATAGATCTATAACATACTTTAATCCTAAATTTTAATTCATGCTGAGATGGTACAGTATTGATTATTAGTAGGAGTTACTATTCGGCATATGCATTTTGTGCACTCTTGTGTGTAAAATAATGTTCTATTTGATTTTAACCCATGTTAATGCATATACATTATGTAATTAAATAGAGAATACAAGCATGAGTAAATGGTTAAATAAATAATGTATGAGGTGTAAGTATCCTATCTAATGTAAGCATGTATAAGTATGGCTTGTAATGAATATGTAGGTTCCATAGTATGTAATGTATGGTGCACATAGTGGTGCAAAAGAATAATGAATGATGAATGAATGCAAGCATGAATGTAATGTAATAATAGATGTAATGTATGCAATATACAAGTTAATGAGATGTAATGTTCTATGTTAACACAAATCCTATATTACCTCATGTACCCCCTTACACTATGTTGACACTATCACACTTGACACATTGTTCACTTACACTTTGACACTCTTTGATATGTATACACTATGTATGCCCATTTAACTCTCACTTGCCCCTTGTCATGTTCACATACACACACATAGCCTCTTAAATAAGTATTTATGAATATAGTTAACTTAGCTATGTATGTATATTATATATATGTTAGCATATTGTGTTGTAATATATAAGTTTATATAACCATTTGAAATGCCATGATTATAGATCTAATGTTGAATACCAATATATGCATGTGTATATATGTGTAGACATATATAGCTTAAAGTAATAGATTAACTAGTGTATATCCAATGTGAATTCTTGCCTATTTGAGTATTGAATAATTGCATGCTATATAGAGTTGGGTGTATGTTAGCTTGTATAGCCTTGTATTGATGTGTGCTTGCTAGGATAGTCTTGGTTAGGCCTAGTAAGACTTATTGGGTTAGGACATGACCTAGTTTGACTAGTGCAGTTGACCAGAGTTGACCAAGGGTTGACTTTGGCCTAGTTTGACCTAGATTCATGTAGAATGCATTGTAGTGCTTTATATTACCCTTCTGGATATGTTGTGACTTGTGCTGTTCTAATTAGGAGCCAGATACCTCTCCTCGGACAGTATCTTTATCTTGGACATTCAGATATCAGGCGAGTACATTCTCTGATCGTTTCATACTTGTCACGAATTATATTCTCGCTCTAAATTACTTTTACTTGATGCTGTCACGTTATCATCACGGATTGGTACTATATGGATCTCTTCTTGGGATGTTACCCCCTTAGCGGGCGCATCGAATAATTTATGACATGTGTTTTATGTACATCATGTATTCCTTGCTTCTGCGTTATTCATGTACACTCATGTTCTCTCATGTTCTTACATGTACGTTCATGTACTCTCATGTTCTTTCATGTACGCTCATGTTTCCACATGTGTTTCTTGTATAACCAAAATATCATGTCCGTAACGTAACTTGAATAGATCCTTGTGTATTGATTGTGGGTAGGGGTGAGTATAAATGGTCATGTGATTTACCCATCATGTACACTCTGTTACTTTTCATGTTCATCATGTACAACCTAAGCCAATTACATGCCATCTCGTACTCTAAATCACTAGTCACTTACAGTTCTTACTTATCATGTATATATATTTCCAGTTATCAAATATCTCTCATGTTTTCATGTACATCTTCTTACAGCGTTTCATGTATCTTATTCTATTGCCTGTTTTATATTTCCTAACATGATATGAACTGCATGAGATGTATTGTGCTCGCTCCTGTCCTGACTGGACCTGTTGATAAATTTTACAGATGGCCTGGGATTGCCTGCTAGCCTAGAGGAGACACAGTAGAGGTTGTTTAGATAGTTATTTTATTTTGTCGGGAGTTGTATTTACTTGTGGATTACTGTATTCGAGTTTTGAGATGTACTTCTGAGTTTATGTATCTTAGACACTTAGACTTCTATCTCCTGTATCTCTTTTGGATTTCATGTTTTATCTATCTTCCATTATGCTCTACCTTAAATGTGATTGAGTTTACATTCTGCTATGTCACCCCCATTCGGAGAGTATAAACTGCTTAGCCTTATACTGTTAGATGCATGAGACCTAGGACAGCGTTCTACCGCCGACACTGCGGCGTAGGCTGGGCGTTGTTACGTTCTCGTGCCCTAACTCTAGGGTGCGGGTCGTGACACGTTTTTAGTGGTGGCCCATGCAGGTCGAGTTTATGTAGTGGTATTCGAACTTGAGTACCACTACAGCCTGCAGTAGGAATAGGATATATCTTGAAGGTACTCAATCACAGTTAGGAACCCTTGAGAGATTTCCGGAACGACCCTTGAGAATCTTATTTTAACTTCGATTTGAGAACTCTTTTTTCCCTTGATTTGATTTATTTTTACTTACTGTTGTTAAATTTGATTTTGATGGATTATGATTGAATTTGAGTTGTATTCATTGATTTTGATGAATGATTGTCGAATTTTGAATCTTGATGATAGTTGTTGCATCCGAGTTGTATTTTGATGGATTTTTGTTCATTTTGAATTTTGAAGTTCGTGGATAAATTTGATTTGATTTATGGGTATTCATTGTTGATTTAATTTAATTTTTTTTGACAAGATGAAATTGTATAGGCTAGGTCATCTATGTTATGGAATCTAGTCTTCTATAGTCACATTAGCCAGCATGGTGAGGACATATAGTCTGACTCTGGATATATTTCTCAGGTGTGGGAATTTAAGGTTTTCGCAGCCAAGCTAGCGGCACCGCAAAAATGTTAAATACCATGATTCTAGAGGTATATGCATAAGTCAAGGACTCTGTGATTATCGTAGCCTTGCTTACTAGTATGACTGAGATTTAGAGTACCATGATTTTGGATAGACGCATATGATTATCAGATTATACCTTAAATATTTTTAAGCATGTTTTCTCTACTTTGATACAGTCCTTCAAAAAGAATTATTATTTGTTTTGCTTTGTTTTGCTTCTAATTATTTAACTTAGGAGTAGCTTGTGTAACTTCTTGCTATGAGTTTCTTCTTAATACAATGAATCGATGATTTTGCTAGACTTTATCTTGGATTTGATATTTAGCTCTGATTTTAAAATGGTTCCTTCTTTTAGGCAAATAAGCAAACAGCTTTTATCGTTATTTCCTTCTTGCTATTATTCTAGTATTGAATAATAATAATAAAACTATCTTGATTTCGTCAATCACCTATTTTACGATCTTGGTAGGAATCTAAATGTTGGTCTTAACATAGAATTAATTTTTTTGGGATATGAGAATATATGAGTATATTTACATAGTGGACACTTGCCTGATACGTATGCATGCTACACTTGATTTTCCACCTATCTAAAATACATATTAATATGTTGTTAATGTTAAAATTTTCAAAACCCCAATATTTCTGGTTTTCTGCTTTTCCAGTTTAAATTCGTAATTTAAATATAAATTTCATGTTATTAGTTTTGTCTACATAACTGCACATGTATGATATCTGCAGAGTTTCAATTTTTAGAGAAATTGGTTAAGTTATGTTAAATTTGTAAAATCTGAGACTGCATTATGTTAATATTACACTGGTTTAAATGTTAGCTTATTTTCAGATTTTGTATGTAAATTCTGAACTAAAACTGGGTTTAACCTTTCAATACTAAGCTATAACCCTGTACAAGGACACACACACCCTAACTTAGTATATGCTGTCATGTAACCTAACCTTTCCTCTCTATGTTATGATCACATATTTGTATAGATATATATAGAGCTTAGGCATACATGTTATAATATATGTATATACATAACTAAATCTCTACCTCTTATAGATGTTTATGGTTAGCCATGCATATTATGATTAAATAGGTTGTGTATTGTAGGTTGTTAACCCATATGCCACGAGTAGTGTAACAGGATAGCTCATATACAATTTCATGTATATTTCACATACACCCATACACACACAAACTACATAACATTACATAATGCTAGTTTTTCCTCTCTAACGCTCTCTCTGTATATATATATATATATATATATATATATATATATATATATATATATATATATATATTATGATTTGGATTTCAATGCAAGTGATTTTCAATTCCTTAATTTTTGAATTTGATTTTCTGTACCATTTTTCAGATAATTGGTAGTTGCCTTTATTTTGTTTTGATAAGTACCAGTTTCATATAGGATGGCAGACCGCCTTACAGTTTTGATGGTTTGTTGTTTCTGTAACTTCTCTAGTTTAGCACCCTAGATTGCTTGTATGTTTTGATACCCTATGACCGTTTCGGTTAGCATGACTAGTATACCTAGATGAGACTTTCACTACCACCGTATGCCGTGACCCTGTATGTCGTCCTTTTGATCACATGATTTGTTTTAATCTAGGACTTTGATTGTGGGGGTTTGACCTAGAGGGAGTATGGACATTTTAATTTTGAGGACGAAATTTTTCTAAGGTGGGTAGAGTTGTAGCACCCAGTTTCCCAAATGAGGGTAATTTTAAAATTTCGTGTTTATAATTATTTTAATAATGATATTTAATTCATGATATGATTTTTGGTAATTTTAAATTATTTTAAAATTATTTAAATCAATGACTTGTGGTTTTGACGTTTTGCTAGTGAAACCCTAAAGACTGTTTGACCTAGAGCCTAACCATGTGATTATGATATTTTAATGTCATTTTTGGCCTAAGAATATTTTTGCATTTGACCTCTTTGAATTATTTTGATATTATTTTATTATTTATGATATTGTTTTGGGGTTATTTGAGTCGGGTTCAAATTTCAACTCAATCCGACTTGAAACGGGGACCCGGGGGTAGTTTGACTCTAGTGGGACCCACACACTAGTTAGGCATGGCCCACATGATATTAATTTTAGTCCACATGATAGAAATATTTTAGTTAGAGGTTAGACTAATTATTATGGATAAGGTTAGTGTGATTAGAGACTTTAGAATGACTAATTTAGCCCCAACCAATTAGCCCTTTCCTAATACTCATAGAATAGGTTAGTAGGGGCTTTTGGGCTTTTCCTAATAGGACAAAACCACCTTTATGGCCAGCCACAATAAGGATAGGGTTTAGCCTCCCATTTGTCATTATCCATCTATTTTTCTCTCTCTTGTTCTTCCCCAAATTCCTAGAGAGCAATCTCTAGCAATTTCTCCACCAAATCCTTCCATTTTACCACCAAATCTTCTTCTTTCCTTCTCCATTCTAGCCAAGGAGGAAGCTACCCAAGTTTGGGAGGATTCGGAGCTCGTTCGTGTTCTTTTGGAATCTCTACGTGTCGGTGTCACTCCGGGAAGGTTTTTCTTCGATTCGATCTACCGGGAGGTATAAATCCCTTCTCCTTTTCATTTTCTCATGCATATAGGTCTATTTTGAACCCATAGGAATGACCCCCATAGTTGTATCTCCATTTGTGTCCATTTTGTGTCCATTTGGAGGTCATAGGAGTGTCCTTTGTGTTGTGGATGTGTTCATGTTACATATATAGATTTATATATATATATTGTAATGAGAGTGTATCTATATTTATATATGTAATAAATGGTTCATGATGATTATATAATCAAGTTTGTGAGTGTGGTTCCTCATATTATTATTGCTATTATTGTTGTGGACAATTAGGATATATATTGTGTATTTTTTTGGCTCAAACTATCTAAATCCGTCATGATTTTTATCCACGTTTTTAATTTCAGCCCTAACTTTGAAATGTCATAACTTCTAGCTTGAAGCTCGGTTTAATCTCCCGTTTTTTTTAAACGAAGCGTATTGAAGTTAGCTTTCCAAAAACATATATTAATAGGCCTAATTCTTTCTGTAACTTTCTGGATAATTATTTGAGTGTCAGCTGTACGAAAGACAAACGCGTTCTCGGTGTTTTCGCGATTCCGGGAGTTTCCGGAAACGAAAACGCGATCCGTTTAAATTTTCGGAAAGCTAACACATAGATCTATAACATACTTTAATCCTAAATTTTAATTCATGCTGAGATGGTACAGTATTGATTATTAGTAGGAGTTACTATTCGGCATATACATTTTGTGCACTCTTGTGTGTAAAATAATGTTCTATTTGATTTTAACCCATGTTAATGTATATACATTATGTAATTAAATAGAGAATACAAGCATGAGTAAATGGTTAAATAAATGATGTATGAGGTATAAGTATCCTATCTAATGTAAGCATGTATAAGTATGGCTTGTAATGAATATGTAGGTTCCATAGTATATAATGTATGGTGCACATAGTGGTGCAAGAGAATAATGAATGATGAATGAATGCAAGCATGAATGTAATGTAATAATAGATGTAATGTATGCAATATACAAGTTAATGAGACGTAATGTTCTATGTTAACACAAATCCTATATTACCTCATGTACCCCTTATACTATGTTGACACTATCACACTTGACACATTGTTCACTTACACTTTGACACTCTTTGATATGTATACACTATGTATGCCCATTTAACTCTCACTTGCCCCTTGCCATGTTCACATACACACACATAGCCTCTTAAATAAGTATTTATGAATATAGTTAACTTAGCTATGTATGTATATTATATATATGTTAGCATATTGTGTTGTAATATATAAGTTTATATAACCATTTGAAATACCATGATTATAGATCTAATGTTGAATACCAATATATGCATGTGTATATATGTGTAGACATATATAGCTTAAAGTAATAGATTAACTAGTGTATATCCAATGTGAATTTTTGCCTATTTGAGTATTGAATAATTGCATGCTATATAGAGTTGGGTGTATGTTGGCTTGTATAGCCTTGTATTGATGTGTGCTTGCTAGGATAGTCTTGGTTAGGCCTAGTAAGACTTACTGGGTTAGGACATGACCTAGTTTGACCTAGTTTGACTAGTGCAGTTGACCAGAGTTGACCAAGGGTTGACTTTGGCCTAGTTTGACCTAGATTCATGTAGAATGCATTGTAGTGCTTTATATTACCCTTCTGGACATGTTGTGACTTGTGCTGTTCTAATTAGGAGCCAGATACCTCTCCTCAGACAGTATCTTTATCTTGGACATTCAGATATCAGGCGAGTACATTCTCTGATCGTTTTATACTTGTCACGAATTATATTCTCTCTCTAGATTACTTTTACTTGATGCTGTCACGTTATCATCACGGATTGGTACTATATGGATCTCTTCTTGGGATGTTACCCCCTTAGCGGGCGCATCGGATAATTTATGACATGTGTTTCATGTACATCATGTATTCCTTGCTTCTGCGTTATTCATGTACACTCATGTTCTCTCATGTTCTTACATGTACGTTCATGTACTCTCATGTTCTTTCATGTACGCTCATGTTTCCTCATGTGTTTCTTGTATAACCAAAACATCATGTCCGTAACGTAACTTGAATAGATCCTTGTGTATTGATTGTGGGTAGGGGTGAGTATAAATGGTCATGTGATTTACCCATCATGTACACTCTGTTACTTTTCATGTTCATCATGTACAACCTAAGCCAATTACATGCCATCTAGTACTCTAAATCACTAGTCACTTACAGTTCTTACTTATCATGTATATATATTTTCAGTTATCAAATATCTCTCATGTTTTCATGTACATCTTCTTACAGCGTTTCATGTATCTTATTCTATTGCCTGCTTTATATTTCCTGACATGATATGAACTGCATGAGATGTATTGTGCTCGCTCCTGTCCTGACTGGACCTGTTGATAAATTTTACAGATGGCTGGGATTGCCTGCTAGCCTAGAGGAGACACAGTAGAGGTTGTTTAGATAGTTATTTCATTTTGTCGGGAGTTGTATTTACTTGTGGATTACTGTATTCGAGTTTTGAGATGTACTTCTGAGTTTATGTATCTTAGACACTTAGACTTCTATCTCCTGTATCTCTTTTGGATTTTATGTTTTATCTATCTTCCATTATGCTCTACCTTAGATGTGATTGAGTTTACATTCTGCTATGTCATCCCCATTCGGGGAGTATAAACTGCTTAGCCTTATACTGTTAGATGCATGAGACCTAGGACAGCGTTCTACCGCCGACACTGCGGCGTAGGCTGGGCGTTGTTACGTTCTCGTGCCCTAACTCTAGGGTGCGGGTCGTGACACTGCTCCCGCTGTGCTCCCCTCCCGCACCCTCCTCAGCGGCGGCAGCAGTAACGACGGCAGGAGCAGAAGAGAAGCGGCGGTAGCAGCAGCGACAACGACAATGACAGCAAGGACAACGGTGGCAGTAGAGCAGAGACGGCAGTAGCTCTCCCGCGCACGGCGGGGAGGGAGACTGTCGCGCCCCGACCCGAAATCACCCGAATCATCGTCCTCGCAGGGGGCGTGATGCCGCACGAGCCTGGTGTTGCGCTCGTGCAAGGCAAGATGACAAGTTCTCAAATGGTTATCTTTTGATTCGATATTAATAACGAAAGGAAAATAGAGTATACGAAACAATTCTCTTTATTGATATCCGAAACTGAGATTACAAAGGCTTTCGATAGCCTAACAATATATGCCAGATTGGCTACAACACTCAGGTTCTCTCTTGCCCACAAAGGATTTCACCGTTCCATACATCATGCCTTCTATATCTCGGCCGCATCAATCCAGCTGCGTAGTCCGAGCGTCAATGTGATCGCACGCTTCAATGCGCTTCGGCATTCCAAGTCTTAACGCGTTCAAGCAACGCTTCGCCATGAGCAATCCATTCCCTGCACCCTGCATGAAGCTGGTGGGGCATCAGTACGTTCGTCCTCGTATGTACTGAAGCAAAGATCATCTTTCCAAACCGACATTTTAATATTTATGTTGAATCATGCAACTTGGCTTATGATCTTGCTATGTTCTCATTAGGGTCAATTTCATGGCATCTTCGAAAGCGTAAAGCATGTTAGTATAGCAGCATGTTATCGAATTGAATAGGCAAGCAAACAAACAATCTCGTGTTTGATTCGTGGCACGACTTACCAAGTCGACGCACTCGTCCTTGCACCGACGCAAGGTGAATACGCCGCATTCCTTCTCTGTCATGTTATATGTGCATCTCTAAGCAGGATCTCTATGCGGGACGCATACGCGCCTACACTTTCAACCCATCGTTCCTTAACTATATGAAGGTCGTGGGCGTATCCGCGCCGGAATGGACTAAAGGAGTTTCTCTTTTATTTTTTCTTACTTTCTTTTCTCTCCTTCTTTTCTCTCTCGTGTTTGGGTAGCCCGGCGTTTCACAGGTTGGGTTGCTATCCCAACAACCGAAACTTACCGCGTGCCTACCATCATTTGCGGCTTCTCACATTTACGACCGAGTGCTAATCGGACTTCGCAGATGTGCGCCTATCAAAGATTATCATCCCTCCTAGGCCGAACGGTCCCGGTGCCCCGGTGCGCCCGTTCGGAGGGGACGTTCCGTGCACGGAAGATATCATCACAATTATCTCAAGCCCATTCCAATCGACCATGCAACGCCCTATCATTCAAGTAATCAAATTCAAACAACCAAACATAGTCTTGAGTCCGAGACTCAGACTTATCATCTCGCATCTCTTTCGTTAACTTTCTGTGTTCTTACATTTCATACTTCGTTTCAATGATTCAATGGCATCGTGTCTCAACTCAATGCTCGTCAACCGAACGACCCGAAGGTCTCGAACACCTTTCGAGGCACCATGTCATAGCCGACAGTTCCGCCACATTCATGCCACAACTGTATTCTCTCGCAACGAAGCCATCTTTTATTATCCCGTGCACGTAGGCACGTTCGACCGTATTTCCATGTTCTATAACTTAGCATTCAATGTTCGAGGCTTGCGCGCTAGGGCACTCGCCTATTGTCTTTCAATGTTCTAGCCATTCTAACTTGTGCAGCAAAGGCACGGTATGGTTCGTGCACTAAGGCACTCGCCGATTACAGTTATCACATGTTCTTGCGGCTTGCGCACCGAGGCGCTTACCTTAGCGATAGCGACTCATGCATATTGATGCACGTTTCATTTCAATTGTTTTAACTTAGTGTTCGACTCACACTATGATTTATCTCCGATCGGACCACGCCCGTGGCGTCGATAGGTTAACTTTTAGCATACAATGATATATTTGACTTATCGAATGAAGGAGTAAAAAGAAGTCAATCCTCCCACCTTGAGTCGATTCTCCTTCGTCGTTTCGTCGAGCCGATGCGGCTCGATTTCATAACTTTGTTGCACGGCCACTCTCCTGACTTAGTCATTCGAGCACTTTGTGATTCATTGAGTTATACGTCCGATTTGCCTTAGCGTGCCCAAGTCTTAACCCGTCGCAAGGTGACGATTTGATTTCGCGGACCCCTTACTGAATATTGCAAAAGATCGACCTCTAATATTTTTCCGTCAAAGTATAACCTGCACACGAAACCAACTAAAATCAATACTTGCATCGATTCGGACTTGCGCCTTGGTCGATTCAAATTTCTTAGAATCTTCGAGCCGATTCAATGCACTCATCCTTCGGGGCAACGCGGCGCTTCGCATCGATTCAACTCGATACATTCTTTCGGGACAAGGCAACTCTTCACATCAACTTATTTTGATGCATTGCTCGGGACAACTCAACTCTCGCATCGTTTTGCATCGATACATTTTCTTGCATCAACGTGACTCGTTGAGTCAACGCTTAAGCGTAATGCGCCGTGCGGAGCGGGACATTACAGAGACAGTGGGGACGCATGCGGCAGAAGGAGGGCAACGACGGTGGGAATGGGGGGCAGCGGGGACACTCATGGAAGAAGGAGGAGGGATCAAAAAAATTCGGTAAAAGGAGTTGAGTGTCGTTCATAGAATTTTTTTGTCAAAAGTAGGAGTACCTTAAGTTATAGTAATTGTATGGAATGCGCCTTAAATTTGGGTAAAGAATTGAGTGCTGACTCAAAATTTCTATAGTATTTACAAGATCTGCTCCTCTAGTCTTATCCAGAGTGAGGGGTCATGGGAGTATACGCTAAAATAGTAAAAGTAAAGTAGCTCCTACAATTTGGTTGCACTCTCTCTCGCTCTCTCTCTCTCTCTCTCTCAAAGTAGCTCTTACAATTTGGTTGCACTCATTCTGGTTCTCTCTCTCTCTCTCTCTCTCTCTCTGTGTGTGTGTGTGTGTGTGTGAGTGGGTGGATGCAAGTGGATGAAGAAGGTCTGGTGTGTTGTTTTAGTAGTGAGCATTGGACTGTGGTGGAGAGACCTGGACCAAGTGAGCAGCAATGAGGAGGAGGAGGACCTCAGGAGGGATGACTTCCCCAAGGAATTTGTATTTGGCTCTGGGACTTCAGCTTATCAAGTGATTCATCAAAACTCTGTGTGCGTGTGTGTGTGCACACGTACATATATCAGTTCATATTTGATGGTCGGAGGACTGCAGGTTGAAGGGGCAGCAACCGAGGATGGGAGGACTCCAAGTATATGGGATACTTTTGCTCGTGCTGGTAATCCATTAGCTTCTCACTACTTTTTTAATTCTTCTCATTCTTCTTGTTATGTATTTAATTAGTGTTGTGGAAATTCCGAAAAATTCCGTTCTAAGTTTGGATGAGAAAAAGTGAAGCGAGGAAGAAAAAAAAAATGCTTAGTTTGAGGGTAGTTTGAGGGTGAAGGATTAGGAGGAGTCACACACACAGGGTTGACTGAAAAAAAGTTTTAAACCTTATTTTGTCTAAGGCTGTGTTTGATTGGACTTTTTTTTCCATGTAAAATAAAATTTTCCACAAATTGTAGTATTTGATAGCTTATATTTTCCATGGAATTATTTTCCAAAAAACTATCATTTCCATATTTTCTTCTAAAATGGTGGAAAATGAAACTTGTCCAACCCGTAGGAAAAATATCATTTTCCATGGAAAATAACTATTTTTCGTGAAAAATAATGACAATCAAACACCCAAATTAAGTTTTCCATGGAAATTTTTTAAAATTTCATGGAATTAATTTCTTTTCCACATATTTTCCATCTTGCAATCAAACACACCCTAAAAAAATTTTCACTCCCAAATTGGAAGATTGATAATGAAAAACTAGGAAGCGTTGTTTGAAAAGTCGTAAATACTCATTGTTTTGATAAGTTTTAATTAAAAATTCAATCATATCTAATTTTATGCCACATGTAATAATAGTATTTTGATAACTATTTATCTTTTTATGAATCCGTCTATCACTCAAAACCTTCAATCCAAGCAAGAATTATCAAACATATCTCACTTAACTCTTCCTACAATGCAAACAAGGTTATCTGCAACTACTTTCCTCTCCCTCACTTAAACTTTTCTTCACTTAATCCAAGCAGACCCTCATAGCTAGCTGTGAAGATGCTAAAAAGACAACAACAAAGTTGTTATTGGCAAAGTAGTACTCTATAAGAAGATAGAAACTAAATTAAAATTGAGGAAAACTGCTAATCAATTAGCAAAGCCGTCTGTTGGGGTGACGAAGATCATCATTGCTCAAAGCGAGATTCGACCGTCTCCGTCAATCTGCTATCATGAATCAACAAGTTTTGAAGAACTTCTGGAACGCTCTTATATAAGTCACCATATTTTTTTCGAACAAAGCACTAATGTTTTGTAACAAAGGCACTCAGAACAAAAAGCACTCGGTTGCTTCTTGCTTGGTGAGGGTTCTTCCTATTCTCTTGTGTGAGCACAAAGTGCTGGAGCACACAATATATAATAGAGCAATCACATGATCAAAGGTAACTGTCATTAACAACTCAGAAGGAAGACCATGGAGTAACTTCCTATTCAATAGGGCAACTACTAGCAGTAACTCACTATTCAATATGACGGTTACAAAACTGAACAATCTAGTAAAAGGCTCATTCGGAGTAACCATGCAGAACAACAGCGAAGCTACCGTGCAGCATCCGCGGAGCTACTAGTGGGCTATCGTGTAGCGAGAGCTTCCGTGGCACTACCAGCGAGCTAGCACGAGGCTACTGTGCTGCTCCGAGCCAGACACGCAAGAGTGTGTCGTCATGCGCTAACTCCACGCCCAATGCGAACGTGCGCCATCAAAATGTCATTTTGCATCATTTGTCTAAGCCTATGTCTGGGGCTAGTTCCAAATGGTATCCAAAAAAATTTTGTGACAAACTAAATGTTTGTGGAGGAAATTGAACTTTTTCCATAAAAAAAGCATCCACCATACTAACCACTTGAAGTAACACATCTCATGTGTACAAAACAATAAATTGTTCAAATATTGAAATACATACTGTAGAAAATAATGGTTGGATGATTTTATTGATGGACTACTTCACTACTTATAGGGAGTCTAGCTCCTCTACATATAACATATTCAGATGTGGGACTAAAAGTCCCTTATTGATTCTCAACACATACACTTTAGGTTTGCCTTAATGGAGTGGTGAGACCGAGTCACTAACGACCAAATTCAATAAACTCCAACATTTAGTTACATGACGCATCACTTTGGCTGGTGTTTGCATCTTGGAGGTTGAAGGTTCAGATCTAGTCACTGAAATAGTCTCTCTATATATTAGAAATAATAATGTTGCATACATCTTGATCCTTCAAGGACCTTGAATTTTTTCTTAACATTCCCTCGTTCTGAAATTGGCTGAGGTTGCAAAGGCCTTGTCAACTGTGCCAAAGGGTGTTAGCTATGTCTGTGTCAGCTTTGTAACATTGACTCCTCAATATCACAAAAGTATTAGCCATTTGGCCTATGCAATTTTACATACTAAACATGTTGCAGTATGATGGTGGGTTCAGCTATCTATACAGGAATCCACGTGGGCCTGCACTTAGGGATATTAAATCTCAGTAATTAGTAGTCAGTACTCCACCCATCCAGCCAGGGAGAATGCCGTCCATCTCAGCCACTTGAGCTGGAAGTGTTTGACTATATATATATATATGTATATATATTAGAAAATGAGGTCTTTCGGTTTAGTGTTCAGCATGTGGAAGACATATGACATCCTGACTGGGGCTGGGTGGGTTAGATCTCCACGGAAAAACAAATTATTCCTTCCAATTATGTAGGAGTTAAAAAAATTAATTAATTAAAAAATGAGTAAGAGTGATGTCCCAAAAGCCACAAAGAAAGTTCTGAACGCGGCATTTAAAATGTCTTTTAGTTTCTGGAAATTGGTTGTTGCCCATGTGTTTTAATATATTTTTCATTAGATTTTTAGTTTAATATGGAAATGTATGGATTTCAGGACATTTGCCAGGAAATAGCACTGGGGATATCGCCGCCGATGGATACCACAAATACAAGGTACCCGATATAATTATATGCATTCAGAAAGTATTATATATGCACAGATATAGTGGCCAAGTGGGGGTTAACAAAAGGTTGTGGTGTGTTATGCCAAGTCCCTGCTGTGCCCTAAAAATCATTAATGCGAGATGAGTCTTCAATGAAAGAGTAGTTAAACTTACTTCTTCTATTTTGTATGTATGCTTACAAATACCTCCTTCACTGTTAACTTGACGTTAATTAAGTGTTGTTGTCGACCAAAAAAATAACATTTATATCGTTTCTAGTAATTGTGTATTCTTCACTTGGTACAATTCATAAAAGATAAAAACACATGCATTGTAAATTCATACTAACATGCATCTCGTAGTCCATATAAAAATTTAAACTCGAAAGGACAGTTTTTTCCACTTATTTTGATTACTGCAAGTTGTTGAAAAAACGGCTCAATAAAGAGAAAGTATTCAAAACTAAACAAGACAAAACCTAAGGAATCCGAGATACAAATACTCCTTAATTTTTAGAAAATCGCTTATACCCTAATTATGCATTTCGCAATAGCAAAAATATATGGACAATAAAAGAATCAAATATTTAATATATCAAAAAATAAAACAATGAACATACCGGCAAAGTTATTCAAACTCCAATAAAAACTTTCTTCAAGAGAAGTCGTGCCTTGCAAGAGATATGAAACCACACAAACCACTTTTTATGCACTTGAAAAAAAAAGGAATCAAGAAAATCATATATTAGTTAAACCCTATAGGCAAGGACAAATATGTAAGTTTACAATTACCTTTTCTTAGCTAGACGGAATGTTTTTCCAGGAGAGTAAGTTGTAATATTTTAATAATGACAAATCACAAGCGAGGTATAGAATAATTTACTCTATTAATTATTAATCAAAAGATATTCCTTTATTAGAAGTGGTAGTTTTTACCTACAATATATATATCTTGATATTAAGGTTGGCTACCATACCTTCGCCTTTATGTGTGTTGCCATATGAAACAAAACAAGAGAAAGAAATTCAACAGAGGCATAAGTAGGCAAAGCCTCAAGAGGGCATTTCTTATAGAATTAACAGTACTGTTAAGGCATATTTACTCAATGGTAAATTTAATGGTAGAATGTAAAAAATGTGCCTCCCCAACAGTAATATAGCATGTAGCTTTGCAATCTAATCAATTTTTAAAGCATTTTTCTTTCTTAATTCTTAAATTGCAGGAAGATATCAAACTTATGGAGGAGACAGGTCTAGAAGGATACAGGTTTTCTATCTCTTGGTCAAGGCTAATTCCTAGTACGATTAATTATATAAGACTGCAATACCCCCACTATAATGGTATACAGACATTTCAGTAAGAGGTTAAATTAGTTCTTCTTTCTCTTTCATTTTTTCAGATGGACGAGGAGATGTCAATCCCAAAGGCTTAGAGTATTACAATAACCTCATAAATGAACTAATCAAGAAAGGTAAGGTAGACTTAAAATGGAATATTAGTAGCTTATATGTCCCAATAATAAATTTCAAATTTGCAATGTAATAAAAAGTAACAGAAAGTAGTAGTTATTCTATAAATAAAAACAAAAATTATTATGATTTCTTTCTACGAATAGGCAAAAAAAAGGTTCACCAACAGTATTTGTTGAGAATCAATAAGGGACTTTTAGTCCCACATCGGAATATCGAGTATGTAGAGGAGGTAGACTCCCTATAAGTAGTGAAGTAGTCCATCAATAAAAATTATCCAACCATTATTTTCTACATGGTATCAGAGCCATAACCCTCTCTCTCTCTCCACAAAAAAAACAAAAAACAAAAAAAATCCCCCCCCCCCACCCGCCCCCCCTTGCCGACCCCCCCCCCCCCTTGCCGACCCCCCCCCCCTCGCCGACCTACACCAGCGGCCACCTCCGACCACCAGCAGCAGCCCCCTTTTGCCGACCCCCCCCCTCGCCGACCCCCCCTTGCCGACCTACACCAGCAGCCCCCCCCCCCCCCCCCCGACCACCAGCAGCCCCCCCCCCCCCTCCGACCACCAGCAGCAGCACCCCCCCCCCTTTCCGACCTCCAGCAGCCTCCCCCCTTCCCAAACCCTAACCCTAGCCACCACCATATCTAACCCTAGCATTTCCATCTCCTACAAACCCTAGCGTTCCTCTTTTTTTTTTGAAAAAAGGCGTATTTCGAAGACAGACGGCTGCCAAATGCTTTATTTGTACCAACTCTGTTCCTCGCTTACGCCGTTTGGAACTAACAAATACTTTATTTGTTATTCCTTCTTCACATCGGGATCTATACAGAGACTGATCATGTCTTCTCTGGTGTCTTGACGTGTTCACTTTACATGCGCGCCCCGGTGCTGGCCAAGTTAGTAGTGCATTCGTAAAGTCTATGACGTCGAAGAAGACGACGAAGACGACGAAGTTGGGTAAGTTGCAGACTCCGAAGTTGCCGACTCCGACGTCGAAGACGACGAAGAAGACGACGAATAGGGTTCACAGTTGAAGAAGCCATGGATTCGATCAGTGGCAAACTGACGGCCGAAGAGATGAAGGCCTTGGTTGATGATATCTTATCAAAGAGATTAACCGAGGCAACCCCACGTGTGATCCATACTGATGTGGATCCGTCACCTTACAAAATGGGAAAGCTGGAGACGAAGTTGGAAGGAACATCCAACTACTTGAAGTGGTCGCGGCAGGCGATGCGGACGCTAAAGGGACGTGGCTTGGTTAGCTATGTCACTGGCCAAGCCAAGGCGCCAGCCGATCACTCCGCAAAGGAGTTTGCTGTTTGGGAGATTGTCAACAACGTAGTGGCTGGGTGGTTGACTGCCTCATTAACCGACCAGGTGTCGGGCAATGTCGAGGCAATGGAGGCTGCTGCTGATATATGGCGGACTCTAAAAGATATGTACTCCGGCTCGGACAACCCTATGCGGGTCTTTCAACTGCAAGATGAACTCGATAGGGTGGCCCAAGACGAACGTACCATCTCTGAGTACGCAGTCCTGTTGAAGAAGTACTGGTCTGATCTGGATCATTATGATCCTCTTGGGATGGAAGATGCACAAGTCGAACCGGCATTCGCAAAGTACTTTCAGACGTTCCTGGCTTATATTTCGCGGCAGCGTATGATAAAATTTCTGAAGGGACTACACCCTGTGTTTGAGAAGAGACGGAATATCCTCCTATCCCAACCCACGCTTCCGACCTTGGAAGAAGCTATAGCCGTCATGACACATGAAGAAGCTCGACTGAAGTTGATGTCCAACAAGGGCTCCTACCAGGGGGAGCAAGCCGAGGTTGAAAAGTCTGCCCTTGCTGCCTTCAATCAACCTCCATCTGTGGGTGGTGTTTGCCACAATTGTGGTGACTCCGGACATTACATCCGATTTTTTCCAAAACCCTTGCGAAATCAGTCTAATGATCGAGGACGGGGTCGTGGAGGCCGACGTGGTAGTAGAGGAGGATATGCTGGTAGAAGGGGAGGACACAAAGCAAATCTGGCGGAGGAAGGGAGAGAGAATCAACTGGCTGAAATAACCCCGCTTGAGCGGGAGTTCCTTGAGAAGTTGCGAGGCACAAAGCTGGGTTCGGCCGACAGACCTGGGGCGTCTTCTACCTCGGGAGATCACATCACTTGCTTTGCCCAAACCAGCACCGGTAATCCTGCACGTGCTCTTGCATCTGTCCATCAGCCAGGATGGATTATGGACTCTGGGGCATCTCGCCATGTCACGGGATCCCGTGGTGCGTTTCAGGACTATACTCACCTACCATTGCCGGAGAGTATTCAGACCGCTGATGGTACATCCAGCCCTGTAATGGGTAAAGGCACTGTCGCATGCACCCCTTCCATCACTCTAACCAATGTCTTACATGCTCCGTCTTTTCCTGTCAATCTTCTATCAATTAGTGCCATTATACTTGATCTTAACTGTACGGTTTCCTTTGACATTCCTACGGTGACTTTTCAGGAGAAGGGGACAGGACGACGACTTGGGACTGGCACATGGCATAAGGGGCTGTAGTATTTAGACAGGACTGGACTGGACAACGCATTGGCATCCTTGGTAGCAGACGCACAACCAGAAGCTTCATGTCGCTGTGTTGAAGCCGACTTGCTACTCCACCACCAGCGTGTCGGTCATTCCTCTTTTAAAGTTATTAGTCGAATGTATCCGTCCTTATATCAAAGGGCTAATAAAGAGAAGTTATTTTGTAATGATTGTGAGTTGGAAAAACATACCAGAAGCTCGTATGTGAGCTCGGGGAATAGGAGTTCAGCTGCTTTTGACATGATACATTCGGACGTATGCGGCCCTTGTCCTACAACCGGAATTAACGGTTTTTGATGGTTCGTCACCTTTATTGACTGTTATACCCGGGTGACATGGGTCTACCTTATGAAGAATAAAAGTGACATCCTTGAGGCCTTTCGGGACTTTTATCGCCGGGTGGAAACACAATATGGCGCTAAAATTAAGTGTTTTCGGTCTGATAATGGGATGGAGTATACTAATAAGAGGGTTGCTGAGTATTTTTTCACTGATGGAATACTACATCAAACTTCATGTGCTTATACTCCGGCACAAAATGGTGTGGCTGAACGAAAGAACAGACACCTGCTGGAAGTCGCACGGACGATGATGCTGGCTATGAATGTCCCAAAACACTTATGGGGGCAGGCTATATTGACGGCCTCTTACCTCATCAACAGAATGCCATATCAAGTATTGGACTGGAAGACACCGTTAGAGATGCTTACTGGGGCAACTACATACACTGTTCCACCGAAAGTTTTCGGATGTGTGTGCTTTGTCCAAGATAATAGGCCAGACGTTGGCAAACTGGATCCTAGAGCAGTTAAATGTGTCTTTGTCGGTTACACGGCGACTCAGAAGGGATATGCCTGTTGGAGTCCAGTCGAGCGGAAGATGTTTGTAAGCATGGACGTTACATTCAGAGAACTCGAACCATACTATGGTTCGGATGAAGGTTCAGCATTTGGTGACACACCTAACACAGATGGTGTTAGATGTGAGGGGAAGATAATAAGCCCAAATGTGGTCGTCGGATCGGTTCCGTGTCCGGTTGTAAAAAACTGGACAAAAGGGGGAGAGCACAGTGACTCAGATACAGAGAATGAAGAAGAAGATACATATGTTACGCAGGGGGAGCAGCAGACAAGGGAAAAGGAGCTCCAAGTCTACAGAAGGAGACAACAGAAGTCCAGTACTGTGCCTATGCCGTGCCCTGTGCCTACTGTACCAAGTCTCTCGTCTACTCCTACTCCAACTCTTGAGATGGCATTCTGTTGATGAGGTTAGAAGCCGTCAATATAGCCTGCCCCCATAAGTGTTTTGGGACATTCATAGCCAGCATCATCGTCCGTGCGACTTCCAGCAGGTGTCTGTTCTTTCGTTCAGCCACACCATTTTGTGCCGGAGTATAAGCACATGAAATTTGATGTAGTATTCCAACTCTTGAAGATGTTGCCCCCGCACTGAATCACTCGGATTCTGATGCGGATCTCTCCGACTCGGATGGTATGATCTCTCCACCACCTACACCTATTGCTCCCTTAAGGAGATCTTCTCGCATCAATGCGGGTAAGGCTCCTGCTCGTTTTGATGATTACGAACATGACATTGCCAACTTCTTGTCTTATTCTAACATTTCTTCGAATTATCGAGCCTTCATTGCATCGTTAGACTCTACTTCGTTGTCCAAGTGTTGGCAGGAAGCAAAGAAAGATCCAAGATGGAAAGCTGCAATGATGGAAGAACTTGGGGTACTGGAGAAAAATAAGACATGGGAGCTGGTTCTATTACCCAAAGGGAAGAAAGCTGTGGGATGCAAATGGGTGTACACAGTGAAAGAGACGCCAGAAGGAAAAGTAGAGCGGTACAAGGCGAGGTTGGTTGCAAAAGGATTCACACAGTCATATGGCATAGACTATGATGAGACGTTTGTCCCAGTAGCAAAAATGAGCACCGTGAGAACTCTGGTCTCCATTGCAGCGAGCTATGAGTGGAAGCTATACCAGCTGGATGTGAAGAATGCCTTTCTTCATGGGGACCTGCAAGAAGAAGTATACATGGAGCTCCCGCCAGGGTGCTACGCGACGGAATCAGACGGAGGGATGTCGCAAGGAAAGGTGTGTAAACTGAAGAAGTCGCTATACGGGCTCAAGCAATCTCCTTGAGCCTGGTTTGACAGATTCAGAAAGGTTGTTACAGGCATGGGATACCGTCAAACAAATGCAGATCATACGGTCTTCCTCCAGCATGCAAGAGGCCACATCACTATACTTGCTGTATATGTGGATGATATAGTGATCATAGGTGATGATGAAGTCGAGATCACTAAGCTGAAGTCAGAACTCGCGAAGGAGTTTGAGGTGAAGGATTTAGGAGCGATGAGGTACTTTCTAGGTATCGAAGTGTGTGAAGGCGAACATGAAATTGTTCTATCACAAAGAAAATACGCACTAGATCTGCTGAAGGAGACATGGATGCTGGGATGCAAAGCAGCCGTCACTCCAATTGACCAGAAGTGTAAGTTTGGAGCAGAAGCAGGAGAGCCTGTTGATCGTGAAAGATATCAAAGACTCGTAGGGAGATTGATTTATCTGGGACACACTCGTCCTGATATCTCATTTGCGGTGAGTGTAGTGAGTTGTTACATGCATGATCCAAGAAATGGTCATATGAAAGCAGTATTTCAGATCTTGAGATATCTGAAAGGAACGCCGGAAAAGGGGCTATGGTTCAAGAAGAATGGACGCATAGAAGTTGAGGGATACTGTGATGCAGACTGGACGAGCTGCATAGACGACAGAAGGTCTACCACGGGATACTGTATTTTTGTAGAGAAAATCTGGTCTCATGGAGAAGCAAGAAACAGTCAGTGGTAGCACGGTCGACAGCTGAAGCAGAATACAGAGCAATGGCTCTGGGAGTGTCAGAGTTGCTGTGGGTGAAAGCGTTGCTGACAGAGTTGAAGCTGGACAAGGGAGCACCATTACGTCTTCTGAGTGATAGTCAAGCTGCAATAAGTATAGCTAACAATCCAGTTCAGCACGACAGAACGAAGCACATCGAGATTGATCGATTCTTCATCAAGGAGAAGCTAGAACAAGGGATACTGAAGATTGACCATGTCCGCTCAGAAGAACAAGTTGCAGACTGTCTGACTAAGGGTCTTAGTTCATTAAGTCTGACGAAGCTATGTAACAAGATGGGGATGATCAATATCTATCTGTTGAGAGTAAATAAGGGACTTTAGTCCCACATCGGTTAGATGTAATATGAAGAGGAGTTGGACCCTCTATAAGTAGTAGGCAGTAGCCCTCAATAATATTATCTGAGAAATTAGACTCATTTCTACATGGTATCAGAGCCATAACTCTCTCTCTCTCTCCACACAAAAAAAAAAATTTAGCTGAATCCCCCCCCCCCGACCCCCTCCCCCCCCGGAGCAGTACCCCACCCCGACCCCCCCCCCCCCCCCCCGGAGCAGTACCCCCCCCCCCCCCCCCGGAGCAGCGCCCCCCCCCCCCGACCAGCACCCTTCCCCCCCTCCCGCCACCCGCCAGCACCCTCCCGCCCCCCCTCCTAACCCTCGCCTCTCTTGCAATGGAAACCCTAACCCTAGCTCTAGCAGCCCCATCCAAACCCTAACCCTAACCCTAGCCGTCAAAAAAAAAAAGATTTCCTTCTCTTTAGAAAATCTCTGTAGTTGCCTCGAGAATCAGTACCTTCTTTTTAGAAGCTCTACTACGAATACGAAATCTCTTTAGATTTTCGTATCTCAGAAACGTTGTCTTTACAATCGTTTTTGCACGGCTGGTATACCTCTGATTTGTCTCATGCAATGAGGCACAACTACGTTGGTTATCTTTGAGCCGTCCGAACGCGTTATCATGACGCGGTTCTAGTTGGTCGTATAAACTACGACATATCAGTTAGGGATCTCGTTTTGTTGTTTCCCCCCGGTAGCTGACTAAGACGAAGACGACTCACAAGAAGACGACTCGGGAAACAACAACACCTCACTGATTGCAGTTGAAGAAGTCATGGATTCCATCTATGGGAAGTTGACAGCAGAAGAAATGAAGGCCCTGGTCGAGGATCTCCTGACCAAGAGATTACCGGAGGCAACCCCACGCGTGACCCATACTGTTGTGGATCCGTCACCGTACAAAATGGGGAAGTTGGACAAGCTGGAGACGAAGTTGGAAGGCACGACCAACTACTTGAGATGGTCGCAGGCAGACGATGCAGACGCTGAAGGGACGTGGCTTGGTTGGTTATGTAGATGGCCACACCAAGGCACCTGTCGATCACTCCTCGAAGGAGTTTGTTGTATGGAACATTGTCAACAATGTCGTGGCTGGTTGGTTGACAGCCTCTTTGACCGATCAAGTGTCGGGTAACGTTGAAGCAATGGAGGGAGCTGCTGATATCTGGAGAACATTGAAAGACATGTACTCCGGTTCGGGTAACCCCATGCGAGTCTTCCAACTGCAGGATGAGCTCGATCGGGTAATCCAAGACGATCGTACCATCTCTGAGTACGCTGCCTTGTTGAAGAAGTACTGGTCTGATCTTGACCATTATGATCCTCTTGGCATGGAGGATGCTCAGGTTGAACCGGCTTTTGCAAAACATTTCCAGAAATTTCTGGATTATATCTCACGGCAACGGATGATGAAGTTTTTGAAGGGGCTCAACCCTGCACTTGAGCAACGGAGGAATGTACTTCTCGCACAACCGCAGCTGCCGACATTAGAAGACGCCATAGCTGCCATGGCACAAGAAGAAGCACGGTTGAAGCTGATGCCTACCAAGGGTATCTCCCAGGGGGAGCAGGCCGGAGTTGACACATCTGCTCTTGCCACTTTCACACAGCCTCCTTCTACGGGAGGCGTTTGCCACAACTGTGGTGACACAGGGCATTACATCCGCTTTTACCCAAAACCGACACGGACTCCCTCAAATGGTCGGGGCCGTGGTCGCGGTGGACGACGAGGTGGTCGAGGCAGGCTACAGTGGTGGAAGGGGCACTTACTCTGGAGGCAACAAGGCGCATCTGGCGGATGAAGGTGGGGACAATCAGCTGGCGGACATCACTCCATTTGAGAGAGAAGTTCTCGAGAAGATGCGCGGCTCAAAGCTTGGTTCTGGTGAACGACAAGTCATTCCTGGGGCGCCATCCACTACAGGAGATTACTGCACCTACTTCTCCCAAACCAGTGCCGGTATACCTCCGCGTGCTCTTGCATCTGTCTCTCAGCCAGCTTGGATTATGGACTCTGGGGCATCTTGCCATGTCACGGGGTCCCGAGGTGAGTTCCGGGAATACTCTACTCTCACGCCGCCAGAAAGTATTCAGACTGCTGATGGTACCTCCAGGCCTGTTACGGGTAAAGGCACTGTTGATTGCACTCCTTCCATCACTCTATCTAATGTCTTACATGCTCCTTCCTTTCCTGTCAATCTTATATCCATTAGCGCCATTATCCTTGATCTAAACTGTATTGTTTCCTTTGATATTCCTAAGGTAACTTTTCAGGAGAAGGGAACGGAGAAGACGACTAGGCACTGGCACATGGCATAAGGGTCTATGGTACTTGGACAGGAACGGTCTGGATAGAGCACTGGCATCTTTGGTTGCAGACGCACAACCGGAAGTCCGAAGTCGAAGTGTCGAAGCCGAGCTGCTCCTCCACCATCAGCGTGTAGGACATTCTTCTTTTCCCATTATTAGTCGACTGTATCCGTCCTTATATCAAAAAGCAAATAAAGAGTTGTTAGTTTGTGATGCTTGTGAGTTGGGAAAACATACCAGAAGCTCCTATGTGAGTTCTGGGCATCGATGTTCTGCTGCTTTTGATATGATTCATTCCGATGTGTAGGGGCCCTTGTCCTACAAACGGTGTTAACGGTTATAGATGGTTTGTTACTTTTATTGACTGCTCTACCCGCGTAACGTGGGTCTACCTGCTGAAGAATAAAAGTGATGTTTTTGAGGCATTTCAAAGCCTCCATCAACGGGTAAAGACACAGTATAATGCTCATATTAAGTGTTTCCGGTCGGATAATGGGACGGAATATACCCATAAGAGGTTTGCTGCGTATTTATCCTCTCATGGTATACTGCATCAAACCTCTTGTGCATATACACCGGCTCAAAATGGTGTTGCCGAACGAAAGAATAGGCACCTGCTGGAGGTAGCTCGGACAATGATGCTGGCTATGAATGTCCCTAAATTTTTGTGGGGGCAGGCTGTCTTGACAGCCTCTTATCTCATCAACAGGATGCCCTCTCAATTACTGAACTGGAAGACGCCTTTGGAAATGCTCACGGGGACAACTGCGTACACCGTTCCTCCGAAAGTATTTGGTTGCGTATGCTTCGTCCACGATAACAGGCCTGGCGTCGGTAAGCTGGATCCTCGAGCAGTTAAGTGTGTCTTTGTTGGGTACACCGGGACACAGAAGGGTTACGTATGCTGGAGCCCGGTTGAACGGAAGCTGTTTGTAAGCATGGACGTTACATTCAGAGAGCTGGAACCTTATTATGGTTCGGACGAAGGTTCTGCGTTTGGGAACACGCCTCACACAGCGGGTGTTGGACGTGAGGGGGAGGTAGTACGCCCAAACGTAGTTGTCGGATCGGTACCTTGTCCTGTCGTGACACATTGGAAGAAAGGGGGAGAAAGCATCAATGATACTGATACGGAGGATGACGAAGACAATACGTACATTACGCAGGAGGAGAAGCAGACAAGGAAAAAGGAGCTCCAAGTTTACAGAAGAAGACAGCAGAGGTCCAGTACTGTGCCGTGCCCTGTGCCTATAGTGCCAAGTCCCTCGTCTACTCCTGTCCCGACTCCTGAAGATGTTACTCCCTGCACCGGATCGCTCAGATTCGGAAGCGGATCTCTCCGATTCGGATGGTATGCTTTCCCCACCACCCATTGCTCCCTTAAGGAGGTCTTCTCGCATTAATGCGGGAAAGGCTCATATTCGTTATAAAGATTATGAACATGATATCGCCAACTACCTATCTTATTCTAATATTTCTCCGACTTATCAAACATTCCTCACTTCGTTAGACTCCACTTCTTTACCTAAGAATTGGCAGGAAGCAAAGAAGGACCCAAGATGGAAAGCCGCAATGATGGAAGAACTTGGGGCACTAGAGAAAAATAAGACATGGGAGCTGGTGCCATTACCTGAAGGAAAGAAAGTTGTGGGATGCAAATGGGTTTACACAGTGAAGGAGACACCAGAAGGAAAAGTTGAACGATACAAGGCGAGACTGGTTGTAAAAGGCTATACCCAGACATATGGTATCGACTATGATGAGACTTTTGCCCCAGTATCGAAGATGAGTACCGTAAGAACGCTGGTCTCCATTGCAGCAAACTATGGGTGGAAGCTACACCAGTTAGACGTAAAGAACACATTTCTTCATGGAGACCTACAAGAAGAAGTATACATGGAGACTCCTCCGGGGTGCTACTCTGTGTCAGATTCAGGTGAAGGAACGTCACATGGAAAAGTGTGCAAACTGAAGAAGTCGCTGTACGGGCTGAAGCAATCTCCTCGAGCCTGGTTTGACAGATTCAGAAGGGCTGTCACTGGCATGGGGTACCATCAGACAAATGCAGATCATACTGTCTTCCTCCAGTATGCAAGGGGCCACATTACTATACTTGTTGTATATGTAGATGATATAGTGATCACAGGTGACGATGTAGTTGAGATCACTAAGCTGAAGACGAAACTCGCCAAAGAGTTTGAGGTAAAGGACCTGGGAGAGATGAGATACTTTTTGGGTATCGAGGTGTGTGATGGTGAACAAGGAATTGTTCTCTCACAAAGGAAATATGCACTAGATCTGCTGAAAGAAACAGGAATGCTGGGATGCCAAGCAGCAGTCACTCCAATTGACCAGAAGTGCAAGATGGGAGCAGAAGCAGGAAAGCCTGTTGATCGCGAAAGGTATCAAAGGCTAGTAGGCAGACTGATTTATCTAGGGCATACTCGCCCTGATATCTCATTTGCAGTAAGTGTTGTAAGCCGCTATATGCATGATCTAAGAACGGGTCATATGGATGCAGTATTTCAGATTCTAAGATATCTGAAAGGGACATCGGAAAAAGGACTGTGGTTCAAGAAGAATGGATGCACAGATGTTGAGGGATACTGCGATGCAGACTGGACAAGCTGCATAGACGACAGAAGGTCTACCACAGGGTACTGTATTTTTGTAGGAGGAAACCTGGTTTCATGGAGAAGCAAGAAACAGTCAGTGGTAGCACGGTCGACAGCTGAAGCAGAATATAGAGCAATGGCTCTAGGAGTATCAGAATTGCTATGGGTAAAGGCGCTGCTGACAGAGTTGAAGCTAGACAAGGGGACACCATTGCACCTTCTGACCGATAGTCAAGCTGCGATAAGTATAGCGAACAATCCGGTTCAGCACGACAGAACGAAGCACATCGAGATCGATAGATTCTTCATCAAGGAAAAGCTGGAACAAGGGATACTGAAGATTGACTATGTTCGCTCAGAAGAACAAGTGGCAGACTGTCTGACTAAGGGTCTTAGTTCATTGAGTCTGTCAAAGCTATGTAACAAGATGGGGATGATTAATATCTATCGCCCATCTTGAGGGGGAGTGTTGAGAGTAAATAAGGGACTTTAGTCCCACATCGGTTAGATGTAATATGAAGAGGGGTTGGACCCTCTATAAGTAGTAGGCAGTAGCCCTCAATAATATTATCTGAGAAATTAGACTCATTTCTACACTATCGCCCATCTTGAGGGGGAGTGTTGAGAATCAATAAGGGACTTTTAGTCCCACATCGGAATATCGAGTATGTAGAGGAGCTAGACTCCCTATAAGTAGTGAAGTAGTCCATCAATAAAAATTATCCAACCATTATTTTCTACAGTATTCAACTCATTAGTTCAAATTGTAGGATATGGTAAAGAATAAATATTGTAGGTCTTGTTAGTTTACAGTGAATGCTTTCGGCATGTATTATACCTTAACAATTTCACATGCCATCAGTTAGCAAAAGCTTTTATCAAAGTTCTAGGTAACTGAAGTTTATAATAAAGCTATAGTTTCTACAGACATCTAGCATCACCTACTATGATTTGAAGCAAACTGTTGCTCTCAAAGCAAAGAAAGCTCAAGATACTCACTGATGTGAGTAAATTAATAGTTTGGTGATGTGACTTATGTACAAAGGGACAACCATTTCCAGAATAGTTAGCGATCATTGCAATTACATAAATCATAAGAAAGCCTGACTTCGAGACTTTTATAGGAAAATAACTGTTGTCTATACTTATTACCTAACTTAGGGTACTGTGGCTATTGCATAAACATAAAAAGTAACATTTCAGAATGATGATTCTTGGCCAAAATTAAATAAGGCTAGACAAATCTGTTTATAAGTTTTTGAAGAGTAGTGTCTGATCATACTTACATTAGTATGGAACTATATCATGGAAGTTTTTCTGAAACCATGAAGCATACTAGAGAGACATGTAAAAATAACTGACTTAAGGTGTTAGAACTGTCACAACCAACCCATGGCCTTTTCCCTGGGTACAATTAGTAAGCACAATTTGTAAATATTAGCTCTTTCCCCCTTTATAATTTAATTTCTTTTCTTCTATATGCGCTTGCTAAATGCTAATGTTGTCTGTTTGCAATGGTAAATATTTGATCATCTACAAGGAATTCAACCGCATGTCACTCTCTTCCATTACGATCTTCCTCAAGTTCTAGAAGATGAGTATCAAGGATGGTTGAACCCAGAAATTGTGCAAGTTTCCAGAAACTAACATGAACATATTTCACTACATTTTTTTTTCATGTTTATAATGTTCACACCACATTGTACATATTCTTGAACAGGGAAGACTTTACAGCGTACGCGGATGTATGCTTTAGGGAGTATGGAGATAGGGTCTCTCATTGGACAACCTTAAACGAGCCAAATGTTTTTGTACTAGGAGGTTACGACGCAGGCAATTTTCCACCAGGGAGGTGCTCTTACCCATTTGGCAATTGCTCCCATGGCAATTCTGTGATGGAACCATACATTGTGGCTCATAACTGCTTATTGGCACACAGCTCTGTGGCCGCACTCTATAAGAGAAAATACCAGGTACAATTATCTATGCTCGAGTTACTCATCCACATATAAACATCTCTGTAGTCTATACACACAAGTCAAAGAAAGAAAGCGTAACAGTCGATGGCATTAGGGAGCGATTGATTAGCAGCTAGCATAGTCATGAACTTCCTAATCATCCATGAACAAGTCATTCATAAAGTTCCTTATAAAGGGTGAATATCTAAAGAATTACTTGTTTCTTCTTAATACTTCATGACTTACTGGAACATAGAATTTGCAAATAGAAATGTATGGGAATAAGCTTCCTGCTAAAAAATGTTTCTTATATTGGGCCATTAGTTCCCATGTTATCAACAAAGTGAGCAAAATACTAGCATTGCTCATAATTGTAGATGGTGACATGTTAATCAATAACATGCATTGCTAATTGCTTCTATCCAGAAGTCGTCTGAAAGACCGGACTGCAACCGCATGCTCCTAGCTTTCTCTAGTATTGTTTTGTTCATGCCCTCCGCTACCCTATTCTGTTCTGAATGTCCTATAATTGTCCATTTCAGCTATATGCCCTGCTCCTTATAGTAATCCTGAAATTCTACAGATATGTACTCTCCTCTATTACCTGTCCACAATTACTTCATTGTTCTTTCTATTTTTTGCTTCTTCACAGTTGCCTTCCACTCTCGTAATCTGGCAAGCACTTCTGATTTGTCTTTGTTGAAATAAATGCACACTTTCCGTGAGAAGTCGTTTACGAAGAAGACATAGTACTCAGCACCTCCCATGGAATGAACCGATGGTGACCCCATACGTCTAAGTGTATATAGTTGAGGACTCATTCAGTCTTGTGAACCACCTGTTTGAAGCCAACCTTTTGTTACTTGTCCATCGTGCAGAACTTATCAAATTATAACTTACATGCCTTCATGCCTTTAGCAACTCCCTTTTTCTATGGCTCACGTAAATCTCTCTCACTCATTTGGCCCAAACCTAAATGGCATAGCTTTGCAGTATCCTCCACCTCTTTCTCTGTACCGATAGTCGCACTAATGTGAGTGTGCTACCATCCAACTGATACAAGTTAGATGACAATATTTGTCCATTCATGACTACTTGATTGCCCTTCACAATTTTCTATGAACTAGCTTGACCAACAAAGATTGTATATGTGCATCCTATTTATAATATTTTGGAAATAAGTGCTATATATGTGCATCTCATTTATAACGCTTCGAGAAAAAAGTTTTATATATGTACATAACATATATAACGTTTTTAGACACATTTATAACACTAGTACGTATAACTCTTGAGCGCTTACTAAAAAATGTTATAAAAAGTTATTTATAACGTTTTTGGCCGACGCCGTCATAAAAATATATTTTTCTTGTAGTGACTTGCAACCTACCGCGTTCAACGCGTCCAGAGAAATCAAGTTTTTCTTCAAATCCTGAACGTGTCTCACGTTCACGAGTGTCCACACCACCCCCATCGAACATCTTTATATTGATGTTCCTAATGTCAACGGTCTTACAAGACTTGTTGTTCCCCTTAAGAAAGACACCATTGTTGAACCCCTTATATGTGCAGAACCACTCCCTATTCAGCCACATGTGGTAAGAGCACCAAGAACCAACAATACATACTGGCTCATTGGGTTCATGTGCAATACTCGCTTGGCCCTAAATGCTTGAATTAGCACCTCTACCATTCTTCTCTAGTCGTTTCTTATACTTCGAACATTGTTTCTTCATATGTTCTTACTGTTTGCATAAGAAACATGTGTCGTTCTATTGCCCTACTGATTTAAACTTTTCTCGGTTATTCTTTCCTCCATCTTTACTCTTCGACCTTTGACCTTTCCCTTTCACTAGCATTAAATCAGGATGACTCCTTGATAGGATTTGACATTTCATAATTTTATTACTAAGAAGAGTAGTAGTTACCTCTTCCATCTTGAGAGTTTCTTTTTCCATATAGAGTTGTTGTCACTAAATGGTCATACGATCCTGGAAGTAAAAAAAAAAAAAAAAAAAAAACCCTTGTCCTCCTCTAACTTGACTTCGAGACCCATAAGACCACTTACTATCTTGTTGAAGTTGTTCAAATGACTAAGAATCTAGGTTCTTTCCTTCATTTGTAGACTGTAGAGTTGGTTCTTGAGAATTACTTGTTAGACAATGACTTTGTCATATACATGCTCTCGAGCTTCAACCATAAAATTGTTCGGCAAAATTTTCTCCCATGACATTATATATGACCTTATCCGTCAGATAAAGCTCAGTCGTGATCTGCACCCTTTGATTCATGCCATAACATGAATCTTCCGTCATTTCTAAATGTTTTTCTCCTTCCCCGCAAAGGCTTTAAAGACTCTATCTTTCACAAGTATCACCTTCACCCTTCTCTGCCATAGCAAGAAGTTACATTTGTCATTAAATTTTTCAATCTCGAATTTTGTGCTATTTACTTTGTTACTTGTTATTCCAAAATTTTGAAAATTTCGCGAATCTTAATGAACCAGCGATTCCAAAAAGTCTTGATCGAGGATGATAAGAGGCGGACATTTATTATCACCTACCATTAACCTAGATCAATGAAATTGAAATCTCGACAGCTCCTTTAGCTCTGATACCAATTGTTGTATAACACATAAAAGCGAGAATACGACAATACCCTTATTGATAACGAGAATAACAAAGTATAAACCAAACAATAACACCAAGAACACAAGATTTACGCAGTTCAGTCAAGAGCGACCTACTCCACGATGCAATGAGAGAAAAGTCTATTGAATCAAGGGAACCTTACAAAAGAGTTATATGCAAATACCGCAAATAGTAACCCTCTCCTTCGATCTTACAAACTCCTCCAATCGCCCCTAGAAATTCTAGATTTGCAGTGATAGGTTCAACCAACCAACCACCTAAACCTATGCCAAAGGGAGAGAACTTTTCCCAAGTCTGGGAGCAATCTGGACCACCTAAACCCCACCTTTAGATATGGACCGTGCACAAAACTGAAATAGTCCCAACCCGACGGTACATGCTGCCGGTATGCTAAATGATTACAAAATTTGTCCAAAACTTGCTGGACATTATTGGCACTTTCTGCCCCGGCTGATACTCCTTATTTTCTGGCCAGTTTTGACTCCTCTCGAGCTTCTCCGACTCCTCGGATGGCGCTTGCAGTTCTCCATACGAAGTCATATCCAAAACAAAATAGTAGCATCACTCATAATTGTATCTAGTCGGTCTGAGATTTTCTAATATGAAGGCGCAAAGGAGATTTTCTTTCCTCACACAATTTTTTGTTTTGATTTTGTCATTGCAGGTCAATCAAAAAGGTTTAGTAGGCATGAATATTTTTATGTATCATCTGGTGCCAAAAAGTGACTCAACAGAAGATATAATTGCAGCGAAAAGGGCCCAAGAGTTCTACACTGACTGGTAAATTGATATCTTAACCATCCTGTCATTTGCTCTAACATCAAATTCTTTGCAGTCTTCTCCATTATATCCTTGAATGTCAGGTTCATTCATCCATTCATGAATGGAGATTATCCTGACACCATGAAGAGAATTGTCGGCAAGAAGATCCCAAAATTCTCCAAGAATGAATCGAAACAGCTTGTGGGAGCACTTGATTTTGTAGGAGTGAACTACTACTACACTTTATTCGTAAAGGATGATCCCACTGACTTAGCAGAGGAGCAGAGAGACGTTTTCGCTGATATGTCTGTTAAACTTTCAGGTAAATCAATCTGGTTGGCGATTTCACTTTTAGGTAGCATCAGATACAACAGTGCTAGTTTTCCTGGCCTATCATGCATTCATACATACAACAACAGCGTCGTTTAGAAGCTTCTATAAATACTCTGTATGATTTTCAAAATATAATAGCATCCGGAAGAACGAAAGTTCATGCTGAGATTCTTACTGAGTTACTATCCAAGGCTTTAGGAACAATTGATGTCATTATATTGGCACAACTAAGTTACTAATATGTACAATATGAAGTACAGAGTTACGGTTTAAACATGTATATGTCCCCTTGATACTTTCATGTCTATGGAATATATGTGATCCTCTGCAACAATGAAACTAATTGTTAAATATGAAAATGTTAATCAATATTTAAAAAAAAATCAAATATCAGTTTTACAATTTCAATCAAGTAACCTTATCCTTTTCTAAGATGATTCTTGAAACATGCATTACAGCTACTTTGGGCAATGAGAAGGCTGGCTTAGAGGTAAGATGTGAATTGGCAAATACCATTTTAGTTTTATTTTATATAAACGAGAAGCCGCGAAAAGTGATGGTAACCAGAAGGATATTGTACCAGATTGCGACACCATACGGCTTACAGGGTGTGTTGGAGTATCTGAAGCAAGCCTATGGGAACCCTCCTATTTACGTTCATGAAAATGGTAAGCACCTAATCCACTTAGTAAGTTAACCAACTCTTTCTATATATTCAAATTTTCCTTCAGCCAGTGAGATGGCTGATATTAGGTAAAGAAAAAGGAAAAAAAAAAAACAAGGTATTATAGATGCATCTTTATTTTTCGTTAATATCTACTTTTATTTCAATCGCTTCACTTTGTCTGCAGTCAAGACAAAAACGCCATATGAATCTTTAACTTCTATAGCCTGTTTATCACTTCACCTTAGCTAGTCTGACAAATTTTGGGTCCATTGGATTAGTGAAGATTTATCGGGTTAAGGCATATAAACAGGAATAATGTTAAATCTTCAACGTCGAGTTCTTTCCTTAAAAGTGAGATATAAGTATAGAAGGGATTCTTTCCTTAACATTCCTGCTAGCTCATTACAGTCTTTCTGTACAAGGTTTTGCATTGCCGCATAGTACATCCCTAGATGACACACCAAGAATAAAGTACTTAAGCGTTCACATGAGGAGCTTACTCAATGCCTTGAGGTAAAAATCCCACATCAGTTACTATGTGATCTTTGATACAAATGCTTTAGTGTTCAATAACTCGAAATCACGATTACTCAGAACATAACATAACGTTATATTATTAGTGCAAGTATTGATATCTTTTTTATCTGAATCTTATCTTCTAGGAACGGATCTAATACTTTGGGATACTTCACATGGTCCTTCTTGGATTTGTTTGAACTGCTAGAAGGGTACGAAAGCTCTTACGGCATGTATTATGTGAACTTCGGCGATAAGCAACTAAAGAGGTATCCTAAGCTCTCGGCGCATTGGTACTCCAACTTCCTCAAGAGAAGAAGCAGTATTATTCACAAGGACGGATCTTCATATGCACCTTCTGTATAAAATCTGCTTCTGTTATGTAAACTCTGGCCAAAATGGTCCACGGCTCATATATAGATCACATATAGGTAGGCCAACTTCAGAAACATTGTGCACTTGTATCGAGCCAATAACCTTCGCTGTGAAAGTTGTACATTTCTAGTACAATATACACATTCAGGCTTTTTGATTCTGAACATATCACTGCAGTAGAATTCTAGACTTATCTATACTGTACAGGAGACAATTTGGTGTCTAGCAATCCATGCTAGTCCTCAGGGCCTTTCTTATCGTGTGCGCGGTCGCACATGACTCCAAAGAACTGAAAGGTCCCAAAACTATTTTCAGAAACAAATTTTAGAAAACATATATATATTTTTTTTTAAAGATTTAGACCTCCCTATTTTTTTTTAGAAACTACACTAACACAACTTACACAAGTATAAGGTTGAGCATTGCCACCGTGCAGTATGGTACCAAAAAAGTACGTAAGCATAAATTATCCGTCTCTTGCAATTGTTCTTCCTCCCGCCACCAGAGAGCACAGTTTTTCTAGAACTTATAAATTGTATGATAATGCTCTTTTACTTATAAACCCTCTAATTAAATTGGATACGTCTGCTAATTATATACCTTCTATCCCAAAAATATTAGGTTCTGCACCATCTGCATGAAGAACCAACCGACCTTTTCATGTGAATTCCACGTACATGTCAGAATGGAATCCTTTCTGGAACAACTAAACTTCATCAAAGTTGGCTATTGCATTTTATTTCTATGTAACCATCTGACCACAATACAACACCCGCATTGGTAAATCCAACTCTCACCTCAATGTGCTTATCATTATCAAAAAAAAAAAAAGGTACCAAGCTCAAATATTGGAATATATAAATAACTTGTGTGCAAAACTGTTTCTTGCCGGATTGCCATCCACAGATTATTTCATGTTGCAGCATTATTACAACAATTAATCCAGCCTTATACATTTCATTTTACAAAATAATAACAAATGTTCCTCGGTTTATCTTTTAGTTGTATGGCCTCATTCTACTGACTGGTGAAGGCCTGTACGATGAGCCTTCTCGCATTCCTCGAGATGAAGGCCTTTCAGAACCATTTCTGTGCCGGAATCCCCACATGCTGCGAGAATCGGGCAAACCAGCAGACTGAGGTAAAGGCATCCACCAGGTCGTATCCCTGTCAACGGGTAGTAATGGTAAGGGAGCAAAACGATCTCTTGCCAAATGGTCGCTTCTCCTGCTCTCAGACTCCTGAGAGCTTCTGCTTGATGATGCCGTTGATGGGAACAGGTAATAATTTGTCGGATCCAGGGGTGAAAGGTGGCTTGTTGCCGGCAGGCCCCTCACTCCTGATCTCTGTGGGCCTGAAAAGGTGGTCCTGTGTACACTCAGGGGATTGTGCATGTTTGGAGGATTGTCACGGACAGGAGGGTGAGGCTGAGAGTTGAAGTATGGTGGAGCTACTGTAGGCATGAAGGTACCAGTAGACCTGGAACTGGAGCTGAAAGTATCAAAAGAGTATGAAATAATAATTAATAGGCATATAAGATTAAATAACAAGGGCAATGAAAGTATAAACCTCATTGTTCTCACCATAAGCAGCATTCAGTATATGAAAGAACAATACAATGATAACGTGGTAGCTTCAATATAGATAAGCACGGAAGATTGTGAAGCTGGGTGTTAGGATGAGAAAGAACTGTCGTCTACACTTTCAGTGTAAGGTATTACAATGATGAGAAAAAGGATGAGGTGGAGAAGAGTTCTAGAATATTCAAAAAGTACTTAGGAGTGTCACTTACCCATGGCCAAGAACAAAGTGATGAACGGGAAATCCAGCACTTGGTAGACCATCCAGGTCAAGCCTCACTGCCTGGACTCTTGCAGAAGTGTTTGTGTCCTGACTGGAACCAGAACTATGACTGCTTGGCTGAGAATGTGGTGGAGAATGGTGTTCCCAATTACGATAATGGTAATCAACGGCAGGTAGAACATGAGGAGACTGGACACAAGTTTGCCTAGAAGTGCGACTCCTGGGGTGGTGAACTGCCAAACCATCATTGCAACTTTCAGCAGAAACAGGGGGATTTGATGAAGATGAAGGTTGACGTGATGGCATGTACGTCGAGTATGGACATCTATTAGATACTGATGAGGTAGCTGGATTTCCAGTGAACATGACATGATACCCTACTACGTCTTGAACTGCAGAGACATAATTATGTTTGACGACTAAGTACCAAGTTCAAGGAAGCCCATACTGTTGAATCAAGTGAAGGTATGGACACTTACAAGCAATAGCTGGTGAGATTTCCCCTTCCCTGCATAAACATCAATCAATCAAAGTCCTAAATTCATGGAACCAGCAATACTGTTGTAAAATCAGATCAAAGGGTTCACACCAAAATTTTAATTATAGTGCCTGCATGTTAATCTTACACTTGCTTAGATAAAATGGCTCCAAACAAATTCTCAAATTGATCGTTGAAGCAGGTCCATCAGGCATAATACACCACTTACAGGCTCACATGTTTCCCCCTCCATCGACATACTGATATACCGCCTAGATGCTTTGCAAATTCACTCCCATCCATGCCACACTACCCCAACTTTCCCTCATCAAGTTTTCACTTCAAAGACTAGACCCAACTATGACCAGACAGTCAGTTCCATGGAGTTGTGTGGAACAAAAGAAGTGGCACGAGATGGTGGATACACAAAACTGAAAGGAGGTGTAATGGGAAATCAATGTCAGAGAATTAAGATGCAGTAATGGTGATATAGGTTATGATGGAGTAGTTGTCATGATCTCCATCAGGCAGCAAGTCCTAATTGGTGCTTTGTGATATTGACAGTACATTGAGGATCAGGAAGAACTATAGCAAAATCAATTGGACTAGTGCTCCTGGTTGAAAGGACGGACACAAGGAGAGAAGATACAGGAATTTCCAATATAGCAATTACCTACGTCCAGATAGTGCAACACAATAATATTCATTGGCCACACTAGAATTTTCACAGAAGAACAGAAATATTACAATTGGTCTTAATAGGTAGGACTAAGCGATTTTCACAGAGGAACAGAAATATAACAAGAGAACAAGTAAAAGAAATGCACACACTAGAATCCAAAATTAGAAGCATGTTTGATAGTAACAGTGTGGTACATTCAAGAGCATTTTTTGTCATGAGAGTACAAGCAAGTGCCATCCAAGGGAAGCAGAAGAAATGATGTCTAGAAGGTTTCTTATTTGATTGTAGGTAATTCCATGCGATTTTAGAATTCATGAAATTGCAAAACCATGGAATTGCAATTACCTTAATAGTGTATGATTTCTTTGGAATGAGGATATCTATTAAATTCCAGTTCATGTTCTTTGGATGGATATATGTAGATTCAACCATAATAAATATAGATACAAATATCTCTTGAAAACATGCGATGTATTTAGAAATCTAGAACTGAGATTCAACAGCAACAAATTATATATCCTAAATATAAAAGGTGGAGTTTGGGTGCAGTTGGATGTATCCAGAATACAACTGTTGTCCATGAACATAGCTGATGTGATGTATTAGGAATTCAGAAATTGGAATTCTGCAGCGAGATCCAATTCATCACTTTTGAAAAGGCCAAGACTAGACTTAACATGGAATGAATCCTACAATCATGTTAACCAAACGTTTTTGATAAAGCTTGAAATTAGAATAATGTAATTTCAAGAACAAAAATGTAGTTATTTAGCAAAAATAGAATCCACAGTTTCCAACCCATAAATTTGAATAAATGAAGTCGATAAAAAAAATCATCATATAAATGTGAAATACGGTACTAGGACCCATGAAACCTTGCCTCAGTTTGTCTCAACAATGCACTCTTGCACACACACGAAAGAAAAACAATAAATAGTACATCAATTAAAATAGAGATATCATAGCAACATTAGACTTACTCAAATGATGATAGCACCCACGGCCGGTCTACTGAATGGACACCAATGAACTCCAAATGGCTGCAAAAGGAATAAAAATATCATATATCTTGCTATATTTGTGCATTATTCCTTACATGCACCTATTTTAAGAACAAATCATTATTATCAGTAATACAAAATATATCAACCGATGTCTCAGAAAAGACGTCACAATATCAAAGTTTAATCTCTCAGATGCACATCAAGACTGTGTGAAACAGACTTTTATAGCAGAGGTCTATAAAACTGAAGCAAGAAGACAACTATGCAACTATAAAAGTAATAAGAGAAAAACTGTATTATATGTGTCACGTGCAATAATGTCTTGTGTAAACTTGATCAGTTGAAGATCGAGAAGAAACTGCTAATAAAGTCATCAAAGTGTAAGAGAAAATTGATACAAATTAATTGATAGATTTAGTGATAAACATAGAAAGGCAAATCCTACAATAAGAATAAAACTACGACATAATTAGTAAATCAAATATTTAACAGAAAAATTAAGTAAAAGCGGTATGCGTCTAAAATCACAGAAACAACCCGTCAAACAATTTGATTTAAATATCCCATCAAATTTCAACCAATCCCATCCTCCTCCCGACACACCAAACACAAAAGGACAGAAGCCCTACATGTGCCCAACATATGATAAAAGCAGCAAATTGATGGACTACCAATTTATTCCCTATGGTTACTATAATTTAGCATCAAAAGATCCTATATGTACAGTCACAAGACTCTCAACTAGCTTTTGTTATATTTTTTAACATTTCATATTTAGCTTCAAATTATGTACAGCCTTTCCACTACAGAATCGACCACGCAGCATTTTTGGGTTATTTGCTTATCTTATATAACCTACTAAATTTTCCCAGAAATCTCATATGACATCAGATGTTTATATAAACAGAAAAGAGAAGCCTATAAGCTATAAGGTTCCTATCTACTAACTTCTTTTTCCTTTTCCTATTTGCTCACCGAGAATATTATGGAAAGCTAATAACTTCACTCTATTGGTCGAAACTGCCTAAAAGACGAATGCAATTCCCATTTGAAATCTAGTCAAGTTCCCTCTTCTTATAGAGACTCTTACCTGCTCTAGGAGAGTTCTAGCAGGTTACTCCGTTTGGGTATGACCTTAAATTGGAAAACCCAAAGGGTAGGTATACAAACCACCAAGTACTCCTAACTCGTCTAATCTGTTTGACGAGCTTTTTTTTTCCATTTTCAACATGGCCTGGGGTTGAGCTGAAGTTTGGAACTTTGGTTGGCAACTGGTCCTAAGATTCTGACACTCACAGAGACCTCAATAGTTTTCCACAGCAAAAAACATATTGTGCATGGAAATGGATTGAGTTGATGAAAGGTCATTATTACACACACACACACATAATGGAGATAGGAGGAGAAACAAATGTGAACAAAATCTGAACAAGAGAAAGACACAAGAAATCCCATTGAAGGAAATGCACACGTTTTATTTATTCAACTGGAAAGTTTTGTTAGCCCAATGATCGTATCATATTGTTTAATATGGCTAATCAATTAAGTTTAACATAAAGATGTCATATTGCTACTATTTAATTATATTGCTACTTAAACTTAGCATTGTCCTACTGTTCATTAAATTTATCATCCCATTATACTGCTTTGTTCGTCTAACATGTACTTGTAGACAAGCAGTAAGCATGATCAAACCAGGACATGTGCAATGAAGAATTAATGATGGAACAAAGACGGTGTTATACAAGAAGATTTTTCTGAACCGCCCAACGACCTATCCGGGACTTCGCACTCGGAGGTTCCACTGCCCGGTCAGTAGACAGGGGGTGAGGGGGCAGCGCCCCCTGTGGGGGTTCGGGGACCAAGCCCCTAAGGTATACAGATTCTCAGATCGATTTATCTTTGGATAACTGCCGTCAAGGAAAAATGCATCTTCAAGTCTGCTCAAATGTCAGTAGAAATGCGTCATCAAAGTGTTTATATCCTTATATTTTATTATGTATTTTATCTTTCTTTAATAGGACAATATGTGCATTGAGTCGTGTTGGCACTTGGTTGGCTTCCTATATCCCACTACCAAAAAGTCTACTTATTTGTTCAGTCCACAGACCAAAAAAACAGCCCACTCAAAAAGAGCCCAAAACCCACTCAAAAAGAGCCCAACCAAACTGAAAACAGGGTAACCGAACTCGGACCGAGTTCTGCCCGAACTCGGTCCCCCCCCCCCCCCCCGACCAATATTCCATTGGATCAGGTCACCCTGTTGAATCGACTCCAACGTTCGATATTCTGAATGTTAGGAAACCGAACTATGTCCAAGTTCGGTCCCCCAGAACCTTATAAATAGAAGAGATTTTCCCATTAATTTCATCTAATTCCATTCTCTTCTCTTATATTTCTTAAGAGTTCTCAGAGCTACTTAACCTTCATATCTAAGCCTTTATGACTCCTAGCCAAGCAAGTATCAGTTCGGTTCGATCTAGAAGTTTGTTCGAGTTGTAAAGAAGGCTTAAAAACATCTCAATTTTATATTGTTCTAAAAGTCGGTAAGTCCTTCGGATTAAAGGCTTGCAAGTTGAAATAGTGCTCTTCGGATAAAAAGCACGTGTTGTAAGGAGCTGCAAGCGCTTCGGATTCAAAGCTTGTGTTTTACGAGATAGTGGATTCAACATCGAGCTAGAGTACTCAAGACTGGACTAGTCCTCTCAGAGGAAAACCAGTATAAACCTTGGTGTTTGCGTTTGCTTCTCTGAACTTATTTACATTACGCACTTATTTTTACTGCATGCTTCGTGTTAGTTTGATTAATGTCATAAATTGTTTTAGATTGTGATTTTTATTCCGCTGCATACACGCACTCTATTCACCCCCCCCCCCCCCCCCCCTCGAGGTGCTCAATTGTTCCTACAAGTTTAAGATTATTCGAAATCAACATATTGTTGCACTTTCCAAAAGAGAGTAAGAGACCATGTAAGATCGTATTCAGGAACCTAAAAGGTCAAGAAAGGTAGCACAACCTAGTTAACCAACCCTCACTGCAGATTACAAATGGAGAGGCAGTCATAGTAGGAGAGATTATTGATATAAGAAAATGTGAAATCTGCACCAATGAGAAAACAATAACAATCCAGTTACATGAACAAACTTGGTACAAGGAAATATAGAAGAGAGAGACCAGACATTTTCGAAGAATCACATGATAAACATTTTAGAAATAGAAAGAACCTGATGACATAATATAACTAAAAATGAATTGCTACACAAATATGCTGCTAAAGTAAAACAGACAAGTATTAGGACTATCCAATGCTACACACAGGAACAGAGAATAGCAATCTTATGTGGTATCTCCAATCTACAAGTAATGCTTTCAGTAAATGATGTTGATAGAGAACAAAGCATCAGTAGTTATACCATTTGTGTGTAATTAAAATCATAGAGATCTTCATCACGAGTCCACCCATCAAAACTACGGCCTGGTAATGAGCGAGAACCATTGGCGTAGAGCCAATTGCCTCTCCCAATTTCTCGACAATTTGGGCATTGCATTACTCCTTTAGCATTAAAAGCCGACCCAATACAATCTGGAAAGTTCAAGAAACAAAGGTAATTAAACTGTGATGAACTGTCAAACTAAAACTGCTGTGAACTATTCAATTGACAAAACACTAAAGTAGGGTCTAGGCAACAAGGAAATAACATGTTTAAAAAAGCGAGCGTAGTTGAAATGAGCATGCTAAGATGGATAACTAGCAATATACTAGAAGAGACATAAGAAATGAGTGAATCCGTGGGAAGTTGGAGGCAATATCAATTGAGAATATGGTGGAGGAAATTTGCTTGACATGGTCTGGACATGCAATGGAAATCAATAGTTTCACTATATTAGTTAGAGGAGATGCCAAAACTAGGGTCCAGGCCTAAACTCACTTGGATTGAGCCTGTAAAAAAAGAGGGTTTCTACATTCTGCTAATTTTAGAGAGCTAACATTAGAGAGGGAGATCGTTGTCAACAGAGCAAAAGGGAAGACAATGATTAAGAATGAGCCAAGAAAATTTACAATGAAGGCTTCGTTATTGTTGTACTTTTACAATTTATATTTTTAAGTTTGTTGCTTGCTTAATATTTATAGGATTAAAATAGGATGGTTGAAATAGAGTATTGCTTCTGGAGTACTTTGTGATTGCAAAACACCTCTGAAATTGAAAGGAAAATTCTAGAATTGCTACAACACTAGTCATGCTTTATGGATCAAAGTATTGGACAATTAAGAAACATGTACAAAATTAGTTTAACTGAAATTGAGAACACTAAGATGGATGACTAGCAATACACTAAAGAATAGGATAAGAAATGAGTGTATCCACGGGAAGTTAGAGGTGACACAATGGGATTTGGACATATGCAACGCAAACCCGTAAATGCTACCGTGAGGAGCGATAATATAGTAGTTAATGGAAACAGTAGGGCTACAGGTAGACATTAACATGGTTTAAAGTGTTAAATAATTATATGGATTTAATTATCATTACAGTTGTTAGCGTTACACTGGAGATGGCCCTTAGCAGAGCTGAATGGAAGAAGAGGATTTAAACAACTGAGCCCAAAAATTTGAAATAAAGGCTTTGTTTTTTTGTTATTTGCTTAATATTGAGTTTGCCTTTCAGTTATTTAGCAATATTTTTCATTAGATATACCACTTTCTTTATGAGATATCTTGTTTTTCTTCTTCTTTTTTGCAAGGCTTCGAAATGAACCAAAGACCTCCACAATACCCCCCCCCCCCCCCCCCGGGGACCACCCCCTGGTGGTCGTTCTTAACATGCTTATTACTGCTTTATTTGTATATGGATAAGTTGTTTGTCTAGTTGTAGATTACTACTTCATTAACTTATCCTTACTATTGTTAGGTTAGGAGACATTTTGTTGGTGTTATAGATAACTTTAAGATAATTCCTAAGTAAAGTGTATGATATTATTAAGGCTAAATTGTACTTAAATATCCTCAATTTTTCAGTTTTGGCACTTTAATATCCTATACTTTTTTATTGGCACTTTAATACCCTGAACTTAAAAAAAATCATGGTGCCCCAACTGATAGTCAAAGGTCATATTCAATTCATATGACCAATTTTGACCATTTACCCCAAAATAAAAAGAAACTACTTTCTTTGATTTATAAAAAATTTTATAAAAAAAATTCACAAAACCGTAACCCTAAACCTCTCCCCCCCCCCCCCCCCCCTCCCACCACCGATGTCCCGCCGCCTCAGTTTGCCTTTGCGCATCCCCCCACCCCTTGCGACCCCCTCCCTCACTAGCCGACGGCGGTGCATCCTGCTAAGCTGCACAAAATGGCACCAATGAAGCATATCAGGCGACTATTTGTGCCATTTCGTACAAGCTAGCTGGTTGCATGGCTGCCGGCGAGTAGGGAGAGGGTCCCGAGGGGTGGAGGATGTGCAGAGGTAGACGGCGGGGCAACAGTGACTAAAGGAGGAGGAGGGGGGTTCTTATTTGATCAAGGAAGAGAGGGAGAGGGGGCTTGATCGCGATGAGGGGGCCAGCATTGCCAACAGTGGTTGCTTCTTGGGGACGATGGGATTAGGTTGGAATTTAGGATTAGGGTGTTAAGAATATGATTAGTAATCAACTATGTATTAAATTATAGTTTTTTGTTAAATTTTTGATAAATAATCAATAATTATAGCAACTTAGACAAGCTCAAAAAGGACATTATTGTAAGAACAAGGCTCTTTCTACACAAAATTTTGTCAAAGCAAAAGATCCAACCAGTACTTTCAAAACTTGAATTGGTAAAATAAACTTACCTAGAAACTAGGAAAGTAGCAGAAATTGCACCTACTTTGCCTAGGTTCCATTGTTCGGGTGTTGCAAATTAAATTTGGGAAGTGGATGAGATATCAACTCGGGAAACAACTTGAATGTCTAAAAGTGTCGCTGAAAGCTCATGAAAACTAATGACTGCCATATATTTTATTATTGTTGGATTTTCAGCATTCTTCCCCCACATACAGACATCTACTTAATAAATCTCTGTCGATGTCAAGTCGCCCCATCTCAACTTCCCAAACTTCGGTTTTTATAAAACATATACGTTTCTCAAATTGGAAACTTACTACCAAACTCCCTCATGTAAATTATTTAGCAAAACTCTAACCACCTACATGGGAATTCATGGTGCGCCACAATGTATCCTGTGCCTTGCAATCCATATGGGTACACCATCACCATCACTCAGCAGCACTATTCCGATCATAATTAGGTATCTTCTACAGCATAGGATGAAATATTTCCATTTCACACAGTTACTAAAACTGCGCCATGTGTATGCAAGAAGCTCATCGTTCTGGGAGGTTGGGCCTCACTTCATTCAGACGTGCACCTTGCTTTTTTGCAACCAAGGACTGCAACCTCATAAGAGGCCCCAGCAGTATCGTTGACCCCCCCCCCCCCCCCCCCCCCCCCCCCCCCAATCTAAAATTCAAGCGCAGCGGATTCTTCCCTATTTTTGCAGCAAACAACTGTGGCACGAAACAGAGCAACACCGAGCAATTCCGATACTGAGGGCTTTGTCATGCGCATTGCACGCGCCACGATGATCGTCTATGCCCCAACCCCCAGAGGAGTTTGTCGCCTAAATTCTGTGGTTTCACACTACATTAAACATACTAAGTGCGCATAACTTGCAAGTACAGCAAGCAATCTAAGCATAAAACTTCAATACAGAACAGCATTTTCAACAGAACTTGCATATATATCCGACACAGGACTATACTGACACGGCACTGATTCTGGTGTCTCCGACGTGTCCGATACGTGTCCATGTCCGTTCTAGCAAAAGGAAAAGAGGCAAGGTCGCTCACCGAGGTGGAACTCGTGGCCGCACCGGAGCCTGGCGGTGGACCTGTCCCCGCCGGGACTGACGGCGTCGAGGCAGATCGAGCAGTAGATCTCGGCCGACGCCGATCGCTTCTCGGCCGCCGGCTGATCAGACTCTCCCAACCCCATCGACAGAACAAAACAAAAAAGTTCCCCAATTCGAACTCGAGCTAGATTTTCTCTCTCCAAGAAACCCTAGAAAACTCCGATGGGGAAGAGGAAGAAGTGAGGAATTCTCGATCATATATAGTTTTCCTCAAAGAGGACACTGGACACCGCTCTTTTCCTCCCTCCTCTCTCTTTTTCTTTTTCTTATTGCTTGGTTCGTCGGGAACGTCTCCGGTGTTTTGGAAATCCGTGCTGTGCGTTATGCGCGCATGGAAAGTCTATGCGGGTGCTGTGTGGATAGCCTAGTGAGTGTAGTATAAGGCTATAAGCGTTTTTGGACCTTGTGATTTTCTTTTGAACGTTTTGTTTACTTTGCTATAATCTAGGCGATGCCGAGAATTTATTCTTGTAGTATCTTTGTTCAATTGTTGTTTTTTTGTAAATTGTTATATTTCATCCAAAGATTATGATAATATTATATGACGGTCAAAATTATTTCCACCCTTTTTATATTAATAAAAAATTAGACTTTATCATACAACTTTTATATTTCAAAGATATTATTATTCAACCTTATTTATATATAAAGGTTTTTTCTAAGGGCACCATCCTTTTTACTTGGGGGTAGCCCAAAATAGTTTAAAAATATTACAAGTTTGTCATAACTTTTTTTACTTGGGGGCAGTCCAAGTTTTGGTATAAAAGCCAACTTTTTCTTCTTCTTTTCTCTTTCCTTCCTCTACTCTTTTCTTCTCTCCCTCAACTCTTTTCTTCTCTTTCTCTCCATTTTAGGTTAGAACAAAACCTAGCCAAAAAAAAATTTCAACCTAAATTTTGGAAAGATTGTTGGTAAAATATTTAGTAATAGTGTCAAAGATTTCTCCCATTTATTGGTAAGTCATTGAATTAATATTTGTTTAATATTTTAAACATGAATTTCACATATAAAAGTTGAATTATGTGTTTAATGTAGAAAAATATTGAACATGGAACAACCGGGATCATCAAATATTGTACTCTCTTCCCATCACGTCCGAAGAACACTTTGATGCATCGGAAGCCCTCTTGGTAACTAAATTTTAACTTTTCATCGGGTAAAAAATCGGGTTGTGACACAGAGGACTGTCACCTCTCTGGCAGTCTCGATCATAGATTAGGACTGCCAGAGAGGTGGCAGTCCTTCACATATGTAGGACTGCCAAGCCCCTGACAGTCCTACATATGTGAAGGACTGCCAACTCTCTGGCAGTCCTAATATATGAAACATATTTGCTTTATGATGTTGTCTAATTGTATTAACTTTTAAGTTCTATTGTAGGACTTGAGATCTTCCGATTTTGCGGTACCTGCTCCAATTGCAGTCAATGTAGCCTATTTATTCTGGACCGATCTTTGTTTTGAATCAAGCGAGGGTGCGGTACGTTGGTGTCGAGAAGTTGGATGGAAAAACAACATAGTTCTAGTGATATCCAGATCGGCCCGAAATCGTCCGGGACAACAAACTGTGGTGGTTGGCTGTGAAAGAGGTGGTGTGTTCAGAACGCACAAGAAAAACACAGTTATCCAAAGTAAATTTCCAAAAAAAATGTTGGAATGAGAAATGTGGTTGTCCATTCATGATACATATTAGAAACGAAGAAGAAGGGAAATGGACAGTAGAAGTGAAGAATGGAACCCACAACCATGAGATTGTCGAGACACTATTGGGTCATCCGTATGTCGGACGGTTGAACAATACGGAGAAGAAGATAGTCGAAGACTTGTCCACCTCCGGAGTTGCACCGAGACAAATATATTTCGTCATACGACATGAAGATGAGAAGAACAAGTCTACAATGAAGTCAATATACAACGCCCTATCTTCTTCGAACGCTGTCCGGACGAAATCAAGAATGACGATGCAAGAAGTGCTCAAGTTGCTTGCCGATAATCATTATGTTGAGTTCCATAGAAGACATCCCCAGAGTAATGAAGTAATTTCAATCTTTTCGGCTCATCCCGATTGCACAAGTTTGGCCAGGTCTTTTGCCGACGTGTTAGTCCTTGATTGCACGTACAAGACCAATAAGTTCAAGATGCCTCTCTTTCATGTTGTCGGGTTCACCTCTACTTGGAAAATATTTTCAGTGGCATTTTGCTTCATGAAGAGTGAGAAACTTGAAGACTACACATGGGCGTTGGAGAAACTGAAAATACTTTACACCGGTTATACAGAGCCGTCAATTTTTGTTACCGACAGAGAGTATGCCCTAATTAATGCTATTCGTATTATTTTTCCTCAAGCGGATACATTGCTATGCACTTGGCATGTCAATCGTAATATTCAAGCCCAATGTAAGTTGAAGTTTCGGAAGGAGGATGGTAAAATTGACATGCAAATTTTTAACGAATTCTACAATGATTGGAATTGTATGTGACGAGCCTCTACGATTGCCAGTTACGACGTCGCATGGTACTTGTTCAAGCAAAAGTTGGAGGCGAGGGAGCCGGCATGCATTTCTTACATCAAAGATACATGGCTTGAACCGCCCAAAGAATAATTCGTCTTAGCATGGTCGAATGTGGTGAAGCATTACGGCACGACAACTACCAACCGTGTCGAAGGAGCACACTCTTTATTGAAGAGATACCTAAAATCATCTCTCGGCAACTTTGTTTCTGTTTGGCAAGCTATACATTTATCAGTAGACCGGACGGTGAATAAAATTAAGGCATCATTTGAGATGAGTTTGAATATAGTCAATCATGAGCATATAAAGGAAGTACTCTTAGATGCTTTAATGCGCGTGGTATCTCACAAGGCGTTGGTATTAATATTTGATGAGATTGAAAGGTCAAAGTTTGTCGAGTTTGATCCCGAGGTTTACGGGTGTGTATATCGACATACACAGTCACGCCCCGATCCGGGAAATCGCTCGTCCTCGCTAGATTTTACCCGAATTATCGTCCTCGCTGGGGCGTGATGCCGCACGAGCCTGGAGTTGCGCTCGTGCAAGGCAAGATAACAGGTTCACATAGAACTATCTTAATTTGATAACATAAGCAGCGGAAGGAAAACAGAGTATACAACAAGAATCTCTTTTATTCATAATGAACTGAAGGTTACAAGGCTCTGAATAGCCCAACATAAAATGCCAATTGGCTACAACGCTCATGATCTCTCTAGCTCATAAAAGATTACATTGTTCCATATATTATGCCTCTATATAGCCACCAAGTAGTCTTCGGCCGAACATCTCCATGTCGCAAGTCCGAACGCATATGCGGAAGCTCCTCTTGAACGCCAAGGACTCCATACCTCGGCACGTCCAAGCCAAGCTCCGCCCCGAGCCGATCATACCTGACCTGCACATAAACTAGTGGGGGATTAGTGCTTTCGTCCTCGCTTCGTACTGATCAAGACCCGCTCGCACCCAAACCAAATACTTAATCATTTAGTGAGCATGCATCTTAAATTGTGATCTTTCTATTTAGCCTTAGGATCGATTTTATGGTAACACTTAAACATAGCACATTATCATAAATGTGTCCCATACCGTGTTCCTGCAGCAGATACAGTTAGACATAATCTGAAACATAAACATAGTGATTCGTGTACATCCTGTTCCTCTTTGTCTAGCCTGCCATGGTTAGAACTTACATAAGCAATCATATGATTCGTGCAACCGACCAATCATAAACGTAAACATATGCATAATGGGTGACAGGCCCTGTGCCTGCACCCAGCTCTCATCTCAGTCCACCGGCCCTATCTATATGAAGGTCACGGTATTTTGCACCGTAATGGACTTGGCATCTCATACCTGTAAGCCTACAATCACTTCGATACGGGTTGCTAGCCCAGTATTCGAAGGATTCCAAACTTACGGATATCATAGCTTATCACAGCACTGGGCGGTCGCAATCCGTCCGAATGTTGTGCACCATAAATACTACACATAATTCTCTCCTAGGCCGAACGGTCCCGGCGCCCCGGCGTAACCGTTCGAGGGAAGCCGTACCCGTGCACGGGCCATCCGAGTCCATTGACCATGCAATACGCGCCATAGCAAACACACATAACAATCCAACCAAATCCTCTGTTGCACAAACATAGTCTCGTTCCATAAACGGTTTCCCGTGCCATAAACGGTTTTCCGTGCCATAAACATAATCCACCATTCATATGGGGAGCTCCGTCGGCGTTATGCCCCAACACATCCATATTGATGCACGACGCCCAACGGCTTAGTCATCTCATACTCGTATTCAACGTGTGTCATTCGTAATTTATTCTCATAGCATAATTCCGTATTATTTAGTCTTTTCGTAACATAAGTGCCCGAGGGCACGCTCAGCACCGTAATCAATGTTCTACGCCTAGTGTTCAATGTTCTCGGAGCCGTGCACATGATGCACATCTCATATTGTCTTTCAATGTTCTACCATCATTTCCCTACCGCGACTCGTACACTTGATGCACGTCGCTTCAATTGTTCGATTGTTCAATGTTCTATCTTAGTGTTCAACACATATTTAGATCTTTCATCGCCGAGCCACGCTCGCTAACTCGATAACATCTTACGCATACCATAACATATTTTATTAGACGTAAAGGAATAGGGAGAGAGAGTCAAGAACCCGTCCACCTTAAGCCAATACGCCTTGCCGCCTCGCCGATTGAAGCGTCTCGCTTCCATAACTCGATCGCGTAGCTAACTCCCAGACTTAGCCATTCCTTTGAACTACTCGGTTGCTTTGGCCTATCGTGCCCATGCCACAATCCGTTGCAAGGCCATGATTTGGTTTCGTGGACACTTCATTGCATAAGGCAAAATGCCGACCTCTTATCGTCCATCGTAAAAGCATAGCCTTTGGCCAACGTAACTCTTGCATCGATTCGCATCGATACTTCATCGGGTCAACGCAACTCTTCGAGTCAACGACTCATCATAATGTACCGATGCGGAGTGGGGCATTACATACTATACCACTCAAAATCAGGTTCGTCCTCGAACCGAAACCAACACTTAATCCAAGTGCCTCGTATAGATTGCTTCACGATCTCGTGCTACTATCGTTGAATCATACAATTTAGTTTGGATCATACACATATTTCAGGCGTCCCACCAATATATGCATTTCAGCCAAGCTCAGTTGTAGGATATCGGGACAAACTAACACGTTCAGCTTAAATCCTCAAGCACCCATCGGTCCGTACTCGACTTAGTCATATCTTAGCGCATATTCCCAAAATACTCTTCGTATGCATCATCCCATAACATGCGATCATCTTCCAACATCTTGCACATAACTTAATTCAACCATAACTTCGATCTCGTAAGTTTCTCGTCGGCCACCTAACACTCGCATTGCATTGAGTCATTGCGCATCCGATCGCAACCATTCTCTGCAACGCCTATTCGCCCAACGGCTTTCTATCTCTCATATAACTCAAGTCTTTCTTTCATCCCATCATTCATAACATTTGGCCTTAACGACATGGACTACGTCCACATGTCACAAATTCTTTTGCCTACCATTTGCACTAAGTCTCGCACATAACTATCCCAACCCAATCCACGTTCTCGAACTACCTACGCATCGCGTCTGGGGCTACCTCCGCTAGGTAACTTATCCAGATATCGTGCTTAATCTCTCCCGACACAAGCGGTCAACTTGAGTCTACGATGCTCAAAGGCAACAATCTTTCCGACCCAAGGTCTCTTACGATACGCCTATCTCCGATACTCGACCGAGTACAAATTCTTTACTAAATTTTTGATTCAATCCCGACTAGTTCGTTCTATAACATAGATCGTGCGCTCAACACACATGGCCTAACCATTACTCAAATTGATCTACGACACAACTCTTAGGGTCGTTCTACTATCTGTCGCTCTCGCACATTGCAAAATTCTTGCAATCGCCTTACCGCATTACTACGCTAAGCACGTTCCTCAACATCCATTCGATCCAACATATCTTTTCTTGACCATATCGATCCCAGTACTCGCTAACTTTCGAGACGCGATACTCACTCGTTTAGACTTATCCTGAACATACACTACCTCATCTTTCATCCTCGACAAAATTTCTTACGCGACTTCATTGGGTCATCCTATGGGACTTCAACATTCATTTGATTTGGCGGTCAAGTCTTCTAGGGTCATCTGCCCCGAAACTACGCTCGATAATTGAAGATCATCAACAAGGGACAGTTACACGAACCATGTTATATCCTATTGCGGAGCCAAATCAATTCCCGACAATTCCTATGCGACTTCATCCAATCTGACATAACAATCCATAATTTCTCTACCCCCGTGCAACTGATGCGCCGTTGCTACTCGAATCACTCATATATTACCGTCGACTATCTTGCTAATCGTACGACATCTACTCGCCTCACGTCCGAGTTTACCTATCCGTAATCACAGTCCGACATATCCCATACTCATCAAAATCGTCCTCGAGCAACTTTTGCATCAAACCACAAGTCAAATCCGATTTGCCGAGCCTTGTAAGTTTGATCACCCCCGCTGTATGAATCACCATACCAGCGCTCACGCGGAATGATCGCCCAAATTTGGCGTGATGTATGTACGATGCTGGAGTTGCACTCGCATAAGACAAGAATGTCAACATAGTGGTTATCCACGAATCAATTCAGACACTTTCAATTTCTTCGAGTAACATCCATCGACTCTCAAATTCTCCGAAGCATTCCTACCAATGTCATCCAAATCGACATCAACTTAACTTGCATCTTATTCATCCAACAACAATGCTCAACATAATTTTCGTTCATTCGATCAGAGTATTCCCGAGTTATTGCATATCGTCTTTGATACGCCTCAATACCATCGTTGATATGCATAACTTGAACATCTTCCTTTCTCATAAGCTTAAATTCGTTGCAATCACTGTCGTTATCCGAACTCGGATACGAATCAAGTCTTGCACACATCAAGATTTATTTCGTTGTAATCATCTATCATCTTCACGACATAATTTCCAATTCACATATTCATTCTCATATCCCTAACTCGCACTTCCAAACCGTGCTACCGATTCATCGTACTAACCCAAATTCGTTCGCACGATTTTTTTCCGTGCCTACTCAATTCGTTTCGAATGGTTTTCGTACCGACTTAACTCAACTCGACCGAGTCGACTATTTCCTCGACGCAATATTTTCTTGCCATACTCAGCCTATCGTTCGACTTACACTTAAGGACTCTTCGTCCGACGTATCCATAGATGCGACTTCGCACATAATCGTTCAACTTAATTCACCGAAGCATACTTGCATCGACTTCTATCAAGTCATTCCCACTCAAGTCTCGGTACTACTTCATCCGTTGAGGACAAACATATCGTAACAACATAATCGTTTCGACGAAATCTATCGCAAGTCACCAACTGGCTTAACATAGCTATCGCTAAGTGGTATTCCATATACCACTCAGGATCGAGCCTATCATTATCGACACAATACTTCGCTATACTTGCTCGCATAATTGGTATTGCATATACCACTCGAAATCGAGTCATTACTCGACATCACACTTCACATAGGTCCGATATCTATCTCAATCAACTATCCCGTATGGCGATCTTTCCGATCCCAGCTCTAGCGTTAGCTCAAGTTTGACACACATTCAATCTCACCGTATCTTAGCGATCATATCGATCACGCCCGCAACATTCGCTTATTCAAAGCTCAACGCGACATTCGGCCAACATACATGTTCGCCTACTCAACTCGACTCGTTCAAATCGCATCCACGATCTTCCAATCTCGCTCGTTGCAACTCGTGCAACAATTTACTCTCGATACTTAAGGTCATTTCTCAATCTCGTGCAACATATCGCTATCTATCCGTATAGCCATACAACACGTATCATACCATACCGACTCGTTGCACCGATGCAACGAACGATTCATGACTTGCTGCACTCCGTGCAACCAATAACACATAACTGTTCTCATAGCAACATAATACGTATCGCCTCACATATCGACCCGTTGTACTTCATGCAACCAACAATACATATCTCCTCGCACTTCGTGCGACCAACAATACGCATATCAATGCACTTCGTGCAACCAACATCACCATATTCGTTGCACTTCGTGCGACCGACGACTCGCAGCTTTCTTGCATTTCGGGAAACCATAATCTCATAACCCGTTGCACTTCGTGCAACCAACACTCTCCGATGGCACCCAGAGATAGCGTGATAGTCACGACATACTTGTGGCAGACGTACTCACTTAATATAGACTTATTGTATGGAACATCCAATGTAGCGTCGAACAGATCCATGAGCCACGCGGTTGCGGAAATAACTTAGAGTCAACTGATTTCGATAGCAAAGTAACTGAGGGTCAAAGAGATTCATGCACGGTCCAAAGGATGGAACCGCTCTGATACCAACTAGTCACGCCCCGATCCGAAAAATCGCTCGTCCTCGCTAGATTTTATCCGAATCATCGTCCTCGCTGGGGCGTGATGCCGCACGAGCCTGGAGTTGCGCTCATGCAAGGCAAGATAACAGGTTCACATAGAACTATCTTAATTTGATAACATAAGCAGCGGAAGGAAAATAGAGTATACAACAAGAATCTCTTTTATTCATAATGAACTGAAGGTTACAAGGCTCTGAATAGCCCAACATAAAATGCCAATTGGCTACAATGCTCATGATCTCTCTAGCTCACAAAGGATTGCATTATTCCATACATTATGCCTCTATATAGCCACCAAGTAGTCTTCGGCCGAACATCTCCATGTCGCAAGTCCGAACGCATATGCGGAAGCTCCTCTTGAATGCCAAGGACTCCATACCTCGGCACGTCCAAGCCAAGCTCCGCCCCGAGCCGATCATAACCTGACCTACACATAAACTAGTGGGGGATTAGTGCTTTCGTCCTCGCTTCGCACTGATCAAGACCCGCTCGCACCCAAACCAAACACTTAATCATTTAGTGAGCATGCATCTTAAATTGTGATCTTTCTATTTAGCCTTAGGATCGATTTCATGGCAACACTTAAACATAGCACATTATCATAAATGTGTCCCATACCATGTTCCTGCAGCAGATACAGTTAGACATAATCTGAAACATAAACATAGTGATTCGTGCACATTCCGTTCCTCTTTGCCTAGCCTGCCATGGTTAGAACTTACATAAGCAATCATATGATTCGTACAACCGACCAATCATAAACGTAAACATATGTGTAATGGGTGACAGGCCCTGCACCTGCACCCAGCTCTCATCTCAGTCCACCGGCCCTATCTATATGAAGGTCACGGTATTTCGCACCGTAATGGACTTGGCATCTCATACGTGTAAGCCTACAATTACTTAGATACGGGTTGCTAGCCCAGTATCCGAAGGATCCCAAACTTACGGATATCATAGCTTATCACAGCACTGGACGGTCGCAATCCGTCCGAATGTTGTGCACCATAAATACCACACATAATTCGCTCCTAGGCCGAACGGTCCCGGCGCCCCGACGTAACCGTTCGAGGGAAGCCGTACCCGTGCACGGGCCATCCGAGTCCATTGACCATACAATACGTGCCATAGCAAACACACATAACAATCCAACCAAATCCTCCGTTGTATAAACATAGTCTCGTTCCATAAACGGTTTCCCGTGCCATAAACGGTTTTCCGTGCCATAAACATAATCCACCATTCATATGGGGAGCTCCGTCGGCGTTATGCCCCAACACATCCATATTGATGCACGACGCCCAACGGCTTAGTCATCTCATACTCATATTCAACGTGTGTCATTCGTAATTTATTCTCATAGCATAATTCCGTATTATTTAGTCTTTTCGTAACATAAGTGCCCGAGGGCACGCTCAGCACCGTAATCAATGTTCTACGTCTATTGTTCAATGTTCTCGGAGCCGTGCACATGATGCACATCTCATATTGTCTTTCAATGTTCTACCATCATTGCCCTACCGCGACTCGTACACTTGATGTACGTCGCTCGTCCTCGCTAGATTTTACCCGAATTATCGTCCTCGTTGGGGCGTGATGCCGTACGAGCCTGGAGTTGCGCTCGTGCAAGGCAAGATAACAGGTTCACATAGAACTATCTTAATTTGATAACATAAGCAGCGGAAGAAAAACAGAGTATACAACAAGAATCTCTTTTATTCATAATGAACTGAAGGTTACAAGGCTCTGAATAGCCCAACATAAAATGCCAATTGGCTACAACGCTCATGATCCCTCTAGCTCACAAAGGATTACATTATTCCATAAATTATGCCTCTATATAGCCACCAAGTAGTCTTCGGCCGAACATCTCCATGTCGCAAGTCCGAACGCATATGCGGAAGCTCCTCTTGAACGCCAAGGACTCCATACCTCGGCATGTCCAAGCCAAGCTCCGCCCCGAGCCGATCATAACCTGACCTGCACATAAACTAGTGGGGGATTAGTGCTTTCGTCCTCGCTTCGCACTGATCAAGACCCGCTCGCACCCAAACCAAACACTTAATCATTTAGTGAGCATGCATCTTAAATTGTGATCTTTCTATTTAGCCTTAGGATTGATTTTATGGCAACACTTAAACATAGCACATTATCATAAATATGTCCTATACCGTGTTCCTACAGCAGATACAGTTAGACATAATCTGAAACATAAACATAGTGATTCGTGCACATCCCGTTCCTCTTTGCCTAGCCTGCCATGGTTAGAACTTACATAAGCAATCATATGATTCATGCAACCGACCAATCATAAACGTAAACATATGTATAATGGGTGACAGGCCCTGCGCCTGCACCCAGCTCTCATCTCAGTCCATCGGCCCTATCTATATGAAGGTCACGGTATTTCGTACCGTAATGGACTTGGCATCTCATATGTGTAAGCCTACAATCACTTCGATACGGGTTGCTAGTCCATTATCCGAAGGATCCCAAACTTACGGATATCATAGCTTATCACAGCACTGGACGGTCGTAATCCGTCCGAATATTGTGCACCATAAATACCACACATAATTCCCTCCTAGGCCGAACGGTCCCGGCGCCCCGGCGTAACCGTTCGAGGGAAGCCGTACCCGTGCATGGGCCATCCGAGTCCATTGACCATGCAATACGCGCTACAGCAAACACACATAACAATCCAACCAAATCCTCCGTTGCATAAACATAGTCTCGTTCCATAAACGGTTTCCCGTGCCATAAACGGTTTTCCGTGCCATAAACATAATCTACCATTCATATGGGGAGCTCCGTCGGCGTTATGCCCCAACACATCCATATTGATGCACGACGCCCAACGGCTTAGTCATCTCATACTCGTATTTAACGTGTGTCATTCGTAATTTATTCTCATAGCATAATTCCGTATTATTTAGTCTTTTCGTAACATAAGTGCCCGAGGGCACGCTCAGCACCGTAATCAATGTTCTACGTCTAGTGTTCAATGTTCTCGGAGCCGTGCACATGATGCACATCTCATATTGTCTTTCAATGTTCTACCATTATTGCCCTACCGTGACTCGTACACTTGATGTACGTCGCTCGTCCTCGCTAGATTTTACCCGAATTATCGTCCTCGCTGGGGCGTGATGCCGCACGAGCCTGGAGTTGCGCTCGTGCAAGGCAAGATAATAGGTTCACATAGAACTATCTTAATTTGATAACATAAGCAGCGGAAGGAAAACAGAGTATACAACAAGAATCTCTTTTATTCATAATGAACTGAAGGTTACAAGGCTCTGAATAGCCCAACATAAAATGCCAATTGGCTACAACGCTCATGATCCCTCTAGCTCACAAAGGATTACATTGTTCCATACATTATGCCTCTATATAGCCACCAAGTAGTCTTCGGCCGAACATCTCCATGTCGCAAGTCCGAACGCATATGCGGAAGCTCCTCTTGAACGCCAAGGACTCCATACCTCGGCACGTCCAAGCCAAGCTCCGCCCCGAGCCGATCATAACCTGACCTGCACATAAACTAGTGGGAGATTAGTGCTTTCGTCCTCGCTTCGCACTGATCAAGACCCGCTCGCACCCAAACCAAACACTTAATCATTTAGTGAGCATGCATCTTAAATTGTGATCTTTCTATTTAGCCTTAAGATCGATTTCATGGCAATACTTAAACATAGCACATTACCATAAATATATCCCATACCGTGTTCCTGCAGCAGATACAGTTAGACATAATCTAAAATATAAACATAGTGATTCGTGCACATCTCGTTCCTCTTTGCCTAGCCTGCCATGGTTAGAACTTACATAAGCAATCATATGACTCGTGCAACCGACCAATCATAAACGTAAACATATGCATAATGGGTGACAGGCCCTGCGCCTGCACCCAGCTCTCATCTCAGCCCACCGGCCCTATCTATATGAAGGTCACGGTATTTCGCACCGTAATGGACTTGGCATCTCATATGTGTAAGCCTACAATCACTTCGATACGGGTTGCTAGCCCAGTATCCGAAGGATCCCAAACTTACGGATATCATAGCTTATCACAGCACTGGACGGTCGTAATCCGTCCGAATGTTGTGCACCATAAATACCACACATAATTCGCTCCTAGGCCGAACGGTCCCGGCGCCCCGGTGTAACCGTTCGAGGGAAGTCGTACCCGTGCACGGGCCATCCGAGTCCATTAACCATGCAATACGCGCCATAGCAAACACACATAACAATCCAACCAAATCCTCCGTTGCATAAACATAGTCTCGTTCCATAAACGATTTTTCGTGCCATAAACGGTTTCCCGTGCCATAAACATAATCCACCATTCATATGGGGAGCTCCGTCGGCGTTATGCCCCAATACATCCATATTGATGCACGACGCCCAACGGCTTAGTCATCTCATACTCGTATTCAACGTGTGTTATTCGTAATTTATTCTCATAGCATAATTCCGTATTATTTAGTCTTTTCGTAACATAAGTGCCCGAGGGCACGCTCAGCACCGTAATCAATGTTCTACGCCTAGTGTTCAATGTTCTCGGAGCCGAGCACATGATGCACATCTCATATTGTCTTTCAATGTTCTACCATCATTTCTCTACTGCGACTCGTACACTTGATGTACGTCGCTTCAATTGTTCGATTGTTCAATGTTCTATCTTAGTGTTCAACGCATATTTAGATCTTTTATCGCCGAACCACGCTCGCTAACTCGATAACATCTTACGCATACCATAACATATTTTATTAGACGTAAAGGAATAGGGAGAGAGAGTCAAGAACCCGCCCACCTTAAGCCAATACGCCTTGCCACCTCGCCGATTGAAGCGTCTCGCTTCTATAACTCGATCGCGTAGCTAACTCCCGGACTTAGCCATTCCTTTGAACTACTCGGTTGCTTTGGCCTATCGCGTCCATGCCACAATCTGTTGCAAGACCACGATTTGGTTTCACGGACACTTTATTGCATAAGGCAAAATGTCGACCTCTTATCGTCCAGCATAAAAGCATAGCCTTTGGCCAACGTAACTCTTACATCGATTCGCATCGATACTTCATCGGGTCAACGCAACTCTTCGAGTCAACGACTTATCATAATGCACCGATACGGAGCGGGGCATTACATACACTGGGCCTCCCTTGTGCACATCAGATTAATGAATATCGCCGTGAATCCATTCCTATTCCAGTAGATGTTGTCGATCAACGTTGGAGGCAGTTGTCTATGATGCCCCTGGTAAAGACGGACGATGATTTCTTCTCTTTTCCACAAGTGAAACTTCTCCATGTAAGGTGGTGTGCCTCAGTAGGAGCAGAACGGATGTCCATTGAGCTTAAAATCCAAGAAATTGTATGTCCAGTGACTACTAGAATGCATGAGCCGTCCGTTGTTTCCAATCCTAAAGGCAGGCCTCAAACAAGATTGACTAGTTCACAGAAGAGAAGGCTGGAGTCGACTAAGAGAGAGCCATCGTCCTTTGAGCACCGCCTGCACGAAAGGGCAAGCTTGTCGTTCATCGAAAAATGGAGAAAATGGACCTCCCAAGAGAAGATACCGTTGCAAGCCAAACACCGAGTTTGTATATTGACAAATTTCAACCTGAGCTTCGCAGTTACATTTGATCTATTGTCGATGTCCCCGGTGATGGCCATTGCGGATTTCATGTGCTTGCAAGACATCTTGGTTATGATGACAAAGACGGATGGAGACGGGTGAGACAGGAGCTATACGAGGAGTTAGAGACTCGTCTTCCATTTTACTCCCGCATCCTAAGCGAAGAAATATTTGCAAGTTTGTTGTTAAGTATCCCTTGCACCGACAGTGTTACCGGGAAAGACCACTACATGTCAGTCCCGTCTGCCGGCTATTTATTTGCTAATAGGTACATGATACCTGTTGTACTTATCTCACCGGGTATTAGCAATACATTCTTTCCGATGTGCGCTCCTCCGACGGACCACGGACATTCTAACCTATGTACTATAGGTCTAATCGGGGATCACTTCGTTATACTAAAGATGATCGCTCATTCTCCGATTCCTCCACCTTCAACAGTTTGGTACAAAAGAGCACCGGTCAAAGCCATCGCTTGAACCACACCTTTCGTTGATCAGATCAACCATTGTAAGAAGTTGTTGAAGTTTGAGGAGCCAAGAGACTTACCTGCTGACCATTACGACGTCGAAATCGACTGAGTATGGATATATTTACAATTTGACATTTTGTATATAGAGGACCACTTTTGTATACAGTGAAATATGAAGTCCACTAATCTATATGGAGTAAATTTTGTATACAGTAAATTTCACGTATTGGACTTACCTATATGGAGTACGACTTTTGTATACAGTGAAATATGAAGTTCAGTATGTTATATGTGTTTACCTGTGTGCTATCTGTGTTATATGTGTATACTTGTGTGCTATCTGTGTTATATGTGTTTACATGTGTGCTATATGTGTTATATGTGTTTACCTGTGTGCTATCTGTGTTATATGTGTTTACCTGTGTGCAAGTATGTGTGGCAAAATATACCAATTTTTTAAAGTATCCGATCCAGTATCAGGACTGCCACCCCCCTGGCAGTCCTACATTAAATTAGGACTGCCAGCACTCTGGCAGTCCTAATTTAATGTAGGACTGCCAGGGGGTGGCAATCCTATTTGTATGTCTCTATGATGAGAGTTTTGAAATTCTCTATCACAGAGAGTTTCAATTAGGACTGCCACCCCACTGGCAGTCCTACACAAAAGGAGGACTGCCAGGGTGCTGACAGTCCTAATTGAAACTTGTTGTTATAACTTTTAGTTTCAATTAGGAATGCCAGTACCCTGGCAGTCCTAATTGAATGTAGGACTGCCAGGGGGGTGGCAGTCCTAATTGAATGTAGGACTGCTAGGGGGTAGAAGTCATAATTGAATGTAGGACTGCCAGGGGGTGGCAGTCCTAATTGAATGGTCATTCTCCTACGTTCTAACACTGGGAATGGTCATTTCTCCGTGTAAATTAATACGGAGAATGACATTCTCCGTGTTATTAAGGGCATTCTTCGTGTTTCTAACACGGAGAATGGCCATTCTCTTGCGTTTTAACACTGGGAATGGCCATTCTTCGTGTAAATTAACACGAAGAATACCATTCTCCGTGTAAATTAACACGGAGAATGGCATTCTCCGTGTTTCTAACACGGAGAATGGCCATTCTCCTGCGTTTTAACACTGGAATAACCATTCTCCGTGTAAATTAAGACGGAGAATGGTCATTCTCCGTGTAATTTAGCACGGAGAATCGGCATTCTCCGTGTAAATTAAGACGGAGAATGCCATTCTCCGTGTTACTAACACAGGAAATGGCCATTCTCCGTGTAAAGTAAGACGGAGAATGCCATTCTCCGTGTTACTAACACGGAGAATGGCCACCATCATGCGAAATTAACATTCTTTGTGTTCTAACACGGAGAATGGTCATTCTCCTGCATTTTATGGTCAGTTAAAACTTTGGAGGGCCATAACTTTTGACTGGAAGGTCAAAACGAGGCCCGATTTGTCGCAAAATGAGTGTATCTTCGAGGAGCCGAAGATTCTTCGTTAGTCGGCCTTCTAAAATTTTAGAATCGCAAAAAAATGATGTTTGGACCTCCGTTTTAGCATTTTTGTCGTTTGTCTTGGTCTTTCCGAAATTTTTCGACGAGTTTTGAAGATTTTTGAGGAGAAAACCTAGATTCAAAAGTGAGCAGCGTATGGAAGAAGATGAAGTATCAAAACATTCTTTTTAAGAGTAGTTTCGTGGGTATTTTTAATAAATTAGAAGGAAGGGCAAAAAGGTCATTCGAAACCCTCTTTATATATTTTTTGCTAATTCTGGGCACGCGATGAAATGTTATTGCGCGGTGGGTTTTTCATAAAACTTTTTCGTTTTTTGGACATTTCATAAATTTTCCCTTTATAAATAGGACTGCCACCCCCTGGCAGTCCTACACTTATGTAGGACTGCCACCCCCTGGCAGTCCTACACTTATGTAGGACTGCCAGGGTGCTGGCAGTCCTCCTTTTGTGTAGGACTGCCAGGGGGTGGCAGTCCTAATTGAAACTCTCTGTGACAGAGAGTTTCAGTTTCAAACTCTCATCACAGAGAGTTATAAATAGGACTGTCACCCCCTTGACAGTCCTACACTTAAGTAGGACTGCCAGGGTGCTGACAGTCCTATTTGAAACTCTCTGTGACAGAGAGTTTTATTTTGAAACTCTCATCACAGAGGGTTTCAATTAGGACTGCCAGGACCCTAGCAGTCCTACATAAGTGTAGGACTGCCAGGGTGTTGGCAGTCCTGATACTAAATCAAGAATATCAGGAATTGGCCAACAACTTAAGTTTTCAAACGTAAATAACAACTACATATCAGATAACTACATATCCAACAAGTACATAAATCACATCTACATATCAGACAAAATATCCAACTTCAAAAAAACAACATAAGTGTCAACTACATATCCTTCAAAAGTCTGTCCAACAACTTAAGTTTTCAAACAACAAATATATCCTTCAAGTTTCAAACAACAAAAACATATTTACAAAAACATCCAGATTACATCCAACTAATGATCATTCCACATCTAATTACATATCATGTCGGGCATTTGAACGAGATTCCCTATTATTCATGAAGGGGAACTGGACCACGTCGTCGATACGACCAAGCTCGTTGGCGACCTCGACACTAGTGTCACTTTGGCAACCTCTTCGGAGTGTCTGGGCCAATTTATTTACCTTTTGAGACTGTAAATAAAAGTATAAGTGAATTAAGTCAACAAACATAAAAATCTCAGTCTAATTACAAATACAGAACTCACCATCCTCACCAACCCAGCATACAAGACATTTTTTGAAGGAAGAGCTCCAATTGCTCCGATGGCCACGGGACCCGGATTTGTAGGATTCGACAACTTAGGATGTCCGATCCCCAAGAAGTACGATATGTAGTCCTCACTGCAGTCGACCATCAGGGTGACCGGTCGTCTTTCAGATTCTCGAAGTACATGTCGTTGCCACTCGGAGTAAAAGTCGGTCACCCAGTCGAAATTCGCCGGTTTGTAATTTAAAGGTTGGGTTCCGCACAGAGGCTCCAACATTCGTAGTGTGCGCTTCGGCACAGTTTGCACAAAGCCAAACTAACGAAGTACTCTATCGGGCATGTACGGCTCCGTGATATCATAGCATGTGATCATGCCATGAAATAAAGAAACTGGTTGGACCTCACGATTCTGCTCACGTAAATCCCGGTATGGATTCCAAAAAATCTGTAGGAAAACAGTTAACAACAAAACAAATTTAACATGAAAAAGTAAGTCAAAATTTAGTACCTCTTCTGGCACCGAATTGTCTAGTACTTCACGAATGGAAGCCAGTGTTTGCCAATTTTTGGTTTCCAGCTGGGATGGCTGTGAGACTCGTCTCACAGTATTGGTATTTATATACGGATACGTATTTTGTAATGTATTTCGTATTTTTTTGGTTTTCGAAATGCTTTAAATTTTTTCCAGCTTATAGATTTTTTCCTTGGCCGGCATACCGCAGAATACCGGTGTATACCGACGGCATACCGTCCAGACAGATTTTCCACATTTTAAATATTTTTTATTTCAGATATTTTCATGAATAGTATTTCTGATATTTTCGTGAATAGTGTTTTGAATATTTTGATGAATAGTATTTAGATATTTTCGTGAATAGTGTAGATGCACCCTATTACCCAATGGATAATTGGTTTTGTTTGAATGGCCATGATTGACTTATATTTTGAAATAGATCACCATCCAACGGCTAAGATTAATTCCCCCTTCTATATATACCATTTCACTTTCTCTCTCCTCTCTCTTTTCATTCTCTTCACTCTCTCTTCATTTCTTCTTCCCTTCTCTCCCCCTTGGAGCTTGGCAAGAGCTTGGCCTTGAGGCCTTGGGTGTGGTGTCTAACCCCCCTTGGAGGAGGAGTAGAAGATTAGGCTTGGAGCTTAACCTAGGCAAGTACATCTTGCCAAATTCTTGAACAATAGTATTTTATTGTCATTTTGTTTTCCTTGGTATTAAATGCTTAGAATTTTCCTAAACTTATTTTGTTAAATATATTTTCCTTATGATTCTCGTATATATGCATGTTTCCAAAATTTGTTTAAGCAAGGTTTTAATTTTCTGTTAAAATCCAATATTGACTGTCACGACCCGCACCCTGAAGAGGGGCACGAGTACGTGGTTACGTCCAGCCTACGTCGCAGTATCGGCGGTAGAACGCTGTATATAGGGTCTATAAATACTACGACTAAAACAGATAAATGTACATGTACAGTATATACACTCCGAATGGAGGTGACATAGCAATACAGTTTCAATCACATATATCAAACTAAGGTAGATAGCACGGAAAGGAAAATACGATAGATAAAACAGAAAATGAGTCCAAGATCCACAAGTCAGAGCTATACACAAACATCCATGACTCAAAAAATATATAATAGATACTACAACTGACAGTGCTAGCTGGTTCGCAGGCCAGGCAAACCTAACTAACTATACTACTCAGGGTGAGCAAAATCTAGTGGCTCTACCAACAAGCCACGGTCTAACTCTAATCCATCAGACTCAACCCCATAGTATGTCGGGCAATCAGCCTCTGAATCATCTGTAAAATTTGTCAACGGTATCCTGTCAGAAAAATGAGCAAGTACAAACGCCAACAGCAGTTCCATATGAATTGATAAATTCTATAAGAGACAGTATAATAAAATACAAGACAAAATCAACTGGAAATATATATCATGGTGTGAGTACTGAAAAGGACGACAATATAAATGTATATAGGGCGACTTGGGAACTATTCGGAAAGCCGAGTTACAACCCCTAAACCAAACAAGGACTGAGGTTGTAACCCTTCTCCCGAACAGAACTTAGCCTCCCCGAAAATAAATATAAAAGGTGCCTTGAATTATTAGTGCGTCATGTGATCGGCTTGGGAAAAACATGTTCAGGCTTTCCATCCGACCGGCTACAAACAAATAACAAGTGTGAAACAACAAGTGTGAAGATAAGGCCGGTCACCATGGAAAGTTATGAACAAGTAGCTATGGACAAGTGTCGAGTACAAGTGTGAAGCAACAAGTGGGAATTTGATCACACAACCACTAATAACTCTCCATCCCAGAATAGTATAAAAGATCCGGTCATAACACGTCATGACACGAGATTTAAAAGCAGGTGATCAGCCCACTCCCAAGTCTATGTCTATACAAGTACAAGTAATAAATCGAGTCATGTACCAATATACCAAGTAATCCGGGAACAACATCTCATGACAGGATCCGACATATACTAGTCCGTGAAATATCGTGTCTGGAAATCAAGTAAGACACTACGACTGAATCGGATATAGCAGATATCAAAACAATGAAAACTATCAGTGAATGTACTCACCTGTGGTCCTGAGCTGATAAGGTGAACAGACGCTCAGAGTGATCACAGACCTAAAATAAGATACTATGAGTCAAACAGGGCTTAACACTGAAAAAGGAAACTAATATAATCCATAAATGCAAGTCTAAGTCAAAACTAGGTCAATCTAGGTCAAACTGAGTCATACTAGGTCATACTGGTTCATACTAGGTCATACTAGGTCACTGGGAGTCAATCCAAGTCAAACTAGGTCGAACGGGGTCAAAGGTTGACTTACAGTTGACTTTTGGTCAAAAAGTCAACTCTGGTCAACCCTAGGTTAAACTAGTCTAATGTTGACCAACTGTTGACTTTCAGTCAACTGGTCAACTCTGGTTTGGTTTCAGTCAAATCGGGTCGCTTAAAGGCTAAGTTTGACTCTCGGTTGACTTTTGTTGACTTTTGGTCAAAAAGGTCAACCGACGTCAAAACTAGTCTATGAGCACCATATTTGATCATTAACAACCACGGAAATCAAGTTCTAACTCTATCTTAGACTTCTAACACCAATATCCTATTTCTAGGCAAAACTAGTATTTACCCTTCTAAGGTAAATCCCGATACCTTGTCCAATCCCAAGGAAACCCCGCAAATACCCATGGTACTAGCCTAGGCTCCTTAGGGTAGCTAGATATCAACCTATCTAAGGTTTACCTACCAAGAATTCCTAGTATCTAGGTCATCTAAATCATCTTATGACACATGCTAACCATTTACCCATTACCTTACCTTTACCCTTGTACCATTCTCACACGACACTCATGACACCCCTCTCACTCACATACAACACCCATATAGACTCACATATAGGCTAACACCCATAAGCTAGTAGCTATATATATATAGGCTCACTATATACAATCTCTAGACTCACACAATACCCAATAGCTCACACACACATACAAATACATATATATCTCATATACCCACAATACATATATACTCTCACATACATATAGGCAATTAGCTACCTTAGGCTCACCTATAGGTTTAGATATAGGTTATACTATGGGTTACTAGCTTCACTCATAGGCTAGGCTCTCACACACACCCACAAACTAATAGATACACCCACACACAACACTCAAATACACACAAGCAAAATATGGACTGATTTTGTGGACTTGTGGGGACTGAATTGTGAGGCAAAGTGGATTAATTTTGTAGGGATTTTGTGGGGATGCTATAGGCTAACTAGGACAGCCATGTGAGGCTTAAAGGGACAGCCAAGTGAGGGGTTTTTGTGGGCTGTTTTGACAGGTTTTGGGGTGGGAAATAAGGGGCTATTTTGGACTGAATTTGTGGGGGTTTTTAGTGTAGTATAGGACAGCCAAAGGGGGGATAAGTAGGCTGATTAGGGCTGTGTTTGGGGCTGGCCTTGGAGGAAAATGTGGGGGAGTTTGGGGCTGTGTTTGATGGCAATTTGGACAGCCACAATGGTGGGGAAATGGGGAAATATGAGGGGCTGTTATGGGGTATCATTGGACAGCCAAGGGGGGAAATTTCTGGACTGTTTTGGGACAGCAGGTAGGGGGTTCTCTCCTCCCTCTAATTCACTCTCTAACACCCTCAAACTCTCTATCTAACACTCTCTACCACTCCTCTATTTCACACAACCAACCACTCCACCATTTCATCAAACACCACTCACTCACACCCTCTAAACACAAACACACACACACATAGCCATGCCATGATTGGCCGACCACTGTGCTACTCTCCCCCATCCCACACAACATCACACCACATCATAATATATACACTAATATATATATAAGCCATATATATATATATATATATATATATATATATATATATATATATATATATATATATATATATATATATATATATAGAATGACATATAAAAAAAAAAAAAAAAAAAAAATATATATATATATATAGAATGATATATATAACCATATATATATACATATAGGAAATATGGATATGATACATTATGATACATGGAAAAATACATTCTAAACACATGTAAAAATCTGGAATCATATTTGAACACACCAAAATAAATGCACAAACAAATCACATGTGTCCAAAAAGGAGTTTTCTATATTAGGACACGATCCTACTCCTAGGACACTTCTACAAATGTCCAAAAGGACACGAAATGGACACCAATGGGCACCAAACCAAGGGAATCATTCCTATATGTCAAAATGAACCTAATGCATGAAAAGAATGAGAGAGGGAAAGGATTTATACCTCCCGGTGACTCGAATCGATCCCGAACGCCACCAACACGTAGAAATCCCCTACGGACACGAACAAGCTCCGAATCCTCTCAAACTTGGGGAGCTCCTTCCTTGGGTTGAATGGAGAAGGAAGGATGAAGGTTTGGTGAAGAAATGGGGAGATTTGGAGTTGATTTGAATATGGAGAGCTCTCAAATCAATTTGGGGAAGAACAAGAGAGAGAGTGGAAGAGTGGATAATGATTGAATGGAGGGGGGTCCTATCCACTTGGTGGCCGGCCACATGAGGGACTTTTGTCCTATATGGAAAATGCCTAAAAGCCTCTCTCTAGTCTATTTGCTAATACAATGTCAATGGGTTAAGTCGGGGGTAGTTTAGTCATTCCTAAAACCACTAATCCAAATTAATCCTAACCAAAATAATTAGCCTAGTCACTAACTAAAATATCTAACATGTGGGCCATGGCTAACTAGTGTGTGGGCCCGCTAAGGTCAACACTACCCTGGGTCTCCGAAACAAGTCAAAACAAGTCGGAATGAGTTGAAATTCGAACCCGACTCAAATAACCCCAAAATAATATAATAAATAAATAAATAATTTCAAAAATATTCAAAAGTGAAAAATGATAAGAAATACCCCTGTTTCTGGAAACTGGAGGTGACATTGACTTAGTAGAAAACTTGGTATCAAGAGTGATACTAGTGTTACCATCATGGATCTTGGTCACATATACATATATGAGGTCCTCACCTAGTTTGTATACCATGAATTTTGAGTTTGGTGGATATCGAAACCCGTTTCGGTATCCCGATGACCTATTTTTGGGAGTATTTTAAGGTATTTATCTATCAAATGTTTTGATTTGTGAAAACTAATACTTCCATATTGTAGGAAATTCAATTCTATGCAATTTTGATTTTTGAAAATCCGAATTTCGATTTAAAACGAAGTTTTTATGGCCGAAACAAGTTTTGGCAAAAATCTAGATTTTATTGCTGTTTGAAAGATCGGTATACCGACGGTATGTCGGTGTATACCGACGATATGCCAATTTTTGTACCAGAAACTTTCTGTCTTTAGGCTGGTATACCGCCGGTATGCCGTTTTATACCGTTTTAGTCTGTTTTTGCCCGTTTTCGTCCGTTTTTGTCCGCTTTTGATATTTTCTTCGACTATAATGATTTCTTAACATGATAAGATAATCTTGCATAGTTAGAGAATGATTATACACCCTATATAGACTTAATACTAGCACATGTTCAATCATTTTTCTATGAAATGTACTTAGCTTTAATTATTCTTTCTCACATGCCATGATATGTCTTTTGATAGATTCTTTCTTACAAGCTATGATAATTGTTGTCATGCCTTCTTGCTTACTCGATAGTGGCCCGTCGTGGCGTACTAATGATACATGTCCTTCTTGTTTACATGATAGTGGCATATCATGGCGCACTCTTGATTCTAGTACATGTCTAGCTCCTTGATAGTGGCTCGTCGTAGCGCACTCTTGTCTTGATATTGTCATGTCTTGTTGTGGCTTGTTGTAGTGCACAATCTTGCTTGTCTTGTCCAGTCTTGCATGTCTCATGTCTAGGATGGATTCTGCGGAATGCCACACCTAGAATCCAACAAGAAAATGTTAAGGACTAAACAACTAGCTTGATTACCTAGATCATTAGAGATTTTTTTGGTTACCTGTTGCCCCTTTAGTCTTGGTCTTATATATATATACATAGGATTTGGAGCTATCTGTCATGATGAGCACTCTTCCAGCACACCGTCGAGTGGGGCACCTCCTTAGGACACATGTATCTTACTGCAGTGTGTCTGCTATACTTGTTTTCTTTTTGGCTTGGATCATTCAGGTAGTAGCAGGCAGGTAACTGGACTTGGATTTCTCAAACTTGCATGTGTTAGTAATTAGGATTGTGGCAACCCTAGTTAGCTAAAGTATCAAGCCGTACTCATTGCTTGGCCGTGATTGATGGATGGAGTCCATTTCTGTCTAGTCTAGTCTTGCTCCAGTTTATCTTATTACAGTACTTAGCTTTTCTGTCATTCCTTACATGCTATTCTTCCTACTACATGCTCGGCTTCACCATATGCTCACATGTCCAGTTTATTCCATGTATTCACTTGCTATCCTTCTTGCATGTTCCAGTTTCCTTTCGTAAACACTGTGGTACCAATTTACTATTCTAGTCTCGTTTACTGCATTATCTTAGAGATGTTATAAATTGTATGCTTGTTTTAGTTCATAGTTTGGCTTCCTTTGTGGTACTTGCTATTGGGGTTCTGACCCCACTGATTTTGTATTGACCAGATTTAGTTGAGGAGCCCGAGGATCTTCCGGACCTTCCACTCGATGGTGACCACCCGGAGCACCAGGGGACTTGAGTGGGTGTTCTTTCTCTTACCCACTCTTTTCTGTACATATTCTTTTTGAGGCGTTCAGCCACCGAACACGTGTTTAGCTCGTGTTTTGGACTTGATATTTGGCCTACGGGCTTAGACATGATGTTACTAGACTGCAGCTAGAGCTGATCATGTATTACTTAGTCTTGCTAGTTCTTTATTTTGTATTACTAGCTTCATGATCATCTATATATTATAGTTTGTGACGCTTTACTGTCTTATATGCATGATGTTCATATTCTTGTACCTTACTTCTTGTTTGAGACTGAGATATCTAGGATTATGTGACCTAGGATTGACTGTTGGTTTGTAGCAGTGACCCCCATCTATACAGCTTATACGTTGTTTCGGAGTACTGGAGTACTTTGGTATACGTAGCTGGCATGGTCCGTCCCTACTTGCCAGTATTCTGGTTCTGGGGCGTGACATAGGTTTTAGTGGTGGCCCATGCAGGTCTGATTTATCAGATATGTGGAGGTTGCTGGTAGTTATCTCAGTCATAAATTCTTCTCCATTGATATCCTTCGTATTACTCTCTACCTTTGATATTTGACCTGATATCTGCTTTGATCGTTGACCCTTCCTGTTCCCTCGACCTGATCCTTGTGTCCTTAAACTTTTAGGGGCACCGTTCCTGGTCCTTCTGATCGGCCTGTTCGGGCTTTGCCGATGGCAGATCAGCGTCCCTTGGTTTCGCCGGTACAAGAGGAGCATCCTCAGCATTCGGAAGCAGAGTCTAGAGTGGACCGAAGGGCAGAGTCGCAAGTTCCTCATGTTCAGCCAGCAGTACTAGTTCAGCCAGAGGGTGTTGTTCGAGCACTAGTGGATATTTTGAGTAGTTTTATGGCATCGCAGCAGTGCCAGAGCGATGTTCTTACCCACTCTGTCCAGACAGCTTTGGAGAGGGGTGGTGCTCAGGTCTACAATTCTGCGAGCAGCTTCAGGCGTCTCCATCCCCCGTACTTCTATGGTACAGAGGATGCTATTGCGTCTGATGCATGGCTTCAGGATACTGAGGCCATTCTGGAGGCGACAGGGATTCCGGCTAGGGAGCGTGTGGCAGTTGTCAGGTTGCAGCTCTTGGATTTGGCCTGCGACTGGTGGGCGGCTCATGAGGTGTCTCTTGTGGCACCGATAGCTTGGGCCGATTTTAGCGAGAGGTTTCTGACTCGCTATTTTGATGCGATGTCGCGTTATGATCTGCAGCAGAGGTTCATTGGCTTGCGGCAGATAAGCAGGACCGTCGACGGCTATACGGCAGAGTTTAGCAGGCTCAGTCGGTTTGCCCCTTCCTTAGTGGTGACCGAGTTGGACCGGACGAGGAGGTTCCAGCAGGGGCTTCATCTGGAGATCATACCAGCAGTTGAGCAGCATGAGTTCCACACTTTTGATGCAGTGATGAGGGCGGCTAGGAGGCATGAGAACACCTCGCAAAGGATCGTTGATAGAGTCGGAGGCCAGAAGAGGTCTCACATTCAGAGGGGATCTTCTCTCCAGTCGTCAGCACCAGCACCAGCAGTTAGAACATTGGAGATTGGATCACCTAGAGGAGCAGTTCCAGCAGCTTCCTTTCAGCAGTCATCTAAGATGCAACCTCGGCAGCAGAGGTCGTCTTCATCTATTGGATGTTCTCATTGCGAAAAGCCTGGGCACGTTCTTTCTGAGTGCCGTAGGGCACATGGGTTATGTTTGGTATATGGAGCTTCAGACCATATGATGGGATCTTGTCCACGGAGGGCTAGTTCTTCCTCAGTACATCCAATTCCATCGGCTACCCCGGTAGTCCAGTAGTATAAGGCTCAGATACCGGTTCAGCATCAGCAGACTCAGAGGCCTTTACCAGCACAGTCCCGGACATTCCAACAGCAGAGGCCTCAGCAGTATGTGCAGGTCTAGGCCCAGAGGCAGCAGGGCCAGCAGCTGGTTAGAGCAGCAGTTCCGAGGCATGGGCAGGCAGAGTTTAGTATGTTAGAGCAGGTTTTGGCCGAGGATGGTCATGTGGTAGGTATTATCCTATTCTTCTTCCAGACTTATTTATTTCTTTGGGTTACGCATATTTGGCGAGTTTCTCGTCTCACTCTTCTGTTTTCGTATCTCGAGATACATGATATTTATAATATATCTCGACTACAAAGATATGTCCTGGTAGAGTCATGTCTTAGACTAAGTCATTGGTACCGACTTACTTTGAGACTTGACCCTTATCCATTTTTGGGAGTCAACGTAGGCCTGTTCCTACTAAACTGACTCAGGAGACATATTTATTCATATGCCTCCAGCCCTTCTTGATTGTGGTTGTGTTACTGCTTACGCATTTACTTATATTACTATTGTCTTTATCTTACCAACATGCCATGCTTTGTTTTGATTGACATGACTTTTCAGTTCTTTGGTTTGGTTTTCATGCTTGACTAGATTTAGGAAATTCCGAGGACGGAATTTATTTTTAAGTTGTGGAGAGTTGTGAGACTCGTCTCACAGTATTGGTATTTATATACGGATACGTATTTTGTACTGTATTTCATATTTTCTTAGTTTTCGAAATGCTTTAAAAAAATTCAACTTATAGATTTTCTCCTTGGCCGGCATACCGCCAGTATACCGGTGTATACCGACGACATACCGTCCAGACAGATTTTCCACATTTTAGATATTTTTGATTTCAGATATTTTTATGAATAGTGTTTCTGATATTTTTGTGAATAGTATTTTGGATATTTTGATGAATAGTGTTTAGATATTTTCGTGAATAGTATAAATGCACCCTATTATCCAATGGATAATTGGTTTTGTTTGAATGGCCATGATTGACTTATATTTTGATATGGATCACCATCCAACGACTAAGATTAATTCCTCCTTCTATATATACCATTTCACTTTCTCTCTCCTCTCTCTTTTCATTCTCTTCACTCTCTCTTCATTTCTTCTTCCCTTCTCTCCCCCTTGGAGCTTGGCAAGAGCTTGGCCTTGAGGCCTTGGGTGTGGTGTCTAACCCCCCCTAGGAGGAGGAGTAGAAGATTAGGCTTGGAGCTTAACCTAGGCACATACATCTTGCCAAATTCTTGAACAATAGTATTTTATTGTCATTTTGTTTTTCTTGGTATTAAATGCTTAGAATTTTTCTAAACTCATTTTGTTAAATATGTTTTCCTTATGATTCTCGTATATATGCATGTTTCGAAACTTTGTTTAAGCAAGGTTTTGATTTTCTGTTAAAACCCAATATTGACTTAGTAGAAAACTTGGTATCAAGAGTGATACTAGTGTTACCATCATGGATTTTGGTCACATATACATATATGAGGTCCTCACCTAGTTTTTACACCATGGATTTTGAGTTTGGTGGATATCGGAACCCGTTTCGGTATCCCGAGGACCTATTTTTGGGAGTATTTTGAGGTATTTATCTATCCAATGTTTTGATTTGTGAAAACTAATACTTCCATGTTGTAGGGAATTCAATTCTATACAATTTTGACTTTTGAAAATCCGAATTTCGATTTAAAACGAAGTTTTTATGGCCGAAACAAGTTTTGGCAAAAATTTGGATTTTGTTGCTGTTTGAAAGATCGGTATACCGACGGTATACCGGTGTATACCGACGGTATGTCAATTTTTGTACCAGAAACTTTCTGTCTTTAGGCCGGTATACCGCCGGTATGCCGTTTTATGCCGTTTTAGTCCGTTTTTTCCCGTTTTCTCCCGTTTTTGTCCGTTTTTGATATTTTCTTCGACTATAATGATTTCTTAACATGATAAGATGATCTTGCATCGTTAGAGAATGATTGTACACCCTATATAGACTTGATACTAGCACATGTTCAATCATTTTTCTATAAAATGTACTTAGCTTTAATTATTCTTTCCCACATGCCATAATATATCTTTTGATAGATTCTTTCTTACAAGCTATGATAATTGTTGCCATGCCTTCTTGCTTAATAGATAGTGGCCCATCGTGGCGCACTAATGATACATGTTCTTCTTGTTTACATGATAGTGGCCTGTCATGGCGCACTCTTGATTCTAGTACATGTCTAGCTCCTTGATAGTGGCTCGTCGTAGCGCACTCTTGTTTTGATATTGTCATGTCTTGTTGTGGCTTGTTGTAGTGCACAATCTTGCTTGTCTTGTCCAGTCTTGCATGTCTCATGTCTAGGATGAATTCTACGGAATGCCACACCTAGAATCCAACAAGAAAATGTTAAGGACTAAACAACTAGCTTGATTATCTAGATCATTGAAGATTTTCCCGATTACATGTTGCCCCTTTGGTCTTGGTCTTATATATATATACATGGAATTTGGAGCTATCTGTCATGATGAGCACTCTTCCAGCACACCGTCGAGTGGGACACCTCCTTAGGACACATGTATCTTACTGCAGTGTGTCTGCTATACTTGTTTTCTTTTTGGCTTGCATCATTCAGATAGTAGCAGGCAGGTAACTGGACTTAGATTTCTCAAATTTGCATGTGTTAGTAATTAGGATTGTGGCAACCCTAGTTAGCTAAAGTATCAAACCGTATTCATTGCTTGGCCGTGATTGATGGATGGAGTCCATTCCTGTCTAGTCTAGTCTTGCTCCAGTTTATCTTATTGCAGTACTTAGATTTTCTGTCATTTCTTACATGCTATTCTTCCTACTACATGCTTGGCTTCACCATATGCTCACATGTCCAGTTTATACCATGTATTCACTTGCTATCGTTCTTGCATGTTCCAGTTTCCTTTCGTAAACACTGTGGTACCAATTTACTATTCTAGTCTCGTTTACTGCATTATCTTAGAGATGTTATAAATTGCATACTGATTTTAGTTCATAGTTTTGCTTCCTTTGTGGTACTTGCTATTGGGGTTCTGACCCCACTGCTTTTGCATTGACCAGATTTAGTTGAGGAGCCCGAGGATCTTCCGGACCTTCCACTCGATGGTGACCACCCGGAGCACCAGGGGACTTGAGTGGGTGTTCTTTCTCTTACCCACTCTTTTCTGTACATATTCTTTTTGAGGCGTTTAGCCACCGAGCACGTGTTTAGCTCATGTTTTGGACTTGACATTTGGCCTACGGGCTTAGACATGATGTTATATTTCTAGACTGCAGCTAGAGCTGATCATGTATTACTTAGTCTTGCTAGTTCTTCATTTTGTATTACTAGCTTCATGATCATCTATATATTATAGTTTGGGACGCTTTACTGTCTTATATGCATGATGATCATATTCTTGTACCTTACTTCTTGTCTGAGACTGAGATATCTAGGATTATGTGACCTAGGATTGACTGTTGGTTTGTAGCAGTGACCCCCATATATACAGCTTATACGTTGTTTCGGAGTACTGGAGTACTTTGGTATACGTAGCTGGCCTGGTCTGTCCCTACTTGCCAGTATTCTGGTTCTGGGGCGTGACAATGGCCTCCATCGAGACACTCTAGAAAGGTTTTCAACATATTCTGGGTTCAGGTCACCCCGTCTGAGCATCGAAAAGTGCTCGTATATCCATGCATATTCAATTTTTAAATGAATAGTCAAAAAATAAATAACAAAATGAAGTATACAAGATTAAATTGTTAGAAGTTTTCTTACATGTAGCAGAGTCTGACAGCCGGCCATTGTCTTAGTCCCGACACGGGATGCGATGCCGAGCTCGCGGTAAAGATTAGCTAGGATACCGCTTCCCCAGGATATATCAATAAAGTCATCCACTTCAGATAAATTGAGCATGTACCTAAGATGTATCGACGTTCCGGACTTGTCCGAAATGCCGACCGTTCCTAGGACGAACAACATGTACGCACGGGCTACCGCGTCGACCATATCATCGTCATCGTCATCCACCTCCATATCCATGAAGTGGTCCACCAGAAATGACAGATGAATTCCATATGACTTCTTGAAGCCTGGCAGAGTTATAAAACTGGTAGCCTGAAGTTCAAGGTGACTTGAGACAAACTTGATGATCTTTCCGTACCATTTCACGGATTTCTCATTGGTGTAATGTTCTTTGGTCATGACGCACCCGGTCACTGGCAGCTCCAGTATCTGGTAGATGTCGTTAAGTGTAATGGTCATCTCCCCTGCTAGGAGATGAAATTTGTTGGTCTCCGGGTGCCATCTCTCCACAAAGGCGGATATAAGGGCACTATCCATTGTCCGATAGGCGTTTTGTGCCAAATTGTGCAAGCCGCTCGGTATGATTTTGCTCTGGACGACCTCCGATAAGCTTCCAAACTGCCAGGACACGGTTTTCTTCCCGTGACTCACAGCCCTAAGGATACGATATGTCCTTTGTATATCGAACAGCAAAAAATATAACAATTATGAAATACATATATATATATATATATATAGTATACTAAACTGGTAGCTTACAAACGTCATGTACATACCGGGTTCTTCTATATTTCATACGCAATATGGTTCTCAAAAGAAACCAACATTGAGCAACCGGACGGACGGACAGACAGCTCAGAAGGACCGGCCTCCTCGGATGGAGCAGAACCGCCTTGACGTGATAGGAGTCGGCCAATTGGCACGTCGTCGTCGTCGTCGTCGGAAGAACGCGTAGGAGTAGGAGCTCGTTGCTTCGACCGAGCTTGACGTGCTGGTGGCGGCGTCCGAGACCGAGCTTGGGGCGCCGGTTCGGAAATTGTAATCGGACGCTCGAGAGGACGTCCCTCATGTTCCTTCCGCTTTGACGCGGTGGGCCGTATTCTTTTATTAGCGGCCGGAGGACTGCAAGACAGCGTACAGTTATTAAATAATAGAAACAGAAATAGGACATGCAGTTCCCCCCACCCCCCGCATATGAGCATCATGCAGTTACCCACCCCCCTCCATATGAGCAACATAGAGTACCAACCCTCCCCCCTCCCCCCCATTTCCACCCCCATATCTCATTACATTAGGACTGCCACGCCTGTGGCAGTCCTAATGTAAAGCAGGACAGCCACAGTCCTGGCAGTCCTCTTCACAAGTGGACTGTCAGGACTGTAGCAGTCCTGCTTTACATTAGGACTGCCACAGGCCTGGCAGTCCTAATGTATTCAAACCCGACTGTTGCAGCCGAACGGCCAAAACGAGATGCTCGTTTGTCGTCTTCTAGGGTTAGGGTTTCGAGAAAAAATGTGGGTTTGTCGTGTTCGAAAATTCTTTTCATGAACCATAAAGAGATTCTAAACCTAATTTATCAAAACTTTTTAGAGAATTAAAAATATTCTAGGGTTTTGAATAGAGTGTACAAAATTCTTGAAGAAATTAGGGAAGAATGTACCTAGATTCCGGTTGCTTCGACTTGCGTGTCATCTTTTCGAATCTACGAATGTTGTTGAAGAAATCTTGGTGGAGGAATTGGGAGTGGAGTGGTGGAGGAGAAGAAAGTAGGATTTTGGGAGAGGGAGAGGGAGAGGGAGAGTTCTTTTTTTTTTTCCTTTTGGTGGAGAGAGAGTGTAGAATGGGTTATGGGAAGGAATGAAGGGTTTGGGGGGTTGGACTGCCCCCTAGCCAAATGTGGGTGCCCCCCTAGCAAAATTTCCACCTCCTTGGGCTGCCCCCAAGTAAGGGTTGCCCCTAGCAAAAATGGTGGTGCCCTTAGAAAAAACCTATATAAACTGGAAGTAAAATATACAATAAACCCTTCCATCTACAACAAATAATCTTTATCCCAAAAATAAATTTACCTCAAACTATTTTGTACTATTTCAAAATATTTGTTATACAAATATAATTTAAAAAGTGAAATAAAAATAAGGCTAAATTATAATTTTATACCTCGACTATTCAAGTTTTCTAACTTGATATCCTCAACTTTTATAGTTATTAACTTAATATCATCAATCATTGCAAGTTTTTATTTTGATATCATCCGTCAGTCAAAGTTAAGTTTATGTTTAAAAAAAAATTCCCTAAAATATCCCCATTTGCTCCTTTGTAGCCCCCTCTCCATCCCAACCCCAACCCACCCCCCACCCCCACCCCCGCCCCCCCCTTCAATAGCCGTCGCCCCCATGACCCCTCCCCTCCCAACCCTGGCCCCCTTCGACAGTCGTCGCATCCCTACGACCCTCACACCCCCCTCTGGCAATCGATGCCCCCCCCTCCCATTACTACCCCCCCCCCCCCCCCCCAACCCAACCGTCGGCACCGGAGAGAGGGAGAACTATCGGAGAGAGAGAGCAAGGAGAGATAATGATGAATATTTTGTCATTTTACTTCTTGGACTAACACCGTTAGACCAAAAATGGAATGAGGGTATTAAGTTAGTACCTATCAAAGTTGAGGGTACTCAAGTTAAAAAAATCGAATAGTTGAGTATATCAAGTTATAATTTAGTTACGTGCGTGACTTATAGTTTTATTATCTATACTGCTGTATAATATAAAAAGTTGACTTCACCGTGAATTTTTTTTTTCCCAAAAATATTCTTACCTATGTTTATTAGTTAAAATTGTTTATCAAATTTAAGATAGTTATTTGGGTAATTCCGTATAAAAATAGTAAAATAATAAGAGACTATTATTTGTTCTTCCCATGTAATATATGAAATATGTGCAACGCACATGCATATATACTAGTATATAATAGAAAATTTTCAAGGCTTCACTGTGGAACTTCATGTTCCATAAGTGTTCTCTAACCTTGTATATGAAACCACCGGTTGGTTTTAGAACCTCTCTCTCTCTCTCTCTCTCTCTATATATATATATATATATATATATATATATATATATATATATAAACGATTTATGAGCCATAGGCTCATATCTATATGAGTCAATGCACATGTCGACCGACATGAATTGAGTGTACTAGTGAACATGAGTGCACATGAGATGTAGAAAATTATTCTTATTGGTCCACATGTGCATGGCTCATGTAGGGATATGAGCCATAAACTCATATTACTACACGAGTCAATGCACATGTAGACCAATATAAATGGAGTGTATTAGTGCGCATGATTTAAATTAACTAGAGGTAAAACATATAAAATTATACACCTCCCCACTAAATCATTAGAAACTTCACACTTCTAACTACAATAAATGTTATATCATCTCAACAGTAAATTTACCTCAAAATTTTATACTATTTTAAAATAAATTTGTCATACAAGTATTATTTAAAAGGTGAGAGAAAAAATATAGACAAGAGACATGTAGCGCATGTGGACGACTTATAGTGCACTTTAATATCATGCAACATTATGACCTGTTTTTTTCATAATTTCCAAACTATTTTCATATCTTGCATTTTATGGTTTTATAATGTTATTTGGTGCAACCTGCAAAGGCCTCTATAAACATGTTATCCAAGTCAAGAACAGCTCATTTATGAGCATGTGGAAGTTGTGCGGTCGCACAATATCCCAAATACCGGAAGACCCAAAAATTTATATCCCAGTATATATTACTAATGTAAAATCTCTATTTTTTATATTTACGTCAGAAAATTGTAGTAACAAGAATCAGAAAGCAAAAAAAAATGGTGGGAACAGTAGACCCTCTCTTTTTTTCCTTTGTGCAACTCACGCCAATGTCTTCGGCCGTCAGCTCTTCTTCTAGGGATACACTTGCAATTTTTCAATTTTTTGGCAAAAAAGGAGAATATGACGACAAAAGACTGCTCATGATATATCTGAAAATATTTGTATATATGCCATTACGAAGTTCAGTAAAAAGATTAATATTAGCCATAAAATATCAACAGTGTTGTAGTTGTACAAGGAAAACCTGAAATGAACAAGTAGCAAGAACTAAATAAAAGTGTAAAGAGATACAGGTGGGAAGTGCTTTAATAACAAAGGCCTGACGCCGTAACTCTACAGTCACCAGCTAGAAACAAATATACAGCGGTCATGAACAAGGTCTCTTCTTCCGAGAAATATATGTACTCACCAAGCCTCGTGCAATGATGGACAATATAGAAACACAATAAATCAAAAAAATGATCACAATATAACAATAATAACAAGGACTTCAGTGCTGTATATATACTTCTTAAAAGAGCTCTTCAGAGTTGAACTTGTTCCAAGCTTCCTGTTGCATTTCAAGGAATGAAAATATATCTCAGGAGACAAAGTGGATTGATATTACAGTACAAAACCATAGAGACACTGAATCAAACTTTATTATTTCTGAGCCACAAATGGTTCATTTGGATGTACAAATAGATCACACTTCATGGTATTTCAGTTTCAAATAGATGGAAACAGAATCTCGTTTGACTTTTGGAATATTTTGAATTACAGAAAGATTAGAAGATATTAATTCTTACAATGATCTTAGAACATAGACCTAGGACCTTTTCTTTTCTGCACTTCCTGATCATGATCTTAGAACATAGAAAAGCCAAATGTGACAAGAATTAAGAATCTAGTTTAAACAATTGATGAGATTACAGCCTTCATGGCTTTAGAAAAGGAATTACACTATAGTTCTTGGTATCGATGAGAGAAGGCTTGGGTGATGATGAGATGATGAGACAAGCTTTAGCTCTCTACTGAAGGCAAATGCAATTATAGTATTTTGTACTTGGGTTGATTAAACTTGAGCCTTCATGGCTTTAGAAAGGGAATTACACTATAGTTCTTGGTATCGACCGATAACAATAAGACACAACCGATACGTATCGGTTTTAGCATGTCCCAGTCCGATACCAACTGCTACAGATATTGACCATAACAGGGCCAGTCCTGAGAAAGTGCACCCGCTCCGGGGCCCATATTTACAGGGGCCCCAAAATTAAGATGTAAGTCGTTAATTATATATTAAAAAAAATGTGGTGTAATAGTTAACATAAAATAGTTGTGGTGTTGTGGTTAATATATTAGTCTTGCACTCAAGAGATCCTTGGTTCAAATTTTGGTGGTAAGTATTTAATTTTTTAATTATTTTTTAACATTATATATGGGTGCCCATTTTGAAAGTTCGTCTTGGGCCCCTATGCGCTCAGGGCCGGCCCTACGACCAATACCGACGTCATGTCTCTTCTCCGATCAATTCGACAGAGAAAAATTGAACAAAAAGATAGAAGAATGGAAAAATAGTGTCTATATAATGCTTTAGTTTTCTGAAGGGTGACAATGTTACATTGTGTTGTCTATAAGAATAAGATTCATTGTCGATAAAATGTGACAATTAGCATCTGTCAAAGTTACATATCTATAAATTCAGAACATTCATTCATATTAATATTATTATGCTCAAAACTTTGTTGTAGCACTATGTCCAAAGACAAGTAAATAAACAATAATATCAATTGCAAGTGGAATATTATTCCATTAAAGTATAAAACTAATGAGAAACAACATATATATATATATATATATATATATATATATATATATATATATATATATATATATATATATCATGGCCACATGTATCAAATATTTTTTTGTCTTTTTCAATACTTTTTTTTAATCATTTTTAGCTTTTCGAAACAAAGAACCTGATACTCCAATCTGAAAGTGTTGAAACTGTCAATTACAATACTCACATGAAGGGTTCGAAACCGATTCCAATATATTGATACTGTGAACTTTAATACAAAGAAATCCCACCCCCTAATATTTGGCCCAGCTACCAGTGACACCTACTAAAAGAAAAAAGAATAAGCGTTTTACGTAGGATCTGAGGAGGGTCCAAATGTACGCAGCATTAAATCCCACATATATATGGAGCAGTTGTTTCTACTACTCAAACGTGCATCATCCAGGATGCAAGCAACAAGCCTTATTGTCCACCAAGCGATGTCTAAATATTATAGGAAACACCAATAATGTTAAATTTATGTTAACCCACTCAACTATTAGATCATCCTGAAAAGAGAGGTATTCTGCTGGCCTGGATGTCGTAAACATACATTGGAAAAACCTTTAGCCTGTCGGAGAATAGCAAAATGATTGCCTTATGAGCTTAACTTCCTTGGTGGAATCTTATCCGCTTTACTTGAATTAGGCCCTAGTATTTGTTGGTGTAATCGTATCAGCTGAAATAGGATCCACTGTGAATTTCAGATAAACACGACTACGCGTATTTGTAGGGGTGAGGGTCAATTGTAATCAGCAAGGTAGTACTAACTAACTCGGCAATATTGTTTGTGCAAGAAAAGCACAACCGATATCTTAAAGTCTTCAAAATCTAGCTTTTCTTTTGCTGAATCCAATGTTATAGGCTTCGTTAGGCGGAATCGATGCGGCAGAATGCCGCCTAGGTGGACGCACATCAATTTTGTTTTTTTTTCAGAAATTTGAAAATTGACTTTGATTTATTTATTTATTTATTTTTGAATTTTTTTTTATTTTTTCTTGAATTTTTTTGGATTTTTTTGAATTTTTTTTTTTTTTTTGTATTTTTTTAGTTTTTTTTATTTGACTTTTTTTGAAATTTCAAATTTGAAATTTTGAAAATTTTCCTCCTAGTCGAACAGGACCGCCTGCCTACAAGCGCCTAGGTCGGTTGAGGAGGTTTCCATGCGGCAGGAGACCGAACAGCGCCTAGGCGGCCGCCTCGGCCAATTTTTAGCTGAACCCTTTTGCTTTTAATTATTCTGATATCATCCTACGTTATTAAGGCATAGATTTTGTTTTTGTAGCATCTAGAGTTCTGCTTTCGTAGGATTAGAATTAGGCTTGGATTAGATAGTAAACTAGGACGTCGGACGAGACCGAATAGTAGAAGAATCACACAAGGAACTCACAGATTTATATAAGCAACAAGCCTTATTGTCCACCGGTCGATGCCCAAAATATTACAGGAAACACCTAAATATTTTGTTCCTCGACTATTACATATCCATCACTTCCTAAATCTTTTCACATATACAGTTAGTGTAATTTTCCCAAAACCCAAATTTTAACATAGATGCAATCTACTATATTTACAAACAATGGTTATACATTTTCAATTTTTTTGTTCTAGTTGACTCCAAATTTCAACAGTGTGAGTTACTTTCAAAGACAAGAAAAAAAGGACGCAAGCATTTTTGTTTTTTTAAGTCCAAATTCAACACTTTAGAGCTATTAACATTACACAAGAATTCTTTATGCAAGTTTCTAACCCATGGAAATGGACATGGGACATGGGTCCGATACTAGATGGATATGGGATGTAAGCAAGTTCATAAAAACTAGGCCATTGTAAAAAAAACACAACATTCACCAAACCAAACATGATGGAATAAAATATCAAAATAATCCAAAAAACATGCAAATTTTACCAACTTCAAATATTGTAGACAAACACACCAAGTTTGTTTGTTTGAAGTTGTAAGTAAATTCATTTTGCATAGATATGAACTTAGGAAGAGGATACTAAATGCTTTATACAAGGGAAATAGGCCTTTTAAAAATTAATACAACACATTAGAGATACATCTATAACTTATGCACGCATGCATATATCTACTTTTATGCATTCGTCCTAGCTCTTTGCCACTTTGGCTTAGCTAACAGAGATGAATGCAATTTCTATAGCAAATCATATCTTCCTACCTCTTTTCTAGACTTTTCTAGTCTAACACAAATTAGAGAGTACTCTTTGGTTGCATGAACTCAAACTAAATCCCCAAAAAGGTCCCTCTACCAACCAACCAACTGGCCTTCTAAGCGCTATTACATGGCCCACTTTCTCAAGCCTACCCACGGGTAGGAACTTGGAAGTTAGAACTGGCATACACAATTTACATCAGGAGATAGCCGGTCATAAAAACTTCGTTGGTTCTTTGAAAGCCTTCCTCATGCACCATATCCAACCCATTCTAATGGGAGAAGGCTTCAATGATCATGATGCATGTATCTAATTAGCATGTATGCATCCACATATGTAAGTGGTTTACATGTGCATATATACATCAAATATCCTAATTTTATTAACCAAAAAGATATATTTTGATACAAAATTTATCCAAAATCATGATGAGTTGGATCTAACGAAGAGCATCTTCAAAGTAGATTTACAAACGATAAAGCAAACTGTGCTTCTTGAGATGGTTTAATCAGCTTCATGGAATCTTAACTTGGTGTTTTGGTCAAACTTGGTTGAGTACTTTTTTATTTCAGATTTATTGACTTTATTCCAGATTTAGTTTGTTCGGGCAATTTGTTGTTTGGTTTGGGTTTCTACTCTACGGGTTGTTATTGTCCTAATATTGGGTGGTGTTCCTTCTAAAAGCTATTTAAGGTGTCAACCCTATGACATGGTGAAGGGTCCATAAAACACCTAATCACAAATTCACAGTCAGTAATTTCTTTACCAACCTGACCATTTAAGTTTAAGAGTATATATGTAGCAGAAAGCATGGTTTAAAGTATCGGCCGATACCGATCCGATACGGCCGATACCGATACACTTTGGCATGTCCCGATCCGATACCCGATACTTACCGATACCAACATTGAGGGTCTCTTTTCCGGTCAATTCGGCAAAGAAAATTAAACGAAAAAGACAAATCATCAAGGGTATAAAGCATAATAAGATTGTAAAAACATGTAAAAGAAGAAAATCAATCTATTATATGTAAACCAATCACTAAGGGTGATTACAATGTTATTTAATTTCAAAAGTACTACGAAATAACACTGAAAATACTTAAATTATGCCTAAATGTATAAAATATATGTTTTTAAATGTAAATAATTTATTAATAATTATTTTTTTCCGATACCAAAAAATTCGATACTCCGATCCGAAACCGCCGATACCAATACTCGTAGGAATAGTCCGATACCGATTCCGATACCGATACTGTGAACCCCAGAAAATCCATCTGTCATTCTGTCCTAGTTTTGATACATTTATTACTTGTTATCAAGTTAACTCTTAATTACTGATATGTTCACATTTGGTGGTTGACCTACATTTTTTTTCTTTTTTTTTAAAAACCAAAGCCCGTGGACAAAGCCACCCAGCCGGCCTTAGCCCCGGAGCCGTGGCCACCGCCACCCAGCCGCTCCCGTGGGGGTTCGATCCCGGGACCTCACCCCACCGTGCCAACGGACTTATCGGTACACCACCGTGCCATTGGCGGTGGTTGACCTACATATAATATTGTATATTAATATAAATCTTCATAAGATAATCACACAACAACATTTGAACTCCAAATATTTAGACTCAAGATGACCATTTAGAATCTTCGAAGTTAAAAGCTATGTATTTAACCAAAGGTGTACCTTGAGAAGATCAAATACTTTCTCTGCAATGTACTTCTGCTGGAGAGTTGCACCCTTTTGCTGCACCTTATCAGGATGAATACACAATGTTGCTTTTCTATATACTTTTTTCACCGCGGCACCAGTAATCAAATCAGTCAAAGATACAGGTTGCCATCCACACTCAGGCCAAAGTACCTACCAATAATTAGTAAAGCAAGCTGATCTATCAACATATGACTCATGATCAAATTTGGATTCATCTGTTTATGCATAAATACAAAGTGACTTGAGCTTGTAAATAGTTATTTTCTTCTTCCAAGCAAATTATTTGAGAGAGAGTTAAAAGGGGCAGATGTGCAGATCTATTGTTACAAATATATTTTTTATCCCTAGCTCTACAGAAAGACTTCACTGCAAATATGCAGCGGCTACCATTGCACTTATCTTTTTCACAGTACAGTTGGTTGTATAATTAACTGCACCAACAAGAGGCTTGTGCTGTGAATATTGTATGAATAAAGAAACAACTATCGTGCTTTGCATAGCTCAGTCACCAACAATTAACATATATTTTCCTAGGCTGGACTCTCATGTAAGGGAACTTTTGCTAGTGTGAAATCAGATTATGACAAAGTTACCTAACCAAGTTCCTATTGAAAAATACAAAGTAAATATCCATTACTCATATTGTCAGTTAGGTACACGGGGGAGACAAGAGTTAACTATCAGATCTAGTGAAAAGGTTTGATGGTTCCAGACAAAATATTGCTAGTGAAGTTGGTGTATGTCGTCGCAAGAGCCACTAACAATTTCAGCGGAAAATGTTCATTTTAAATGTGACTTAAAGAAATGAGGTTAGGAACTACTAGAAATGAAAGTGAAAATAACTGAAGCTGATACCTTAAAGTGGATAAGGGAAATATCCTACCAATTTCAAGGAACGATGACACCCGGAAAACAGAGAAAAATGAAGAAGATGATTTACTGTCCTCTGTACCCCATACTACCTATAAAGTTCCCTGTCTTATATTAGAGAATCATCTCATTTAACTGTTAGAATTACTTTCAAATTCAGTAACTAATCAACACCAAATTGTGAAATGTTAAATTGTCAACCATGGCTAGATTTGTAGAGAGTGGCGTATGTCAGTGGTTTACTTCTTTTTATATCATCTCACAAACCTGAATTTTTTTGAAACAATCTAAACACAAACTAACAAATAGTCCCAACTAGTAAGTGTTTGATAAGTATAAGGGCAATGCTAGGGGGACACCAAAATCAGACAAAATTTTGTTGACCTCATGATGTAGCAGCCTATGGTGTTGATCATGTGTGGGACCACCGGATTAATGTTATCAACTTTTAGGCTGTCACATCATGTGGTCAGGTTTTGGTGTCCCCTTAGCATTATTGTAATTTGTAAGTATAATGTTTGATCGCGTCATTAAAGACAGAAGATAACAAATGAAAAAGAGGAGGTAGCAGAAAAAGGAATGGGAAAAAAGAAAAGGATAAAATCATCTGTGCAGGGTAGTGATGTAGTGTGGTGTGGTTGGGGATGGAGAGAAGATAAGGGGATGAGTAGGGATAAAGAGTAAGTTCCGTGAGTTAGATAAAAAGAACAAAAAGAAGAGCATAAAAATGAGAAGATCAAAGTCTTATGGGAAAAAACATTGAAGACTGCATGTATTCAAATTCTTTAGGAGAATGTTATCAAGCATTAATCCTCCCTAGATGTTCCAACATGTAGTCCCTAGCTGATGGTTCACAAATTATATGAGAGAGATTCTGATAACAATGCATCATTATATAAGTAGGCAGTTTGCTAAATCTCAAAACTATTGGAGATAATTTGTGAACCATCAGCACCCACAGCATTCAAATCTTTAGCTATCGAAGACTAACAGTGGGACTTTCCAAGAAGATAACAACCATTTAGAGTCTTACTCTACAATCAATTCCAACACGAAACATGTGAAACATGGAAGATGCCTGGGATAGAAATAGGTCAGAAGCTGTATACAAGTTATGGACAAAGCTAGTGAAAAGTGTAATGTTTAGATAAAGAAATAATAATTGAGAAAGGAAGCTGTAAATCAATATCACATTCAGAATATTTTGACCCACATATTGCAATGTTGATAGCAAAGCACGCAAGTTGCTTTCTTTCCCGGCTGCCCACCGTTTTATCTCAATATCCAGTGTTTCAGCAATTCTCTGAGAAGAAAACAAAATACAGAAGAGAAAAAATGAATGAAATATTTATGAGGTCTGACCTAAAAAGAACCCAAAACCAATGCAAAAAATATATCAAAACTTTAGTGCTTCTGTAAGCATTTTCTAATGCCTCTGACTATAATATAGAAATCATAAGATCATAAAGCCTACATGTCTTTCTGCCTGTTCCCTCTGTGTTTGCATATCTCGCTCATTTTTCTCAGCAAGAGCTTTTGCCTGTCCATGCACAAGTAACACAAGTAATGGAGAGGGAATTAAGGACAACCACAAAAAAGCAAGATTCTGGTTGAATACAGTCAACTAAGTGAGACTATATGTGCATGTTCATCTCTGTTTTAGGTAGTATCATCTCAGCAGATACAAAACTACAAAAATCTATACCGCACGCTCAAGTGTCCTTTGGTGTCGTTCAAGTCTGGCTCTCCTCCTCTCTTCAGTCTCTCCCTCGACTTCTTGAAAATCTCCAGATGATGGAGTAGCTAAACAGAAAGAACCAATATATTAAACTGAACTCCCTATAAGATAGAGCCGCTTAGTGCAGAATATCAAGGAGCAAGTTTAAGTAACAACATTACCTCCAAAAATAGAACTCAGGTCATCCACTATATTCGTAGTAGAAGATGCCTTTCTGATTGTGGATGAGGAAGTGGAAGATGCCCTCCGTGCACCATCTGCTGAGCCTTTGCTTTGAGCTTGGTTATCAAAAATATTTTCCTGAAATATGCAATTAATTAATTAAATGGTGGACTCACGAAAGAAACTGCAAGTAATGACTCAAAATTAGGCTCACCGAGGCTGTAGCCCTTTGTTTTGGTGCACTGCTGGGATGAGCGCCCATACCAAAGAAGGAGTCCAGATCATTTTCAGTTTTATGTTGTTTTTCCCTCGCAGCTGCTGCAGCCCTTTCTCGAGCTTCAGACTGAACTCTGTCAACTGCAGCTCTTTCAGCCCTAACCCTAGCTTCTGCTGCAGCTCTATCTACAGCAGCCCTCTCCCTTGCAGCCTTTTCCCTTGCTTCTGCCGACGCCCTTTCCTTAGCTTCTGCAGCTGCTCTTTCAGCTCTTTCCCGTGCCTCTGCCGCAGCTCTCTCACGTGCTTCAGCTGCTGCTCTCTGAACTGCATGTCGCTCTGCACGTTGACGTGCTTCAGCATTTGCCTTCCCAACAGCTGCCCTCTCAGCTTTTAGGCGAGCCTCAGCAGCTGCTCTTTCACGAGCCTCTTTTGTAGCCCTTTCCACAGCTTGCCTGGCCTTTTCCCTTTCCCTTGCAAGCTCTTGTTCTCTCTCCTTTTCATGTCTCCTTCGCTCCCTTTCTCCCTCTTCTATCTCCCTCTGTAGCCGCTCACGCGCTAGTTTTTCTTGATTCTCTTTTTCTGAGTCCAAGATATCCGGCATTGCTTTTTCTTCACTTTCTTGTGCAAAGTCCCTACTTCTAGAAGATTTTGCATCCCGTTCTCTGTCCCTTACTTCCTTAGCATGCTTAAATTTAGCCTCAGCTCTATCCATAGCCTCCATCATAGCAGCTGCAGATGCTGCAGATGCTGCAGATGAATTGGTCTCAGTATCTTCTTCACTGGAGGGAACTTCAGCACGTTCATTTGCATACGTCTGGGGCTTGCCCATAGCAAAATCTTCAAGCTCGTCTATTGGGGATACACTAGGTTTCCTTACTGAACCTTTTGAATAATGATAGCTTGGACTGGACTGTGAGAGATATTCATCATCCTTTCTTCTAGGGTCTATCCTGCCAATGGATGCTTGTTTAATAACAAGTTGAGGTGGGGGTCTCGAAGGTGGAGGAGCAGTTGTAGGTTGTGTAAATAGAGGAATCTCAGAAACAGTCAGCCAGACATCATCAGCTGTTTCCAAATGTTCAGACAACTTTGGGGATTGGTCTTCTGAGGCATTTCTATCATATGGACTGTCAACTGAATTTGGACTTTGAACACTACTTCTGGAATCAAACGATCTACTAGTTTCTGTCTTTGGTATGACATTCTGAAAGGACTCTGGTGACGATTTCTGATGAGTACTGTTTGGAACAGACTTTAGTGGACTCTTGTCCTTCCTGTTGTTATTTGTATAAGATGCAAATGAGGGAATGGATTTTGCTAGCCCGTCAAAAGCATCAATATCATCAAAAACTCCCCCTCTGGCAGAGGATGTCTCAACAGGGCTTCCGGAGTTTGTAGTTTTACCAAGTTGTTCTAGAGGGTCACTGAACAACCCTGAAGGATGGACCGAGGTAGAAGTTGTTTCTAAAACTACAAAAGGGTCTTCTTGCATGGAAGCAGGTTGCGGAACTGTTTTTTGTTGGTTGCTCTCCTGAGACTCCCTGCATATTTTGAACAACAAATAACAAATAAAGACAGCAAACACACATAATTTCGAACTAAACTAAATGTGATGAAATGTGACAAACAAAAAGGTCAAAGACTGTTGGATCGAATCCAAACTAGAATTAGAATCTTAAGCAAAGAAAAGCAAAAAACTCCAAGTTGTAGATTGGCAGATACAGAATAAGCTAAGAGGAAACAGGAATAAAGAGAACTTATGGAAATCAGAAGGTTATGCAAGATTAATAAACATAACATCGTTTCTTATATAACCTATAGTATGCACAAATACAATGATACACCATAGGCCAGAGCAGCAGAAAGACAGTGAACACTATGAAACTGTAAGTGAAAGGTAGCACAAACATGAAAGGAGCCATAATATGTTTCAGACAATCTAGCAGAGTTAAAGCTTTGGTCGGCACGTATATTACACAATGATACATCTATCTAATCAATCTGGTAAGTTAAATAAGTATTAAGAAGTTCAAGTCAAAAACTTCCCACTTTTTCTGTTTTCAGATAGGTTTTCCATCACTAGAAGAATTCAAAACCAGTGCACCCTCAAGTTGACTGGAACAGAAATTCTCATTGTTGAGTAGCCAACAAGTGCTTAGTTCAGCTGCAGTAGCCAGCAATTGCTTGGGTCAGTCTAGTCTGTCTTCAGAATACAGTTTGTCTTTTAACTGCCTTCCAATTAAGAAAATTATGTAAGCAGATACAAGTCTAGAATCTTTTCATGCCAACATGCAACTGTACTTCATATTCTAGTGTGTCAGGTTCAGCAGGAACAAATTACCGCAATGAAAGCCACTATTCAACATACTGTGCTGACATTGATATTTGATAGTTGCCAACCCATGGCCACGACTCTCCCAAGGTTAAGAACTTAAGACGTGCATAACCTTATCCCTACTTATGGAGAGGATGTTTCGAGACTCAAACCCACATCCTCTAGGATTTGAAGGCCATGATTTACCACTGTGACAAGGGACGTGCTATAATGACATTGGTAAGTGGAGAATAATAAAATATCGATAACAGTGGATGAGGACATGTTGAAGGTTTATCTATAGGAAAATGGTCCTTTAGCTGCAGTCATTCGTAGACTAATAATAACAACATTGATAAGCAATATAAGGCATCAATTATTTCTGAAAACCACACATACATATCAAAGGTCAGCCACTAGGGCAGGGCAAAATGCCATACACTAAAACTCCTCTGAGTCACTAAATCAGACTTTGAAGCATGGTTCTTAATCGTCACTATGAGTTATAGTCAGACAAGGTATGCATGTTAATCCTTGACATATTGTAAACTACAATAATAGTTTAAATTGTTGAGATCATGACATGATATCTGGGAGCCACGAAGAAGTAATTAGAAGGCTTTGATGTATTGAAAATTACAACAATAGTGTATATTATGAAATCTTGCTATGACCTATGGGCCATGGAGAGGCCATTATAATTTATAAGGCCCTATCTGGTGGAGACTAAGGTGGTACCTTACTCCAGTTGCACCATGTGAAGCAAATAAATGGAAGCTATGCAAGTGTTGTTGTCCTTTCCTGTGCGCCACGCCGCCACCTCCCCCCTCCCCAAAGCGTGGTTTCATGGGTCAACAATGGGACTGTTCAGCTCTCCTGTCTAACAAATCTTTGTTCCCATGACCACCCCAAGCAAGGCAGCATAACTAAGACCGTTTACCAAGAGGAAGGTAGAGCTTGAAGAACTTGTTTAGCAGCACCAAGAGAATGGTAGAGCTACAACTAATGTTACCTTAAGTGGGTTTTGTTGTGTGTTATTTTTAGTTGCAGACGATGTTGAATACGGAATAAGAACATTTTCAAATATGCATAATAAGTGATCATCTATGTTGCAGGATACGGACAAGGATAATGCTAGGGATACAATAAGTATACGGACATCAATTTCCATGTATGTGCAACACAGGTTGCAGTATATTGCTTTCTAGTTGTCTTATACTACTTTTATGTATTGTATGCTATATGTAGCTGTATAAACTATAAAGGGGCCTCGTTCAAAATACTATTTCTTTTCCAAAACCTGTCCAAGTGGAAAAGTAAAAGGGATCATTCACCAATTTACAAAAAGTTGATAGTCTAAACTCCAAAGCTAATTTTCCAGATGAAACCTGAAAAGATTACATGACCTCATGATATTCTTATTGAGGTATGAAAATGTTTTGAAGACAAAGGATTGATGCAGCTAATTCATTCAATCAACCGAATATTAGAGATATGTTTAATGATTTGGGTAGTATTTGTTGGAATATTTAAAGGAAAGACTAAATTTCAATATGTGTATTTTATTTGTAATGTTTTCTTTTTAATTGGACTTTGTCACATGCTATTTGACTTATCAAACCATGGTTTACTAGCATGGGTAAGAGCCATTGAAGCCTCCATTTTATGTTTGGTTATGGGCTATCCAAACCCCCCCACTTATCTCTTCTTAATGAATTTAATGGGTTTTTTGGGGATATCTAATAAAGATAATGTCATTCCAAAGAGGAAAAGATAACACAATTCTACCTCCTTCCCTCTTATTTCATTCTTTTATAATTTTTCTTTTGGAGTTTACTATATTTTTCGATGGTTCCAGCTCGATCTCGTGGTCCGTCATCTTGTGGAGGTCGTGCGCCAATAGATCCATGATAGAAGGGGTTTATACCGCTTGGGGGAGATGTGCCAAAGCTGCCACCACGAAAGGCGGCTATATTTCCTTAAGTGCAGTCGGTTTTCCACGCCAAATCAGAATGCCAAATAAATTTATTTTTTGTCATATCATAATATGTGAGAAAATTGTGATTTAGTGCAATTTTATTGATATATCCGACAGTATATTCATGCCTACTTTTTTTTTTAAAAGAAGAAGTAGGAGATACACAGTTGCAATAATTGTTGGTAACTTGGTATGAAGTTAATGAATCAAGTATTTCAGAGTAGTCCTATATTTCGATAATTAATAATATGTATGATTGAGTTTTGAGTCTTTGACTACTGCAAGGATAGGAGGACATCCATCTCCATTTGCAATCAGCATTGACTGACATTAGGAATCGGCATTACAAGGCACATCCATTGTGAAATTCCTATGGTGCATACTCATTGTTAATCATCTTCTGATGCTTTATGAGAGTTGAGAGTGATTAGCTTCCAAAATAAAGTATAGTATGAAGCTTCAGAGTCTAGAGGAATTAGAACAAGCACGACAAGAATGAAGTATGAAGTGTATTAAAGGTATGCTGAACAAAAGTTCAAGAACATTCCAGATGAATGGCCAAGAGAGCGAGAGTTTTTTCTAGCTATCGTCAATCAATTTGTCGTGATGGAAAGGATAAGAAAGATGCTCATAGAAGTAAATCAGGATGGTTGAAATGGGTGTAACTGACCATAGTACTTGAAGTTGAAAACAACAATTCCATAGGAGAGGTATAATACCAGCAACATCTTAGGGGTCGAAAAGTTGCATAATTAATAAATATTAAATAGCATGGGCCGCCTCGTAATAATCCGATACTGGAGGAAGTGGGTTGTAATACCATTAAACCTCACAAGTCCTTTTTTTCTCCAAAAATGCTAAATTTACAACCAAATGGGTTACAACCCATTTACAACCGCCTACGTGGCGGTTGACAATTGGCTCCCCTCTCCCTCCCCTATCCCACATGGGGAGAAGGGACCCAATTGGCAGCCGCCACGTAGACAGTTGTAAATAGGTTGTAATCCTAGCATTGCTCTCTTTTCTCCTATATGTAATCGTTGAATCAAACTATTTGTATGTTACCAAATTTTACTTCAAATATTTTCATGTAATCCTATAGAGGTCCATAGCATTAATACCATTGACCTTGAATACAAACTTTACTAACATGATCTTATTTCCTATTATTTTCTTTTGGTATCTTATCCGCGTAAATATACCAAAGTTTAGATCCAGTATTTTCAAGTTTCCTATATCTTAACCAAAATAATGATGAAAAAATTCCCACAAATCACAGCTACTGATCAGCACACTAACAGTCCATTCCGGCGAGCAAGAACTGAGCTTCCATTTCGCAACCAAGATCAAGGAGTACCTCTTCTTCGGGGGGCTACTCCCTCCGAACCCGGGAATCAGGTCGTCGAAGGCGCCAACCGACCCCTCCTCCTTCCTCCTCTGCCCCGCCGCCGAGCCCTTCCCCAGGCTCCCCAGCAGGTCGTCGTCGTACCTTGCCGCCGCGCGCCCCGTCTTCGGCGGGGACGACATCGAGCCGAACACGTCGTCGCGCCGAGCCTCCGCCGAGCTCCCCATCCCCGGGATCCCGTCGAATATGTCGTCGTCGTACACCGGCTTGTCGAAGACCGGCATCGAGCTCGCCGACGCTATCGGGTTCGGGTTCCGGTCATTGAACCCGTCGAAGATGTAGTCGAACTGGGAGTTCGGGGAGGAGACGGATGCGGATCTGGCGTAGGGCTGGTTCGGGTACCGCGGCGGCCCGCCGAAGACGTCGTCGAAGGCGGGCGGCGGGTTCGGGGAGGCGGCGGCGGACCTGGCGGATCCGGATCCGGCGCCGGAGGGCTTCATGGGGGCGGACTTTCCCTGCGGGCGGAACCCGAAGTCCCGGGTCAGGAGGCCGGGGAAGTCGTCCATGGGATCCGATAAGGGAAGGGGACGGATCCGATAAGGGAGTCCAACGGGCGGTGGGCGGAGATCCGACGAGTGTCAGGATCCGAATGGGAGAGGAGAGGGGAGGAAGGAATTGCCCCGGAGAAGAAAAATGGAGTGTGGTTTAATTTTGGAACTTTTGATCTGACATTTTGCATTTAAATCCCTCTAGTATGTCTTATTTTTAATTCTGAGAGTTTACCATTTGGTCAAATTCCAGTTCTCTATTTGATAAAAAGAAAAAGAAAAAAATCTCCCAAAACGCTGCTCATTGGCCAGGAGCGGAAAAGATTATGGCCTTGGGCGTACGGACATACCTTCTGAAAACCATAATAAAAAAAATATACAATTTTTCAAGTTTTTGAGAACGTAGTCTATCGGTCTCCTCTTTTCTATTTTTTTATGGAAATTAGTTATTTTCACGTGTGCGTTGATAAAAGAATCAAGATTTACGATATTATTGAACTATATAAATTTAATTATGCTATAATATTTTTAATATAACTTAAATATTTTTTAGTTATGATTTATTATAAATAGGTTGTTTAAATTTTTGGATATATGATTAGTTAGATAATATCATTTAGTTAGTTCAATTATAATTTAAATTTTAAAATATTTTAAGATTTATACATGTTCATGTAGTTAGGGGGATTTTAGGTTTTAAATTTTTTTCAACTAGGTGAGAAAACAACTAGGTTAGGGACCTTAGGGTACTTATTTTTTTAAGTTTTAAAATTAATTGGTTGATGATATATATATATATATATATATATATATATATATATATATATATATATATATATATATATATATATATATATATATATATATATATATATATATATATATATATATATATATATATATATATATATATACAGCTTAGACGCACAATTTTGAGCGATTTTGAAGCCCCCTTATATTGGTAGAGATATATTTTTGTTCCTGTTTTACCCCTTTGGTCTTGGTTTTGTGCTTACAGATTGGGTTTTAGGTTCACAGAACAATATATTTGTCATATTTCAAATATGGGAAAATTTATGAAATATCCAAAAAACGAAAAAGTTTTATGAAAACCCCACCGCGCAATAACATTTCATCGCGTGCCCAGAATTAGCAAAAAATATATAAAGAGGCTTCCGAGTGACCTTTTTGCCCTTCCTTCTAATTTATTGAAAACACCCACGAAACTACTCCTAAAAAAACGTTTCGATACTTCATCTTCTTCCATACGCTGCTCCCTTACGAATATAGGTTTTCTCCTCACAAATCTTCAAAAACTCGTCGAAAAATTTCGAAAAGACCGAGACAAACGACAAAAGTGCTAAAACGGAGGTCCAAACATCATTTTTTTGCGATTCTAAAATTTTGAAAGGCCGACAAACTATAAAATTGTTTATCTCAGGCTCCTCGAAGATACGCTCATTTTACGACAAACGGGACCTCGTTTCGACCTCCCAGTCAAAAGTTATGGCCCTCTAAAGTTTCAACTGACCATAAAATGCAAGAGAATGGCCATTCTCCGTGTTAGAACACGAATAATGTTAATTTCGCATGAGGGTGGTCATTCTCCGTGTTAGTAACATGGAGAATGGCATTCTCCGTCTTAATTTACACGGAGAATGGCCATTCTCAGTGCTAAATTACACGGAGAATGGCCATTCTCCGTCTTAATTTACACGGAGAATGATCATTCCAGTGTTAAAACGCAGGAGAATGGCCATTCTCCGTGTTAGAAATACGGAGAATGACATTCTCCGTGTTAATTTACACGGAGAATGGCCATTTTCAGTGTTAAAACGTAGGAGAATGACCATTCTCCATGTAATTTAGTACGGAGAATGACATTCTCCGTGCTAAATTACACGGAGAATGGCCATTCTTCGTGCTAAATTACACGAAAAATGATCATTCTCCGTGTTAAATGACACGAAGAATGGTCATTCAAATGTTTAAACACAGGAGAATGGCCATTCTCCGTTTAGAAACACGGAGAATGCCATTCTCCATGTTAATTTACACGGAGAATGGCCATTCCCAGTGTTAAAACGTAGTAGAATGACCATTCTCCGTGTAAATTACACGGAGAATGGCCATTCTTCATGCTAAATTACACGGAGAATGACATTCTCCGTGCTAAATTACACGGAGAATGGCCATTCTTCGTGCTAAATTACACGGAGAATGGTCATTCAAATGTTAAAACACAGGAGAATGGCCATTCTCCGTGTTAGAAACATGGAGAATGCCATTCTCCGTGTTAATTTACACGGTGAATGGCATTATCCTTCTTAAAATGCAGGAGAATGACTATTCTTCGTGTTATATCGACGGAGAACAGTTGACAGAAACCTAATTTTTTTATTTTTTTTGTTTTGTGTAAAAAAATTTGACATGAATAAAGATTCAAGAGTTTTCGTTCTTCTTTCAAAACGATACTAACTCTTATGGAAATGAAGAAGATCTTCTCTCCATAATTGACCTAATTGTCGGAAAAGAAGAAGAAGAAGAAGAAGAAGAAGAAGAAGAAGAAGAAGAAGAAGAAGAAGAAGAGCGATGATCGGAGTTCGACTGAAAAAAAGCACGGTGAACTACGAACGATCTTTGCGATCTCTGCTGAAAATGAGAGCAATGGAATTCAGATCTCTCGTGAGGAAGAAGAAGAAGAAGACGATAATCGCAATCCAAATCTGAGTTTGTGCGGAGGGGTAGTTATGGTATTAATTTTGTAAATACAGAGCATCTAAAGGGAATCTTGAAATACTTAACGTGGAAATATAATTCTGGGCATTTCATAAAATCTATTATGCGGGTGGGTTTTTCATAAAAACCAATCCCGAAATTGGGTTTCTCAACAATTTCCAGTTTCGGAATATATAATGCTCTTTAGATTCATATCAAATTAATGGGCTGTTTGGATAGATGTAAAAGTAAAATTTTCAACATTATGTGACCCAAGTGGTGTCATTTTCAAAAAATTGTTTGGATAAATGTACTTTTGTCTGAGTTTAATATCATTCTTGTTTGGATGCAACATGAAAGTGATTAAATTGGAAGTAAAAATTAAAAGTTTGGAGTTCCAATGTTTTGATGACAACATGAAATTGGAAAGCGAGAATTGAAATTATCTATTCATTAACAAATATTAATAAACAAATAAATCAGAAAAATAATAACAAATTTTAATAAAGAAAAAGTAAAAAATATAACGAAAATTAATTAACAGTAAGTAAGAAAAAAATAATTAACAAAAGTAAAAAAAATAATTAACAAAAACCAACTAAGCCAAAAAAATAATTAACAAAATATAAATAACAAAAACCAATTTACCAGAAATAATTAACATTTTTTAGTTAACAAAAAATAATTAAGAAAAATTATCCAAAAAGTAATTAACAAAAAATAATTAACACAAATTTAATTAATAAATCGCAATTAACAAAAGTTAGTTAAGAAAATTTTGATTAATGAAATTTAATTAAGACAATGTAATTCACAAAAAATTAACGTTGACATTAACCATAACTAACAAAATAAAAAATATAATAATTAAGAAAATATAATCAACCAAATTTAATTAATGAAATTTTGATTAAGAAAAATTAACCAAAAATTAATTAACAACACTAATTAACAAAATTTAATTAACAATGATTAACGTAAACAGTAATTAACATTAAATGTAATTAATAATGAATATTTAATTATCATTGACAGTAATTAACAATAATATTTACTTAACAGTAATTGTAAACCCCCACCCCCCCATTTTTTAAATAATTTTTATATTTTTATATTTATTTGTTTTTATTTCACGTTAGAAATTTGAGCTTGCATTATATATATTAGGTTATATTTTAAACGATTAATAGTTAATTGTTTAGTTAAATAGTCCAATACTTGCTTAGCCCAACAAATAAATATCCATGCTATCTTGGGCCAAGAATTTTATTCCATGCTATCATGATCCTAAGGAATGAATTCTTGCTATGTGATCCCATGGTTGTAGCTTTTCTAACATAAGCACCATCTTTGTGTGAACTAAATGGTGGGAACACATAAGCCATTATGGGTGTAGTGGTAAAATAATTTGTGCATATTTTGTGCATGCTTCATGCATTAATTTTCTCCATTTATTTTCATCTTCGTAACCCCCATGACTCCTCATTTCATCTTCATAACCCCATGACTCCTCATTTCATCTTCATAACCCCCATGAACCCTCCTTTCATATTCGTAACTCCCATGTCCTTTCACCTTTGTAACCCCTATTTATACTTATATATATATATATATATATATATATATATATATATATATATATATATATATATATATATATATATATATATATATATCAAACTTCCTTACGTCATCCAAGCCATCGACTCCCAAGCCACAGTAGTATCTCGAGATCGTCAACCTCGTCGCACAACGTCCGATCCGATCTTACAAACCACAACTCGTCTTCGATGAACTGTCGCTACGTATCACTCTTGTGCACCATACATCACCGACGATGACTTTCTCTCACTCGAGCCCAAGTTTAAATAGCATCTTCACATAGGTGAGCTTTTGTTGTTTCTCTTGTATATTTTGTTCATGTAAATTTCTAATAGGAAGATTAAGTAGTTGTGCTGCCAATCACTGGAAGAAGATGAAAATAATATATAATATCACACCATATATTATTTTCCTAATATTCATAATAGAGAATGGCAGTTGAGTAATATTTTTTTACAAAGATTATTAAGAACAATCGTTTGAAGGGAGGTATGGATAGCAGTAATCTATCTCAATATGGAAGAAGATTTAGAGAAAGAGAACAATAGAAGTCTACTAATAGGAAGAAGCAACCGTTTCACATATAGGAATTTCTTTTAGACTTAAAGAAGAAGTAGATGAAGAAAAGTAGTAACATGCATAGTTATGTTGTTGATCACATAAAAGAGCATTGGGATTCGAGCTCAGTGATTAGAAATCAATTTATTTTAATTATAGCATTCATTAAGTAGTTAATTTATACTTCCTTCAATATTAAAGTCTTATCTATTGTGTGGAATGCATGCACTGAATTCTACATCAGTTAATAATATGCATTTTATAAATAAACCCTTCCCTTTAATCAATTATCAACCAAATCCTTTTTATCTCTCTTTATTACTTTAAGTATGATATTTTCAATAATCCTATTTCTTTTTTTTTATTTTTGTAAAATTAGACATATATAGAAATACGATCTTATATAAGGCTAAAATACACTTTGAGAAGTATTAATTCTATGGTATAACTATTATAGAGTGAGAAGACATAAGCCTAGGTTGTAATATGTAAGTATTAAATTTATTAGATAGTTGGCAATCAAGGATATATATGATTAATTAATATATTAGATTCTTGGTTATTTTAGGACTTGGATCTGACTTCGGACACCAGATACCAGCATTTTCGGACAAACCTCCAGGCAAGTGTACCTTGCCAAGTTTTCAGTACATATTTTTTTTTGTTCTATTGTTTCTATCTTCATATATATCATGATATAGGAATAGTTGATACTTCACGCCCGAACAGATTCGGGTGTCAATATCTGTATGCGGATATTGGGTATTAACCTTAGATATAGCGTTGCATTGATTATCGTGTTACTTGAGACACGATGGACCTAGGACACTGACACGATCATGAGATAGTCCTAGACATGACATATTCATGGTTTGGACCCTGTGATAGGTTACATGATTATTTACTTGATATTGTTAGTATTATCTGACATGACTTGATAGAATAGAACATGGGGTGGGGAGAACATTACCGTTATATCAGGCTGTATATATATACATATATTTCTACTCGAATATCCTCGTTTTCATATATGGGACTTGGCTGTTATTCTACTAGCTTAGCCTCGTTTTCATATAGGGACTTGGATGGTATCTACTAGTATACCTTCGTCTCTGTAGCAGAGCGTGGGTGGTTATTTACTTGATATACTCGTATGCCCTTTGGTCCCACGACACGGTGCCTGAGGGCAATAGCCTGCTGAGGAGCTTGTGAGCCTCGGTGGCTAAGCCTGATATCCGGAATATCTTCTCACGTGCATGTCACTTAGACTGGTTAGGGTAGTACCCATTAGTTCATATGTTTTTATTTACTGTTAATTGGCATGTTGTATGTACCTTGCTATGTCCCCTGAGGACCTGGTGATCTCTCCAGGTATTCGACTGAGCGGAGTTGGTAGCTGATCATGATGGTTGATATTTACTGTTTCAGGTATCTCTGGTGGTTATATATTTATCTTTATTCATTTACATTCTGCTTGTCAGCCTAGTATTTGTAGACTCAAGTTATTTCTTTCCGGTCTATTCGAACAAATGTAGCATGGGGTGCACACTATGTTATATGTTGTTCATTCATGTATTCTATCTTATTGTGGATTGAGACTTAGATATTATTAATTAATATAGATAGTTGGTCATTACTATAAAGCTTATACGTATTCGAGCTGGGCTGGAGTCCACTTGATACGTAGCTGGCATGTATTCGCATTCCTAGTCCTACGAATTTTGGGACTGGGGCGTTACAGTAATTAACAACAAATAACGTGAAAAAAACTAAAAAATTAATAAAGAATTAAAAAATAACAAAAAAATCACTTTCAACGAGTTCGACTCGTTTTCTAATACAACTCGAAATCTTTCCACTTGCATAAAAACTCTTCACTTTCAATGTCTAACTAAACATCGAAATATTTTAATGCAAGTACAGTTACATTGAAAGTGGTACTTTTCATATACTTACACCTCAGATGAGAAAGTGAGCTGCACTTGCATCCAAATCCTCCACTTACTGTCCACTTACTATCATCCAAACAGCCCTTAGTGTCAATCAATATGTAAAACTAGAGTCCACACTTGATACAGTAAAACATGTGCTCTACCATTCGTCACGTACTAGCATTTTTTCTAGTGTGTATAAAAAATATTTGGTCAACTTAAACAAAAAGATTATTGTTAATTGTTTTGTTGTTTTATTTCTCCTATGGTATATAAAAGTATTATATAAACTTAAGCAAAAAATAAATGTAACATTTTTCTTGCTTCTTTCTTTTTGTCCTCCTTCTTTCTAAGAACACCATTAGTAGTGGGACTCTCAAATGTAATTTGGGGTCCAAAATTTCAAAAAAAAAGAAGTAAATGTAGAATATGTTTGATTTGTATAAAAGTAGTAGAAAATGATAAAGTGAGCTACGGTCCCTAAGATTGTGTAGTCAAAAATTGATTTAGAAAAAAAATAATATAAAATCTATAATATAAAAAGTTGGACTCCAAATTGGAACTTACTATTCTACAAAACGAGTTCGACGATCTAGAAAGTTGGACTCCAAATTGGAATTTATTATTTTAATAACAACAAGGATTTTAAAAAAAATATATTTTAAAATTTTTACATTCATTAGTTATAACATCAACATCCACTTTCCACAAACATCCAAACAACCGAACTCATTTTTCTTCCACTTGCAGCAGACAAAAAGTACTATATCTAAACACATTTTAGAAAGTGTCACTTGCTGCTAGTGCACCGCAACTCAACTTAGTGCAAGTGTCACTTTTACACTTCAGAAAAGTTACATCTATCTAAAGAGCCCCTAAGAGAAAAGTTTATAATTAAGTGAGAAGGAGAGTAAAAAATAAATGACATATTCTCATAAAAGTTAAATAAATAATATCATATATGTTTCATAAAATTTAAATGTTTGTATTATAAAAGTTTTTAGAAGTTAGAAAATAGTGTGCTTCTTAGGCAGTCATAATTTCGTTCATGTCTTCTTTTTCATCCCAACATAATTTTGGACGTACTAGGGGTGCAACTTGGGCGGGCTAAACAGCCCGATCGGATAAACCCGTTAATGGGTTGGGTTAGGGTTGAAGATACTCGGGTTCGGACTGAGATTTGGGTTAAAATATTTGAACCCGATCAACAATCGGGTTGGGCTCGGGTTCATGTATCGGGTTACCCGAAGAACCCGAAACATGACTTATATATATATATATATATATATATATATATATATATATATATATATATATATATATATATATATATATATATATATATATATATATATATATATATATATATTGTTTCATACTTCTTTAATAAAAAGTTTAAATCATAAATTTGCCCACCCAAACTGTCATAGTTTGAAAAAAAAATTATAAATAAATAAATAAATTCTTCCTACAAAGAATTAATTCCCATGTATTCGTGAGAGATCAGAAAGAATTTGATAAAGAAGAATTAGAAAGATTTGAACAAACATCAGGAAGAAATTTCCAGCATCATGAAGTAATTGAATGGCCCAAGGTCGTAGCCGAATTCAAAGATGTGTACCCTGATGAATTACCTGGCATACCCCCTGATAGAACTGTAGAATTTTATATTGATTTGATTCCAGGTTCTCCACCTATTGCAAAGAAGGTTTATCCCATGACTAAGGAAGAACTAGCTGCATTAAGTAGACAAATTAAGGAGTTATTGGCTAAAGAATTCATTAGACCTAGTGGATCTCCTTGGGGAGCACCTGTGTTATTCATGAAAAAGAAGGATGGGAGTCTGTAAGACCCAGTTTTCTGAAATTGGGGTATTTTTGAAAATTTATTATTTTTATTATTTATTAATGGTGATTTAGTCATGTTATGAATTTTGGTGATTTTTAGTTAGATTAAAAATTATTTTCTAAGTCATGGCTTATGACTTTGTGATTTTACTAGTCTAACCCTAGTGTAAACCCTAGAGATTTCATAACCTAGAGACCAACCATGACCATGTAAGCCTAACCATGTGATTAGGATATCAAATTACCACTTTTTAGTCAAAAGGGTATTTTGGTAATTTTCTAGAAATTATTTAGAATTATTTGGATTTATATATTTTTATTATTATTTAATTATTGATTAGTGCCATGATTAGTCCCTAACCTAGTCTACCCTAATCCATAGGTTAGCCACTAACCTAGAATGATAAGGGGATAGATATTTGCATTGGTTAAAGGAGGATAAATATCTTGATATCTACTTTATGGATATTTTCCACAAAATATCCAAAATATCAACCCTTTTGCCATGAAAGTCTTTCCCTTAGCTTGGAAGCAACCCAAGGACACCCCCTCCCCTTGTCATGGCAGCCAAGAACACCCCCCTAGCCCTACACCATTCTATATAACCCCATTGCTTTCATTCATGGCCATTTACATGAATTTAAACCTAGAAAAATCCCATTTCTACAAACCTTGATAACTTGATCAATTTTGATCTAAATCACCTCTAGTTTCTTGCATTGGACTCCCCTACACTAGAGGGTACTAGTTAGGGCCTGCTATCGAGGATTTCGTGAGCTTTGGGCATCACCAAGTTGAAGTGGACACCCCCCTCTCCTTGTTTTTCCATTGGATTTGCATCAATAGGTAAATGTCCATAAACCATGTTAATATTGTGTTTTCTTTTCATATTTGCATGCATCTAGGTACTAGGGAACTGTGGGTCAAGTTTGGTAGGATTTAGACTTGGTTTGGTGTCCGTATCGGACACGTATCCTAAGCCTTAAACCCTTGTTTGGTGAAATGCCACAATGGACTTGTTTTTGTGTTTTTGTAAAACAAATTACATAACCTAGTAGCCCTAGACTTGCTGATCACAAAACACCTAGACTGAGCACGTTTTCGTGCTGTGTCCGTGTCCAAATTGGACACGAACCCACTGCACGAGACCCTCGTGCATGCCCTGCTACCCGACACTTCGTGCGCATTGCACAGGCCACTAGGACACGTGCAAATTGACACGGACACGGGGGCAATGTCTGCGAACATGCCCCCAAAATTTGGTGTCGCTTCGTGTCGTGTCGAGTGAGAAATCTCACTCGTACTGGACACGGGCTGTCAACGCACACGCGCGCGAGGGCAACTTCGAGCGTGTCGTGTCGCGCGGACACGACACTTGGGTGCCTCGTAATGACACCATCGTGTAGCCCTTCATGTGGCGTACACGAGGACACGAGCACGTGGTACGTCGTGTCCTGTGTCGCGAGCACGAGGCGTGTGAACACGTGTACGACGCTGTGCACTGTGTTCGTGTATAAGTGCTTACCCGAGTGAGTTTTTACGTGTTTGGACACGTCGTGTCGTGTCGTGGTGGACTGCCGCTGACACACACGACACGTATATGTATGGGGCACCAGTTACCAACCATTAGAATCGAGCCTTAGCTCGTTTTAGTGTGTGTAAATCGAGTTACCTATTTTCGAGTGCACAGTACACTGTTTCCAGGTTTTAGGATTTCCAGTTTTTACAAAATCGATTTTCAAATCGATTTTGATTATGTTTTATACATTGTACTAGTGTATTTTAGTATGTATATACGTAGTATATATGAATATGTGAGTGTGGGTGAGTTTTGGGGATAATTGGTAGTATGTAGGTGTAGTTGTGTGTGTATATACATAGGAGTGTATATATGTACTGTGTGTGTGTGTGTTTGGGGGCTGGATTTGGTTCCAGGAACCCCCCCTCTCCTTTCCTGTCCACTTTCCTGTCTCTCTCTCATTCTCACTCTCTCACTCTATATCCCTCTCTCTTTTCCCTCTATATATATATATATATATATATATATATATATATATATATATATATATATATATATATATATATATATATATGTAATATATAAATAGGTTTTATATATATATAAATATATATGTGTATATATATATGATATATATATATATTTGTATTAGTTCTCATGTAGTGATATTATATATATATGTATGTGGGTTGTATTATATATAGTATTTCTATTTTGATATATGGGTAGTAGGTAGTGTCACGACCCGCACCCTGTATAGGGGCACGAGAAGTGGTTACGTCCAGCCTACGCCGCAGTGTCGGCGGTAGTAAGCTGTTCTAGGTTGCTAACTAAACTCATGCAGTGAATATAAAAAGTACTTGTCCAGATATCAGCTCCGAATGGAGGGCAAGTAAAGGGTATGATCTACTCAAACACAGTCTAAGCACGAAAAGATAACACAGAAGTTATACCTAAGGAATTAAAGACAACAACAACTAACTACTAAAATAATACTCCAATATCTCAAACTAACTTAATACAGACTCAATATCTTAACTTTAATACATCAAGCCAAAACATGAAAGCTAAAGTAGTCTACTAGCTAATCTCCTGAATCACTCCTGAGAGTCAGAACCAAAGGTAGCTAATCCCTCGCCAGGTCCATGGTAAGCAGGGCATGTGTCCTCAGGATTATCATCTGTAATATTTTTAACAGGTCCAATCAGGACGGAAACGAGCACAACTCATCAAGAAAAACCTAAGTAAATGACAAAGAACTATAAAGCAGTTATAGACAGTTTTATTGATGAGCATGGCAGTTCTATGCAGGTAATGATGGCATAGAGAAACAGTAAGATACAAGAAAAGAAAGGTAACTAAAACAAGAGAAGAATCATGGCAATGAAGACTGTAATAAAAGCTAACTGAACTAGAATATCATGTGTGAGTCCAGACAGTACGATATAAGTCTAATGTAATCCCAGTGTGAGTCCAGTCCATATAATCTGATACCAGATAATTTCCAGTATAAGATGAGTCCAACAGTGATCAATGAAACCAGGGTGAGTCCAACTATGATCTAACAGTGTGTTTTTAAAATACCGAGATCGACATGCAAACGGCTGTAGGTATCAGGCACATCTCTCACTGATCAGGTAAGAGATGGCTATGCTTCCAGTAGATTCCAGTTTGGAGATTCCAGATTTGGGGTATGTCTACATGTCTTACTCAATATTTCCCCGCCCAGCAAGTGAATCCAGTACAAGACACAAAAATCGAGATGAGTCCGGCCAATACATGATGATTCCAGAAATGATTCCGGAATGATTCCAGTGATTCCAGTAATAGAGATCAGTAAGTAAGGTATGTGTCGCATACATGAATCCAAAAATATCCATACGTGTTGATACAGAGAATCACATAGAACTAACTAGAACTGAAATACAGTAATCGACAAATAAATGAGAGAATTATCAGAGAATGTACTCGCCTGTTACTCTGAAAAGAGTAGTGTAATATCAGATGTCTGTACCAGGGTCACAATGTCCTAAAATAGAGCAATACAGTTATGACATGTCTAAAATGAAGGTAAATGAAATCTACGATGCAATCTATATGAATTCTAAGCCAATCTAGGTCAAAGTCAAACTAGGTCAACACTACAGTCAAACTAAGTCAAATCAAGTCATACTAGGTCACAAGAAGTTAAACTAAGTCATACAAGGTCAAACAAAGTTAAACAAGTCTAATCTAGGTTAAAGTCAACTCTATAAGGTTAACTCAACTAACCATAGGCTAACTTGTCTTAGGTTACCTAAGATACCATAATACAAAGCTAAGGTATAACCAACTTCCTATATAAGGTATACCACATATAAATATACAGTACAATACAACCTTAACCTTATAACCAAGCTAAAACCATAGTCTAACTCAAATCAAGACTTAATTCCTAAGTATTCTACTTAACCCCATACATATCTTCATTTACATAGGACTACTCATTTAACTTTAAGTCACAATTTACCCATGAATGGGTCAAACCATAATCAACTAGTCAACAGTCTAGGGTTTAGTCAAACCTAGATCATTAAGTCATTTAGAGTTCATCTAAATCCTTTCTAGGTCAATTAGGTCAAGGTTTGACCTATAGTTGACTTTGGTCAACCTTGGTCAACACTAAAAGTCAAACTGGTCAAACTAGTCCAAGTTAGGTCAAACAATGTTAAACTAGTTAGGGTTAGTCAAACTAGTCATTCTAGGTTAGTTTAAGTCAAAACTAGGTTAAGCTAGTTCAAATTTGACCTAGGGTTGACCTTGGTCAACACTTAGTCAAATTGGGGTCAAACTAGCTAAGTCTTGGTTTACTAGTCAATTAGGGTTAGCCCTAATGGCCATAGGCTAATAGCTATAGCCCATAGGCTAGTAGCTTAGGTCAACTAGTTCTAGGTTTACCTATATAGATATATATATACATACACTATATAATGTAGAACCTATATATATAGCCACTATATATAAATACCCATATACCCCACATATATATATATAACCATATATACACACTACAATATATATATAACATATATACATACATAATGTATATGTATAATATACCTAATATATATTATATACAATATATATATATAGAGAGAGAAGTAATGAGAGTGTAGAGAGAGTGAATCTTAGAGAGAGAGAGAGATGGACAGTGAGAGAGAGGGAGAGAGAGTTAACAGGAATGGGGGGAGGGGTCCCTGTTCAGTCACTTAACAGTGACTGAACACTCCAAAGAAACACACACACACACACAGAATACATATATACATACATAATGTATATATATACAAAACTCTACCTACACATTACCAAATACCCCCAAAATTGACCCACACTCACACTAACATTTATACAACATGTTAACCTAATAATAACATAGCATTATATGTAAAAATCAACATTAATTAACAATCAAAATTCAATTTAGAAAACTGGGAATAAATCCCAAAACTGGAATATTGGACAGTAAACCTAGATCTTAGGTTAAACCAAACACCACCTAAATCAAACTAAAATGGCCCAATGTTGGTTGGTAACTGTAGCCCCTAGGTTAGACTAGGTCCCTAGTAGTCTGACACGGTGTCATGACACGACACGGCGTGTCCACAAGGTTTCAAAGTCGATCGGGTAAAAGGATGTACACTGATACAGTGCGTATCAGTGTAAAACCAAAAATGGTCTAGGACACGACACAAGGCGACACAGGCCTCGTGCTCGTACCCGAAGGTGCGCCTAGGTCTAGGCTACGTGTCCATGTGCCTGAAACGCGTCCACGTGTCGTGTAGAGTGGACACGACACACGTATCAAAAGCCCTAAAATACGTGTTCAGACTGCGTGTCAGTGTTTTCCGCGTGTCTCGTGTTCGCGACACGGGACACGTGACACCACGTGGTTGTGTCCAATGTGTTCGCCTATGGATAGGCTTCGTGTCCATGACACTACGAAGTGTCCACGTGTCGTGTACAGTGGACACGACACGCTCAAAGTCGAGTGTCTGTGTGTGTACACTGTGTATAGAACGACCCTTCATGAGTCGATTTCGTGTCCGACACGACACGAGGTCATCCCAAACTTTGGGGATGACCTGTCAGTCAATGCCCCAAGGTGGGTGTCAAGTTTGACATGTCCAAGTGACGTGTCCAGTGAGAACTGACACAGTGGTAGCAGGGCATATTTACAGTGTAAATGCATGTGTCCAGTGTGTTGTGTCCGAGAGCTTTGTGTCCAGTTTTGGACACGACACAAGCTCAAAATGTGCTCAGTGAGTAGGGGTTAGGTTTAGCTAGGTCTAGGCTAGAATTTGGTTCAAAAACATTTGGAAAACAGTGTGTATATTTTCATGTGACAGTAAGCTATTTACACTAAAAATCAAGGATTTAACAAATAGGATACGTGTCCGATACGACACCAAACAAACCCTAAAATTCACCAAACCTAAAAACAGAGCTAGGGTTTACCTAGATGCATGCAATTGTGAAGAAAAATACTATATTAACAAGGTTTAGGAATAATTACCTCTTGGTGCACAAAGTCTTGAATTTCACTAAATGAGGGTGTGTATCCTCCAACCTCAACTTTTCCTTGCTTGATGAAACTTGAGTAGCACACTTCCCTAGGCTCCCTTAGATTGTAGGTGACCTAATGGAGAAAACTAGAGGTTCAAAGCTTGTGTAATAAGAAAGTTATGGTCAAAAGAGTGGAAGGTTTTCTAGGTTTTTCTTGGTTTTGATTTCATGTAAAATGATCATGAATAAATGTGGGGGGGTTAATATAGGATGGTGGGCTGCCATGGGGGGGGGGGGTTAGGGTAGATATTTAGGGTCCCCTCCACCTTGCTAACTTAGCTTCTAAGTCTTGGACCAAGTAGATATTTCTAGGTTTTATGAAAAATATCTATAAAGCAAATATCTAAGATATTTCAATCCTAAGATATTTACAACATAAAGTAAATACCTACACTTAGTCTTCTAGGTTAGTTGCTAATCCTTAGATTAGGCTAAACTAGGTTAGGGACTATCAAGTCACTAATCAAAAGTCCATGAATAGTAAAATCTCCCTAATCCTACTTAATTCCTAGAAATTTACCAAAATACCCCTTAGGCTAAAACCACAATTTTTGATGTTCTAAACTTATGACTAGGCTCACATGATCATGGTTAGTCTCTAGGACAAGTAACTCTAAGGTTACACTAGGGTTTCATAACCAAATCACAAAGTCATAAGCCATGACTTAGAAAATAATTTTAATCTAACTAAAAATCACCAAAATTCATAACATGACTAAAACACCATTAATAAATAATAAAAATAATAAATTTTCAAAAATACCCCAATTTCAGAAAATTGGGTCTTACAAGTCTACCCTCCTTAGAGAAATTTCGTCCTCGAAATTAAGATAGTCGTACCCCTTCTAGGTCAAACCCTCATCAATCAAAGTCAGAGTTACTACTTAGCAGCATACAAGGTCAACAAGTAAAATGTGGGTAGTAGACCTATACTGGGTCATGTCCAATAAATTGGACTGGCAGGTTTAGGTCAAGGGTATCCTCAATTTAAATTGGAATCAAAAGTAACTCTATGGGATAATTTAGGATGAAGTCTTGTGTCAGGAAAGTCGTACTAAGCAATTGAAGTATAAAATGGTGTGCCTTAGTGGGATACTAAGGTCATGGGTGTAGGTTGTCAAGTCTAGGTCATGCCTGTGAAATTGGTTTTGAGAAAACAACTAGTCTTGTGCTCCTAATTTAAAAGTCATGGTAATGTGCCTACGATGATCATAATTAGAGTGGGAATGGTCAATGGCCTAAATTTAAACCAGAAGTTGTGATGCAATAGTAGTACAAGGATAGGTTAAATGGGATAGTCTGTGACTATGGGTATTAGACTAGGTAGGTAAGAAAACAATGAATCAATAGGGTTAAGAGGTTTACCATTCTATGGTTAGAGCTACTCTTCTAAGTCAAAGGTATAGCACATACATCAATTCATTCCTAAAGGATTATATTAACAATTAGAGCTACTCCTACTCCTACTCCTACTTCCACTCCTAAGTAAGAGATAAAATCAAAAGAACTATCAGGTCAAATTCATCAAAAATAAGAAATAGGTAGGAGCATATGGAATTGGATTTCAAGACAGATATAATGAAACAAGATGGAAATGGATTTGAATGAACAGAACCTGCAAGTGGCTCCATCCATGTAGAATAATATATGAAAGCGAACCAAAGTGCAATAGGTTGATCAGACCATCATGCACCGGCCCTGATTAGACAATATGTTAGTGGGTACCGGCCCCCAATAAAATATGTCGTGATCAAGCTCGATAAAATATAAGCTTACAAAACTAAGGCTAAATTAGCAGTAAAGAAGGTCAAAATATAAGGGAGGTAATGATGAATAAGGTTAAATAGTCCAAGATCCCTTAAACATCAAGGAGTGAGGGTGAATTAAAACAAGAGGAAAAGGGTTTTCAATATCGAAGTTCAAAATAAGATTCTCAAGGGTCGTCCCGGAATCTCTCATGAAATCCTAACAGTGATTGGGTATACTCTCATCCTAATACCTTAATTCCTATATTCTATCGCAGGCTCGTAGCAGTACAACTAAGTCGTCGTGCTACTACAAAATCGCACAAATGCGACTCTCGACTAAAACCTATTCCTTAATTCCTATCGCAGGCGCGCAGCAGTACAACTAATCGTTGTACTACCACGACATCACACTAATGCGACTCTCGACCTGCATGGGCCACCACTAAAAACGTGTCACGACCTGCACCCTGTATAGGGGCACGAGAAGTGGTTACGTCCAGCCTACGCCGCAGTGTCGGCGGTAGTAAGCTGTTCTAGGTTGCTAACTAAACTCATGCAGTGAATATAAAAAGTACTTGTCCAGATATCAGCTCCGAATGGAGGGCAAGTAAAGGGTATGATCTACTCAAACACAGTCTAAGCACGAAAAGATAACACAGAAGTTATACCTAAGGAATTAAAGACAACAACAACTAACTGCTAAAATAATACTCCAATATCTCAAACCAACTTAATACATACTCAATATCTTAACTTTAATACATCAAGCCAAAACATGAAAGCTAAAGTAGTCTACTAGCTAATCTCCTGAATCACTCCTGAGAGTCAGAACCAAAGGTAGCTAATCCCTCGCCAGGTCCATGGTAAGCAGGGCATGTGTCCTCAGGATTATCATCTGTAATATTTTTAACAGGTCCAATCAGGACGGAAACGAGCACAACTCATCAAGAAAAACCTAAGTAAATGACAAAGAACTATAAAGCAGTTATAGACAGTTTTATTGATGAGCATGGCAGTTCTATGCAGGTAATGATGGCATAGAGAAACAGTAAGATACAAGAAAAGAAAGGTAACTAAAACAAGAGAAGAATCATGGCAATGAAGACTGTAATAAAAGCTAACTGAACTAGAATATCATGTGTGAGTCCAGACAGTACGATATAAGTCTAATGTAATCCCAGTGTGAGTCCAGTCCATATAATCTGATACCAGATAATTTCCAGTATAAGATGAGTCCAACAGTGATCAATGAAACCAGGGTGAGTCCAACTATGATCTAACAGTGTGTTTTTAAAATACCGAGATCGACATGCAAACGGCTGTAGGTATCAGGCACATCTCTCACTGATCAGGTAAGAGATGGCTATGCTTCCAGTAGATTCCAGTTTGGAGATTCCAGATTTGGGGTATGTCTACATGTCTTACTCAATATTTCCCCGCCCAGCAAGTGAATCCAGTACAAGACACAAAAATCGAGATGAGTCCGGCCAATACATGATGATTCCAGAAATGATTCCGGAATGATTCCAGTGATTCCAGTAATAGAGATCAGTAAGTAAGGTATGTGTCGCATACATGAATCCAAAAATATCCATACGTGTTGATACAGAGAATCACATAGAACTAACTAGAACTGAAATACAGTAATCGACAAATAAATGAGAGAATTATCAGAGAATGTACTCGCCTGTTACTCTGAAAAGAGTAGTGTAATATCAGATGTCTGTACCAGGGTCACAATGTCCTAAAATAGAGCAATACAGTTATGACATGTCTAAAATGAAGGTAAATGAAATCTACGATGCAATCTATATGAATTCTAAGCCAATCTAGGTCAAAGTCAAACTAGGTCAACACTACAGTCAAACTAAGTCAAATCAAGTCATACTAGGTCACAAGAAGTTAAACTAAGTCATACAAGGTCAAACAAAGTTAAACAAGTCTAATCTAGGTTAAAGTCAACTCTATAAGGTTAACTCAACTAACCATAGGCTAACTTGTCTTAGGTTACCTAAGATACCATAATACAAAGCTAAGGTATAACCAACTTCCTATATAAGGTATACCACATATAAATATACAGTACAATACAACCTTAACCTTATAACCAAGCTAAAACCATAGTCTAACTCAAATCAAGACTTAATTCCTAAGTATTCTACTTAACCCCATACATATCTTCATTTACATAGGACTACTCATTTAACTTTAAGTCACAATTTACCCATGAATGGGTCAAACCATAATCAACTAGTCAACAGTCTAGGGTTTAGTCAAACCTAGATCATTAAGTCATTTAGAGTTCATCTAAATCCTTTCTAGGTCAATTAGGTCAAGGTTTGACCTATAGTTGACTTTGGTCAACCTTGGTCAACACTAAAAGTCAAACTGGTCAAACTAGTCCAAGTTAGGTCAAACAATGTTAAACTAGTTAGGGTTAGTCAAACTAGTCATTCTAGGTTAGTTTAAGTCAAAACTAGGTTAAGCTAGTTCAAATTTGACCTAGGTTGACCTTGGTCAACACTTAGTCAAATTGGGGTCAAACTAGCTAAGTCTTGGTTTACTAGTCAATTAGGGTTAGCCCTAATGGCCATAGGCTAATAGCTATAGCCCATAGGCTAGTAGCTTAGGTCAACTAGTTCTAGGTTTACCTATATAGATATATATACATACACTATATAATGTAAAACCTATATATATAGCCACTATATAAATACCCATATACCCCACATATATATATAACCATATATACACACAATATATATATAACATATATACATACATAATGTATATGTATAATATACCATATATTATATACAATATATATATAGAGAGAGAGTAATGAGAGTGTGAGAGAGGAATCTTAGAGAGAGAGAGATGGACAGTGAGAGAGAGGGAGAGAGAGTTAACAGGAATGGGGGGGGGTCCCTGTTCAGTCACTTAACAGTGACTGAACACTCCAAAGAAACACACACACACACACAGAATACATAATACATACATAATGTATATATACAAAACTCTACCTACACATTACCAAATACCCCCAAAATTGACCCACACTCACACTAACATTTATACAACATGTTAACCTAATAATAACATAGCATTATATGTAAAAATCAACATTAATTAACAATCAAAATTCAATTTAGAAAACTGGGAATAAATCCCAAAACTGGAATATTGGACAGTAAACCTAGATCTTAGGTTAAACCAAACACCACCTAAATCAAACTAAAATGGCCCAATGTTGGTTGGTAACTGTAGCCCCTAGGTTAGACTAGGTCCCTAGTAGCCTGACACGGTGTCATGACACGACACGGCGTGTCCACAAGGTTTCAAAGTCGATCGGGTAAAAGGATGTACACTGATACAGTGCGTATCAGTGTAAAACCAAAAATGGTCTAGGACACGACACAAGGCGACACAGGCCTCGTGCTCGTACCCGAAGGTGCGCCTAGGTCTAGGCTACGTGTCCATGTGCCTGATACGCGTCCACGTGTCGTGTAGAGTGGACACGACACACGTATCAGAAGCCCTAAAATACGTGTTCAGACTGCGTGTCAGTGTTTTCGCGTGTCTCGTGTTCGCGACACGGGACACGTGACACCACGTGGTTGTGTCCAATGTGTTCGCCTATGGATAGGCTTCGTGTCCATGACACTACGAAGTGTCCACGTGTCGTGTACAGTGGACACGACACGCTCAAAGTCGAGTGTCTGTGTGTGTACACTGTGTATAGAACGACCCTTCATGAGTCGATTTCGTGTCCGACACGACACGAAGTCATCCCAAACTTTGGGGATGACCTGTCAGTCAATGCCCCAAGGTGGGTGTCAAGTTTGACGTGTCCAAGTGACGTGTCCAGTGAGAACTGACACAGTGGTAGCAGGGCATATTTACAGTGTAAATGCATGTGTCCAGTGTGTTGTGTCCGAGAGCTTTGTGTCCAGTTTTGGACACGACACAAGCTCAAAATGTGCTCAGTGAGTAGGGGTTAGGTTTAGCTAGGTCTAGGCTAGAATTTGGTTCAAAAACATTTGGAAAACAGTGTGTATATTTTCATGTGACAGTGAGCTATTTACACTAAAAATCAAGGATTTAACAAATAGGATACGTGTCCGATACGACACCAAACAAACCCTAAAATTCACCAAACCTAAAAACAGAGCTAGGGTTTACCTAGATGCATGCAATTGTGAAGAAAAACACTATATTAACAAGGTTTAGGAATAATTACCTCTTGGTGCACAAAGTCTTGAATTTCACTAAATGAGGGTGTGTATCCTCCAACCTCAACTTTTCCTTGCTTGATGAAACTTGAGTAGCACACTTCCCTAGGCTCCCTTAGATTGTAGGTGACCTAATGGAGAAAACTAGAGGTTCAAAGCTTGTGTAATGAGAAAGTTATGGTCAAAAGAGTGGAAGGTTTTCTAGGTTTTTCTTGGTTTTGATTTCATGTAAAATGATCATGAATAAATGTGGGGGGGTTAATATAGGATGGTGGGCTGCCATGGGGGGGGGGGGTAGGGTAGATATTTAGGGTCCCTCCACCTTGCTAACTTAGCTTCTAAGTCTTGGACCAAGTAGATATTTCTAGGTTTTATGAAAAATATCTATAAAGCAAATATCTAAGATATTTCAATCCTAAGATATTTACAACATAAAGTAAATACCTACACTTAGTCTTCTAGGTTAGTTGCTAATCCTAGATTAGGCTAAACTAGGTTAGGGACTATCAAGTCACTAATCAAAAGTCCATGAATAGTAAAATCTCCCTAATCCTACTTAATTCCTAGAAATTTACCAAAATACCCCTTAGGCTAAAACCACAATTTTGATGTTCTAAACTTATGACTAGGCTCACATGATCATGGTTAGTCTCTAGGACAAGTAACTCTAAGGTTACACTAGGGTTTCAAAAAATCACAAAGTCATAAGCCATGACTTAGAAAATAATTTAATCTAACTAAAAATCACCAAAATTCATAACATGACTAAACACCATTAATAAATAATAAAAATAATAAATTTTCAAAAATACCCCAATTTCAGAAAACTGGGTCTTACAAGTCTACCCTCCTTAGAGAAATTTCGTCCTCGAAATTAGATAGTCGTACCCTCTAGGTCAAACCCTCATCAATCAAAGTCAGAGTTACTACTTAGCAGCATACAAGGTCAACAAGTAAAATGTGGGTAGTAGACCTATACTGGGTCATGTCCAATAAATTGGACTGGCAGGTTTAGGTCAAGGGTCCTCAATTTAAATTGGAATCAAAAGTAACTCTATGGGGTAATTTAGGATGAAGTCTTGTGTCAGGAAAGTCGTACTAAGCAATTGAAGTATAAAATGGTGTGCCTTAGTGGGATACTAAGGTCATGGGTGTAGGTTGTCAAGTCTAGGTCATGCCTGTGAAATTGGTTTTGAGAAAACAACTAGTCTTGTGCTCCTAATTTAAAAGTCATGGTAATGTGCCTACGATGATCATAATTAGAGTGGGAATGGTCAATGGCCTAAATTTAAACCAGAAGTTGTGATGCAATAGTAGTACAAGGATAGGTTAAATGGGATAGTCTGTGACTATGGGTATTAGACTAGGTAGGTAAGAAAACAATGAATCAATAGGGTTAAGAGGTTTACCATTCTATGGTTAGAGCTACTCTTCTAAGTCAAAGGTATAGCACATACATCAATTCATTCCTAAAGGATTATATTAACAATTAGAGCTATACTCCTACTCCTACTCCACTCCTAAGTAAGAGATAAAATCAAAAGAACTATCAGGTCAAATTCATCAAAAATAAGAAATAGGTAGGAGCATATGGAATTGGATTTCAAGACAGATATAATGAAACAAGATGGGAATGGATTTGAAAGAACAGAACCTGCAAGTGGCTCCATCCATGTAGAATAATATATGAAAGCGAACCAAAGTGCAATAGGTTGATCAGACCATCATGCACCGGCCCTGATTAGACAATATGTTAGTGGGTACTAGCCCCCAATAAAATATGTCGTGATCAAGCTCGATAAAATATAAGCTTGCAAAACTAAGGCTAAATTAGCAGTAAAGAAGGTCAAAATATAAGGGAGGTAATGATGAATAAGGTTAAATAGTCCAAGATCCCTTAAACATCAAGGAGTGAGGGTGAATTAAAACAAGAGGAAAAGGGTTTTCAATATCGAAGTTCAAAATAAGATTCTCAAGGGTCGTCCCGGAATCTCTCATGAAATCCTAACAGTGATTGGGTATACTCTCATCCTAATACCTTAATTCCTATATTCTATCGCAGGCTCGTAGCAGTACAACTAAGTCGTCGTGCTACTACGAAATCGCACAAATGCGACTCTCGACTAAAACCTATTCCTTAATTCCTATCGCAGGCGCGCAGCAGTACAACTAATCGTTGTACTACCACGACATCACACTAATGCGACTCTCGACCGTGGGCCACCACTAAAAACGTGTCACGACCGCACCCTGTATAGGGGCACGAGAAGTGGTTACGTCCAGCCTACGCCGCAGTGTCGGCGGTAGTAAGCTGTTCTAGGTTGCTAACTAATCTCATGCAGTGAATATAAAAAGTACTTGTCCAGATATCAGCTCCGAATGGAGGGCAAGTAAAGGGTATGATCTACTCAAACACAGTCTAAGCACGAAAAGATAACACAGAAGTTATACCTAAGGAATTAAAGACAACAACAACTAACTGCTAAAATAATACCCAATATCTCAAACCAACTTAATACATACTCAATATCTTAACTTTAATACAACAAGCCAAAACATGAAAGCTAAAGTAGTCTACTAGCTAATCTCCTGAATCACTCCTGAGAGTCAGAACCAAAGGTAGCTAATCCCTCGCCAGGTCCATGGTAAGCAGGGCATGTGTCCATCAGGATTATCATCTGTAATATTTTCAACAGGTCCAATCAGGACGGGAACGAGCACAACTCATCAAAAAAACCCAAGTAAATGACAAAGAACTATAAAGCAGTTATAGACAGTTTTATTGATGAGCATGGCAGTTCTATACAGGTAATGATGGCATAGAAACAGTAAGATACAAGAAAAGAAAGGTAACTAAAACAAGAGAAGAATCATGGCAATGAAGACTGTAATAAAAGCTAACTGAACTAGAATATCATGTGTGTCCAGACAGTACGATATAAGTCTAAGTAATCCCAGTGTGAGTCCAGTCCATATAATCTGATACCAGATAATTTCCAGTACAAGATGAGTCCAACAGTGATCAATGAAACCAGGGTGAGTCCAACTATGATCTAACAGTGTGTTTTAAAATACCGAGGTCGACATGCAAACGGCTGTAGGTATCAGGCACATCTCTCACTGATCAGGCAAGAGATGGCTATGCTTCCAGTAGATTCCAGTTTGGAGATTCCAGATTTGGGGTATGTCTACATGTCTTACTCAATATTTCCCCGCCAGCAAGTGAATCCAGTACAAGACACAAAAATCGAGATGAGTCCGGCCAATACATGATGATTCCAGAAATGATTCCAGAATGATTCCAGTGATTCCAGTAATAGAGATCAGTAAGTAAGGTATGTGTCGCATACATGAATCCAGAAATATCCATACGTGTTGATACAGAGAATCACATAGAACTAACTAGAACTGAAATACAGTAATCGACAAATAAATGAGAGAATTATCAGAGAATGTACTCGCCTGTTACTCTGGAAAGAGTAGTGTAATATCAGATGTCTGTACCAGGGTCACAATGTCCTAAAATAGAGCAATACAGTTATGACATCCAAAATGAAGGTAAATAAAATCTACGATGCAATCTATATGAATTCTAAGCCAATCTAGGTCAAAGTCAAACTAGGTCAACACTACAGTCAAACTAAGTCAAATCAAGTCATACTAGGTCACAAGAAGTTAAACTAAGTCATACAAGGTCAAACAAAGTTAAACAAGTCTAATCTAGGTTAAAGTCAACTCTATAAGGTTAACTCAACTAACCATAGGCTAACTTGTCTTAGGTTACCTAAGATACCATAATACAAAGCTAAGGTATAACCAACTTCCTATATAAGGTATACCACATATAAATATACAGTACAATACAACCTTAACCTTATAACCAAGCTAAAACCATAGTCTAACTCAAATCAAGACTTAATTCCTAAGTATTCTACTTAACCCCATACATATCTTCATTTACATAGGACTACTCATTTAACTTTAAGTCACAATTTACCCATGAATGGGTCAAACCATAATCAACTAGTCAACAGTCTAGGGTTTAGTCAAACCTAGATCATTAAGTCATTTAGAGTTCATCTAAATCCTTTCTAGGTCAATTAGGTCAAGGTTTGACCTATAGTTGACTTTGGTCAACCTTGGTCAACACTAAAAGTCAAACTGGTCAAACTAGTCCAAGTTAGGTCAAACAATGTTAAACTAGTTAGGGTTAGTCAAACTAGTCATTCTAGGTTAGTTTAAGTCAAAACTAGGTTAAGCTAGTTCAAATTTGACCTTGTTCAACACTTAGTCAAATTGGGGTCAAACTAGCTAAGTCTTTTACTAGTCAATTAGGGTTAGCCCTAATGGCCATAGGCTAATAGCTATAGCCCATAGGCTAGTAGCTTAGGTCAACTAGTTCTAGGTTTACCATATAGAGATATATTATACATACACTATATAATGTAGAACCTATATATATAGCCACTATATATAAATACCCATATACCCACATATATATATATAACCATATATACACACTAAAATATATATATACATATATTATATACAATATATATATGAGAGAGAATTAGTAATGAGAGATGTAAGAGAGGGAGAGGGAATCTTAGAGAGAGAGCGATGGACAGTGAGAGAGAGGGAGAGAGTTAACAGGAATGGGGGGGGTCCCTGTTCAGTCACTTAACGTGACTGAACACTCCAAAGAAACACACACACACACAGAATACATATATACATACATATGTATATATAATTACACAACAAATATAATTGAACACTCACACTAACATTACACAAACCTAAAATTAATATAAAAATCAACATTAATTAACAATCAAAATTCAATTTAGAAAACTGGGAAAAATCCCAAAACTGGAATATTGGACAGTAAACCTAGATCTTAGGTTAAACCAAACACACCTAAATCAAACTAAAATGGCCCAATGTTGGTTGGTAACTGTAGCCCCTAGGTTAGACTAGGTCCCTAGTAGCCTGACACGGTGTCATGACACGACACGGCGTGTCCACAAGGTTTCAAAGTCGATCGGGTAAAAGGATGTACACTGATACAGTGCGTATCAGTGTAAAACCAAAAATGGTCTAGGACACGACACAAGGCGACACAGGCCTCGTGCTCGTACCTGAAGGTGCGCCTAGGTCTAGGCTACGTGTCCATGTGCCTGATACGCGTCCACGTGTCGTGTAGAGTGGACACGACACGTATCAGAAGCCTAAAATACGTGTTCAGACTGCGTGTCAGTGTTTTCGCGTGTCTCGTGTTCGCGACACGGGACACGTGACACCACGTGGTTGTGTCCAATGTGTTCGCCTATGGATAGGCTTCGTGTCCATGATACTACGAAGTGTCCACGTGTCGTGTACAGTGGACACGACACGCTCAAAGTCGAGTGTCTGTGTGTGTACATGTGTATAGAACGACCCTTCATGAGTCGATTTCGTGTCCGACACGACACGAGGTCATCCCAAACTTTAGAGATGACCTGTCAGTCAATGCCCCAAGGTGGGTGTCAAGTTTGACGTGTCCAAGTGACGTGTCCAGTGAGAACTGACACAGTGTAGCAGGGCATATTTACAGTGTAAATGCATGTGTCCAGTGTGTTGTGTCCGAGAGCTTTGTGTCCAGTTTTGGACACGACACAAGCTCAAAATGTGCTCAGTGAGTAGGGGTTAGGTTTAGCTAGGTCTAGGCTAGAATTTGGTTCAAAAACATTTGGAAAACAGTGTGATATTTTCATGTGACAGTAAGCTATTTACACTAAAAATCAAGGATTTAACAAATAGGATACGTGTCCGATACGACACCAAACAAACCCTAAAATTCACCAAACCTAAAAACAGAGCTAGGGTTTACCTAGATGCATGCAATTGTGAAGAAAAAACTATTAACAAGGTTTAGGAATAATTACCTCTTGGTGCACAAAGTCTTGAATTTCACTAAATGAGGGTGTGTATCCTCCAACCTCAACTTTTCCTTGCTTGATGAAACTTGAGTAGCACACTTCCTAGGCTCCCTTAGATTGTAGGTGACCTAAGGAAAACTAGAGGTTCAAAGCTTGTGTAATAAGAAAGTTATGGTCAAAAGAGTGGAAGGTTTTCTAGGTTTTTCTTGGTTTTGATTTCATGTAAAATGATCATGAATAAATGTGGGGGGTTAATATAGGATGGTGGGCTGCCATGGGGGGGGGGTAGGGTAGATATTAGGGTCCCCTCCACCTTGCTAACTTAGCTTCTAAGTCTTGGACCAAGTAGATATTTCTAGGTTTATGAAAAATATCTATAAAGCAAATATCTAAGATATTTCAATCCTAAGATATTTACAACATAAAGTAAATACCTACACTTAGTCTTCTAGGTTAGTTGCTAATCCCTAGATTAGGCTAAACTAGGTTAGGGACTATCAAGTCACTAATCAAAAGTCCATGAATAGTAAAATCTCCCTAATCCTACTTAATTTCTAGAAATTTACCAAAATACCCCTTAGGCTAAAACCACAATTTTGATGTTCTAAACTTATGACTAGGCTCACATGATCATGGTTAGTCTCTAGGACAAGTAACTCTAAGGTTACACTAGGGTTTCATAACCAAATCACAAAGTCATAAGCCATGACTTAGAAAATAATTTTAATCTAACTAAAAATCACCAAAATTTGTAACATGACTAAAACATCATCAATAAATAATAAAAATAATAAATTTTCAAAAATACCCCAATTTCAGAAAACTGGGTCTTACAGGTAGATAGTGTCTATTCATATATATAGTTATATATATATATATCTATATAACTTACTAGATATAGGTTATATGAAACCTACACCACTAGCCTATGAAAACCTATAAGACTAGCCTATGGCTTAGGGCTAACCCTAATGACCTAAAACACTATAAGTGACCCTTGTTGACTAACACTACCAAAATAAGTCATATTACCGACGTAATTTGCGACGTTTTCCGAAAATGTCGCAGATAAAAAACAATTTACCTACGTTTTCTTATGACGTCACAAGACGTCACTACTAGCGATGTTCAGCGACGTTCAGCATCGTATAGTAACTACGTTTGCGTATTGAAAAACTCACGTCGCGGATATGTCAGTGAACGTCGCTAATGTCATTGATATTAGCGACGTTTGGCGACGTTTTTACTATGGCGTCGTTAATATCAATAAAGTTGCGACGGTTACGACGCGCTTATGTTACGTCGCTAATGTGCGAATATAGGTCAGTTTCGATTTCACTTCCCCCAATTTCCCCCCCCCCAATATTTCCTTCCCCCCCCCATTATTTCCCGACCCCGAGCACCCTGTCCCTCGACCCCCGTCCGATCGCGCCCTCGGCGACCCCCACCGACGCCCGCGAGCACCGACCCCGTCCAGCCTCCTCCTCCACCGCCCAGCCTCCTCCTCCACCGCCTCTCCGACCTCCTCATCCTCCTCCTCCTTCCCGGCAGCCCCCGCCGAACCCGACCCCTACCGCCGCCGTTCGCCAGAGCACTCTCCTCCTCTCCTCCTCTCCTTCCCGGCAGCCCCGCGAACCCGACCCCCTACCGCCGCCGTTCGCCAGAGCACCTCCACCGCCGCTCCTCCTCCTACTCCTTCCGGTAGCCACCTCCACGCCGCTCCCCCTCGCCGTCGTCGCTCCCCCTCGCCGTGACGGTCAGGTAAACCCTAACCTAACCGGTTGTATACCTTACAGATTTGGGCTATCTATATATAGATATGTGTTGATTTAAAGGAACAAATGGAAGAGAGGGTTAGATGTTAGTGAGTATATTATACATATTGCTATAAATGTGTGTGAATGCAAGTAGATAGTTAGAGCATCTCCAACCCTATTGTGACTTTGGAAAAAAGTGTTGCCACATAGGAATGACAAAATTTTATTCAAAAGTTCTTCTCCAATGCAATTGTCAAGTCAATTGTGAAGCTTATGTGGCAAAAATTAAACAAGACATTGTGAAGTTGGTTGTCTAGTTCTAGACAATGCACTTGACAATGTCTTGTTCTCCATGTCATCAATTATGAATAAAAAATATTAGGAAAAAGAAAGAATATGAGTAGTTGTCTTGAAAGTTGGGAAAGAAGTAAATATCTTAATACTTTATCTTCCAAGTTGAAAAAAGTAAACATTTTGCATTGGAGAAGATTTTCTACTTCATTGTCATTTGTCAATATAATCTTGCCACCTAGACAAGACATTGTCTTGTGCCTAATGCCACATATGATTCACAACATATAACAAGACAATAGGGTTGGAGATGCTCTTAGAGTATGGTGGGTAACAGTTGAGTTATAAAGTAGGTAATGGATTAGAGTATAGGTATATGGCTAATGAGATGCTATACTATGTGATGTGTTGAGAGTCCTTGTAAGGGATATATGTTTAGACTATAGACATTGGGTATATATACCTTGATATGTATATATGATATAGTATGGTATCCTAGGATATCCTAGTTATATTGGCCTATAGTTAGTTATGAGTTAGTATATCATAGAATTGACTTAATAGTCTAAGTGACCTTGTTGACTAGTCTAGGTTTGACCAAACCCTAGATTTTGACTTAGTTGACCAGAAAGTTAACCCATATTCAGTCAAACCCTAGATTTTGACTTAGTATATGGTTACTAGATCCTAGGTAGAGTAGTATGTAGAGGAGTATGGCTACTAGTGATATATAGATATGTAGGTCCATGGTATCTGTATCGGACTATCGCTATCGGTATCGAACTATCGCTATCGGTATCGACTATCGCTATCGGTATCGAACTATCGGTATCGATCGAACTATCGGTATCGGACTATCGCTATCGGTATCGGACTATCGCTATCAGTATCGACCGTATATACTTAGTATCGGGCGTAGCGGATTAGTATCGATCAGTATATAGGTTTGTGTTAAGATCAAGGTTCAAAGTATCGGTATCGGAATAGTAGGCCGAATAGGAGGCCGAGATAGTCGAATGAGAAGAAGGAAGAAGGAGGAGCAGATGGGTCCAGAGCCATGGTGGAGGAGGAGAAGTAACATGAGAGCAGTTTCCGCCGTAACATCTCCTGTGGCTCTGCTGACTGAAGTCCAGATGCTACAAAGGACGATCCTTCGCTGAAATCGACTACAACACCCATCAGTTCAAGTTCATTCCTATATGAGTAGATTCTAATGCCATAGAAGCCATCAGTTTGTTGACCTTCCTCTATGGCATTGGAATATACTCATCTAGGAATGAACTTGAACTGATGGATGTTGTAGTCGATTTCAGCGAAGGATCGTCCTTTGTAGCATCTGGACTTCAGTTGCCAGCAGAGCCAGGAGATGTTACGGCGGAAACTGCTCTCATTTACTTCTCCTCCTCCACCATGGCTCTGGACCCATCTGCTCTCCCTTCTTCCCTTCTTCTCATTCGACTATCTCGGCCTCCTATTCGGCTACTATTCCGATATGCGTTTGATACGGTCTACCTAACCTATATACTGATACTAATCTGATACTCTCTGATATTAAGTACATCCGGCTTACTAGCTAGCAGATCCACCAGTTACATGATTATATACTAATTATGTTTAGTTTGTCTTACGATACAGATTTTCATATCCAATGTAATCCAGTTGACCAATGTAACCCAAGATGTTGTCTTTATTGACCTAGTTTAGCCTTGTTTTACTAGATTGTTGATCGAAAAGAAATGCAATGCATGAAGAATGGATGAAAAGATAAATGCATGTATAATAGTAGGTAATGATATGCAAAACTGAAAAGATAAATGCAATGCATGAATGAATGGATGAAAGATAAATGCAATCCATCGGAAAAGCTTTGACACTTGCATATCATTCACTACCTTGATGTATCTATCTTACAGAATTATAGAGCTGAATTACTATCTGCAGAATCGTACTTGGATGTACAACCATCATCCTGATGACATGTGCGGTGTGCGGGATGAATTCATAGGGTGTACACCAGTTCCTGCAGTTTGCCAAGGCGTTCCCTCAGTACATGGACGGTACCAAAAATTAAGTGTCCGTGTGTGAGATGTCGCAACTTGAAATATCATCCAGAAGTGGATGTCACGTATCATTTGTACTCGAAGAGTTTCACGCCGAATTACTATCAGTGGAGCGAGCACGGAGAACTTATGTCTTTAGCGGAGTACGAGCCTTATGTGGATGTCCACAACAACGCTCCTTACGACGATGGGTTGGTGAACATGGTTTTCGACGCGATGGCCTAGTTTCGATCCGGATGATCATGATGCACCTGAGGAGGACCGAACCCCGATGCTGCACAGTTCATGGAGTTGCTGGAGAATGCAGGACTCCATTATATCCTGGTTGTGAGGATCATTCACCGTTGGAGGTGGTTACAAGATTGTTGAGCATCAAGTCCGATTTTAACATGTCGCAAGATTGCTACAACCGTATTATGGAGTTGCTTATAGAAATATTGCCTGAGGGTGCGAAGTTGCCTAAATACTTCTACCGGTCTAAGAGGATGGTTAGATCGCTCTGGATGGGATATGAAAAAATCGATGCCTGTCGCAACGGGTGCATGTTGTACTACAAGACGACAAGGATGAGATGCCTGCAGATTTTATGGTGTCGATCGCTACAAGGCCTGTGGTAGAGGAAAGTCTGTCGGTGCAGGAAGCCTACCTCTTCGATGCACTACTTGCCGTTGATGCCGCGTTTGCAGCGGTGTTTATGGTGAAGGAAACTGCAGAAAACATGAGTTGGCATAAGCGGGAACATACCGAAGGAGTTGGATCACCCATCTGATGGAGAAGCATGGAAGCACTTTGATCGAGAGTATCCAGATTTTGCTTCTGATCCGCGTAATGTTAGATTGGGTCTGCTCTGACGGTTTTACCCCATTCGAACTTTCGGGATCCCAGTATTCGTGTTGGCTTGTGATCGTCATCCGTACAATCTACCGCCTTGGATGTGCATGAAGACTCCATATATGCCTCACCGTTATTATCCCAGGTCCGAACAATCGAAAAGGAACATCGATGTTTATTTACAGCCATTGATTGATGAGTTGAATCAGCTGTGGGAAGTAGGTTCCAACACGTACGATGTATCTAAAAACAAAATTTCCAGATGCGGGCAGCACTTATGTGGACCATCAACGACTTTCCGGCCTATGGAATGTTAGGATGGAGCACGCATGGTCGTCTTCATGTCCGTGTTGCATGGACGACACTAAGGCTTTCCGTTTGAAATACGGAGGCAAACCGTGCTTCTTCGATTGTCATCGACAATTCCTGCCGAAGGATCATCCGTACCGGAGGAACAGGAATGCTTTTCGTGCTGGCGTTGTGGAGAAGGGTGATCCACCGACAAGGTGGTGCGGAGCCATGATATGGGAGGAGGTTAGAGATTTACCAAGTGCTATTGAGCAGCCTGCTACGGGCTACAAGTGTGACGGATTTGGTCGCACTCATAACTGGACGAAGAGAAGTATATTCTGGGATCTGCCATACTGGAGCACCAATCTGATTAGACATAACCTTGATGTCATGCATATCGAGAAGAATATGTTTGACAACATAATATAATACGTAATGGACGTAAAAGGGAAGACGAAAGACAATCCTAAGGCTAGATTGGACTTGAAAGAAATATGTAGACGTCCTGTTGCATTTGATAGAGGACGGGAATGGAAGTTGAAGCAGCCTAAGACAATTTTCTTACTGGAGAAGGGGATAAAGTGAGGCTTGTAGGTGGATTCAAGGTCTGAAATTTCCAGATGGGTATGTTTCAAACTTGAGAAGATGCGTCGACCTCAAGGAGAACAAACTGACAGGTATGAAGAGCCATGATTGTCACGTATTCATGGAGCGGTTAATTTCAATTGCATTTAGGAATTCTTACCGCAGGCAGTTTGGGATCCATTGACGGAGCTTAGCATATTCTTCAGGGACCTTTGTTCTAAGAAATTGCTCGTTGATCGTCTAGAAAAGCAAGATAAGGACATTGCGGTAACACTGTGCAAGCTAGAGAGGGTGTTCCTCCTGGATTCTTCGACTCTATGGAGCATTTGCCGATTCATCTTTCCTACGAGGCACGTGTTGGTGGACGTCGAATATCGATGGATGTACCCGTTCGAGCGACATTTGAATCATCTAAAAAGAAAGGTAAAAAATAAGGCTCGGGTCGAGGGTTCTATTGTGAAGCCTATATTCTCGAGGAGATTACAAATTCTGCTCCTCCTATTTCAAACCTCATGTTGCTACGAATAGAACGAGGGCTCCGAGAAACGACAACGGATATCAAAAATTTAATGATGGAATACTGAAAGTATTCAATGCGTCCGGAAAGCCTTCGGGGAAAATGAAGAAGAGATATTGAATGACGAAGAGCTAAGCGCTGCTCAGTTGTATGTATTACTCAATTACGACGAGGATGAAGTGAGAAGCTAGAGGGGTAAGTAAGGAATGATGAGTTTACGTCATCTCAATGTAATAGTATAAGCTAATATTATTGTACTAATCGTTCTAATGCTTCGTTGTTTTCCAGCACATATAATGATGAGTTGAGGCTGGTTAGACCCTACCTAACAGACGAAGCATTAGAACAAGAAATGAGACATTATTTTCCTTCTTGGTTGAGCGAATAGTAAGCAGCTCGGTATATTTACTGGCCTCTTCTAATGCAACTGTGCAATAAATAACTTATTATCTCTTCTTTGATATTCAGGTCGATCGTCTAATTTCACCCGAGATTGAATTAATTAGAACTCTTGCCAAGGGACCAATTACTTTTGTTAAAACATGGCAAGTTATTGTGTCAATGGCTTTCAGTTCAAGTCGACAAATGCTCGATCAGAGACAGCTTCCTGGATCTTGATCCACGAAGAACAGTTGTTTGTGTATCAAGTCTTCGAACTACAAAGACGTCGATCCAGAAATGATTTTTGGCATCTTGCGAGAGATTGTGGAGTTGTCATATAATTATGGCAGAGAACCTGCAAAGATCGTGTTGTTCAAGTGTGAATGGTCGATCCGATTGAAAATCAAGGCTGGAAAATTGACAAGCATGGTCTTGTGGATATAAACTACAAGCGTAGATATCAAGGCTACGAACCGTTTGTCCTAGCAACTCAGGCTCAGCTCGTGTACTTCACAGCTTATCCGACGGGGAGCAACAAAGTCTGACTGGTGGGCAGTATGTAAGACTAAAGTTAGAGATACTTTTGATGTTGATAAAAAGCTTACCAGGAGGACGAGCTACCTCCTGTAACCAATATTGTCGATGTGGACTCCACGAAAGTTACGCATTACACGACACATAATGTAGAAGATGTAGAATTATCCGAAGAGGAAGACGAAGCCGACGAAGGTGAAGACGAAAGTGAAGATGAGGAGGAAGAGGAAGATGAGGTCGAGGAAGACGAACAAGATGATTATCTGAAGATGATTGAGAGAGATGTACTTATCTGGACTTAGATGATTCTTGTAGAATGTATCATCATATGTTGTCTTGGTTATATCTTGTCTTTGTTGTACTTTCATATTTTAGTCTCTATTATTAATTTGTTGTATTATCCAATGTTGTTATCAGGTATGGCAGGTCGTCGCGGAGGTACCGACCAGGAGGACGGCGAGGTCCTCCTATAGGTACTGGTAGAGGTCCTCCTTCGGTACCTCCTACTGGTACCGGCTCTGGATCCTCGTCGCCGATTACTCCGCCGTATCGGCCAGTAGCTGGGCCTCCTGGGACGATGCCACGTGGATTGTCTCTGGGACGAGTAGTTCCAGGCCTAATGAGAGTGCTCACCCGTCTAGCGTTCCTACTGCTAATACGACGATGGAGACGACCGATGAGCCGATGGAGGAGGATGCGCCGACGGCCGACCAGCATCATGAAGATGATGCGTGTGCACCTCCGGAGGAGGGGAGGACGGAGATCTGGGCCGACGGTACAAAGTAGGTATTTTGGTTTATGATTTTTTTCCTGTTTTTATCATAAATTAACTTTTTTCATGAATATAATATGTCTGTTAGATATCGTCCTCCAGGGGTACAGAGACGCCTAGGTGATATGCTGAGGCATAATTATGGTGGTCCCTGGATTAACTACTCTGATGCTCCAGACGAAAGGAAGAACTACTGGTTTACGCGCTTCAAGGTTAAAATAGATTTGTTTTTAACATGAATCATTTAATTATGCATATATATAACTGATAAATATTTGGTTTCGTACTGTTCTAGGATATGTTTTACTATCCACCGCAGGCCGAGCTGATCGGGGATTTCCTTCCGTCGCTGCTAAGCTGATCCGTGACTCTATAATGATCAGAAGGAACGTGATCGTGCCGGGGAAAGCCGATCAAAGGTTGGATCACCCCTGATCAGTGGAATGCGATGAAGGCTCGATTCAACGAGCCAAGGTACAAGGAGAAGTCGGAGAAGGCTAAGGCGGCTAGGCAACATGCCTCGAAGTGGTACGGTGGGTCGATTCCGATGACGGAACATTTCCGTCGTCTGGTATGTCTTTCTCTTTTAGAAATAATTTTAATGCAAATCCGATAAATTATTACTAAGATAATATATTTAATTACAGGTAAGGAAGGTCGGTAACGCCGACATGGTGACCGTCTTCCTGGCCACCCATCGGAAGGGCGGAGTCCTTATTGACGAGAGGGCCGAGCAGACCTATGTAAGTATTACAATACGTTATCTTAATTTAATACTTCGTGTCAATTTTAATATAACTTAGTAAATATGATGCAAATAAATATTCATGAAGTTAGTAAAAATAAGTACATTAATTAGAAATTAGAAATCATAGAGTACTATCCATACTTTCTAGGCCGAGTATCAGAGGCTGCGGGAACGGGCGACTGCTAGTGCACCTGATGCAGGAGTGGCCGGTACTTCCTCGCAGCCCACTCAAGCTCCGTCGCGGACGAGCTGTGGATGACCGCCGCTGGTGGCCTCCATAGGGGTACGTACTACGGTACGGGATCCTGTGGCTCCCTAGTTGCGACCCAGTCCTCTAGGACATCTCCTGCTAGTGTGCATGGTCCACAACCGTCCCAGGAGTCTGCCCGAGTCCACCAGATGATGGAGTCTCTCCGTGACGACCTGCTACGACGGATCGAGCAGCAGTCTCAGCCCTACGGACGATCCTGCACTGATAGCACGATTGAATGCGCTCGACCGCGGCATTATGGGGCTCGTGGAGACGATGGAGGACAGAGCACACCATTGGAGGGTTAGAGCGCACGGTGACGGAGTTGCAGACAGGACAGGTGACCATGGCCGAGACGGTGAGATTGGCGCAGGATTCGATGGTCCAGAGCAGTGGTAGAATGTTATCTATCATAGATTCATACAACCAGCGACTTACAGCGTTGGAGCATGCTGGTACTCTGGGTGCGCCTTCATCGTCGTCGACTCCGCCGCCTCCACCGCCTTCTTCTTCGATACCGACTCCACCGACGTCACAGCCTGGCGCTCCATCTGTATCGATTTCACTTGGAGTATGAGGAGTTGTTATCCCTTCGTCGCGACGGTGCCCCTCCTGCACCAGATCACTAGTAGTCCTAGTTAGGACTTTTGTTTGTGTTTGTATCATCATATGTTTGTGACTTATGATTGGATGTTTGGATTTGGATGTTAATTGTGTTTGTATCGATTTGACTTGTGACTTGTTTGGATTGGATGTTAATTCCTTCGTCGATAAATGTTAATTGTGTTTGGATTGGATGTTAATTAACTTAGATTAAAGCTATATGTGTAGCATCTTGAATTGTGAGTGGGGTTTGAATGCGCTGTGATTTGGAATTGTGAGTAGGGATTTGAATGCGTACCTATATGTGTAGCATTTTGAATTGTGAGTGGTAATATAGAATCTGTGTTTTATTTTTTTATTTTTTTTACAATTTTAGCGACGTTTAGCGACGCTTACTGACGTTTATCGACGTCATTTTCCGACGTTTACCGACGACAAGCTGCAAAAAATACATTTTTCTGACATTTTTCCGACATTTACCGACGACTAACTGCAAAAAAGTACAGGTCTCCGACGCTTTTCCGACGTTTACCGACGACTAGCTGCAAAAAAATGTACAGGTCTCCGACGTTTTTCCGACGTTTAAACGTCGGTGAGTGTCGGTATTATCCAGGACCTTTACCGACGTCTAGCGACTACATTCACGTCGCTATATTATCGACGAAACGACGGTAGACGTCGGGAATTATTCCAGGACTTCACCGACGTGTAGCGACTACATATACGTCGCTAATATACCGACGACACGACGGTAGACGTCGAGAACTCACCGACGTACAGTTACGTCGCTGGATGTCGGTAATTGCGACGTTCAACGACGTTTTTGTAATCAGCGACTAAGGAAACGGCGACAAAACTTAAACGTCGGTAATTGCGTCGGTGCTTCATATTAGCGACGGATTTTATTGTTTTAGCGACGTTTTTGGGCGTCGCTAAAACCACTTATTTTGGTAGTGTAAGGGTTGACCAAAGTCAAGCTTAGGTCAAAGTTGACCTAGTTAACCTAGAATTGACTAGGATTGACCTAAAATGACTAGTTTAACTAGTTGACTAGTAAGACATAGTTTGACTAGGTAATTGATCATTGTTGACCAAAGTCAACTATAGGTCAAACCTTGATCAAATTGACCTAGAAATGACTTGGATGAACATAGAAGACTATTTGACTTGAGTTTGACTAAACTAGATGATTAGGTTGACCATATGGATTATAAGGGTAATCCTATATAGATGAAGATATGTATGGGGTTAAGTGAGATACTTAGAGTTGAGTCATGACTTGAGTTGGAGAATAGGATTAGCTTGATTACAGGATTAAGGTTGATATTGTACTATTATATTTCATGTGATATACTTTATTGTAGTATAGTATCTTAGGTATCCTAAGACAGGTTAGCCTATGTTTGGTTTTGAGTTAGCCTTATAGGGTTTGACTGGATGTTGACCATTAGTCAAGATTAACCTAATTGTCTTATTGACTAGTCTATGATTAACCAAAACCTTATTAGTCTAAGATTGACCTAGATTAGACTTGTTTAACCTTGTTTGACCTTGTATGACTTAGTTTAATTGTGACCTAGTATAACTTAGTTTGACTGTAGTGTTGACCAAGTTGACTTTGACCTAGATTGGCTTAGAATTCATATAGATTGCATTGTAGATTTCATTTACCTTCATTTTGGACATGTCATAACTGATTGCTCTATTTTAGGACATTGTGACCATGGTACAGACATCTGATATTACACTACTCTTTCCAGAGTAACAGGCGAGTACATTCTCTGATAATTCTCTCATTTATTTGTCGATTACTGTATTTCAGTTCTAGTTAGTTCTATGTGATTCTCTGTATCAACACGTATGGATATTTCTGGATTCATGTATCGACACATACTTTACTTGCTGGCCTCTATTACTGGAGTCATTGGTATCATTCCGAAATCATTTCTGGAATCATCACGTATTGGCCAGACTCATCTCGATTCTTTTGTCGATTTTGGATTCACTTGCTGGGCGAGAAAATATTGAGTAAGACATGTAGACATACCCCAAATCCGGAATCTTCCACTGGAATCTACCGGAAGCATAGCCATCTCTTGCCCGATCAGTGAGAGATGTGCCTGATACCTATAGCCGTTTACATGTCGACCTCGGTATTTTAAAACACACTGTTAGATCATAGTTGGACTCACCCTGGTTTCATTGATCACTGTTGGACTCATCTTGTACTGGAAATCATCTGGTATCGGATTATATGGACTGGACTCACACTGGGATTACTTTAGACTTATATCGTACTGTCTGGACTCACACATGATATTCTAGTTCAGTTAGCTTTTATTACAGTCTTCATTGCCATGATTCTTCTTGTTTTAGTTATCTTTCTTTTCTTGTATCTTACTGTTTCTCTATGCCATCATTACCTGTATAAAACTACCATGCTCATCAATAAAACTGTCTATAACTGCTTTATAGTTCTTTGTCATTTACTTGGGTTTTTCTAGATGAGTTGTACTCGTTTTCGTCCTGATTGGACCTGTTGAAAATATTACAGATGATAATCCTGAGGACACACGCCCTACTTCCCATGGACCTGGCGAGGGATTAGCTACCTTGGGTTCTGACTCTCAGGAGTGATTCAGGAGATTAGCTAGTAGACTACTTTAGCTTTCATGTTTTGGCTTGTGTATTAAAGTTAAGATATTGAGTCTGTATTAAGTTGGTTTGAGATATTGGTGTATTATTTTAGTAGTTAGTTGTTGTTGTTTTAATTCCTTAGGTATAACTTCTGTGTTATCTTTTCGTGTTTAGACTGTGTTGAGTAGATCATACCCTTTACTTGCCCTCCTTTAGAAGCTGATATCTGGACAAGTACTTTTATATTCACTGCATGAGATTAGTTAGCAACCTAGGACAGCTTACTACCGCCGACACTGCGGCGTAGGCTGGACGTAACCACTTCTCGTGCCCCTATACAGGGTGCGGGTCGTGACATATTTTTGTGGTACCCCCATGCAGGTCTGTCGACTAAATTATTTGGTTACGTTATTGTACCAAGCATGCCTGCAATTAGGAACTTAAGGTAATTAGACAACATTAGGAATGACGCTTAGAACACCTAGAGGAATACTAGGATTGCAACATAGGAAATACAACACATGCTTGCTATTATAATTAGATTTTCTTGTCTATGTTTGTTTTGCTTAAAAGAGTCCTTATAAGTCTTTTTATTGTAATTAGATGGTGCTTACTCATTCATCCCGGTATATCTCACCTGAGAATGGCACGCTCCCCATCCAGTCAGCTGACCAGTTGACACCTCCACCTCCACCTACCACTTTCCCCCACTCCACAGATCCACAAACCCAGATACCACAACCACCTTCCACATCACAGGCCCAGCAGGACCCAATACTTCCACCACCCCCTATCACTATACCTACCCAGGCTTCCGTCACACTCGACGGAAACCAACTGCTCATTCTGATCCAGGGGTTCCTAGCAACCCAGGAGCAGACCACCCTACTCCGCCAGAGCATGGAGCATTCTGAGGGACGTACCGTGGTCCCACCACCTGTAGAGCCGCGGCAGAGAGCAGGGACGATCAAGGACTTCATGGGTCTGAATCCCAAGGAGTTCTTAGGGACTGAGGGCATAGTAGTAGCAGATGACTGGTTAGACTCGGTAGAGAGGAAGCTCATTAGAGTTAGGATGCCGGATGACCTCCAGGTCGAGGCAGCGGGATTTTTGCTGATAGACTTGGCAGGAGTTTGGTTCCGGAATGAGCCGTTATTCGCGAGAGGGAGAGCCACTTGGGATCAGTTCAAGACCCAGTTCAAGAAGAAATTCTTCTCGACCACTGCTAGAGTAGCCATGGGGCTACGATTCCAGAACATCCAGCAGGGGAACCGTTCTGTCGACGAGTATGCGGCAGAGTTTAGTGGTCCCTGAGCCGTTTCGCTCCTAGCCTAGTTGCTGACCCTGAGGAGATGACGCGTAGGTTTTGTCGTGGTCTAGTTCCAGATATTGGCATTCTTATAGTGGCGAACGGCATGACTGACTACTACCAGAGCTTAGAGTTAGCCCGGAGTATCGAGGAGCGTCTTCTATCTTGCAAGAGGCCGGCTTCTGTACACATTGAGGGACCCTCCAAGCGTTAGGCTTTCCAGCAGAAAGTGCCGACGCTACACCAGCAGACATATCATCCACCACACATCATTCGACCCCGCCAGTTAGAGCCCCGGGACCCCGACAGCAGCAGAGGCCATTTCAGCAGGTGCAGCATCAGTATCGAGGTCAGGACCCGAAGATGATCAGTTGTTCATACTGCAGGAAGCAGGGACACATCAGGGAGCAGTGTAGGAAGAGGCTGAAGGTTTGCTATACCTGTGGGTCTGATACTCACCAGAAGATGGATTGTCCTATTGCACCTCCTTATATGGGGCTAGGCCACCTGTAGCTCAGCACCAGAGGGGTGGAGTTTTTGCGATGACGGTCGAAGAGACCAACGCTGCAGGTGACGGGTTAGCAGGTTTGTCTTTCCTGTCCTTCCTTTCCTATCTTGTTGTATGATTCCATTAGTACCTGTCAGGATATGCTTGTGATATGCTAGATAGTGTAGTTATCCTGTTCAAGACTGTAGAATCACGACCAGTAGGACTATGATTGCATGTTATCTTTTGACTCTGATTGACTGGGGGTTTGACCTAGAAGGAGTACGACTATCTTAATTTCGAGGACGAAATTTCTCTAAGGAGGGTAGACTTGTAAGACCCATTTTTCTAAATTGGGGTATTTTTGAAAATTTATTATTTTTATTATTTATTAATGGTGATTTAGTCATGTTATGAATTTTGGTGATTTTTAGTTAGATTAAAATTATTTTCTAAGTCATGGCTTATGACTTTGTGATTTTACTAGTCTAACCCTAGTGTAAACCCTAGAGATTTCATAACCTAGAGACCAACCATGACCATGTAAGCCTAACCATGTGATTAGGATATCAAATTATCACTTTTTAGTCAAAAGGGTATTTTGGTAATTTTTTAGAAATTATTTAGAATTATTTGGATTTATATTTTTATTATTATTTAATTATTGATTAGTGCCATGATTAGTCCCTAACCTAGTCTACCCTAATCCATAGGTTAGCCACTAACCTAGAATGATAAGGGGATAGATATTTGCATTGGTTAAAGGAGGATAAATATCTTGATATCTACTTTATGGATATTTTCCACAAAATATCCAAAATATCAACCCTTTTGCCATGAAAGTCTTTCCCTTAGCTTGGAAGCAACCCAAGGACACCCCCTCCCCTTGTCATGGCAGCCAAGAACACCCCCCTAGCCCTACACCATTCTATATAACCCCATTGCTTTCATTCATGGCCATTTACATGAATTTAAACCTAGAAAAATCCCATTTCTACAAACCTTGATAACTTGATCAATTTTGATCTAAATCACCTCTAGTTTCTTGCATTGGACTCCCCTATACTAGAGGGTACTAGTTAGGGCCTGCTATCGAGGATTTCGTGAGCTTTGGGCATCACCAAGTTGAAGTGGACACCCTCCCTCTCCTTGTTTTTCTATTGGATTTGCATCAATAGGTAAATGTCCATAAACCATGTTAATATTGTTTTTCTCTTCATATTTGCATGCATCTAGGTACTAGGGAACTGTGGGTCAAGTTGGTAGGATTTAGACTTGGTTTGGTGTCCGTATCGGACACGTATCCTAAGCCTTAAACCCTTGTTTGGTGAAATGCCACAATGGACTTGTTTTTGTGTTTTTGTAAAACAAATTACATAACCTAGTAGCCCTAGACTTGCTGATCACAAAACACCTAGACTGAGCACGTTTTCGTGCTGTTTCCGTGTCCAAATTGGACACGAACCCACTGCACGAGACCCTCGTGCATGCCCTGCTACCCGACACTTCGTGCGCATTGCACAGGCCACTAGGACACGTGCAAATTGACACGGACACGGGGGCAATGTCTGCGAACATACCCCCAAAATTTGGTGTCGCTTGTGTCGTGTCGAGTGAGAAATCTTACTCGCACTGGACAGGGTTGTCAACGCACACGCGTGCGAGGGCAACTTCGAGCGTGTCGTGTCGCGCGGACACGACACTTGGGTGCCTCGTAATGACACCATCGTGTAGCCCTTCATGTGGCGTACACGAGGACACGAGCACGTGGTGCATCGTGTCCTGTGTCGCGAGCACGAGGCGTGTGAACACGTGCACGACGCTGTGCACTGTGTTCGTGTATCAGTGCTTACCCGAGTGAGTTTTTACGTGTTTGGACACGTTGTGTCATGTCGTGGTGGACTGCCACTGACACACACGACACGTATATGTATGGGGCACCAGTTACCAACCATTAGAATCGAGCCTTAGCTCGTTTTAGTGTGTGTAAATCGAGTTACCTATTTTCGAGTGCACAGTGCACTGTTTCCAGGTTTTAGGATTTCCAGTTTTTGCAAAATCGATTTTCAAATCGATTTTGATTATGTTTTATACATTGTACTAGTGTATTTTAGTATGTATATACGTAGTATATATGTATATGTGAGTGTGGGTGAGTTTTGGGATAATTGGTAGTATGTAGGTGTAGTTGTGTGTGATATACATAGGAGTGTATATATGTACCGTGTGTGTGTGTTTGGGGGCTGGATTTGGTTCCAGGAACCCCCCCTCTTCCTTTCCTGTCCATGTCCTGTCTCTCTCTCATTCTCACTCTCTCACTCTATATCCCTCTCTCTCTTCCCTCTATATAAATATATATATATATAGATATATATATATATATTAATATATAAATAGGTTTTATATATATATATAAATATATATGTGTATATATATATGATATATATATATATTTGTATTAGTTCTCATGTAGTGATATTATATATATGTATGTGGGTTGTATTATATATAGTATTCCTATTTTGATATATGGGTAGTAGGTAGATAGTGTCTATTCATATATATAGTTATATATATATATATTTTTTTATGGGTTATATATATATAACTATATAACCCATATATCAAAATATATTATATATATATATATATATATATATATATATATATATATATTTGATATATGGGTTATATATAGTTATATATATATATATATATATATATATATATATATATATATATATATATATATATATATATATATATATATATATATATATATAACTTACTAGATATAGGTATATGAAACCTACACCACTAGCCTATGAAAACCTATAAGACTAGCCTATGGCTTAGGGCTAACCCTAATGACCTAAAACACTATAAGTGACCCTTGTTGACTAAGGGTTGACCAAAGTCAACCTTAGGTCAAAGTTGACCTAGTTAACCTAGAATTGACTAGGATTGACCTAAAATGACTAGTTTAACTAGTTGACTAGTAAGACATAGTTTGACTAGGTAATTGACCATTGTTGACCAAAATCAACTATAGGTCAAACCTTGACCAAATTGACCTAAAAATGACTTGATGAACATAGAAGGACTATTTGACTTGAGTTTGACTAAACTAGATGATTAGGTTGACCATATGGATTATGAGGGTAATCCTATATAGATGAAGATATGTATGGGATTAAGTGAGATACTTAGAGTTGAGTCCTGACTTGAGTTGGAGAATAGGATTAGCTTGATTACAGGATTACGGTTGGTATTGTACTATATATATTTCATGTGATATACTTTATTGTAGTATAGTATCTTAGGTATCCTAAGACAGGTTAGCCTATGTTTGGTTTTGAGTTAGCCTTATAGGGTTTGACTAGATGTTGACCATTAGTCAAGATTAACCTAATTGTTATTGACTAGTCTATGATTAACCAAAACCTTAGTTAGTCTAAGATTGACCTAGATTAGACTTGTTTAACCTTGTTTGACCTTGTATGACTTAGTTTAACTTCTTGTGACCTAGTATAACTTAGTTTGACTGTAGTGTTGACCAAGTTTGACTTTGACCTAGATTGGCTTAGAATTCATATAGATTGCATCGTAGATTTTATTTACCTTCATTTTGGACATGTCATAACTGTATTGCTCTATTTTAGGACATTGTAACCATGGTACAGACATCTGATATTACACTACTCTTTCCAGAGTAACATGCGAGTACATTCTCTGATAATTCTCTCATTTATTTGTCGATTACTGTATTTCAGTTCTAGTTAGTTCTATGTGATTCTCTGTATCAACACGTATGGATATTTCTGGATTCATGTATCGACACATACTTTACTTGCTGGCCTCTATTACTGGAGTCATTGGTATCATTCCGGAATCATTTCTGGAATCATCAAGTATTGGCCAGACTCATCTCGATTCTTTTGTCGATTTTGGATTCACTTACTGGCGGGGAAATATTGAGTAAGACATGTAGACATACCCCAAATCCGGAATCTCCTACTGGAATCTACCGGAAGCATAGCCATCTCTTGCCCGATCAGTGAGAGATGTGCCTGATACCTACAGCCGTTTACATGTCGACCTCGGTATTTTAAAAACACACTGTTAGATCATAGTTGGACTCACCCTGGTTTCATTGATCACTGTTGGACTCATCTTGTACTGGAAATCATCTGGTATCGGATTATATGGACTGGACTCACACTGGGATTACTTTAGACTTATATCGTACTGTCTGGACTCACACATGATATTCTAGTTCAGTTAGCTTTTATTACAGTCTTCATTGCCATGATTCTTCTCTTGTTTTAGTTATCTTTCTTTTCTTGTATCTTACTGTTTCTCTATGCCATCATTACCTGTATAAAACTGCCATGCTCATCAATAAAACTGTCTATAACTGCTTTATAGTTCTTTGTCATTTACTTGGGTTTTTCTAGATGAGTTGTACTCGTTCCCGTCCTGATTGGACCTGTTAAAAATATTACAGATGATAATCCTGAGGACACATGCCCTACTTTCCATGGACCTGGCGAGGGATTAGCTACCTTGGGTTCTGACTCTCAGGAGTGATTCAGGAGATTAGCTAGTAGACTACTTTAGCTTTTATGTTTTGGCTTGTTGTATTAAAGTTAAGATATTGAGTCTGTATTAAGTTGGTTTGAGATATTGGTGTATTATTTTAGTAGTTAGTTGTTGTTGTCTTTAATTCCTTAGGTATAACTTCTGTGTTATCTTTTCGTGTTTAGACTGTGTTGAGTAGATCATACCCTTTACTTGCCCTCCTTTCGGAGCTGATATCTGGACAAGTACTTTTATATTCACTGCATAAGATTAGTTAGCAACCTAGGACAGCTTACTACCGCCGACACTGCGGCGTAGGCTGGACGTAACCACTTCTCGTGCCCCTATACAGGGTGCGGGTCGTGACAGAGTCTAAGGCTGGTGATTGATTATAGAGCACTAAATGAAGTAACTATTAAGAACAAATATCCATTACCAAGGATTGATGAGTCGTTTGACCAACTCGGATGAGCAACTGTATTTTCAAAAATAGATCTCAGATCAGGGTATCATCAGGCCAAAGTCAGAAAGGAAGATATACCGAAGACTGCCTTCAGGACCCGTTATGGACACTATGAGTTTCAAGTTATGCCTTTCGGGCTAACTAATGCTCCGGCTATATTTATGGATCTGATGAATAGAGTATTCTATAGATACTTGGACAAATTTGTAATAGTATTTATTGATGATATATTAGTCTATTCAAAGAATGAGAAGGAACACGAAGAACATTTGAGAATAGTACTTGAAACTCTACGACAAGAGAAGTTGTATGGTAAGTTAAGCAAGTGCGAATTCTGGTTGGACCAAATTTCTTCCTGGGACATATAGTTAGCGGAGAAGGGATATCGGTGGATCCTAAAAAGATAGAAGCTGTAAAATCATGGCCTACTCCCAAGAATGTTGCAAAAATTCGAAGCTTTATCGGACTAGCTGGATATTATAGAAGATTTGTGGAAATTTTTTCCAGAATTGCCGAGCTACTCACTCGATTGACTCGGAAGGATGAAAAGTTTATTTGGACTGATAAATGCCAAGCTGCATTTGAAGAACTGAAGGAGCGACTTATTACAGCACCAGTGTTAGCCTTACCTTCAGGCTCGGGAGGTTATGAAATCTATAGCGATGCTTCTGGAAAAGGACTAGGCTGTGTCCTGATACAACATGGAAGGGTAATCGCTTATGCTTCTCGTCAATTGAAAACTCATGAAAGGAACTATCCAACTCATGATCTGAATTAGCAGCCGTTGTCTTCGCTTTGAAGCTATGGGATTTATACGAAGAACAAATTAATATATATACAGATCATAAGAGCTTGAAATATGTATTCACTCAAAAGAAATTGAACATGAGACAACGGAGATGGTTAGAACTGCTTAAAGACTTCGATATGAAACTGGAATATCATCCGGACAAAGCAAATAAGGTGCTGACGCCTTGAGCAGAAGACCAGTAGCTTTCTTCCTGAACACACCCAAGGAAATATTGGAAGATCTAAGAAAGATGGGGATCGAAGTAATCTACCCAGTGGCAGATGGGGTCTGGGCAAGTTTGGAGCTGCAATCATCCTTAATCGAAAGAATTAAAGAGGCTCAAAAGGATGATGTAAAACTGCAGAAGCTATGGAAACAAATTGAATCTGGGTTACAAACTGGTTTGGTTAAGCATCCAGATGGTTCCTTAAGATTTGGAAGTCGTTTATGTGTACCTAGTGGAGAACTCAGGACAGAGGTGATGTCTGAAGCTCACAGCTCACAATACTCCATTCACCCTGGGAGTACAAAAATGTACCAGGATCTGAAGCAGAATTTCTGGTGGCACGGATGAAGCACGAGATCGCCAAATTTATCTCAAAATTTAATATGTCAACAAGTAAAGGCTGAACATCAAAGGACCGCTGGACTTCTACAAACTTTACCTATACCAGAATGGAAGTGGGAACACATAACGATAGATTTTGTATCTGGACTACCAAGAACAAAAGAAGCAACAATGCTATTTGGGTGATTGTGGATAGACTAACAAAGTCTGCAAGGTTTCTGCCATTTCGAGTCGGTCAATCTACCGAACTCCTAGCAGATATGTATATGAAGAATATTGTTAGTCAGTACGGAGTACCAGTGAGTATCGTCTCAGACAGATATACTCGGTTTACCTCCAAATTTTGGAAAAGTTTGCAAGATAGTCTCGGCACTCACCTAAAGTTCAGTTCAGCATACCATCCACAGACCGATGGTCAGTCCGAGAGAACGATTCAGATCCTGGAAGATATGTTGAGGGCATGTACCCTAGACTTCGGGAGATCTTGGGATGATCATATTCATTTGATAGAATTCTCCTATAACAATGCTACAAGGCCAGCATCAAATGGCTCCATTTGAAGCTTTGTATGGAAGGAAGTGCCGATCTCCAATATGTTGGAGTGACATAGGGGAGCGTCAACTGTTGGGGCCAGAGCTGGTTACACAAACTGTGGACAAGGTTAAGACAATTCGAAGTCACCTTCAAGCTGCTCAAGACAGATATAAGATGTGGGCAGATAAACATAGAAGGATCCTCGAGTTCAAAGCTGGTGATCATGTATTTCTAAAAATCTCACCAACCCGGGGAACTATCAGATTTGGAACGAGAGGGAAGTTGAGCCCAAGGTATATAGGCCCATTTGATGTTTTGGAAAGAGTCGGAGATGTAGCTTACCGATTGGCTTTACCACCTTCACTTGAAGGAGTTCATAATGTCTTCCATGTTTCTCAACTTAGAAAGTACGTGCCAGATACTAGACACATACTTGACCATTCTGAGATAACAGTGGGTCCAACTCTGCGCATACAACAGAAGCCGGTAGAGATCATGGATCGAACGCAGAAGGTTCTCAGGAATAAGACAGTATCCTTGGTTCGAGTTTCATGGAACAAGGACTTCCCTGGCGAATCTACGTGGGAGAAGGAGGACGACATGCGCAACAATATCCATACCTCTTCGTCGATTAAGGTACCTTAGTTTTTTTCTGACCCTATGTGTTTTCTTAAATTCCGAGGACGGAATTTAATTAAGGTGGGGGTAGAGTGTCATAGTTTGAAAAAAAAAATAAATAAATAAATAAATTCTTCCTACAAAGAATTAATTCCCTTGTATATTTATATAGATATATATATATATAATATATATAATATATAATATATATATATATATATATATATATATATAGATTTCTATTTTATAAATAGAAATACCAACTTGTAAGTTTAACCCCCCAACTTTTATTTTTGCATTATGCATAATAAACCCTTTTACATCCAAACCCTCCAACCAACTTTGCAATTTCAATTTTTAATGGGACACTTGTCATTAGATGGTGGTTGGGAAGTTTCATGAAATGCCATGTGTCATTCATGGAGGGAATGGAGGAAAGAAAGAAAAAAAAATATCAACACCCCTCTTCATTACTTGCCCCCCCCCCCCTTCACTCTCTCTCTCCTCCCTTCAACTTCTTCTTCTTCTTCCTCCAACTTCTTTCTTCTCCAAAATTATTTCCCAAGAAGAAAATTAGGTATAATTTTCTTACTTTTCTTTCCCTTCTCTTTTACCTTTTCTAAACTCCTTTCCTTAGTTGATCCTAATTTGATTTTATATATGTTGTGATTCTAAATTCTAGGGTTTTTGGAGGAATTTAAATTTGTTCTAGTTCACTCCCAAGTCAAGGCAAGCTCTCTACCATCCTTCAACCTCTTATTTTATTCTATGAATTCTCATATTTCAATAGTTATATTTTAGTTGTTTCTAGTGACATTGGTGCATGTTTAAGGTTGTGGAAAATCTTTTGGTTGTGTCAAGAAGAAATTAATTGTAGCAAAATTTTGAACATCATAGTATGGACATATATATATACTCACATGCAAGACTACATAATCTACAATATGTGGAACTTGTGGTAGGTTAAATTAGGATTTTTTTTCCCTCAAGCAAGTAGTGTACTTGTAAAAATTATTTTGAATGGCATCAATATAATTTTAGTAGAGAACTTCAATATTTTCTATGTCCATGATTTATATCATTCCAACATAGAGCTTTTGTGAATTGACAATATATATTTATTGAATATCCAAGACTAAAGGTTATGATAGAAAAGACTTACAACATACCTATGAATATATATATATATATATATATATATATATATATATATATATATATATATATATATATATATATATATATATATATATATCGTGTGAGTTAGAGATGCATAAAGATACAAATCTTTATTTTGCTACTTAAGTTGTATCTTTTAACAAAGTATATATATATAGATATATATATATATAATATATATATATATATATATATATATATATATATATAATATATATATATATATATCGTGTGAGTTAGAGATGCATAAAGACATAAATCTTTATTTTCGCTACTTAAGTTGTATCTTTTAACAAAGTCTCCGTTTATATTAAATATGAATGTGATTCTTAGCTTGTTCAAGTAGTAATAGGATTATTAAGTTATGAATGCACAACTTGTCGATTATCGAACCACATTATCCCCTATGTTTACATAAATCCTTTTTATTGGTAAAGAGTTTGTTACTTTAAAATCCTTAATTTCCATGTCAACGAACATTATGGAATGGAGATATTCTAACCTTTGTTGTTGACTTGAAAATGAAAGTTAGAACCTATACTTGTTAAAATTATCCATCCTTGTGTATGATTGTAAGTTACTTTCTTTGTTAATTGAATATATTGCGTGGTTTCGGTGTTGAGGGTTGCTCCACCGAAGGGGTCGGCGTACCCGGGTTTTATTATGCCATTTGTGCTCATTGTAGAATTCCCGGTTCAAGAAAAACAAAGGAAACTCTGCCGATTTTTTTTAGAAATTTCATAGTTAGCTAATTTACAAAGTTTTAGGTTCTCCTCCTTTCTCCATTTATATATTCTATCATGTGATTCCATCACATGACGATAAGTTGCATTTAGAGCTCGATATAATTAAATGGATTTAGAGTAGTTGCATCGGGATGGAGGAGAAAACTAGTTGGATCACACCATCGAATTCATTGCAATACTACTTGTTTAAAACTGATCAGTTTCTTTTTTCGGCACTCGTTTGGCCAGACGGGTCTGTCGGGTGTGGCTTAGCACACTTCCTGTTTCATATTTTCTGTATCCATTGGATTTCGAATCCCCGAATTCGGCTCTGTAATATCCAATGTAGCTTGTTCCGATATTCTTGGAAAATTCCAAGTCATACGACAATTGTTTTAACACTTGATTTTGGAAAACCGGAAAATGATTCAGGTGTTATTAGTTTATATCGCATAAATATGTGATGCTTAATACTAATGGGACGGATAAAGTCTAAGCACCGCCCATTTAGTATAATCCTGATCCCGGGCAAATGGGATTATTGCCGAGATACTAGGTGTGTGTGATCCAAAGGGTTTCTCTAAACAATGCATTTTATTAAGTCTAGTATTGGCTCTATTAGTTTTAATTACCTCTTCAGACCTTACTCGACTCTGGCACCTGACTGTATCATTTACTCTAGTTGATGCTCAAGATATTTGGGTGAATGTCTTCTATTTTATATTTGGCATCATTATTCTCCTTGCCTTACTTTCTTTCCTTGACCGAGAGCTTGCTCGTCGTATTGACGACCTAGTTTTGTTCACTAGGTGTGGAGGAGATTCCAGATGATCAATATGCTGAAAAGGAGCTCTACGAGTGACTGCATCCTTGAAAGACTTTTGTTAATGAAGATTTAGTATTGGATATGACTTGTATAATTAATGATAAGACGTAGTGGTGGATATGTGATGTATAATTATGGAACTCTTGGAAGTGAAAGTAGTCACATTTTGGATAATGATATTTTGGAAGTGAATTAGTTAGTTATTTTTTCTGTACCTATTTTATCTCTGACCTTACAGGCGACAATCGCAAGTACGGCACGTGTTGTATCGTATAAGTGCGTAGCCTGGAGATGTACCACGCTCCAAATTTATATTTATGAAAGTCGGGGCGTGACACGTCTTTTAGTGGTGGCCCATGCAGGTCTAGTTATAAGGGATAGGATATAGGTTTAGGGGCTTGATACTGGTTGTACATGAACATCTTGGACTTATCGGATTTACCTAGGAGAGGAAGAATGATAAACATGAAAGTTTAGTGAACGATTAAAGATGCATTTACTAAATTTCAAGAATCTTGTGGCTAAAGTTATTATTATGATTCATTCTTTTGATTTGGAGTGGTAGAGGTAAGCCGGATATGTCGAAGCTGTCCCATCAAAATGGGAGGAGGAAGCTTCCAAGCCAAATTGTTAGTTTTCTCCATGAACAATTATGATGTAGTGTTTGGAATGGATTGGTTGATCTCAACATCTGCAATTATAGATTGTGGCTAAGGAAAAGTTTAATTTTCCTTATCCGATAGGAAATATATGAATTCGTGAGAGATCAGAAAGAATTTGATGAAGAAGAATTAGAAAGACTTGAACAAACATCAGGAAGAAATTTCCAGCATCAAGAAGTAATTGAATGGCCCAAGGTCGTAGCCGAATTCAAAGATGTGTTCCCTGATGAATTACCTGGCATACCCCCTGATAGAACTGTAGAATTTTATATTGATTTGATTCCAGGTTCTCCACTATTGCAAAGAAGGTTTATCCCATGACTAAGAAGAACTAGCTGAATTAAGTAACAAATTAAGGAGTTATTGGCTAAAGAATTCATTAGACCTAGTGGATCTCCTTGGGGAGCACCTGTGTTATTCGTAAAAAGAAGGATGGGAGTCTAAGGCTGGTGATTGATTATAGAGCACTAAATGAAGTAACTATTAAGAACAAATATCCATTACCAAGGATTGATGAGTTGTTTGACCAACTCGGAGGAGCAACTGTATTTTCAAAAATAGATCTCAGATCAGGGTATCATCAGGTCAAAGTCAGAAAGGAAGATATACCGAAGACTGCCTTCAGGACCCGTTATGGACACTATGAGTTTCAAGTTATGCCTTTCGGGCTAACTAATGCTCCGGCTATATTTATGGATCTGATGAATAGAGTATTTTATAGATACTTGGACAAATTTGTAATAGTGTTTATTGATGATATATTAGTCTATTCAAAGAATGAGAAGGAACACGAAGAACATTTGAGAATAGTACTTGAAACTCTACGACAAGAGAAGTTGTATGGTAAGTTAAGCAAGTGCGAATTCGGTTGGACCAAATTTCCTTCCTGGGACATATAGTTAGCGGAGAAGGGATATCGGTGGATCCAAAAAGATAGAAGCTGTAAAATCATGGCCTACTCCCAAGAATGTTGGAAATTCGAAGCTTTATCGGACTAGCTGGATATTATAGAAGATTTGTGGAAATTTTTTCCAGAATTGCCGAGCTCACTCGATTGACTCGGAAGGATGAAAAGTTTATTTGGACTGATAAATGCCAAGCTGCATTTGAAGAACTGAAGGAGCGACTTATTACAGCACCAGTGTTAGCCTTACCTTCAGGCTCGGGAGGTTATGAAATCTATAGCGATGCTTCTGGAAAAGGACTAGGCTGTGTCCTGATGCAACATGGAAGGGTAATCGCTTATGCTTCTCGTCAATTGAAAACTCATGAAAGGAACTATCCAACTCATGATGGAATTAGCAGCCGTTGTCTTGCTTTGAAGCTATGGAGACACTATTTATACGGAGAACAAATTAATATATACAGATCATAAGAGCTTGAAATATGTATTCACTCAAAAGGAATTGAACATGAGACAACGGAGATGGTTAGAACTGCTTAAAGACTTCGATATGAAATTGGAATATCATCCGGGCAAAGCAAATAAGGTGGCTGACGCCTTGAGCAGAAGACCAGTAGCTTTCTTCCTGAACACACCCAAGGAAATATTGGAAGATCTAAGAAAGATGGGGATCGAAGTAATCTACCCAGTGGCAGATGGGGTCTGGGCAAGTTTGGAGCTGCAATCATCCTTAATCGAAAGAATTAAAGAGGCTCAAAAGGATGATGTGAAACTGCAGAAGCTATGGAAACAAACTGAATCTGGGTTACAAACTGGTTTGGTTAAGCATCCAGATGGTTCCTTAAGATTTGGAAGTCGTTTATGTGTACCTAGTGGAGAACTAGGACAGAGGTGATGTCTGAAGCTCACAGCTCAATACTCCATTCACCCTGGGAGTACAAAAATGTACCAGGATCTGAAGCAGAATTTCTGGTGGCACGGATGAAGCACGAGATCGAATTTGTCTCAAATATTTAATATGTCAACAAGTAAAGGCTGAACATCAAAGGACCGCTGGACTTCTACAACCTTTACCTATACCTGAATGGAAGTGGGAACACATAACGATGGATTTTGTATCTGGACTACCAAGAACAAAAAGAAGTAACAATGCTATTTGGGTGATTGTGGATAGACTAACAAAGTCTGCAAGGTTTCTGCCATTTCGAGTCGGTCAATCTACCGAACTCCTAGCAGATATGTATATGAAGAATATTGTTAGTCAGTACGGAGTACCAGTGAGTATCGTCTCAGACAGAGATACTCGGTTTACCTCCAAATTTTGGAAAAGTTTGCAAGATAGTCTCGGCACTCACCTAAAGTTCAGTTCAGCATACCATCCACAGACCGATGGTCAGTCCGAGAGAACGATTCAGATCCTGGAAGATATGTTGAGGGCATGTACCCTAGACTTCGGGGGATCTTGGGATGATCATATTCATTTGATAGAATTCTCCTATAACAATAGCTACCAGGCCAGCATCAAAATGGCTCCATTTGAAGCTTTGTATGGAAGGAAGTGCCGATCTCCAATATGTTGGAGTGACATAGGGGAGCGTCAACTGTTGGGGCCAGAGCTGGTTACACAAACTGTGGACAAGGTTAAGGCAATTCGAAGTCACCTTCAAGCTGCTCAAGACAGACATAAGATGTGGGCAGATAAACATAGAAGGATCCTCGAGTTCAAAGCTGGTGATCATGTATTTCTAAAAATCTCACCAACCCGGGAACTATCAGATTTGGAACAAGAGAGAAGTTGAGCCCAAGGTTATAGGCCCATTTGATGTTTTGGAAAGAGTCGGAGATGTAGCTTACCGACTGGCTTTACCACCTTCACTTGAAGGAGTTCATAATGTCTTCCATGTTTCTCAACTTAGAAAGTACGTGCCAGATACTAGACACATACTTGACCATTCTGAGATAACAGTGGGTCCAACTCTGCGCATACAACAGAAGCCGGTAGAGATCATGGATCGAACGCAGAAGGTTCTCAGGAATAAGACAGTATCCTTGGTTCGAGTTTCATGGAACAAGGACTTCCCTGGCGAATCTACGTGGGAGAAGGAGGACGACATGCGGCAACATATCCATACCTCTTCGTCGATTAAGGTACCTTAGTTTTTCCTGACCCTATGTGTGTTTTCTTAAATTCCGAGGACGGAATTTAATTAAGGTGGGTAGAGTGTCATAGTTTGAAAAAAAATTTATAAATAAATTCTTTCTACAAAGAATTAATTCCCATGTTTATATATATATATATATATATATATATATATATATATATATATATATATATATATATATATATATATATATTTTCTATTTTAAAATAGAAATACCAACTTGTAAGTTTAACCCCCCAACTTTTATTTTTGCATTATGCATAATAAACCCTTTTACATCCAAACCCTCCAACCAACTTTGCAATTTCAATTTTAATGGGACACTTGTCATTAGATGGTGGTTGGGAAGTTTCATGAAATGCCATGTGTCATTCATGGAGGGAATGGAGGAAAGAAAGAAAAAAAATATCAACACCCCCCCTCCATTACTTGCCCCCCCTTCACTCTCTCTCTCTCCTCCCTTCAACTTCTTCTTCTTCTTCCTCCAACTTCTTTTCTTCTCCAAATTATTTCCCAAGAAGAAAATTAGGTATAATTTCCTTTACTTTTCTTTCCCTTCTCTTTCCCTTTTCTAAACTCCTTTCCTTAGTTGATCCTAATTTGATTTTTATATATGTTGTGATTCTAAATTCTAGGGTTATTTTGGAGGGATTTAAATTTGTTCTAAGTTCACTCCCAAGTCAAGGCAAGCTCTCTACCATCCTTCAACCTCTTATTTTATTCTATGAATTCTCATATTTCAAGATTTATATTTTAGTTGTTTCTAGTGACATTGGTGCATGTTTAAGGTTGTGGAAAATCTTTTGGTTGTGTCAAGAAGAAATTAATTGTAGCAAAATTTTGAACATCATAGTATGGACATATATGATATTACTCACATGCAAGACTACATAATCTACAATATGTGGAACTTTGGTAGGTTAAATTAGGATTTTTCCCTCAAGCAAGTAGTGTACTTGTATAAAATTATTTGAATGGTATCAATATAATTTTAGTAGAGAACTTCAATATTTTCTATGTCCATGATTTATATCATTCCAACATAGAGCTTTTGTGAATTGACAATATATATTTATTGAATATCCAAGACTAAAGGTTATGATAGAAAAGACTTACAACATACCTATATATATATATATATAATATATATATATATATATATATATATATATATATATATATATATAACGTGTGAGTTAGAGATGTAAAGACACAAATCTTTATTTTCGCTACTTAAGTTGTATCTTTTAACAAAGTCTCCGTTTATATTAAATATGAATGTGATTCTTAGCTTGTTCAAGTAATAATAGGATTATTAAGTTATGAATGCACAACTTGTCGATTATCGAACCACATTATCCCTATGTTTACATAAACCCTTTTTATTGGTAAAGAGTTTGTTACTTTAAAATCCTTAATTTCATGTCAATGAACATTATGAATGGAGATATTCTAACCTTTGTTGTTGACTTGAAAATGAAAGTTAGAACCTATACTTGTTAAATTATCCATCCTTGTGTATGATTGTAAGTTACTTTCTTTGTTAATTGAATTATTGCGTGGTTCCGGTGTTGAGGGTTGCTCCACGAAGGGTCGGCGTACCCGGATTTTGTTATGCCATTTGTGCTCATTGTAGAATTCCCGGTTCAAGAAAAACAAAAAAAACTCTGCCGAAAATTCTTAGAAATTTCAGAGTTACTAATTTACAAGTTTTAGGTTCTATCCTTTCCCCATTTATATATTGACGATAAGTTGCATTTAGAGCTCGATATAATTAAATGGATCATTTAGAGTAGTTGCATCGGGATGGGGGAGAAAACTAGTTGGATCACACCATCGAATTCATTGCAATACTACTTGTTTAAAACTGATCAGTTCCTTTTTCCGGCACTCGTTTGGTCAGACGGGTCTGTCGGGGTGTGGCTTATCACACTTCCTGTTTCATATTTTTGTATCCATTGGATTCCGAATCCCCGAATTCGCTATGTAATATCCAATGTAGCTTGTTCCGATATTCTTGGAAAATTCCAAGTCATACGACAATTGTTTTAGCACTTGATTTTGGAAAACCGGAAAATGATTCAGGTGTTATTAGTTTATATCGCATAAATATGTGATGCTTAATACTAATGGGACGGATAAAGTCTAAGCACCGTCTATTTAGTATAATCCTGATCCCGGGCAATGAGATTATTGTCGAGATACTAGGTTTGTGTGATCCAAAGGGTTTCTCTAAACAATGCATTTTTATTAAGTCTAGTATTGGCTCTATTAGTTTTAATTACCTCTTCAGACCTTACTCGACTCTGGCACCTGACTGTATCATTTACTCTAGTTGATGCTCAGATATTTGGGTGAATGTCTTCTATTTTATATTTTGGCGTCATTATCTCCTTGCCTTACTTTCTTTCCTTGACCGAGAGCTTGCTCGTCGTATTGACGACCTAGTTTGTTCACTAGGTGTGAAGGAGATTCCAGATGATCAGTATGCTGAAAAGGTGCTCTACGAGTGACTGCATCCTTGGAAGACTTTTGTTAATGATAAGATTTAGTATTGGATATGACTTGTATAATTAATGATAAGACGTAGTGGTGGATATGTGATGTATAATTATGGAACTCTTGGAAGTGAAAGTAGTAACATTTTGGATAATGACATTTTGGAAATGAATTAGTAGTTATTTTCTTGTACCTATATTTTATCTCTGACCTTACAGGCGACAATCGCAAGTACGGCACGTGTTGTATCGTATAAGTGCGTAGCCTGGAGATGTACCACGCTCCAAATTTATATTTATGAAAGTCGGGACGTGACACAAACACTTCAACTCCTTATCATAAATCTTATTTCAGTTTGTATTTTGTAATGATGTAATCATCAAGACTTGATTGCTATTTGATTATGTGTTTAATATTACTTTTGTTTAAAATTATTTCAAATATTATATTAAAGCCCGATAAATCTGATGGACCCGACCCAACCCGAGTTCAACCCGATCCTCCGAGCTTAGTCTTGGGCTTCATATGTTGTACCCGAGGTGGCCGGGCTTGGGCTCGGACTAGGCTTATGATTCATCTGGTTGGGCTCGGGTTGATCTCAAGCCCGATCCAACCCGTCCGAGTTGCACCCCTAGGACGTACGCGTTTAACTGTGGGAGCATTAAATAAGAAAAGAAAGATAAAGGAGAGAGAGAAAGAGTTAACATGAGGAGGTGGATGGGAGGGATAGCATCATTAGTAAGGCTCATCCATTTTATAGATTTTAGATTTAGAATGTACGAGCTCATTTTATAGAATAGTAAGTCTTATCTATAGTTTCAATTTTTACAATTTCGGTTCCATTCCATCTATAGGTGCTAAGGGTTGGACCTCCCAATTTTTAGATTATAGATTGTAGGAACTCATTTATAGAATAGTAAGTCCAAATATTGAACCCAACTTTCTATATTCTAGACTTTGCATTATTTTTTTTCCAATCAATTTTTGATCACACAATCTTTGGGACCGGAGCTCACTTTATTATTTTCTACTATTCTTATACAAATTCAACCATTATATTTACCTTCTGTTTTTAAAAATTTTGGGCCCCAAATTGTATTTGAGAGTCCCAACTACTAATGATTTCTTAGACATGAAATACATTTATGATATATAGTCTCCGACGGACACGGATAAGAATTATATATCTATATTTTAGAACTAATATTTTTCACCAAAAAAAAGAGAAGAAGAATGTTACTATTAAAAGATATAAAGTATGTCAAATAGGTACAATATGAGATACGTATGTCAATTAAAAATCTTAAAATTATAACAAATACTCTTAAATATATTATACATGATACAAATGAGAATCAATTTTAAAAACGAAATTAGAATGTATAACATATTTGAGGGTTCGAAGTAAATAATAGGACCTTTTAGACTTCACAAAAAAAGAAGGGTAGCTGCAAAGGACCTCTGCAGAATGGGAATATAGATAGACTATAGTGTTTGGTGTTTGGACTTGTGCTTAATATTTTGTTTTATGAAATAGGCGAACTGGATCAGCATGACTAATTATGTCGTCTCATCAACCAAATCAAAACTTCTAAACTTTTAAAATGGATCAAAAATTCAAAACTCAAAATGGATCAAAATTATCAATAGCCGAAATCGAACCACAATTAATCATAACCGAAACCGAGCCAATAATCAATTCGATTTACTCGATTTGTTGGTTGGATATTTTTATTGTTTAATAGATATAATCCAGAGTTGGCATTTTAGCTAAATTATATTAAAGATATAATTTATATATATATTTTTTAATTTCAAAGTTTGTCCCAATGTTTGATTAGTTATTAAATTGTTAAATTATACACACACAAATTGTTATTTTCAAAATGTATAGATAATATATGTATATTTTTTAACCCTGAAATTGAGAATAATTATATATATTTTGTATTCAATTTTTGTATCAAAATTAAAATTTTAGTATTTTTAAAATCGAACCACGTAACTTGTAAGGTTGGATTTTCAATCCAAAATTGAATAGTGCCCACCTCTAGTCTATTAGTACCAATAATTAGCATCAACGTGACAACGTGTAGCTGACTTGGATATTTTGAATATTTTCAAATTGTTGTATATTCAATATGTAGACATTTAGTTTTATGGTCTAAGTACATGTAATATGGGCTCAAATCTCGAGCTAGGTTAGACTTCAGACAACTTATAATATGTTGATGTGGATCCAGTGCTTGCTATTATCTATAGAAATTTATCAAAATTGTCTATAAAATATAGCAGCTGCGAGCTTGGGTACTGCAAGTTGATTCAGGACGTGGTTGGATTTTTTTTTTTATAGCTCTGTGCACACAGCGGACCATTTATTATTTTTCAGTTTAAAGAACGATGCTATGTTGTTGTTCGCAAATTTGGACTACAGTCATAATTCGTGGACCACGTGTCATTCTTTAATTGGTTGGGGGAGACAGAAGCCTTGTGGGGGGTGGTGAAACGCGAGTGCGTACGGTCATCCTTTGCATGCCATTTATCATTTCCCTAATCTAAGAGCATCTCCAACCCTATTGTGACTTTGGAAAAAAGTTAATGCCACATAGGAATGACAAAATTTTATTCAAAAGTTCTTCTCCAATGCAATTGTCAAGTCAATTGTGAAGCTTATGTGGCAAAAATTAAAGAAGACATTGTGAAGTTGATTGTCTTGTTCTAGACAATGCACTTGCCAATGTCTTCTCTTCCATGTCATCAATTATGAATAAAAAAATATTAGAAAAAAGAAAGAAGATGAGTAGTTGTCTTAAAAGTTGTCTTGGAAGTTGCAAAAAATACTTTTTATTGTCTTCTCAATACTTTTGCATTGGAGAGAGTTTTTCTATATCATTGTCTTTTGAGATATAATTTTGCCACATAAACAAGACATTGTCTTGTGGCTCATGCCACATAGGAGCCACCTAATACTCACAACACTTAACAAGACAATAGGGTTGGAGATGCTCTAAAAGCCTAAGTGGTGGGATATCTATATCTCTACTTCTAACTATCTCTCAACATGTAATAATAAATCCTATAAATCCTCAAATTCTCTTTGCAAGTTTGACTTGCATTAAGAAGTTTATTTTTCAAAAAACTGACCTGTATGTTATTTTCCGAACTTCTATAACAAATAATTATTGAAAGAATAATCCATTAGTATTCACTAGTAATATGTACGTGCATTGTTGCACGTGAAAAAAAAATGTTAAAATAATAAAAATAAATTTATTATAAAAATTGTTCATAGGATTAGAACTCAAGCAACAAAGAAAATTCCCTTACACCTTAACCACTTTACTTTTAATTATTTAGTTATAAATAAATTATATTAGATACTTAAATACTTAGTTAAGTTTCTTAAAATAGTTAATTGAGTATTTTAGGCAGCTGTTTAGTTATTATATATATATTTTTTAATTTATTTAAATGGATGATGATATATATATACTGCTTGGACGGCTTAATTTTGAGCCGTTTACAAGCCGCAATATACAGTAGAAGTTTAGTATTAGAGGAAGAAGAAAGAAGAATACAAAAATACTATAGGAACTCATAAGTTCTTAATTTTTTAAACTAGTCCCTGTTGAATTATATGCATTTGAGTTACTATTTGAGTTTATGTAAACAAAAATACAAAAATACTTTAGTATTTGAGTTACTATTTGAGTTTATGTAGACAACTCACAAGAAAAATGGGGGTTGAGATATAATTTTTTGGAGGAAGAAGACACATGGGCTTAAGATTCAAACATCAAACATGGTAGGAAGAAGTTGGAGGGAGGAGGAATAAGATAAGAAGCAGGTAGGGTGGGCCATCGGTGGGGCAAAATGGTAAGTCAACAATATGTTATGTTTAACAAAGTTCCTTCCCCGCTCCTTAATTTATTATCTATTATCTATTCTACTGTATAATACAAAAATTAGGCTTCATCGTAAAAAAAAAAAAAATTCCAAAAAAAAATCTGTATTATATTTACTAATTAAAATTAATAGAAAGTATCTAGGTAAATACAAGAGTTGTCATTTGGTATTTCTAATTACAACAACTCTTAAATGCATTGAATATCTAAAAATGAGATATTGAAAAATGGATTTTGTTTAGCATCATTCATTCATTGAAAAAAGAATAAAATTTGACTACAAGGTCTCGTTTGGTTCGCGGAATGGAAGGGAAAGGAAATCAATTCCTTGTCGTTTTCTTTTCTTTGGAAAATTTTATTTTCCATTGATTTTTCTTTCCGATGTTTAGAAATGCCAAAGAATTTTGAAAGGAAATTGATTACTTCAACGTGAAAAAGTGATTCCTTGCTTGGATGGATGAAATCACTTTCTCCCCTAATTTTTCTGGATTCACTTTCATTTTCTCCTCATTTTCTTTGACACCCAAACATAGGAAATAATCACTTTCCTTTCCCAACCCGGAGATTCCGCGAACCAAACGAGGCCCAAGTGTCTTTTAATCTTTCTAATAATAAATACATACAACGCACGTGTATATGCTAGTACTATATAATGTCAAAAGTAGATTTTATCATAGAAGTTTTATTTCCCAAATATTTTTATTATATTTACTAATTGAAAAGATTAATTAAATTTAAGGATAAATTATAACTTGATACCCTCAACCATCACCATTTTTCAACTTACCACCCTCAACTTTTATAGGTACTAACTTAATACCCTATCTCAACTTATATTTCTAACTTGATACCAAAAAAATTTATTCCTAAACTACCCTTCCCCGGCTGCTACTTCTCCCACCTCCTCCCCCAGCGGCCATTCCGCCCCCCATCCGGTGACCACCCCCACCCGCTCCCGGCTCCGACGACCCACCCTACACGCCCCCGAGCCCGCTGTCACGGACTTAGTGTTTTTGCTAGCACTTCGTCCCGTGCGGCGCACTGTCTTTTCCCTCAAAGACCCGTGCAAGCCTTCCCAACCCGACTTAGCTAGATCGCTAAGAAAATTAGAATAGTGGAACAAAGAGGAGACTCGTAAGATTTCTTTATTGAATGGAAAATGCTTACAAGTTTAGGTGGTGATGAACAAATGAAAGCCTCCCCCTTTTATAAGTGCTCATAGAGCTTTACAAGGAAAGTCCTGGAAGGAATATTCCAAGGATTATTCTTTTCTACCATAACTGAAACGGCATATTCCAGGTTTATTCCGTAGCAACATAAAATGAAACTTCATGGGCCATCCAGAAGCTTCTTGGGCCTCATAGAACGAACTTGGGCCTTTCGGAGAGATCCACTATCTTCTGGAGCCTTCCGCCATCTTCTAGAATATTCTGGAAGCTTCCCGCATAACCTTGGTCCGTGAAAAGGTTATGTGTCACGACCCGCACCCAATATTTGGGCATGAACCGTGTACACGTCCAGCCTACGCCGCAGAGTCGGCGGTAGAACGCTGTAACAATATGATGAGCAACCACGCAATAAAAGATATACCACAAGGACAATAACTCCACATCTCAACTCAGCATCTAAAGATGGAAATAAATAAATTGTCTCATAATAGAAATATATGAAGTCTAAAATCAAAAATAATCTCAACTACATGTCTCCAAAAGTCAACTCAATTATCCAGTACAAAATCCCATTTGCTAACTAAAATATCTAAGAAAGTACAGCAGGATCAGATGCTGCGTACTCCTCTTGGTAGGCAAAGTCCATCTCAACCACATCTCCCAAGTACGGGCCATACAGGTCGGGACACACGATCTCTTCGCAATCACCTAAAATTTGTTTGGTTACCCAGTCAGGATGGAGCGAGTACAATTCACTGAATGCAGTTTCAATATATAAAAATGACTATATAACAGAGATTAGCCATTAGACATATGATCTATAAAATAAATGAAAAAAATAGAATAAAACTAAATACCGAAAATAGTAAATAAAATACAAGAAAATACTCACCGACTGATCGACTGAAGTACCTGTGATATGTGACCGGTCTCGGGACAATTACACGACATTATCTACACTATCTACACGGTATAAAGTTACACGGTCTACACGGTATACTGCAATAAAGAAACACTATCTACACGGTATAAATGCAATAATAATCACGGTCTACACGGTATACACGTTACGACCTGCACCATGATTAGGGGCACAAGAAGCGGATACGTCCAGCCTACGCCACAGAATCGGTGGTAGAACGCTGTATAGGTCTCCTAGAAAGTATAGCATTTAGACACAATTTATAAAGACATGTCATCTCCGCACGGAGGTATATAATCTCAACTCAATCACAAAACAACTAGGAAAGATAGGCACGAATATCAGATAGATATGGTGAATATAGAACGCGGAAATAAAGCAAGGTCATAACCAGAAATGAGTCGAAGACATAACATAAGGTCCCGAATAACATATGTATCAAAAGTCTAACATAAGCTAGATCGCAGTCCAGACAAACCTAGCTAATAGATCTAGATAGGTATACTGTCATCCACTGGCTCCGAGGGTGTCAGCTGGTCGCAGTCTCTGTCCTGACCATACCCATAGTAGGTAGAACAGTCCGCATTTATGTCATCTGGATATATCATAACGGTATTCTGTCAGGAAAATGAACGAGTACAACGCTGGCAACAGATTCCATAGTATTGACAAATGCTCTAACAGTCAATCATAACAGAGTACAAGATGAACGTATCAAGATGTAAGTATAACAGGATATGTAAACTGGAAATCATGTCAAGGTGAATCATGCAGAAAAAGTAAGCTGAACTGTAATATGTAACTGATGTAATAAATATAAAATGTGCCTCGAATATTATAGCATAATGTGATCGTTAAGGGTCAAGATCAGGCTTCCAGCCGACCGGCTACAAGTACGTGGACTCGGCCCGACCGGGATGGCAAGCTATGGAACAAGTAGTAGCACAGGTCAGGCTATACCCATCGTGAGGTGAGGGTATAGCTATGATACAAGTAGTAACTCAAGATGGGCATTGATCACACTATCTATAAAATTCTCCATTCCCCGAATAGTATACGGATCCGGTCATAGCACGTCATGACGCGGGATTCCCTAAGAGGGGAGCAAGTCGTCTTCAGGAATCAGCGTCAATACAAGTACAAGAATCAAGGCCAAGCAAGTACCAGTATCCCAAGAAATCCAGGAATGACATCTCATGACAGGAATCCGACAATAGTAGTCCGTGCACCAATGTGTCGAGAATCAAGTAAACACTATAAATGAGCTGGTATAGAAGATAACAAGACAAGTAACTACTATCAGAGAATGTACTCGCTTGCTGTCCTGAGCTGTAGGGTATATCAATGCTCAGAGTGGTATCTGTAGGATCGTTGAGCACTTCTAGAGGGGGGGTGAATAGAGTGCGTGTGTGCAGCGGAAATAAAATCACCAATTAAAAATTAAACTATGGCAATGATGTAAGAGCAGTAAATAAGGATAGGAGAATCAAACTCAGTGACACAGCGATGTATACTGGTATCCCTCTGAGAGGACTAATCCAGTCTCGAGTACTCTTGCTCGATGTTAATCCACTAAAGGCACAAGCTTTAACTGAGTGCTTGCAACTCTTACACCACCGTGCTTGTTGACGAGTGCACGACCAACTCCAACACACACCGTGCTTGGTGACGAGCGCACGACCAGCTCCACAACGAGAATTTGTTGTTGAAACTTGACGACCTCTTTACAACTCTGAATAACCAAAAGACTTCTAAATCAAATCTGATAGTACTGGCTTTTGGCTAAGAGAAGTATAGGTGAGATTTGAAATTTTTAGATCACTAGAAAACACTTGAGATGAATAGAGAAGAGAATGAAGAATGAATTGATGTTTTGAAATGAAAAGTTCTTCTCTATTTATAGGTGTTTTCACCAACCGAACTCGGGCAGAACTCGGACAGAGTTCGGATGCAAATATCTCGCAAAATAGACGTTGCTCGCAGATTTGGAGGCAACTGAAGTTTGAATACAAACTGACCGAACTCGGTCAGAGTTCGGGCCGAACTCGGGCCGAACTCGGCTAGGAGTTCTGTCAGGAGATATAATAAAATTCTTTTGTAAAAACAGTTTACAAACATGTTTTTGGTAATTTGTAAAATCATTTGAAAAGGAATATTTTCGAAATATATTTTTGAAATATTTGTAATCGAAAATATGAAGGGTAAAAATAGGTTTAGAGAAGGAGAATAATTTTAACCCTAAGCCAGTAATACCATACTTGATTTTACAAGGAAATTCCTAGACTCAATAAAGTGTAAAAATACAGAATAAAAGTAGAAAAGAGTCTTCAGAATTTTTGATGACTTTGACGCTTGGATTTATGCAGTACATCGTCCGTTGAATAAGATTTCATGTATCCTGAAATAGTTAGCAGCATTTTCTATATTTTGTGTATGGACTAAAGTATAAGTTGATTATCGAAATCGGGTGTGACCATGGAATGGGCCAACAGTATCAAAGACCTAAAGATAAAATATTGCATGTTAATTTGGGTTTAACAAAGTTATGAATGATTTCTAATGTATGATATGCAATCTAAGTCAAACTAGGTCACACTGAGTCACACTAAGTCAAACTAAGTTAAAGCAAGTCAAACGGGGTCAAGAGTTGACTTTTAGTCAACTGGTCAACTCTAGGTCAACCCTAGGTCAAACTGGTCAAATGTTGACTAACAGTTGACTTTTGGTCAAGTGGTCAACTCTGGTTTGGATTTGGACCATTTTAGACAAAGGGTTGACTCATTTTTGACTTTTGGGTAAAAAGTCAACTCTAGGTCAACCGAGTCTAAATTGGTTCAAATATGACATTTGTAGGGTGTACCTATCAAGATATCTAAGTTTCAAGTTAAACCGACAACTCGTATCCTGTATCTTGAATTTACCCGTTTACCCTCTATATAATATCTATCCTTTTCCACTCTAACACTAAGGCCAAGTAGCTTTTCCTTAGGAGTTTCACTCCCGGCTTCCTAGGGTAGTAGGATACTAACCTATACTAACATTACCTACCAAATTTCCTAGGTAAGGTGGACATCCAGTCCATCTTACGGTCCATGTTGTTTAACTTACCCTTTACCTTGAGTATCTTAGGATACTCAATGGTATCATGAGATACCATCCTCCTAACCTCAATCGAATCCTCAATTATAACTTAGGAGTCTACCCACAAACTCTATTTCACATTATCTAAGTCCTATCTCATTCTAGGATACGTTTCGACACTAGTATCTCAATTTACCCTTTCACTCACCCTCACACAAAACACTCACACTCACTCACAAATACACCCACACTAGCAATGTATTGGGGATTGGTTTAGTGCCTATAGGAGCTAATTTTAGAGGGATACCAAGTGGCTAAATAGGGGGCATACCAGCTAGCAATGGGGGGGGGGGGGGGGGTATAGCTAGCTGCTGCTGCTGCTGCTGCTGCCTTCCTCTCTCACTCTCTTCTCTCTCTATATATATATATACAAACACACTCATTCTTCCCCTCTTCTATATATATATATATATATATATATATATATATATATATATATATATAATATATATATATATAAAAACTATATATATATATATATATATATATATATATATATATATATATATATATATATATATACAACACTAATTCTTCCCCTCTTCTCTCTCTCTATATATATACAACACTTACACAAATAACACTCCACATCCCATTTCCCCCATCTCTCTCTATATATAAAAGCCCCCCCCCCCCCCCCCCCCCCCCCACACACACACACACACATATATATATATATATATATATATATATATATATATATATATATATATATATATATTTTATATATATATATATATATATATATATATATATATATATATATATATATATATATATATATATATATATATATATACACACACACACACACACACCATATATATATTTAGACACACACACAACACTTTAAATCCCACACTAGAGGACACATAACCACACACACATATATAATACAAAATCTGAAATTAAAGTGTCTAAAACACTTAGATGCAAATCTAAATATTCTTGGGGTGTCCAACTTGGAAGAAAAACACTAGGACACAAGCAAAAATCCTAACTCCTCCTAGGACACACCAAATGGACTCAAACTTGACACAAATAGGGACACAACTATGGAGATCAATCCAACTTGGTCAAACTACTCTACATGATGAAAGAATAGAAATAGAGGATAGTTTGTACCTATTGGGAGATGGATCCCAATGCAAAATTCTCCGACACGGCTCCGACACAAAGTGAATTGTTTAGGACACACCTCTTCTCTTCTTGCTCCCAAAAGTTTATAGAAGCACCACTTGAGGTAGAGGGAGAGATTGATGGAAGAATATTTGGAAGGGGACCTTGATTTGGAGATGAATCCAAGGGGTTTGCTCTTCTTTCTTTGAAGAACACTTGGAGAAGAAGATGGAGAAATATTTGAAGTGTGAATGGGTGAAAAGGGGGAGGGATGGCCGGCCATATAAGGAGGGAATTGACCTCCTTTGGTATTTACAAGTTTGCCCCTCTTCTTTTCTTTATGGAGGTTTAAATGCTATTAGGGTTTGGGGGTTAGAAATGACCAAATAAATATCATAATTAGGTCTAACCATTCATGTGGGATTAGACCAATCTCCTAGACCTAAATGATAAGATTGGTGGGCCATGGCTAATTAATGTGTTAAGAACAACTTAAGTCGAAATTCCCCGGAATCCCGAAACAAGTCGGAATGAGATGAAATTCGAACCCGACTCCTATAATCATTAAATATTAGCATTCATGAAATAAAAATTCCAAAATATTTTAAAATGAAAAATTATCATTTTACCCCTACTTTGGAAAAGTGAGGGTGACAAGTCTATCCACTTTAAAAAAAATTCGTCCTCGAAATTAAAGACAACAAACACAGGAATCACAAACAGAAAAATAAAAGAAATGGACTTATACTTGAGGGCTCGAAAAGATAAGGAAAACGCTCCCGCATGTCGTCCTTCCTCTCCCAGGTAGACTCACCTAGAAAGTGATGTCTCCATGCAACACAAACCAAGGGTATGACATGGTTCCGGAGCACCTTCTTCCTGCGATCCAGAATATTCACTGGCTGTTCTGGATAGCTGAGAGTAGGTCCCACCTGTATCGCTGAATGGTCCAATACATTGCTAGGATTTGTCACGTACCGTCTCAGCTGAGATACATGGAACACGTTGTGCACTCCCTCGAACGTAGGCGGCAAGTCCAGTCGGTAGACTACTGCACCGCTCCTCTCTATGATGGTAAAACGTCCGATGTAGCGCAGACTAAGCTTCCACCTCCGCCAAAGCGAATCGTGCCACGTGTCGGGGATATCCTCAGAAACACGATGTCACCAGCCTAGACATAAGACAAAACTCAGCACATAAACTAAACAAACAATCACAAACAAAACACGACAGAAAACTGAAACTAACCTCGAACTCTAACGGTCTCCGGTGACTATCGGCCCAATGCCGCTGCCTATCCTGAGCCATCCGAAGTCTGTCTCTAATCAACCTGACCTTCTCGGCCGCATCCACAACCATCTCTGGCCCAAGAAGCGCCCTCTCGCCGACATCGTCCCAAGACAAAAGAGTACGGCATCTCCGTCCATATAGAGCCTCGAATGACGACATCTCTATACTGGCCTGGTATCTGTTGTTGTAGGCAAACTCTACCAGGTGAAGATGGTCCTCCCAAGAACCCCTGAGATCTAACACACATGTGCGAAGCATATCCTCCAGGGTCTGAATGGTCCTCTCTGACTGGCCGTCTTTCTGGGGGTGATAAGTGGTACTAAACTTGAGCTTGGTGCCCAAGCTAGTATGCAAACTCCTCCAAAAGTGGAAAGTGAAACGACTATCCCGATCAGAGACTATGCTCACCGAAACTCCGTACAATCTCACGATCTGACGAACGTACAGCTCTGCCAGCCTCTCCGTAGACAAACCCACTTTGAAAGGCAAAAAGTGGGCCGATTTGGTCAATCTATCAATGATGACCTAAACCGCGTCTTTCCCTCCTGGAGATCGTGGAAGTCCAGATACAAAGTCCATGGTGATGTGCTCCCACTTCCACTCGGGAATGGGTAGCGGCTGTAGTAATCCACCTGGTCTCTGTCTCTCGGCCTTCACATGCTGACATATAAGGCAACGAGATACAAACTGAACTACCTCGCACTTCATGTCATACCACCATACGTGCTTCCTCAGGTCCCTATACATCTTGTTGGCTCCAGGATGCATAGAATACTGAGAGCGATGCGCTTCCTGAAGAACCTCCTCCCGAAGCTCTCCATTCGGAACGTACAGCCTAGTACCGTGCCGCAACGACCCATCTTCGGCTAAAGAGAAATCGTCGAGCAAACCTGTCCGCACCTTCTCCCTGATGCTCCTCAGGGCAACGTCATCATACTGCGTTGACCTGACTCTATCCATCAGCTCAGACTGAATCTGTAAACCCCACATCTGGATCTCTACGCCTGGAACGATTACCTCGATACCCAAACTATCCAGGTCGGCCAAAAGATGACGATCTGTCGTCAAGAACATAGCTACTGGATACCTGCTCAAGGCATCTGCAACTACGTTGGCCTTTCCCGGATGGTACTGCAGTGAGATATCGAAGTCCTTCATCATCTCTAACCATCGCCTCTGTCGCATGTTCAGCTCCTTCTGAGTGAACACGTACTTCAAGCTCTTGTGATTTGTGAAGATCTCAACTCGCTCTCCGTACAGGTAATACTTTCATAACTTCAAAGCAAAAATAACTGCGGCCAACTCCAGTTCATGAGTAGGATAGTTCTTCTCATGAGGACGTAACTGCCTAGATGCATAAGCAATCACCTTCCCATGCTGCTGAAGAACACAACCCAAGCCCTTTCCTGAAGCATCGTTGTAGATCGAGAAACCACCTGACCCAGATGGCAAGTCAAGATCGGAGCTGAGCTCAACCTCTTCTTCAGCTCATCGAATGCAGCCTAACACTCAACAGTCCAGACGAACTACACATCCTTCCTGGTAAGTCTAGTCATCAGCTCTGCAATTCGCTAGAAGTCCTGGACGAACTTCTGATAATAGCCAGTCAAACCCAGAAAGCTCATAACCTCGACAACTGAACTGGGTGTAGACCAAGACTCAACTGCTGAAATATTCTTCTGGTCCACTGAGATCTCGTGCCCGGTCACAACATGACCTAAGAACTCGACCTGGTCCAAGAAGAACTCGTACTTCGAAAGCTTTCCGTAGAGTTGCTCCCTCCTCAGATGTCACGACCCGCACCCATTTTTTTTAAACGGATACGAGACGTGTCCAAGCCAGCCTACGCCGCAGTGTCGGCGGTAGAACGCTGTCACGGCCATGAAGAACGAAATCATAAATAATCCAATGCTCATTCACAGAAACTAATTTAACTTACAATGATCACAAGTTTTACATTTGTAGAAAAATATAAACTTGTACAATTTAATGAATGACTACAACTCTACTATCTAGCTAGTCTCTAGGCTTTTGTCTGCAAGTATGCCCGTCACTCCCCAAGCTAAGTGAATCCACGGCTAACCTGAAAATGTTGGTTTCCAGTCAGGAATGGAACGAGCACAATCCACTGAATGCAATTTCAATAAAGAAAATGATTATAAAACAAAGGTTAGGCATTAATCATGAGTTTTGAAAAAGACAGTAAAGCCGTGAGAAAATCAATAGTAATAAATAGACTAATATACTTTCCACCGTTAGAAGTACCTTTGATATGTGATCAGTCTGGGCCACTACACCGCACGGTCTACAATGTCTACTTGCAGAAAATAAGCACTGTCTACAATGTCTACTTGCAGAAAAGTAAGCACTGTCTACAATGTCTACTTGCAGAAAAATAAGCACTGTCTACGATGTCTACTGCAGAAAAGTAAGCACTGTCTACGATGTCTACTGCATGAAAATAAACACTGTCTATGGTCGGATCACACATCCTTGGTACTTCTCATTTCCGACTCAACCATTTATAATAGAGTATAAAAATATCACATAACTAATGACCAATCAATGAAATATAGTAAAGATCAATATCGAAATGCAAACGATAAACTGTACTCGCCTGTGGTCCTGTGCTGGTGAAACCGATGATCCAAATCACTCAATATGCCACAATAGTCAAAACCCGTACAACAGTCCCCGGATGCTGAAATAGATAATACCAATGATCTCAGAATAGTCAATTTAGCTAGGATTGCCTGTCCTTAAGTCCAATTCTGGACACAGGGACAAAACGGTAATTTCGGGCAAAAATGATGTCCGTCGTTGGACCAGCTTTGCACCAAAAAGCGTGCCAGAGTCAACGGTCTCTAAAGTCATCAAACTACATGTCTACGGATCCAGTTTTCCGATACGAACCCAACCGTATGTCCAGAGTTAGATTCCGGCGGGCCGTGCACAAAATCGTCCATTGAGTGGGACCGTGGGGCCCGCAAAACGACGATTTTATCAACGGTCTCAGAATCGAACCAAACTTGGCATACTGGACCAGAAAAATGATACGGTCCTGTTGGTGCAAGTTTCGTCTCGATCTGACGAGCGTGCTCGAAGTAATTGAGAAATTTGTACAGAGGCCGATACGGTGAATTTTGACGGATACGCATCAATTTCGTCGCGCACACGCGACCAATTTGAATTCCGTCAAAGTCCACACGATCACGAAGCTGTTACGCAGCTTTCGATGCCTTCGGTGCGTGACCACGTCGCCCGGAATGGCGGGACGGACGTCGTGTGGATGGTTTTTCTAGTTTTTTGAAACAGTTTTTATGGATTTTTCTCGATCTTTCCTAGGGTTTCTTTTATTGAATACACAACTAGAAATTAAATCAATAATGGGGTTTCAATCTCCTATAGGTTGTCATTAGGTCTGTTCAAATAGAATTTGATAATTCGCCATGGATTAGCAGAGAGTTGCCTTCCAATCCGCGTGTCTGGGTCGAGTTTGTTCTATTCTTTGGGCTGGTTTTTCGTGGTTTTGAGATTCAATTTCTGCTCGAACCCATCCAGTTCAGTATGAACCAGATAGCAGGGCTCCTAGATGGTTATATAGGCTTCATGTAGGAATTTACGGAATCGAAAACGAATGAGCGAAGAGAACGAAACCTTACTCGATAGTTGGGGGGGTTGCTGCGAATGCCCTGTTGTTGTGCACCTGGGCGCGCGTGCGCGTGAGGCCTGGCCGGCCTCCGGCGGTGCGCGCGGTGGCTGGGGGCCGCGCCAGGGAGAGGGAAAGGCGGCCACCAGGACTAAGGGCTATCGGCGTTGGGAGAGTTAGGGTTTGGATGCCATCATCCTCTCTCATTCGGCCTCGACTGCGTATATAGGTTCGGGTGTTTTGGAGAGTTCTGTGGGCTGAGCTCGGTTACATATATACTATGTATGTTCAACCAAGGGCTCTTTGCTCTGTTCGTAAACAGGGGGGGGGGGGAATCGGCTGGCCTGTGGGCCGGGCTGCCTAGTTGCTTTAGTATATATATCATTATTTAGTCTAACATATACATATATATGTTTATTCATATATTTATATCTATACACACATACATGCATATATACTTCTATACATGTATATACATATACATACGTACATATATATATAATATATTTATATATAAAGACCCCCCATTTATAATATATTTATATATACAAATACACATATTTATATAATATTTATATATAAATACCCATATACACATACACACCTATTTTATTTATTTATATACCAATACACCTATATAAATATATTCGTATATATTCATATTCATCTACACTTACCTATATATATTATATATATGTATCCATACATACACACATATATCTTTACATCTAAATAACACCATAATACCAAACCCGCTAAACAACCCAACAAGTCTTGGTGAACATATTTGGCCCTAGAAAAGGGTACCAATGCTCTAAGACCCTATTTAAATATTAATAATACCCATTTGTATAAATAACCAAGTATTTTAGAAAATATTATTAAGACCCCGCAGAAGGCTAGGAAATATTTGTACGTACCTATAAGTATGTCTACATAGGCTTGGGCTTGGTTTGGGTCCAATCTGGACTTCCTTGGTACAATCGGATTTTTCTAAAACTCAATAATTTAATTAATATAATAATAATAAATAATTAACTATTTATAATAGTCATGTCACAACTTGGCCTGGTTTTCCTAGTTAGGACATCCCTATGGCTAGGTTTCCCCGGGCATGGCTAGTACACTAGTCAAAACATACTGCTACATCTCCCGTGCCACAAATCCTAGTCGTCTAGTACTTCAAAACTCAACCATGGCTAAAAATCATCTACCGTAATAATCAACTAAATAATTAATTCTAAAAATCACAATTTAATTTAAATAAATAATAGAAAAATATAACTCGACAATTTTCGGGAAGGGGAGCTACAAATCTACCCACCTTAAAAATAATTTCGTCCTCGAAATTCTAACTCATAGCTATGCCTTAAAAATTAAAGTCTAATATTACCTTAATCTCCTCAAATTTAATTTCTAAAAATGTTTTATGGCCTTCTCTAGTCATTTGGTATGTACGAACTCTCGAGGACTTCTACCCACCTTTGATCATACTACTCCCTCAAAACACAGGTCACTAAAACCTTATAATCTTCTAACTAGTTGCTCAAATTCTTCCAATAGATATCTATCGCCTATGGTATCTATAATCCTCACATATCTATCAAGCAACCCCAAAATTCAAATATCGAACTAACTTATACTATAACTTCTGCTAAATTCTAAACAACACGGTTATCGACCCCTAAAATAGGGAGGACGAGAGTCAATGGTACGAAAAGACGAGGTAGAATAACTGAGAACAAGCACGAAGTTTCAAGAGCAGTAGAGGATATCAAATGATACCGATAAAATGGACCTTATTAACCATTGGCTTTTTAGCTAGATTGGGGCTACTCCGTTCCAATCACTGGCTAACTCCGAAGAGACCCTTCGTTTCTTAGAGAGCTTGCAATCCATGTATTACAGAAATTTTGTTCTTGAAGTTCTAAACAAGATTCCAAAATAGAACGGAAATTGAAAAATCAAAATTGTGATCTTTCCCGTGGCTATTTAAACACAAACAAATGATAGAAATGTAATACAAGATCGTATCTCGACCCCTAGGTAGACGGAATAAGGATTACGAATGACTTCACATTCTACGAGATGGAGACTACATAATCGGTATAGGGACTTATTTCCAATAGTTCGGTTTCAAGCCCAATTACGGTGGTATGTATGAATGGTTTTACTGGATCTTAATGGGTTCTCTATTGGACATCAACGTTTGGCTGGATGAACTTTGGACTTCAATCTATACTGACTGGACAATATCCCAAAGGTAAACTATTTCTACTAGGCTAGGGTAACCTAGAATAGGTTTCAACACAAGTGGTTGAGCTAGTTGGACAGTCGGATTGGTTAAATAGGTTCTCTAAAGCCCCAAAATGCATCTTCCGTGACTTTTGTGTTTAAATAGCCCGAAAAGACACAATTGAGTGACACACTAGTGACATGTGCGTAGTGGGCTTTAAGTGAATCACAACCATATATTGGGTCGAAAGATTTGAGTCGAGGTTGAGCCTCTAATGGAAGTCGGGAAACCTTCCGCTATTATGGTAAGGGTTATAGCTAGTCCTTTTTACCTGAAAGTCGTACCATAAATATATAGTACAAGGGGACGGGCTTAAGTGGGACATAATATACCTAGATGAAGGTGGACTCGTCTAGAACTTGCATATGAAATTTGTCGGAAGATAGTAGCTGGTCTCGTGCTCCGAATATTAATGGCACGGCCGGGGACACAAAATAATCTAAATGGAAAGTGGGAGTCCATAGGGCACTAACTATCATTCTAATAAAAATTATTCTAATCAATAGGTAATCCTCGTATATCCCAAAAAATTTTTTTTTAGGAAGCTTACAGTCTACCCACCTTAGAAATAGGACATGGTCTTAGGAATAATAAGGTTAGAAGAATTTCAAAGTCCGACTACCGTACCTCGACTCCTATTAGATAAGAATAAGGCACGACATATCGGTTTATGGTAGATATAAGTCAAGTCAAGGGTCGTTCCTCAATAAATAGAAAACGAGTGTGTACAAAGACACATGGTCGATAAAATAGAATGGTCTACTCGCCCACAGTGTACAAGAGTTGTCGACGGGGTGACCAACTCTAAGGCACATCCCATGAAGGGATCTCTAATAACTGAGTCGTAAATTTCTATTTGTGTCAACCTGCCAGACTATCGTCACAAGAGTTGTTGTGATCGTGTATTGCCGTTGACAACTGGAAGATCATAATATGATAGGGTATTTAAGCTGCGATATTGGCTAAGCTAGTGACTGTGGAGTTCCAACACTAGTTAGGTCTTAATATCAAACATTTACATAACTAGAGTAATATTTGTCACGGTAGATGATTACCCTATTGTCTACTCATCTAAGGTCTAACTGTGGCTTCGGTCGAGGAAGGGTTGGTTCAAGGCTTAAGGGTTGCTAGTTAAGACAAGCTTCCAGCAATTAATTAGAGACTCGCAACCTTTGGTCTCTAAAGAATAGATAGTCTCCTAGGTAGGTATTTCGACTAAGGGTAAAACCCTAATCATTCACAAATTCGAATGGCTAGAAGGTCTCAATAGTAGTTTGTGGGTCGATGGGAGAACGAGGAACTCAATCACATGACAGGCCGATGGTAGCTACACTTGTGCCTACCATTATCATAGCCATGGGAATACTCTGTATCTCTCTACCATTACGAGCTTTCGTCTTTCCAAATCGGTGAAAGGCAAAAACAACAAACAATAAAGAATTCAAGGGAGACGTTACTGAATACAATTTCGTGATTCAAGGGCGAATGTATAATTCAAAAGGAATTGTCAAAGCAGTCGCAGATGAGATCCTAGAAACATCTATATCTCAATCCACGTAGTGTAATTAAACGAAGAGCGAACCAATGCATCATGGTTGATCAGACCATAATACACTGATTCTGATTAGACAATAAGTTAGCAGGCGTCCCCACTAAACATATGCCTCAAATCAAGCTCGAGAACAGAGTGAGCTTGTAAAACTAAGTTGTAACAACAGCGTTTGTTAAGATAGTCGAATACAATTATGCGAGATTTTTGAAAGAAGGCACAAGTAGTTCAAGTTTTGTGAGAATCAAACCTTACCCGGTGTTCTTGCTTATACGGTCTTCCTACTATCTTCTTATCCATAATGCCTTGGCGACTAATGGGTTATGAACCTCTAAACTCTATATTCTAGGTAAACCTATTGGCGTCAAACAATATCCTCGTCAATAGGTCACAAGGACCACGGAATGCTAGGTCGGGAGACACGCTACCCAATCTCACAGAACTTCCACCACTATTGGCTTCGGATCTTATAGAACATACATGGCACCGTCCTATCCTCTATAGTATCCTTAACTTGTAATTACGTCTGAAGTTATTTCACCGAGGACTACGTCTCGCCCGTAAAATCGGGTTGTGGTAAACCCTTGGTTTCGTAACTCAAATATGATACAAAATCGAACCCTTCTTAACTCTATCCCATATTGGCTCAAGGGTGTCTACGATCAAGAGGACCACTAGCTATAGTTTTAGCAATACTCTATGGCCTATATTTTCTTAAACCCATTTCAACTCTAGGGATCGTGTCTCGCCAGTGCGCTGCTGGCTGCAGTGTATCCATAGTCTCCAATATTCAATTAAATGGTGACAGTGTGCTGCTGTCCTGCCATTATAAGTTAACTAACATTCCTTTGACTATATCTGAAAATATTCATGAGCTTCTAGAGAATCGAACAAGTTGACCATGAACTAGAGCGTAAGCATTTGTCCGATCAATCACAACCCTTAACATAAAGGATTGAACAGAAAAGAAATATATGAGGACAAAAGAAATACATCATTCTAATATCTATTCGTTGTGTATTCAAACCATAGAGGAAAACTTTTTGGATTGAAACCAACTCGAGCTTCGTATATGGGTAATCATAATCAGAAATTATATAAAAAACAGTAATCCTTAGGGCAACTAGGAACTAAGTGGGCCATTCGGACTAGGGTATGGGGATGATACCTAAGGGGTCAAGAGGAGGAACTGAACAATTTATCAAGGTTAGTTTATCAATCCTAGGGAGTCCGATCTCACCAAGTGAATAATCTATTCACATTGGATCATATCGTCATATCAAGAGGTAATAGTGTACCTATGGGGATCTAACAAACTATCAAAATTAATAACTCCTCATCTAAATTGCATGGCCTATACTACCTATCGGTCAATTTGTGTAAGGGACTCCTAGTCCTAGTCATTCTCTTAAATTAAATTAATTCTTGTTCGTGAATGAGCATGTTATAGTCGCAGGCTCGCAATAGTACAACTAACTTAAGTACCATCACGAGTTCGCATGATTTGCAAAAACTGACCTGCATGGGCCACCACAAAAACTTGTCACGACCCGCACCCTTTTTTTTTAAACGGATACGAGACGTGTCCAAGCCAGCCTATGCCGCAGTGTCGACGGTAGAACGCTGTCACGGCCATGAAGATCGAAATCACAAATAATCCAATGCTCATTCACAGAAACTAATTTAACTTACAATAATCACAAGTTTTACATTTGTAGAAGAATATAAACTTGTACAATTTAATGAATGACTACAACTCTACTATCTAGCTAGTCTCTAGGCTTTTGTCTGCAAGTATGCCCGTCACTCTCCAAGCTAAGTGAATCCACGGCTAACCTGAAAATGTTGGTTTCCAGTCAGGAATGGAACGAGCACAATCCACTGAATGCAATTTTAATAAAGAAAATGACTACAAAACAAAGGTTAGGCATTAATCATGAGTTTTGAAAAAGACAGTAAAGCCGTGAGAAAATCAATAGTAATAAATAGACCAATATACTTTCCACCGTTAGAAGTACCTTTGATATGTGATCAGTCTGGGCCACTACACCGCACGGTCTACAATGTCTACTTGCAGAAAATAAGCACTGTCTACAATGTCTACTTGCAGAAAAGTAAGCACTGTCTACAATGTCTACTTGCAGAAAAATAAGCACTGTCTACGATGTCTACTGCAGAAAAGTAAGCACTATCTACGATGTCTACTGCATGAAAATAAACACTGTCTATGGTCGGATCACACATCCTTGGTACTTCTCATTCCCGACTCAACCATTTATAATAGAGTATAAAAATATCACATAACTAATGACCAATCAATGAAATATAGTAAAGATCAATATCGAAATGCAAACGATAAACTGTACTCGCCTGTGGTCCTGTGCTGGTGAAACCGATGATCCAAATCACTCAATATGCCACAATAGTCAAAACCCGTACAACAGTCCCCGGATGCTGAAATAGATAATACCAATGATCTCAGAATAGTCAATTTAGCTAGGATTGCCTGTCCTTAAGTCCAATTCTAGACACAGGGACAAAACGGTAATTTCGGGCAAAAACGATGTCCGTCGTTGGACCCGCTTTGCACCGAAAAGCGTGCCAGAGTCAACGGTCTCTAAAGTCATCAAACTACATGTCTACGGATCCAGTTTTCTGATACGAACCCAACCGTATGTCCAGAGTTGGATTCCGGCGGGCCGTGCACAAAATCGTCCATTGAGTGGGACCGTGGGGCCCGCAAAACGACGATTTTATCAACGGTCTCAGAATCGGACCAAACTTGGCATACAGGACCAGAAAAATGATACGGTCCTGTTGGTGCAAGTTTTGTCTCGATCTGACGAGCGTGCACAAAGTAATTGAGAAATTTGCACAGAGACCGATACGGTGAATTTTGACGGATATGCATCAATTTCGTCGCACACACGCGACCAATTTGAATTCCGTCAAAGTCCACACGATCACGAAGCTGTTACGTAGCTTTCGATGCTTTCGGTGCGCGACCACGTCGCCCGGAATGGCGGGACAGACGTCGTGTGGATGGTTTTTCTAGTTTTTTGAAATAGTTTTTATGGATTTTTCTCGATCTTTCCTAGGGTTTCTTTTATTGAATACACAACTAGAAATTAAATCAATAATGGGGTTTCAATCTCCTATAGGTTGTCATTAGGTCTGTTCAAATAGAATTTGATAATTCGCCATGGATTAGCAGAGAGTTGCCTTCCAATCCGCGTGTCTGGGTCGAGTTTGTTCTGTTCTTTGGACTGGTTTTTCGTGGTTTTGAGATTCAATTTCTGCTCGAACCCATCCAGTTCAGTATGAACCAGATAGCAGGGCTCCTAGATGGTTATATAGGCTTCATGTAGGAATTTACGGAATCGAAAACGAATGAGCGAAGAGAACGAAACCTTACTCGATAGTTGGGGGGGTTGCTGCGAATGCCCTGTTGTTGTGCACCTGGGCGCGCGTGCGCGTGAGGCCTGGCCGGCCTCCGGCGGTGCGCGCGGTGGCTGGGGGTCGCGCCAGGGAGAGGGGAAGGCGGCGCCCAGGACTAAGGGCTATCGGCGTTGGGAGAGTTAGGGTTTGGATGCCCTCATCCTCTCTCATTCGGCCTCGACTGCGTATATAGGTTCGGGTGTTTTGGAGAGTTCTGTGGGCTGAGCTCGGTTACATATATACTATGTATGTTCAACCAAGGGCTCTTTGCTCTGTTCGTAAACAGGAGGGGAGAAATCGGCTGGCCTGTGGGCCGGGCTGCCTAGTTGCTTTAGTATATATATCATTATTTAGTCTAACATATACATATATATGTTTATTCATATATTTATATCTATACACACATACATGCATATATACTTCTATACATGTATATACATATACATACGTACATATATATATAATATATTTATATATAAAGACCCCCCATTTATAATATATTTATATATACAAATACACATATTTATATAATATTTATATATAAATACCCATATACACATACACACCTATTTTATTTATTTATATACCAATACACCTATATAAATATATTCGTATATATTCATATTCATCTACACTTACCTATATATATTATATATATGTATCCATACATACACACATATATCTTTACATCTAAATTACACCATAATACCAAACCCGCTAAACAACCCAACAAGTCTTGGTGAACATATTTGGCCCTAGAAAAGGGTACCAATGCTCTAAGACCCTATTTAAATATTAATAATACCCATTTGTATAAATAACCAAGTATTTTAGAAAATATTATTAAGACCCCCAGAAGGCTAGGAAATATTTGTACGTACCTATAAGTATGTCTACATAGGCTTGGGCTTGGTTTGGGTCCAATCTGGACTTCCTTGGTACAATCGGATTTTTCTAAAACTCAATAATTTAATTAATATAATAATAATAAATAATTAACTATTTATAATAGTCATGTCACAACTTGGCCTGGTTTTCCTAGTTAGGACATCCCTATGGCTAGGTTTCCCCGGGCATGGCTAGTACACTAGTCAAAACATACTGCTACATCTCCCGTGCCACAAATCCTAGTCGTCTAGTACTTCAAAACTCAACCATGGCTAAAAATCATCTACCGTAATAATCAACTAAATAATTAATTCTAAAAATCACAATTTAATTTAAATAAATAATAGAAAAATATAACTCGACAATTTTCGGGAAGGAGAGCTACATCAGAGTCTCTAACACAACTCTCAGATGCTCCTCGTGCTCCTCCTGCGTCTTCGAATAGATCAAAATATCATCTATGAAAACCACCATGAACTTGTCAAGGTACTGATGGAATACCTTATTCATCAAGTTCATAAACACCGCTGGAGCATTGGTCAACCCAAATGGCATCACTGTAAACTCGTACTGGCCGTACCGAGCCCGAAATACCGTCTTCGGAATGTTATCCCACTTCACCTTCAGCTGGTGATACCCGGACCTCAAGTCTATCTTCGAAAATATCTTCGTCCTACTCAGCTGATCGAACAAATCGTCGATCCTCGGCAAAAGATATCTATTCTTGATAGTGAGGTTGTTGAGCGCCCGGTAATCAATACACATGCGGGCCGTACCGTCCTTCTTCGGCACAAATAGGACTGGCGCTCCCCACGACAAAAAAATGGATCTGATAAACCCCTTGTCCTGCAGCTCATCGACTTGCTTCTTTAGCTCTATCAACTTGCTGTTGTTGACCCTATAGACGTGCTGTGAAATGGGCTCGGCATCCGGCACCAAGTCTATAGAGAACTCAACATCCCTGTCTGGCGGCATCCCCGGTAACTCCTCGAGAAAGACATCTGAGAACTCAGCTATCAACGGATGTGGCAAGTCCTGCCCCGCCAACCAAGCTCCACAGAATTCAGCCTCCGGCTCTGCTGCTCCTCGAGCAAACTCGATCTCTGGCTCTCCCGGTGGCCTAAAAAGAACTCTACCTCCTCTACAATCTATACTAGAATGGTGCCTGCTCAACCAATCCATATCGAGTACCATATCATACCTCGGAAGGGGCATTACGAGCATACACACACTCAAGTCCCGGCCTCCCAGGGTAACTCTTCGCCCCTTGTAAATATTATTAACTAGGATAATGCCTCCCCCGGTCATAATCTTGCAAGTCCTACCCAAAAATTCAGCAATGATGTTGTGTCTAAGGGCAAAAGAAACAGACACAAAACTGTGCGTGACACCAGAATCAAACAAAGCGAAAGCAGGAAAGGAATCGAGGAGAACATGACCTGCCATAATATCTGACTCGGGCTCAAACTCCTCCACTGCTAGTGCAAAGGCTCTACCCTGGGGTGCCATCTGATGCTGGACGAATCGCTGTTGTTGTGTCTGGAGTGGCTGACCCTTCGGCTGAACTGTCGGTCCCGTCAGTGCCCTGTCCTGGCCTCCCTTGGCTGCTCGAACAGGGCAGCCCTTCAGCTGGTGGTCGATCCCTCCGTAGAATAGGCAAGCGCCTAACCTCCTCCTGCATACGTCTCTGCTCTGCCCCGACTTTCTGCAGAAAGCACACTGCTGGGTCTGCCTCTGGCCCTGACCCTGCTGCTGTTGGGCACGTACTGGTGCCTGATGCTGCTGCTGAAATGGCCTCTGCTGATGCTAAATGTGGGGGCGCTTGGCCGGTCCCATACTGGAACTCGCCCCCATGCATGGTATCATCGTTCCTCTTCGGCTTGAGGCCGAAGTCCTCCTCTGTAATCTGCGCGTCCATCAATATCTGATCGAACGTCGCATCACGGCGACCCGAGGTGCGGGTGCACACTGCATGAATAAGTCCCATACGGAACTTTCGAGCCTTCTGCCCCTCATCCTGGATCAGATCGGGAACGAACCTGCTAAGGCGGAAGAACTCTGCTGCATACTCGTCCACCGACGAGTTCTCCTGCACTAGACCCACAAACTGGCCCTCCAACGCTGTGAGAGCCACGTCTGGGAAGAACTTCTCCTTGAAGAGCCTCCAAAAGTTCTCCCAGGTCAGCCCTCTCACCGACGCATGAGGATCCGTGCGGTACCATGTCAACGCAATATCGAAGAATCGGCTGGCTGTGGCTGAAATCCAAAGTTCTCTCGGAAGCTCTGCCAGCTCCATACTCCGCTGTACGTCCTCTAGCCAATCGTCTGTATAAAGGATGCTCTCCGTGCCCGTGAAGTCCTGGAGCTCATCTTCCTAAAATCTAATACTGTCCCTGGCATAGACTACTGCTGGTACGGCTGCTGGCCGGTAGGGCCCTATACCGTACCCGGTACTACTCTCTCTACGGCTGCCAGTACAAGCTGATGCGAGTTCTCCATGCTCTGCCTCAGCATCTCAGTCTGGCGGTGTGATGCCTCCGTCTGGCGCTGTGATGCCTCTGCCTGGGCTCGTTGAGTCTCCATCATCTGCTGAAGGAGAAGGAACATCTGGTGTGTATCCATCGGTATCGAAGGTGGTGGCGGCAGTATCTCTGGAACGACGACTGAAACCCTCTAGGGTGGAGGTGGTAGCCCTCCTTGCGCAACTGTCACAGCCTCCGGGATAGTGGAAATATTAGGGACAGTCTCCTGAACTTCCTCCTCAGCCTGGTCAGATCTCTCGTGCAAGCTAATCGATTCAGTGGCCTGCGGGCGCGTCTTCGTCATCCTGGAGACGAATTGAAACAAAGAAATCAATATGGCACATGAGAAGATATTGTCAAAGAAGGACAGTTAATTTTAATACAAGGAGAGTCATCATGATAATCAAAAGATCGAAAATTTTCCTAGGTGTGATTGAGAAATTCTAGTAGTAATAACTAGGACCAAATTTCTAATAGCAGGCTCGTAGCAGCACTCTAAGTCGAGCACCGCTACGAAAAATTGTACTAGTTGTGACTCTAACTCGGACCTACATGGGCCACCACAAAAAATGTGTCATGACCCGCATCCTGATTAGGGGCACGAGAAGCGGGTATGTCCAGCCTACGCCACAGAATCGACGGTAGAACGCTGTATAGGTCTCCTAGAAAGTATAGCATTTAGACACAATATATAAAGACATGTCATCTTCGCACGGAGGTATATAATTTCAACTCAATCACAAGACAACTAGGAAAGATAGGCACGAATATCAGATAGATAGGTGAATATAGAATGCGTAAATAAAGCAAGGTCACAACCAGAAATGAGTCGAAGACATAACATAAGGTCCCGAATAACATATGTATCAAAAGTCTAACATAAGCTGGATCGCAGTCCAGACAAACATAGCTAATAGATCTAGATAAGTGTACTGTCATCCACTGGCTCCGAGGGTGTCAGCTAGTCGCAGTCTCTGTCCTGACCATACCCATAGTGGGTAGAACAGTCTTTATCTATGTCATCTGGATATATCATAACGGTATCCTGTCAGAAAAATGAATGAGTACAACGCTGGCAACAGATTCCATAGTATTGACAAATGCTCTAACAGTCAATCATAACTGAGTACATGATGAACATATCAAGATGTAAGTATAACAGGATATGTAAACTGGAAATCATGTCAAGGTGAATCATGCAGGGAAAGTAAGCTGAACTGTAATATATAACTGATGTAATAAATGTAAAATGTGCCTCGAATATTATAGCATAATGTGATCGGTAAGGGTCAAGATCAGGCTTCCAGCCGACCGGCTACAAGTACGTAGACTCGGCCCGGCCGGGATGGTAAGCTATGGAACAAGTAGTAGCACAGGTCAGGCTATACCCATCGTGAGGTGAGGGTATAGCTATGATACAAGTAGTAACTCAAGATGGGCATTGATCACACTATCTATAAAATTCCCCATTCCCCGAATAGTATACGGATCCGGTCATAGCACGTCATGATGCGAGATTCCCTATGAGGGGAGCAAGTCCTCTTCAGGAATTAGCATCATTACAAGTACAAGAATCAAGGACAAGCAAGTACCAATATCCCAAGAAATTCAGGAATGACATCTCATGACAGGAATTCGACAATACTAGTCTGTGCACCAATGTGTCGAGAATCAAGTAAACACTATAACTGAGCTGGTATAGAAGATATCAAGACAAGTAACTACTATCAGAGAATGTACTCGACTGCTGTCCTGAGCTGTAGGGTATCTCAATGCTCAGAGTGGTATCAGAGACCTAAAGATGAGATATTGCATGTTAATTTCGGTTTAACAAAGTTATAAATGATTTCTAATGTATGATATGCAATCTAGGTCAAACTAGGTCACACTGAGTCAAACTAAGTCAAACTAAGTCAAAGCAAGTCAAACGGGGTCAAGAGTTGACTTACAGTTGACTTTTAGTTAACTGGTCAACTCTGGTCAACTCTAGGTCAACACTAGGTTAAATTGGTTAAATGTTGACTAACAGTTGACTTTTGTTCAAATGGTCAACTCTGGTTTGGATTTGGACCATTTTAGACAAAGGGTTGACTCATTGTTGACTTTTTAGTAAAAAGTCAACTCTAGGTCAACCGAGTCGAAATTGGTTCAAATATGACATTTGTAGGGTGTACCTATCAAGACATCTAAGTTTCAAGTTAAACCGACAACCCGTATCCCGTATCTTGAATTTACCCGTTTACCCTCTATATAATATCTACCCTTTTCCACTCTAACACTAAGGCCAAATAGCTTTTCCTTAGGAGTTTCACTCCCGGCTTCCTAGGGTAGTAGGATACTAACCTATAATAACATTACCTACCAAATTTCCTAGGTAAGGTGGACATCCAGTCCATCTTACTGTCCATGTTGTTTAACTTACCCTTTACCTTGAGTATCTTAGGATACTCAATGGTATCATGAGATACCATCCTCCTAACCTCAATCGAATCCTCGATTCTAACTTAGGAGTCTACCCACAAACTCTATTTCATATTATCTAAGTCCTATCTCATTCTAGGATACGTTTCGACACTAGTATCTCAATTTACCCTTTCACTCACCCTCACACAAAACACTCACACTCACTCACAAATACACCCACATGAGCAATGTATTGGGTCTTGGTTTAGTGCCTATAGGAGCTAATTTTAGAGGGATACCAAGTGGCTAAATAGGGGGCATACCAGCTAGCAATGGGGGGGTATAGCTAGCTGCTGCTGCTGCTGCCTTCCTCTGTCACTCTCTTCTATATATATATACACACACACACACTAATTCTTCCCCTCTTTTATATATATATATATATATATATATATATATATATATATATATATATATATATATATATATATACAACACTAATTAAAAAAAAAAAATATATACAACACTAATTCTTCCCCTCTTCTCTCTCTCTATATATACAACACTTACACAAATAACACTCCACATCCCATTTCCCCTATCTCTCTATATATATATAAAAGCCCCCACACACACACATATATATATATACACACCATATATATATATATATATTTAGACACACACACAACACTTTAAATCCCACACTAGAGGACACATAACCACACACACATATATAATAAAAATATGAATTTAAAGTGTCTAAAACACTTAGATGCAAATCTAAATATTCTTGGGGTGTCCAACTTGGGGGAAAAATACTAGGACACAAGCAAAAATCCTAACTCCTCCTAGGACACACCAAATGGACTCAAACTTGACACAAATAGGGACACAACCATGGGGATCAATCCTACTTGGTCAAACTACTCTACATGATAAAAGAATAAAAATAGAGAATAGTTTGTACCTATTGGGAGATGGATCCCAATGCAAAATCCTCCGACACGGCTCCGACACGAAGTGAATTGTTTAGGACACACCTCTTCTCTTCTTGCTCCCAAAAGTTTATAGAAGCACCACTTGAGGTAGAGGGAGAGATTGATGGAAGAATATTTGGAAGGGGACCTTGATTTGGAGATGAATCCAAGGGGTTTGCTCTTCTTTCTTTGAAGAACACTTGGAGAAGAAGATGGAGAAATATTTGTAGTGTGAATGGGTGAAAAGGGGGAGGGGTGGCCGGCCATATAAGGAGGGAATTGACCCCCTTTGGTATTTACAAGTTTCCCCCTCTTCTTTTCTTTATGGAGGTTTAAATGCTATTAGGGTTTGGGGGTTAGAAATGACCAAATAAATATCATAATTAGGCCTAACCACTCATGTGGGTTAGACCAATATCCTAGACCTAAATGATGAGATTGGTGGGCCATGGCTAATTAATGTGTTAAGCACAACTTAAGTCCTACTCAAAAAAAAAGCACAACTTAAGTCGAAATTCTCCGCAATCCCGAAACAAGTCGGAATGAGATGAAATTCGAACCCGACTCCTATAATCATTAAATATTAACATTCATGAAATAAAAATCCCAAAATATTTTAAAAAGGAAAATTACTATTTTACCCCTACCTTGGAAAAGTGAGGGTGACAACACGGTATAAGGTCAGATCACACATTGTTGGTACTTCAACTCCCCCGACACCACAAAAAATAAAATCAACATAAGGACTGAAATCACATATATATCGACTAACATTGATGTATAGTAAAAATCAATACTGAAAACAAACAATAAACTGTACTCGCCTAGGGTCCCGAGCTGCTGGTATGGATCCGATGCAAAACTCGAGTCCAAGTAACCTATTTTATAAAAGTTATAAAATAAATGAGGAACTCATATCAAGATAACTCTGTGTATGTGTGTTTATGTTGTTGGTACTTACCATATTCTTGTTTCACTTACCTGTTGTGTTGAGAGTTAGGGCTAATTATCCCTACATGCACAATTGGTAGTCTAGATCATACTTCCATATCCTGGCAAGCTAAAACCCCCATCTAACATGATTTCCCCCTTTGGCTTACTCTCATATGCTCATAATCAAGAGCACATGAGTTATCAGGCTGGTTCCTAACTCCTTGTTAACCATCCCTAGCTAGTATTACAGGACACACTTGTACATTACATCAGTATGTAAAGAATACTACAAGTTTTGATGTAGTATCTTCCCCCTGGCTATACCCCTTATTCTTTCCTTAAGGCTTACCCTCTCCTAGACAACTGTGTTGATACCCTTAGCTATCCTACTGGTATCTTCACAGAGACTTGGGGATAGGAACACCCTCTTTATGTGACCTACCCCACTGTCAGGTCCTGAGTGTGCGTCCAGAATACTAGAGTTTGATTTGTCACTCTCCAATTGGAACCCCTGTATCCTCCCTATCCCCTCATTCAGTAATTCTTAGTTCAACAGTCCTCTTCATGACTGCTGTACTCTTTCTACCCCTGGTATCAGGGTGTTGCCCATAGCAGTGCTCATTTGATATGGGAACCATCTCTAGCCGTGTACCTGTCTAAGTTACCTGTTACAACTTGAGATTACAGGTCACCCTTGAACCTGCCCATATGCCCAAAAGCCTAGGTATTAACCTGACTGCAATCTCAGCCACTACCTAATATCTTGGGGACAACCTGGGATACCCTGAGATACCTATGACAAGTATAGGGCTGAACCCTTTGCTAACCTCCAAGACTGGTTCCTAGACGTTCAGGATAATCGAGTAGGGATTTATCCTAGGCTACTACAGGGTTGTTTCCCATGTGAGGTAGGACTAGGTTTGTGTACAACCTACTTGTTTCAGTCTTCCCCCTTCTCTGATTGGTTGTGCCTGTCCATCAATATTAGGTCTGATACACTTGATCAGGAAATTGGTTACTAGAGTATGGTGTGGATGGGCATTCAGGAGTGGTCCTTGCTTGCTTATAGGATAGCTGATGTGCTCTGAATTTCTCAGACACACCTGATCTCCTTGGCAAGTAGGGGTTTTCAAGATCCCCTGCATCCATGATAACCACCCTTCACTAATTGGACCAAGGTAAAGCAACACAGCTCGATTTGTGTACCATTATTGAATAGAAATATAATTTACCTACCATTCACTACTGACTATTAACATAGTAATAGAATCGACTCTCAAGACTTGAGTGATTCTCAGGTACCCTTGTTTCAAGGCCTGAAATCAAGATCACTCTCATACCTACATTGACCTGACACCAATCCTTAGCTATCAGTTCCCTAGCTTACTGGCATAACACCTATGGTGCAGGACAACTCCAGATGGCTCTGCCCCTTTATGATGGTATGGGTCTATATCTTAGGATTTATAGGCCACAGTGTTCCTCACAACTATCCCTGACGCTCCTGTACACAGGGCTGATAGCAGGTTATCATCTATTATTCTTAGTAAACTGGTCACCCTACAGTCCTAGGCTTTTATTAGGTCTGTGTGCTAGGTAGTAGTCCTTGGTGATTTGGTTTTGACCTTCCCAATGTGTCAGCGTATCAGTTATCATCTGCATTTAAGGAAATTCGATTACCAAACCACTGGTATTGAGGAAAAGTTCCTCTGCTTGTGTTCAATGGATTTTAAGGAAGGTTTAACAGGGTGGGCTCGACCTACCACAAGTATAGCTCTGCCCCTAGGTTTTTAGGGTATTCTATAGTAAGGTTATAGGAACAGCAGTCTTGGTCCTACTTGGTACGGGTCACCATGCTACCCAAACTCCCATTGATGGGTTTGACAGGGACTGAACTCCATGGGGTACTCCTATGTATTATTCAGGTTAAAAATCAAACACCTACACTACCTTTTTCCCTATTCTCTAGTGTATGCACAGGATAATAAATCGACCAATTTGCTGAATAGGGAAAGACTCACCTGTCCGCCTTTGTAGGAGTCTCGAACTTGCTCTTCCCTTTGGCAGTTGATGCAAGACTACTAGGGTTTGTAAGGGTCTCAGGGATCGGCAAGTTCCAATATATATAATGTCTAGGTTGATCAGGTTTAGCAGATATGAGGAAATCAGATTTGAACTCTGATTTGGAGTGGTTCAATCCCCATAGAGATTTGAATTTGGAGGAGGGTATTATCCCTTGCGAGTTCAATAGACAGGGGTTTAAAAGAGGATTAGTTCGAATAGCATTTAAACTAAAGTTTGAATTTGATTCTCAGATATGCACTTAGGTCCTCCATGCACCTAATACATATTTTTGAATTTCTCCTCTATTGTTAGTGTTCCATAAGAAGAAATGCTAAATAAATAAAAAAAGATTTAACATAATGGAAATTGATCAAGGGATTTACATTATGCAACTGGGCCTCGGGCGGGGTGCAACATTTGGGACGTTACATTCTCCTCCACCTAAGGCGTTGACACCCTCGTCAACCATGCTCGCTGAGAAACGCCTGGATCTCGGCTTCGAACTGATGCAGCGTATCAGCACGTTCCCAGCTAGACTCGCCGTAAGGCATGCCCTTCCATTGGATGAGGTACTCCACATACGGGGACACGCCTCGCCGACGAATAGTCCTTCTGTCCAGTACGGCTTCCACCTCCTTGTCGAAGGATGTTGTCATGGTCACCGTCGGTCACTTCAGAACTCCTCGTTGGGGATCCTCCAAGTCTTCATGGTATGGCTTCAAGCAACTTGCATGGAAGACTGGATGAATCTTCAGCTTGGCAGAGAGTTCAAGCTTGTAGGCCACCTTGTCTACCTTCATGAGTACGGGGAAGGGGCCTTCATACTTCCGGATTAGTCCTTTGTGCACCTTGCGGAACACCTTGAACTGTTGCGGTTGTAGCTTCACCAGCACCATGTCCCCCTCCCGACCGGCCTTCGCTTCGCGACGGCCCACTTCTTCATCTTCCTCGCGGCCTTCTTCAGAAATGCCTTAGCAATGTCCGCCTTCGCCTTGAAATCTGAAGTGAACTGGTTGGCCGCGGGGCTTCTACACGATGACCCCGCATTTAGCGTGTGTAGGGCAAGCGGTTGGCGACCCATCACCAACTCGAATGGGCTGCTGTGCGACGACTCACTCCGTTAAAGATTGTAGCAGAACTGAGCGACGTCGAGGTGATGCACCCAATCCCTCTGGTTGGCACTCACAAAGTGTCGCAACACTACCAAAATACAGTAAATTGGCGACGGCATTTTAGCGACGGAATTAATCCGTCGTCAGTAGCGACGGACTACCGACAACCTGGCGACGACTTCCCGACTAATCGCGCACCAATTTTTTTTAAGGGTGAACATCCGTCGCCTATCCGTTGGCAAGCCGTCGGTAATATAGCGACGGAATAAAAACCCGTCGGCAAGCAGTCACTCGGTAGTCACTAATTGGCGGAAAAATGTTAAAAATTGTAGGAAAATATCACTAGTTGGTGGGGAATTGACGACTACTTAGCGACGGATAATCCGTCGACAAGATGATGGGATATTAGTGACGGACGGTATGTCCATCGCTAAGTGGTTGGAAAAATTTTAAAAAAATTGCGTGAGATTAACGACTAAGTAGCGACGGACATTCCGTCGACCATACGACATTTCACGGCGGAGTAGCGACGGATTTTATCCGTCGCTAGTCCGTCGCTAAGTCAAAAGCCTAGCTTAAGTTGAACCGACAGAGGGAAAATTTTATTCCCCCCAATTTTTTCTCTCTCCTCTCTCTCTCTCTTGGACGCGTACGATCGAGGTAACTCTCTCTCTCTCTCGGGTGGCGGTAGGGGGCGGAGGGGAGCCGGCGGTGGTGGGAGGGGGCGGGCAGGGGGGTGTTGACCCCAGGTGGGCTGGCTGCGGGGGGGGGGGGTGGGGGTCGCCGCGGGGGGTGCTGGCGGTGGTGGGGTGGGGGTGGTGGGAGGGGGCGGGCAGCGGCGGAGGGGGAGGGGGGCTGGCCCTGGGGGGACGGAGGTGGGCTGCGGGGGGGCGGGGGGGGGGGGGGGGGGGCGGGGGTGGCTGGCCGTGGGGGTGGAGGTAGGAGGGGGTGGTGGGGGGTTGGGGGTGGGCTGCGGGGGGGGGGGGTTAGGGTCTGGCCGCAGGGGTGGCTGGCCGCAGGGGGTCGGAACACACACACACACACACACACACACACACACACACACACACACACACACACACACACACACACACATATATATATATATATATATATATATATATATATATATATATATATATATAAGAGTATATATAAACTTTGGACCGAAACCGAAACCGAATAAGTAAATTTAGTATATTCAAAACCGAAATCGAACCGAATTTAGTATATTCAGGACCGAAACCGAATAAGTAAATTTAGTATATTGAAAATCGAAACCGAACCGAATTTAGTATATTCAAAACTGAATTCGAACCGAATTTTTTAAAATTTAGTATGTTCAAAACCGAAACCAAAACCAAAACCAAATCAGCGGATTATGGCTCGTCCCACCACCAATCTGTATCGGTATCGGTATCGGACTATTTCGTTGAGTATCAGAATCGGTATCGAACTAATTATGTTTAGTTTGTCTTACGATACAGATTTTCACATCCAAATTGAAATGGATCATTACTTCGTTGATCGTACATGGATGTACCAGCGGATCAACCTCCTCGACCGTAGGTACTTATAAGTATTGACCGTATCGGATTAGTATCGATCTATCGGTTTGGTATAGGCCGTATCGATTGGTATTGGTCTTAGCGAATTGGTATCGTCCTATCCGATATATATCGGTCGTATAGTTAGGATTCATATTGGCCTTATCGATTCAGTATCGACCATATCCGATAGGTATCGACATATCGGATTAGTATCGACAGTATCAGATTAGTATGGTGGAAGGTTTAGTAACAACTGTACTTGGATTTCTCTCTTCTAGAGCTAGATTACCATTGCAAGAGAGTCATGAGAGCGTAGCTGGCCAGTTACAGAACATACATGCTTCCTTTTCAATCTCAATTTTCCTGATGGAAAAGGAAGCATGTATGTTACTGTAACTGGCCAATCACGATCTGTTGACTCTCTTGCAATGGTATTCTAGCTCGAGAAAAGAGAAATCCAAGTACAGTTGTTACTAAACCTTCCATGATACTAATCTGAAACAGTCGATACTAATCTGACACGGCCGATACCTATCGGATATGACCAATACCAAATCGATAAGGCCAATATGAATCCTAGCTATACGGCCGATACATGTACATAACAGATAGGACGATACCAATTTGTTAAGGCCAATACCAATCTGATACGTCATATACCAAACTGATAGACTGATACTAATCTGATACAGTCGATACTAAGTACATCCGGCCTATACCAGCGGATCCACCAACTACTGTACGATAGACCCAAGGACTCCAGTTACATCCGGTTATTGGTGAGTACATGATTACATAGTAATTCTGTTAGTCTTATGTTACAGATTTTTACCTCCAATCTGTGATGGATTGTTACTTCTTTTATCGTACATGGATGTACAAACGACAACACGAGAGCAGAATAGGTGTGAGTGACAATTTTCAGGCAGGCGTGGAAGTATTTCTTAAGTATGTCATGAGCAAAGCTCAGTACATGGAAGGTACCAAAATCAAGTGTCCATGTCGTAATTATCACAATAGACGTTACGAAGAAGTGGTGACTGTGAGAGATCATTTGACCCGTAAGGTTTCGTACGTGATTATGACATGTGGTCATCGCAAGGTGAACTATATGCGGAAAGACAGGTTGCGAATGCTGCAACGGATTTTGTCATCGAAGACGAAGGATGCTCTGTTGATTATGGAGACCTACAGAATCTTGTACGAGATATGGTGTACGATGTGGCAGGGCCTAATTTTGATCCGGAGGATCCTAATCCCGAGGCGAAGGAGTTCTATGATATGTTTCAGGATACAGATACTCCTCTACATCCTGGTTGTGATACTCATTCCGTACTGTCAGTGACGATGCGGTTGTTGAGCATAAAGTCTGATTTTAACTTGCCACAAGCTTGCTATGATCGGATTACACAACTAGCGAGAGAGATCTTACCGAAGGAATCAAAAGAGCTCCCAAAAAACTTCTACAAATCAAAGATGATGGTCCAAAAATTGGGACTGGGGTACGATAAGATAGATTGTTGTTGCAACGGTTGCATGTTGTACTACAAGGAGAATGAGGACATAAAAAGTTGCAGCTTCTGCAATACGGATCGTTATAAGCTAGTAAAGGGAAAATGAAAGTCAACTAGAAAATGACTTTCTTACAAGTATATGCATTACTTATCGATCACGAAGCGCTTGCAGAGGATGTATATGTCTCTGAATACAGCTGAACACATGACGTGGCACAACAAAGAATGTACAAAAGACGATGGAGAATTGTCACATCCTTCGGACGGAGAGGCGTGAAAACATTTTGACTTGTGTCATCCAGATTTTGCTGCAGAGCCTAGAAATGTACGGCTGACGCTATGTTCTGATGGCTTCGCTCCTTTCGGGCAGTCGGGATCTCAATACTCCTGCTGGCCGGTCATTCTTACCCCTTATAATCTGCCACCATGGATGTGTATGAAGACTCCTTATATGTTCTTGACAGCTATCATACCGGCTCCCAAAAATTCGACGAAGAACATCGATATATATATACAGTCGTTGGTGGATGAGCTTAAACAGCTGTGGGAGATCGACGTCGCGACCTATAATATTTCCAGAAAACAGAACTTTCAGATGAGAGCTTCACTGATGTGGACAATAAATGATTTTCTAGCATACAGTATGCTGTGGGGATGGAGTACTCACGACAGGATGTCTTGTCCGATATGTATGGAAAATAGTAAGGCGTTCTGCCTTAAGCATGGAGGAAAAACTTCTTTCTTTGACTGTCATCGTCAATTTCTGCCTGCGAGTCATCCTTGGAGAAAGACAAGGACGCGTTCAGAGCTGGAAAACAAGAATTTTCTCATCCGTCTGCCAGATTGTCGGGATACGATATTTGGGATGATGTAAAGGACTTGCCCTCCGTAATTGAAGATCCATCGAACAATTGTGTCGAAGGGTTCAGGCAAAGCCATAACTGGACCAAACAGAGTATCTTCTGGGACTTGCCTTATTGGAAAGATAATCTTATAAGGCATAATCTTGATGCCATGCATATCGAAAAGAATGTGTTCGATGATGTCTTTAATACCGTCATGGATATTAAAGGAAAGACAAAGGACAATCCAAAAGCAAGACAAGACATTGCTGAGATATGCAAGCGTCCACATCTGAACTTGATATAAAGGGGAGCTGGTGGACAATTAACTAAGTTGGTAGCACAATACACATTGAGCAAGAAAGATAGATTAATAATCTGCGAGTGGATATCTACTTTAAGATTTCCCGACGGCTATGTGTCAAATTTGTCTAGATGCGTTGATCTCAATGAACGCAAGCTAACGGGAATGAAGAGTCACGACTGCCACGTGTTTATGGAAAGATTACTGCACATTGCATTGAGAGAGTTGTTGCCTTCTTCTATATGGGTTCCGTTGGCCGAGCTATCTACATTCTTCAGGGATATTTGTTCAACTAAGTTGACGGTATAACACATGGTTGAACTTGAGGAGAAGATTGTCTTAACAATTTTCAAGTTAGAGAAAATATTTCCTCCGGACTTCTTCGACAGCATGGAGCATCGACTGATTCATCTAGTATACGAAGTCCGTGTCGGTGCATCTGTTCATTATCGATGGATGTACCCATTTGAGAGGTACATAAAAATCGATATAATTTAAGTTGAATTTTATTTTTAACTACACTGATAATTTCTCTCTCTAGATACCTACACCACTTAAAGAAGAAAGTTGACAACAAGGCTCATATAGAGGCTTCGATATGCGAAGCATATCTTATTGAGGAGGTATCAAACTTCTGCTCCATTTATTTCGATACTCATGTTAAAAAAATCGAAATAGACCTCAAAGGAATGACGAAAATGTTGAGGATGGAGGTATATTCAATGTAAGGGGCAAACCTATTGGGGCTAGTAAGAAACGGTGGTTGACTGACGATGAGTATGATACCGTTCACCGATATGTCTTGTTAAATTGTGACATACAAGAAGTGAGAGATTTGGAGAAGTAAGTGACTACACTTATACTCGTTATAATTTCTAATTTGGTGAAGTAACTAACTACACTTATTCTTACTCTCTAACAGTGTATTTAGAGATGAAGTCCAAATGAGGACACCCGATATTACCGATGAAGGACTTCAAAGAGAGGTTGATTGTACCTTTCCGTCCTGATTTCGTAAATACGTAAGTAACTGAGATAATAATTTATGTTGCTACCATTAAAATATATTCATCTAAAATATTTAAATTATCAATATTTGTTTACAGGTTTTATTGCCTGAAACAACACTCACAAATGATAGTATTCGTTATTTGGCATTGGGACCGAAGAAGCATGAAAGACTTGGCCAGGCTATGTCGTTAATGGCTTCAAGTTTAAGGCAACTCAGAATGTTATAAATGTCGAATTTTTCAATGACGGCTTCAGTACCAAGTATTCTGGTGTTTGCATAAGAGACACCATCTATGACGATGAGCCAGACTTTGACTATTATGGAGTGCTTCGGGATATTATAGATTTACAATATAGTGTCCCATATGATATGCATATTGTGATGTTCAAATGTGAGTGGTTCAATACGACACCAAATATCGGTTGGAGAATCGATAAACAATTTAGATTCGTCGATATAAATCATCGCAGGAGGTATAGAGGGTCCGACACGTTTGCGATAGCAAGTCAGGCTGTTCAAGTCTACTATACAAGCTATCCAAGGCATCGTAGAGATCGATTTGACTGGTGGGCAATATGCAAGATTAAATCTAGAAATACATTCAACGTTGGAGACCCAGCATACCAAGAGGACCAGATCGAAAAGTCCCAATACTTGGTACAACATTCGAATACCATGGATGTTGAAAATATTGTTGAGAAAAATAGAGGGGAGGAAGAGGTTGATACATAAGACTTAGCTGTCAACCAGGGAAGACAGAGACGTCTTGTCCCAACTATTGAGGATGAGGATGAAGAAGAAGAAGAAGAAGAAGAAGAAGAAGAACTTGATGAGGATGAGGATACAGATGAAGTCGATGATGAGGATGAGGACGAGGCTGAGGACGAGGACGAAGACGATGATTAGATTAAATATCAGTATATATTAAAAACACTTTCAATTACGTGATTTTAGTTTGACCTCATAAAAGCACTTATAACTAACTTATATGAATTCAGTTTAAACTTCTGCATATTCTTGTTGCAGATGGCACTCCTAGTTGTTCTTTTCTTTGCGGCGTCACTCGTCACCCTGCTGATGGCTAGCACTCGTCGTGGTGGTGGTGCGGGCCGTGGTGGTGGTGGTGGTACTGGCCGTGGTGGTGGTGGTGGTCGTGCTCGTGGTGGTGGTCATGGTCGCATTCAGCCTTCCCGGGCGGTGTCCCCATCTAGCGAGCCCAACCCGGAGAGTACCCCGGGCACAGACTCATCCCGACGTCGATCTACCCAGGGGCTATCGACACATTCGTCGATGGGGTCTCCATCCGCTAGCGGATCCGTTTCCCCAGCGGATCCATCAGCGGATCCACCAGCGGATCCACCAGTGGCTGAGCGACAGTGGGCCCCGGAGTACCCCCACATTCAGTTACATCTGATGACTGGCGAGTACATGTGCGGAGCCGCCCACGCTACCAGAGAGGCCGATGGGCGTGTTCCGACGAGAGCTATAGCCCGTGGGTAACATGTAAGTAAATTTAAGTTAATTTAATAAATTTGTTTCATTTATTCAAATTAATAATCCAGTCATTGCTTCTTTGTAGGTTTTTTCCGTGGGATGCTACCAGGCTTCTAGGACAGATTATCCGGACCAACTACCATGGCCCCTACGTCAATTTTTTTGAGGTGCCCCAAGACTTGCAGTACCTCTGGCTCGATGAGATGAGGGTATATATATATATATATATGTATATATATATGTATGTATATATATATATTGTGGTTAATTATTAATTATACTTTAATCAAACATTTTTTTAATATCGTGATAATTGAATTTGTATGTCAGAGGACCTACTGGTGGCCCGTCCATCGTGAGGAGGCGATCCGCAAGACCTATAGAAGCACCGCCGGGAAGAAGATCCGTGATGCGGTTCATGACCTTCGAATGGCGCATTCGAAGAAGGAGTGGCTTCGGCAGGACTACTATGAGCAGATGTTGGAGAAGATGGATACTCCTGCCTTCAAGGAGAAATCGGAAAAAGCAAAAGCGAACCGATGGGCCGCGGGGCTACATACGGGGGGATCAAAGCCCCACGCAGCGACGCTTGCAGGTCTGGTGAGATACCACAAATTCATTCACTATCTAATTCGGTACTATTAATATACTTAATTAATTAAATTCTACGAATATTTCGTATACAGACCCAGCAGGCGTTGAAGGAGGAAAAACCTGCTGACTCGGTCACCATGCACGATATATTCCAGCTTATCCACAAGAGTCGGAAGGACGGGAGCTTCGTCGATGAAAGGGCCAAGGCGACGGATGTAAGTACTTACGTTTATGAGATTTATGTTAGAATTATAAGTATTCAGACAATAACTTAGATAAACTTGGGATTCAGACTATAACTTAGGGTAACATAGGATTTAGATTATAACTTAGGTAAACTTATAGTATAATAAACACATTTATTTGATAGGCTGCGTATCGTGAGGCCCTTAGTCGGATTCAGCCATCTGCTCCCGAGGATGTCGACGAGACGACGTCCGACAGGACGCCCTCTTCTACGACCAATCGCTACGATGACTTTTTCGTAGATACCGTCGGCGGCTATAGGAAAGGGCGCGTGTACGAAGTCGGCGCCCTGGCTAATTTACATTCGGCGACTCCGAGATTTCCACCTCCCCCGCCTCCTCCCGCGGCCTCGGCAGACGATGATGTGAGGTCCCAGCTTGTGCATCTGAACGAGGTGGTGTCGAATATTCGGACGCAGTTGTCCACGTACATACGTCCTTCTACTGGTGCTGCCAGTCCGTCTGCTCTCTGTCCGTCTACTGGTGCTGCCGGTCCTTCTAGTGCTGCCGATCTTTCTTCCGCCGGGCATCTTTCTTTTGACCCTACTGCCCCTATCGTACCGTCTCCTACTTTGACGGCCCTCTTTGACATGATGATGCCAGAGCAGCTGTGCCAATTTCCAGGCTATGTCTTGTTGGGATTGCCACCGTACTTGGTGGACGAGTATATGAGACGGGCGCAGCAGGGAGTACCACCACCTGCGAACGATCGCACCCCTCGTCGTTGATGTATGTATTTTTGGGATTATTTTGTTTGTGTTGGTAGATATTGGATATTTAAAAAATTGTTTAAATATTGAATATTTGTGTGTTTTGTGTGAACAATTTGAATGCTTGGGATTATTTGTGTGTTTTGTGTGTTTATTTGTGTGTTTTGTTTGTTTATTTGTGTGTTGGAATTGTTTGTATGTTTTGTATATTAGAATTGTGTATATTGGAATTGCTTGGGATTATTTGTGTATTTTGTTTATTAGAATTGTATATATTGGGAATGCCCAGTTTTATGCTATTTTTTTCAAAAAAAATTCAGCTACCGACGGACTGGCGACCAATTTCCGACGGACTATCCGTGCTAACTGGGGGATTCCCAGTTAGCGACGGATGCACGAATAAAAGTCGACGAATTATCCGTCGCCAAGGTTCTGGAATTATGAAAGATTCACAGGACATGGTCGACGGATATTTCGTCGGTATACCGTCGCTAGTAGTCGGTAAAACATTGGCGACGGATAATCCGTCACTATAAGGCCGACCAATTGGCGACGGTCTAGCGACGACTCACGACGGAGTAACGACGGATTATCCGTCGCCAATGTTCTGGAAGTATGAATAATTCACAGAACCGGGTCGACGGATATTCCGTCGGTATTCCGTTGCGAATCTGTCAAAACTTAGCGACCATTTGCGACTGATTGGCAACGGAATTTGCGTATCAGAAACTCTCTGATACGCATTTACCGACCAAATAGCGACGAATATGTCCGTCGGTAAGTGATACGTCATTACTTCTTTTGATACGTGATTTGATGGTAATCCCTCGGCGAGTCGTCGCAAACTGTACGAGTATGGTTGACGGCAGTCCATCGCTAATTCGTCGCTGGACGACAACTTGCCGACGGATTGTAGTTAGCTACGAAGCTTTTCCCGACGAACTTTTTTAACCAATATCCGTCGACCATCCGTTGGTAATTATATTTACCGACGGATTTTTGACGGATATAGCCGTCGCTAAATCGATAAATTTTTGTAGTACAAGTACTCCTTGAGTAGCGAGTTGACCCGCTCGGTCTGTCCGTCCGTCTATGGGTGGAAGCTGGTCGAGAAGTGTAAATCCGTCCTGAGGATTTTGAACACCTCCGTCCAGAACTTTTCCATGAAGCGGGGGTCTCGATCGCTGACAATGTTGACCGGGATGCCCCAGAACTTCACCATGTGGCTGATAAACAGTCGCACGGCCTCCCCTGCTGTGCAGTCCGTTGAAGCATCAATGAAGGTCGTATACTTTGAGAACCGGTCCACCACCACAAGAATAGACCCAAGCGCCCCCACTTTCGACAGAGCGGAGATGAAGTCCATCGATATGCTCTCCCACGGCCGACTTGGCACGGGAAGAGGCTCCAGCAGGCCCCCGAACTTCTGATGGTCCACCTTGTCTTGTTGGCACACAAGACAAGTGCGAACATAGTCCTCCACATCCTCGCGCATGCGAGGCCAGTAATATGCAGCCTCCAGCAGTGCCAAGGTTCGCTTCTGCCCCTGGTGTCCAGCCTACTTCGTGCCATGGCACTTCTTGTTCAACTGTCTCCGCAATCCACTCCACCTAGACATGACCACCCTGTCGCCTTTGGTGTAGAGAAGTCCATCTTTCAGCCAGAACCTTCTCGTTTTGCCCTCCTTGGCAAGCTTTACTATGGCCTGTGTTAGTGTGTCCTCCATGATACCTGTAATGCCCCAGAACCAGAATACTGGAGAGCGGGGGCGTACATAGCCAGTTACGTATATTGAAGTGCAACTCACTTCGCTATACGGTCACGGCTGTCTAGATATATGAGGGTTTAACTACAAGCCATCAGTCTCCTATGGTCATGAACAAGCCTATTGTCTCAATCTCAAACAAGCAATAACAGATACAAGATGTCAGAACACCAAATATATAATAGCAAGGCGTCCCATACATTACACATTTGGATGATCATGAAGCTAGTCGTACAAAATGTCAAGACTAGCAAGAGTTTCAGTTATACATGATCAACCCTAGGATTTGCCAATCATGTTACAGTCCGTAGGCAGACAGTAAATAAAGGTACAATCGAGCTAACACGTGCTCGTCGGCTAAATGCCTTAAAAGAATATTTTTACAATAGAGTGAGAGAACAAAAGGAATCCACTTATTGCCAGGGTTACGCCTGGTGGTCACCATCTGGCTGGAAGGTAGGTAGATCCTCTGGAGCTGCTGTCACGACCCGCACCCACTGTGAGGGTACGAGAACGTAACAGTGCCCAGCCTACACCGCAGTATCGGCGGTAGAACGCTGTTCTAGGTCATGAACTATAACTAACATAATATGAATACTCTCCATAAAGAGGCTAACACAGAGGTATAACTCAATCACAATCTATAGATAGAATATGACACGATGAAATAGATAAAGAAATCCTCAACTGAGGTACAACAGAAATAAAATAACAAGTCTCATCAACTACCAGTCTCAACATCTCTAAAATATACAACTCTGAAAATAAAGACAACAGCTAAACATGAAAAGAAACAGTCTAAGCTATCTATACTATGCAAGGTATCGTCCTCAGCAGCTGTCTGAACCTCCCCAGGGGTCCAGGTCGCGAGTGTCATCTAGGCAAGCTCTAAAGTAAGGGGTACAGGGTTCCTCATCATCCTCTGTAAAATTTTTAACAGGTCCAGTCAGGACGGGAACGAGCACAATATATCTCACGCAGATCATAACAGGTTAGAAAATATAAACATACAAGAGAGTACAATACATGAAACTGAAAGAAAGTACATGATGTAAACAGAGAGAGAACTGTAATAGAAATATCTACTATAAGTAGAGAGCTACCAGTGACTGGTGATTTAGAGTACAAAGTCGACATGTGAACGGCTGGATTTGTACATGACTATACTAAAGAGCGCACATGGCTATACTACTTTGGAATTGTTCACATGACTATTTATACTCCCCCATACCCCAATCAATACACAAGGATCCAAACAAGTTATGTTACGTACATGGTTTTTACATGAAGCCCATAAATGGGTGCACATGAAGTATACATGAGAGCTCATACATGAGTGCACATGAAGTTCACATGGGGGGCCGATAAATGGGTGCACATGAAATTCACATGAAGGCTCATAAATGAGTACACATGCAATATAGGTTATACATGAGATACATGGAAAACATGATCGATTCATGAGAGCACATGAGAGTACACGAGCATGCATGAACGAGCATGAAGCACATGAGAAACATGAATAACATGAGAGCGAGGAATACATGATGTACACGAAACACATGACATAATGTATCCGATGCTCCCGAGGGGGATAACATCTCAATGTAGGGATCCATATAGTACCAATCCGTGATAATATTGTGACAGCATCAAATAAGGTAAACTAGAGCAGGAATATAATTCTAAGCAAGTTATGAAATGATCAGAAAATGTACTCGCCTGGTATCTGAATAGCTGTAAAATTGTACTGTCCGAGATGAGGTACCTGGTTCCTAGTTAGAGCAACACAAGTCAAGATGTATACACGGGATGGTAAATGAAATGTACAATGCATCTGCATGCTGTCTAGGTCAAACTAGACTAAAGTCAACACTAGGTCAACTCCAGTCAAATATACTAGTCAAGGCTAGGTCAACTAGGTCAAACTTAACCCAAACAAGTCTGATAAGTCTCACTAGGCCTAACCAAGCCTAGTCTATCAATCACACACAATCACAAGGCTAAACAAGTGCAAACACACATTCATATAAAGAAATATAGTTACAAACCTACTTGCATTCATTTACTCATAGCTACATACATACATATATAGATATATATACATATATATACTAGGGAGAGAGTTATAAGTGAGTGGCAACACAGTTTATAAAGAGTTCAAATTATAAGACAATGAAATTATAATGCAATCTACAAGGTTTTAGGCTATTCTAGGCTGAAGTCAACTACGGGTCAACTCTAAGCCTAACCAACAAGTCAAATAGCCTAATAAAATTACATTAGGCTAACTAACCTATATCAACTATAGGCTACAACACTATCACAACCTATACCTATATCTCAATCCCATACTTATCTCAATATACAACCTATATCACGATACCAAATAGGAATACACTAATAGGTATCAAATATAGATAGCAAGAATCAATATATAACATATATATATATTCAAATTTCATAAAGAAAGTACTTATATATATACAATCAAGTATGCCACAATACATCTACTATACAAGAAGCATATGACAGATATACAAAAGAAATGGAAAGAAGTGGAAAGGATATGAAATGGAAAAAAATCTGAGAATAAAGATACCAAAACTCATGTGTGAATATCCAACTGAGACTTGTCTAAGTTCACAGTAAAAATCTGAATAAGAATGAACCAAAACATAAAAACTGGAAATGAATTCCTCAGTGAAATCTGAGAATAACTCAATGCAAACTGAGAACACAAAGGGAACTATAAATTTGAGAACAAGGAAACCCAAACAGTTCATAGATTTCTGGAAGTGTCTCGAGTGCAATCTACCTGTTCTCAGGTTGCAAAAATGACAGTTTCATAGGGTTCTCAGGAATTGAATTAAAATAGTGCAATGGGGAAACTGCCCAGGTTCAGTCAGTGCAATGTGTGTGACATGTTTCCAGGTTGTGTGTGTGTATGAGTGTCACGCCCCGATTCTGTCGAATCGATAGTCGTCCACCGGGCGTGATGCCGTGCGAACCTAATTTGCGATCGCACAAGGCCTAGTCATAAGGTAATCCGAGACACGAGATCTAAGAGAGTATGCAGACAAATTGATACACACAATAATTAAAGGAAACTTGATCTTTATTGATAATGAACATCTTTTTACAGACTCCGATACAAGACTCTTTGCCGCGCGGGCTACAACATGACTCGATTACAAAAGAGTGCCGATGAGATAGCCGTTCCATACATTGCACACATCCCTCAATATTCACAAGTACTCCATTGACCTGGATGGGAGGGACGCTGAGTCATTTTCCTTGGACTGTCGAGAGCCTTCAAAAGTAGAGTCGCTGAAAGAGAGTCTTCGACGCACGGCCGAAGCTTCAAAAGTCACGAACGTCGCCGAGCTAGTTGGCGCGTCCTTCCTGGTTCGCGGGACCTGCAAAGAGCGAGGATCAGCACGATACACATGTACTGGCGAATGGCTAATTAAATCCAAGCTCTGCATTTGATTCAAGAAATTTGTAAACATGTTAGCTAGCTAGTTCAATGATCTTTCTAACCATCCTGTTCGGTTTGCATGTTAACATGTTCTGAGGCAAGCATATGAAATTGTATAACATTGAGCAACTATCAAAATCATCCTGTGCCATGTGCGTTTGTTAAGCAGTGTGAAGGGTGTGGAGGCCACTGGCAATTTCAAGCCATCGCGGACATATAGCTGAGTTAGACGGCGACCCTTTCGCGTCGGGTAGCGAGCCCTGTGCGAAAGTTCCCGCATAACTCGTGCCGATGAAGGGCTGGCGCTTACTATACACTCGTTCCTCCCGGGCCGAATCGGTCCCTTGGCCTAGGTAACCGTTCGAGGAAACTACACCTTGTCGACAAGTTGTCCAATGACCGTTTTCCTTTGAACTTAGTTGATTTGGTCATTTAGCCGTATCGTTGCGATAAACATTAATTGATTCATTCATTGGTTTGCATAGACCAAGTATAATTGCATAGGGAAGCATGTTTTCTATTTCCAAAACCGGTAGTTCGTTAACAAGTGTTTCATGAAGTATCGTGGCACGATTTCAATGATTCTACATTATTATGACAAGCATTTTATTTACTTCACATATTGAGTTTTGAAGTAGAGGGACGGGGCGAAGGAGGTCAGCCACTCGCCTTAGGCTTGCTTCAAGCGAGCGACCGGTTGGCTGCGCTGTCGTCGCCTATGCGATCACCTGCAATCGCATAAGCAACTGATTAGAACACTGTGTATTTCAAGAAATTTCGATATAAATGCGAGCTCGAAAATGCGTCACGAAAATCCATCGAAAGCATTCACGAAAACGAAAGCCAAAGCCAATTCAAGTGCGGCATGAAAACCAGAGCAACGGAAGGTCTCTCCCGACTCAGCCGCAGAGCCAATCCTCGAGGCGCAACCCGCTGAATATGGGACTTGGTTCCGAAGAAGCCATTCCATAACGTGGAATGGATCTTAATTCAACCGTTCCCGTTCGATCGACTCGGCCGATTCCGACCTATCGGTCCCGACCGAATCGATAGCGACAGTGTTCCTTTCTCGCGCACCCCGTGGACGGAGACGGGGCACGATGTAGGGATGGGGCACTACACCATAACCAACTAATAAAAAGTTTCGTCCTCGAAACTTAAAGATGGAACCTACCTCTACGAGAACAATGAAGGGAATTTATCCTTCATCTCCGATTCAAGCTCCCACGTCGACTCTTCGACCGAGTGGTTCTTCCAGAGGACGCGGACGAGAGGGATCGCTCGATTCCGCAGCAACTTATCCTTGCGTTCTAAGATTTGCACTGGTTCTTCAACGTAGGATAAGTCTGACTTTAGCTCCAGCAGGCCAAAATCTACCACGTGACTAGGGTCGTGCACGTACTTCCGCAACTGAGAGACGTAGAAGACGTTGTGTACACCTTCAAGCGCCGGCGGTAGGGCGATTTTGTAGGCCACTGGCGCGACCCGTTCAATTATTTCAAACGGCCCGACGAATCTCGGACTCAACTTTCCTTTCGCACCGAACCGAGTAACTCCCCGCATGGGCGACACTTTGAGGAACACGTGATCGCCTACTAGAAACTCGAGCGGTCGACGATGAATGTCTGCATAGCTTTTCTGACGACTCTGCGCGGTCTTTAATCTTTCCCGGATGAGCTTGACCTTTTCCACAGTCTGTTCCACCAGCTCCGGGCCGAGTATCTGCCGTTCCCCGACTTCATCCCAGCAAATGGGCGATCTGTACTTCCGGCCGTACAAAGCTTCATACGGCGCCATTTGGATGCTGGATTGGTAGCTATTATTGTATGCAAATTCCGCCAGCGGTAGGTGGACGTCCCAACTTGATTTGAAGTCAATTGCGCAGAGCCGTAGCATGTCTTCGAGAATCTGGTTGACGCGCTCCGTTTGGCCGTCGGTCTGAGGATGGTAAGCTGAGCTGAACTGCAACTTGGTTTCCAGCGCCGACTGAAGGCTACTCCAGAATCGCGACATGAATTATGAATCCCGATCAGAGACGATGGATACTGGAACTCCGTGCAGCCGAACTATCTCGTCGAGATAAATCTGCGCCAGGCGATCAACGCTCCAAGTAACTATGATGGCGATAAAGTGTGCTGACTTGGTTAATCGATCGATGATGACCCAGATGGCATCGTTCCCCCGTGGTGTCTTCGGCAGGCCAACAATAAAATCCATAGTGACATGATCCCATTTCCACTCGGGAATAGCGAGGTTCTGCATCTCCCCGCCCGGTCGCTGATGCTCAGCTTTCACCTGCTGACAGGCCATGCATTGCGACACGAAGAGCGCCACATCTCTCTTCATTCCGTGCCACCAAAAGGTCGTGCGAAGGTCCTTATACATCTTGGTACTGCCTGGATGCAAAGTATATTTCGCATAGTGCGCCTCCGACAGGATCTCCTTTCTGAGTTCTGAATTGTCCGGAATGCATAGCCTACCCTTCAATCGAAGCACGCCGGTTTCGTCTTCCGCAAAGTCGGTCGTTCTGCCTGTCGAAATTAGCTCTCGCACTTTCTTCAGGTACGAATCGTCCGTCTGAGCGGTCTTGATCTTATTCAGCAAGCTCGACTCTAACTGCAACTTTGCCAACTGCACGTTCCAGAATCTGACTCGGAGCTCGATGCCCATCTCTTCAAGGTCGCGTAGCAGTCGGGGGTCAATGGATAATGAGGCAATGTACTTCCGACTCAAAGCATCCGCCACAACATTTCCCTTTCCCGGCGTGTAGTCGATAGTCAAGTCGTAATCCTTGATTAGTTCCAGCCAACGCCTTTGCCGCAAGTTCAGCTCCTTCTGCGTGAATAGATACTTGAGGCTCTTGTGATCGGTATAGATCGTGCACGACACACCATAGAGATAGTGGCGCCACAATTTCAACGCAAACACAATCGCCGCTAACTCCAGGTCGTGCGTGGGATAATTTTTCTCGTGCGGCTTTAGCTGTCGGGAAGCAAAAGATATCACCTTGTTTCGTTGCATCAGCACACACCCCAAGCCCTGACCGGACGCGTCGCTGAATATCTGGAAACCCTCCGCCCCTTCTGGAAGTGCGAGTATCGGGGCCGAGACGAGCCGTTGCTTCAACTCTTGGAAAGCAGCTTCGCAGTCGTCCGACCATTCGAATGCGACTCCTTTCTGGGTGAGGCGAGTCAGAGGCGATGCGATCTTCGCGAAGCCTTTCACGAAGCGTCGGTAGTATTCCGCTAAGCCAAGGAAACTTCGAATCTCGCCGACGGACGCTGGCCATTTCCAATCGACAACGGCTTCAACTTTCTTTGGGTCGACCGCAATGCCTTCAGCAGAAATGATGTGTCCGAGGAATGAGACGCTGCTAAGCCAAAATTCACATTTGCTTCACTTCGTATATAGTTGGTTTTCTCGAAGGGTCTGAAGTACGGTCCGTAGATGCTCAGTGTGTTGCTGCCGACTCTTCGAGTAGACGAGTATATCGTCGATAAAGACTACTACGAACTTGTCGAGGAATGGGCGGAACACCCGATTCATTAAATCCATAAAAGCAGCAGGGGCGTTCGTTAGGTCGAACGGCATTACCAGGAACTCGTAATGGCCGTATCGAGTACGGAAGGCAGACTTCGGTACATCGTCCGGCTTGATCTTGAGTTGATGGTAACCCGAACGCAAATCAATTTTAGAGAACACCGTGGCACCTTGGAGTTGATCAAACAGATCATCTATGCGGGGCAGGGGGTATTTGTTCTGGACGGTGGCTTTATTCAGCTCGCGGTAGTCGATACAAAGATGCATAGAGCCGTCCTTCTTCTTGACAAACAGTACGGGCGCTCCCCATGGCGAGACACTGGGTCGGATGAATCCCTTGTCGAGCAATTCCTGTAACTGCACCTTGAGTTCTTTAAGCTCTGCAGGGGCCATTCTGTACGGGGTCTTCGAGATCGGTCGAGTGTCGGAGAAGGTATCGATAGTGAACTCAATCTCTCGATCGGGCGGCATGCCGGGCAGCTCGTCCGGGAACACATCGGGGAATTCTGCCACAACGTCGGTCTGATCCGCGTTTGCACCATCCTGTCGCATGTCTCGAACGGAAGCTAGATAACCTTCGCACCCGGAATACAGCATCCGTCGAGCAGATATTGCAGAGATCACCATGCAGGTCGGCGACGCCTCACCACACGAGTAGTAGAATTCAGGCACTCCCGGTATGCGGAATGTGACTTTCTTTTCAGCGCAGTCTATGGTTGCGTTGCACGGACCAAGCCAATCCATCCCCAGAATGATATCGTAGTCCTTTATATTTAGAACTATCGCATCGAGACTGACCTTTTGACCACCTATACAGATGATTCTGCCTCCGCAGACTAAATTCGCAGCTAGTGGCATGCGCGACGGGATGTTAACAGTAAGCTCAAGACCGAGCGGTGTCAGGGGAAATTTGTGCTCGGCGACAAAGTCCGCCGATATGAAACTATGCGTGGCACCTGAATCAAACAATACACGAGCAGGTTTATTATTGAATTGCAGTATACCTGTCACGACTATGTCAGATGCGAACGCTTCGTCTCGGGTCATGGCGTAGACACGGCCCTGAACATTAGGGCGACGGTCTTGGCCATTCTGTGGTGCGGTCGGTGGAGCCCGAGGTGCTTGGCCTCGGTTCTTCTTCGGGCAGTCGCGTACGGTATGGTCGGCTCGGCCGCACCCGAGGTACGTACCGTTCTTCAGTCGGCACTCGCTGATCAAGTGTCCCTCCTTGGCACAGAAAGTGCAGACCACTCGATCCTTCGTCTGGTTGCCGCCTCCGTTGCCACGATTTTGACGCTTGTGTGCGTTGTTGTCTCCCGTATTACTATGGCGTTTGTTATTAAAGTGAACAGCGCCGGTAGTAGTAGGAGGATACTCGGACTCCAGACGGATGGCGTGGTTGAGTGCCTCGCCCATGGTTTTGTATTCGGCCACCGAAACATGCGTACGGATGGTTGAACGCAGGCCCACTTCGAATCGTCGAGCTCGGCTGGCGGTGGTAGGTAGGAAGTCCCCAGCAAATTTGGCCAGTTTGTTGAATTTGGCCGCATATTGTCGTACCGTCATATTGCCCTGCTTTAACTGCATGAACTCATCTTCTTTCTCCTGTCGCACGGCTGTGGAAAGATATTCAGTCTCGAACGCCTTTTTGAATGTCGCCCATGAGATCGCCGCCGTCTCGTCTTCACGTCGAATTGCCCGCTTCTGCACAGCCCACCAATCGTGCGCGTTCATTCGAAGTATAAATTGAGCACACGCGACTTTCTTTGAGTCCTCGACACCCAGAAGCTCGAACTTATCTTCCAGCTCCTCCAGCCAGTCGATCGCCACCGCGGGATCTTCTGTGCCGTTGAAGGAAGTGCGGCAGCTTTTCGTGAATTTTGACACGTCGAAGTTAGAACTTCTCGGTACTGCAGTTGAGAGCACGGGCGCCTCTGGTTCAGCTTCGTTGGATCGAACCGCAGGCTGGGTCACGGCAGGTGTCATCGTTGAGTTGTTGTTGCCGACGACCGACTGTACGATCTGCTGGAGGGTATTCAGCTGCTGCTGCTGCAGCTTGAATTGAGCCTCGAACCGATTCTCAAATTGAGCCTGACGAGCCTTCGCTTGCTGACGATGGAGCTCGTTTTGACGTTGCTGCATTTCAAGCATTTGCAGCATACGTTGTATCGGGTCGCCGGAAGGTCCGGCTACAGTAGGCGTCATTCCCGTTGGGTTGACGGAATGCTCGGGTCCAGAAGCACTCGAGCCGCTGGAAGCGCTCGTCTCGTCTTCTGCCTGAGCTCCCGTAACTGCAGGGAAAAGGAAAGGCAACTCTCGTTAGTTTCAGAAAATGTCCTGGGTTCAGCGTATGGAACAACTCTTCTCATCGACACGAGGTCAACGGTTGGAGACTAGAACTCGACACTGGAGGCTAAGGACGTAAAGCCGGGCTCTGATACCATTATGTCACGCCCCGATTCCGTCGAATCGATAGTCGTTCCCCGGGCGTGATGCCGTGCGAACCTAATTTGCGATCGCACAAGGCCTAGTCATAAGGTAATCCGAGACACGAGATCTAAAAGAGTACGTAGACAAATTGATACACACAATAATTAAAGGAAACTTGATCTTTATTGATAATGAACATCTTTTTACAGACTCCGATACAAGACTCTTTGCCGTGCGGGCTACAACATGACTCGATTACAAAAGAGTGCCGATGAGATAGCCGTTCCATACATTGCACACATCCCTCAATATTCACAAGTACTCCATTGACCTGGATGGGAGGGACGCTGAGTCATTTTCCTTGGACTGTCGAGAGCCTTCAAAAGTAGAGTCGCTGAAAGAGAGTCTTCGACGCACGGCCGAAGCTTCAAAAGTTACGAACGTCGCCGAGCTAGTTGGCGCGTCCTTCCTGGTTCGCGGGACCTGCAAAGAGCGAGGATCAGCACGATACACATGTACTGGCGAATGGCTAATTAAATCCAAGCTCTGTATTTGATTCAAGAAATTTGTAAACATGTTAGCTAGCTAGTTCAATGATCTTTCTAACCATCCTATTCGATTTGCATGTTAACATGTTCTGAGGCAAGCATATGAAATTGTATAAGATTGAGCAACTATCAAAATCATCCTGTGCCATGTGCGTTTGTTAAGCAGTGTGAAGGGTGTGGAGGCCACTGGCAATTTCAAGCCATCGCGGACATATAGCTGAGTTAGACGGCGACCCTTTCGCGTCGGGTAGCGAGCCCTGTGCGAAAGTTCCCGCATAACTCGTGCCGATGAAGGGCTGGCGCTTACTATACACTCGTTCCTCCCGGGCCGAATCGGTCCCTTGGCCTAGGTAACCGTTCGAGGAAACTGCACCTTGTCGACAAGTTGTCCAATGACCGTTTTCCTTTGAACTTAGTTGATTTGGTCATTTAGCCGTATCGTTGCGATAAACATTAATTGATTCATTCATTGGTTTGCATAGACCAAGTATAATTGCATAGGGAAGCATGTTTTCTATTTCCAAAACTGGCAGTTCGTTAACAAGTGTTTCATGAAGTATCGTGGCACGATTTTATTGATTCTACATTATTATGACAAGCATTTTATTTACTTCACATATTGAGTTTTGAAGTAGAGAGACAGGGCGAAGGAGGTCAGCCACTCGCCTTAGGTTTGCTTCAAGCGAGCGATCGGTTGGCTGCGCTGTCGTCGCCTACGCGATCACCTGCAATCGCATAAGCAACTGATTAGAACACTGTGTATTTCAAGAAATTTTGATATGAATGCGAGCTCGAAAATGTGTCACGAAAACCCATCGAAAGCATTCACGAAAACGAAAGCCAAAGCCAATTCAAGTGCGGCATGAAAACCAGAGCAACGGGAGGTCTCTCCCGACTCAGCCGCAGAGCCAATCCTCGAGGCGCAACCCGCTGAATATGGGACTTGGTTCTGAAGAAGCCATTCCATAATGTGGAATGGATCTTAATTCAACCGTTCCCGTTCGATCGACTCGGTCGATTCTGACCTTTCGGTCCCGACCGAATCGATAGCGACAGTGTTCCTTTCTCGCGCACCCCGTGGACGGAGACGGGGCACGATGTAGGGACGGGGCACTACAATGAGTGAGCCAATGTGTGTGTGAGGAGGACCTGTGTGTTCTCAGTTGACATGAAATTGTGTGTGTTGTGATAAATCAGTTTGATAGTGAAGGGTATGTTAATCCCATAGGTTCTCAGATTTATATATTTGAATAATTCTCAGGAGGTTTGTAGTGTGTACCTAATAGTGTCATGTGTTCAAGTGTTCAGGGAAACATCAGTGCCTGTGTGTGTTCAAGGGTATATGCTTGTGTGGGTGTAGCAGCATAGGTTAGTTTTTAGGTTTATTGATACATAACAGTTCACAGGTTTAATTACAATATGACAGGGTAGATAAGGTACATGGGTGAAGAGACCAACTTAAGTTTGTGTTGACAGCCTCAACATTCAGTAATCTATTTCCAGGTTTCAGTCAATAGGGACAGTAGATAGGGTATTCAGAAATTGAAAGGTGGGTGAGTGATACTCAGATTTTTAGAAAAACATATATACATTATGCATATCTACATGCATATAGAGAGGGTTAAGGGGCCTTCAATTCAGTTCATGCATTCATTCATTCTCAGGTTATAACTCAAGTTAACATCTTCTTAACTTAACCTCAATTGCAGGTTAACATATAAAGGAGAACTCAGTTCATTCATTATTTTCCAGTTTTTAAAACAACCAAAACTCAGTTTTGTATATCAAACATTTAAACTCAAGCCTATAATCAATCACCCTCATGAACCTAATCATGTAACCTAGATTCAGACCTGTGGAATTTAAAATAACATTGAAATTTAACCATCAAAACAGTGTAATACGGAATGGCAATTGACAGGGAATGTCAATACAGTTAACACATTATATCCAAACAAATTTCGAAAACCTAATTCCCTGTTTTTTCTCACACCAACCCATTTCGAAAACTAAATTCTCAAACATCATTCATAAACCAATCATTGCAGTAAATAATACTCCTAGATATGAATTAATATTTCAATTGACATCAAAATCAGTTTAGAAATAGGAATCAAATATCAAATTTCAATTAATATTTCAATTCCATGCGCGTGCGATTTCTCCGCGTGTAGTGAACTATATGCTCCCAAATTTTGGGAGCATAGTGTCAGTGATTTCCCCATCATTCCCACAAAATTTCGTGTCCCGCCGTGTCCTATACAGTGAGATATTGTGCCCGAGTAGCTGGACAGTGCACTCGTGTCGTGCACGCGTGTCCAACACCAAAAACTGACACAAAACGACACCAAAATACCTAACATCCTTCACAATAATTAATGTACATCCTTAGATTCATGTAATTACATTTTCAAAAATCAAAAATAAATTCCTAAGTGACATTTCATCGAACACCTATACGTACACTATGACATGTGCCCGATACGGGCACCAAACGGACACGAAATTGGCTCAAACTCCAGGGACAGCTAGGGGACTCCTAGTTCTAGCCCTAAATACAAAGAAAACAGAAATTTAGATCAATTTGTAGAGTTTTACCTATAGGTGCAAAAGCATGAAAAAGCTCCAAATGGAGGATTCTTCCTTGCTAGCCAAATGCTCCCAATTTGTTCCTCCACTGAAAATATTCATCATGGACAGAATGTATTCGTGGATTAGGTTCTAATGCAAGAAGTTTGGTTGAAAAAGGATAAGGAATGGAGAAGTTATGGAGAAATGAAGTTGAGCTCACCTTGTTCTTGAAAAGAGAGAGAATGAACAAGGAGGCAATGATTTGGGAGGGATTAAATAGGCTCACCTAGGGTTTTGGGCTGGCCACTTTAAGGGTTTTGGGATCCCATCCAATGGTTACCCTCACATCATGTCAAATCGATGGCTAGGATGGAACCTAGGTTTCAATGTTAGTCTCAACTAACTATAACTAGCTAGTCTAACTTGATCATTCTAACCAATGACTAGTCATGACTAATCCAAGCTAACTAACCCTAGTCTAGGCCATGTCTAATCTGGGTTAGGGCTAAACTTCTAGGTTAAGGACTAACATAACACATAGCAATATTTAATTAATAATAAATTCACATGCACCTCAATAAATTCCAATAAATTCTAATAAATCCTATTAATTTCAAATAAATTCAAATAACCAAAATACCCTCAAGCAAAAATGATAAATGAAATACCCTAATAAACATGGCTAGGCTCTAAGGCAGATAGTCTCTACGGTTTTACTAGCTGCACATCAAAATCACAAGTCATAATTTTAAATAGTTTTAAAATGATTAAAAATCACCAAAAAATCATATTATTATTTAAATATCATAATTAATAATTAAAAACATAAAATTTCAAAATTACCCTTATTTTAGAAACTGGGTGTTACAGCTGCTCCGATATCTGGCCATACAAAACCAGCTGGGTCAGATCCCAGAAAGAGCAAGTGCCACAAAGGAGGCTTCACTTAGGAACTAAAACCAGCATATAATAAATAAATATTTAAGATAATTATAAAAGAAACTAATAATAATAGGGACAACAACAGGGAATTGAGTACGAGAAAACTATTCAAGTAGCCAGGTCACAACCCTTAAACCAAATAAGGAACGGGGTTGTAATCCTTCACCTGAATAGAAACCCGTCTCAATACTTGTTGGTAAAGTAAAACATGACGAGCATGACGTAGGGTGCAATAAGATAATAAACGAAGAGAGGACACAGAACTACTCCGAGAGCCAGGTTACAACCCTTAAACCAAACAAGGACCGGGGTTGTAACCCTTCACCAGAATAGAATGGACCCCTGATCATTACTGTTAAGGTAAGCATAAATAATCATGATGATATATGATAAGAGAACCATGGGACTATTCAGATAACCAAGTTACAACCCTTAAACCAAACAAGGACCGGGGTTGTAACCCTTCACCTGAACAGAACTTGGTTTCTTATCATTTATCGATAAGTAAGCACAAGAAATCAGGTCATGTTACAATCTTGTACAGGATCAGGATAAAACTAGGCTGGGCTAGACTCCATCCAATCAATCACGGCCACGTAATGAGTACGGCTTGATACTTTAACTAACTAGGGTTATCGTAGGCCTAGTTACTAGCAAAATGCAATGAGATTATTCTAGCAGCCACAAGCCCTGCAGACCATCCAGGTTATCCAGGTCGAATATCCGTTTATGAAGGATGCAACACGTGACTGTGTGCTGGAAATGTGCCCTACTCGTCGGTAGGCTACAAGTCCGTTAGTGCGCCCAGATAACGGGATTGCCTGTAGCTGGGAAATCTCTCCATGACTACTGGATTTTCTAGTTATTAGCCTTAGTCAATTAAGTAGGTACCCCTGACCGTGGTATTCAGGGGTCCCCGTCCTAGACATGATGCAAGACAATACTGGTTTATTTGTACAAACACAATCGTCCATGGTGTCCAGGTCATTTATTCTTGCCATGTCAGGCTAGCTGTCGTAACAGCATATCGAGGTATATCATGTCAGGTTTACTTGTCAAGAGTACGCCACGGTGGGCCACTATCGTGTTCTGGGAACATGTGCAAAATCTATATGATTCAAACATTCTCAGAAGAAACATGAGCATAAATGTAACATTCTAATATAATAATAATAATAATAATAATAAAAGAGGACAAGGACTATAGGAGGAGCCATACGGCTAAGGGAATATAAGCTCATACGGCTAAGGATACGGGTCTCATACGGCTCAGGGAACGCAGGCACATGCGGCTGAAGACGCGGGACGCATACGGCTGAAGGCAACAAGTTCATGTGGCTGAAAAAGGGAACGGGGCCATATCCGACAGCGGGGAATAACTCATGCGGCTAGGGGGGATCAACGTCATGCGGCTCAATGGGAGTTAGGCTTATGCGGCCGAAAGGGAATAAGTCATATGCGGCAGCGGGGAACAACTCATGCGGCTGGGGGGGATCAACGCCATGCGGCTCAAGGGGAGTTAGGTTTATGCGGCCGAAAGGGAACAAGTCATATGCGGCAGCGGGGAACAACTCATGTGGCTGGGAAAAATGACTTCATGCGGCAGCGGGATGCGGGAGTTCACGGCTGGGAGAATACGAGTCTATGCGACTGCGGTCGAGCAGAGCCATACATCTGGGTCATGCCGAGGCCTTATGCGGCTGCGGGAAACGGGTTATATGCGGTAGCGGGGAACAACTCATGCGGCTGGGGAAAAATGACTTCATGCGGCAGCGGAATGCGGGAGTTCACGGCTGGGAGAATGCGAGTCTATGCGGCTGCAGTCGAGCAGAGCCATGCGGCTGGGTCATGCCGAGGTCTTATGCGGCTGCGGGAAATGGGTTATATGCGACAGCGGGCTATTGAGTTCATGCGGCAATATTGCCATACGACAATTATTATCATGCGGCCAGGGAAACTTGCCGCATAAAATTCCATGCGGTCAAGTACTGCTCTTCTTCTCCACTTATCCGAGAAAAAGAGCCATGAAGTCCATGGCTTCAAAGCTCCACTAAACCTTCATCCAAGGTCAGAATCTGGACTTTCATAGGTCAAAATGGAGCAGAAAGAATTTCTCTACAACATGGAACCATCAAAACTTGGAAATAACAATGTTAAGTAGATCAAAACCCAAGAAATCCGAAAATATAATAAGCTTAGATCTACACAAATTGAACCATGGAAATAAAAAAAAACTAAGTATTAAAGTGTCTCAGAATCTCGTAGAGAATAAAATGGAACAATAAAACTTGAGTTCCTCCATGAAGCAAGCTGCACTTGCCTAGGCTCCTGTTAGGTGGAAGAGAGTAATGGTGAGGAAGAAGATGAGTAAATGAGGAGAGAGAAAGGGGTTGGGGTTAATAAATGATGAGGGTGGTGGTAGGTAGGGTTGGTTCACAACAAACCGAACCAAGCCGAACCCAACAAGCCGAACCGAACAAAGATGAACCAAGCAATGAAATGCCAAAACAAACCATGCAAGGAGACATACAATACGAGACAACATTACGTACACGTATACCAAAATACGTAATACGAACCATGGTCGTTACAACTCTACCCACCTTAAAAGAATTCCGTCCTCAAAATTTAATTAAGAGGCTAGAGGGGCAAGGACAAGCTATACCAATCACAAATAAGCTATACTAAGCAGTCTACCATGCAATCATTCATTTCAAGCAAGGAATTTTGAGCATAAGGCATAAGAAGGACATTATACCTTACGAGTCAAACAGGTCGGGATATCGCGATCGGATATCATCCTCGCGCTCCAACGTTGACTCACCCAAAGAGTGATGACCCCAAGCAACACGGACTAACTTAATAGTCTTGTTCTTGAGTATCTTATCTCTCCGGTCCAATATAGACACAGGCCTCTCCTCATACGAAAGGTTGTTACCAACAACCAATTCCAAATGATCCAGGATATGGCTCGGGTCCGGGATATACCGTCGTAGTTAGGATACATAGAACACATCATGCACCTCACGTAGCAATGGCGGAAGAGCGAGACGATAGGATACATCACCTACTTGCTTCAGAATGTCGAACGGTCCTATATACCTAGGACTAAGCTTTCCCCGTACGTCGAAACGAATGACGCCATGGTTAGGCGAAATCCTCAGGAATACATGGTCGCCGACCGAGAATTCAAGGGGACGCCGATGAGAATCGGTCCAATGACGCTGGCGATCATGTGCGATGCGAAGATGATCTCTGACTCTCCTGACCACCTCAATGGTCTGAGCAATCATTTCTGGACCGAGCATCTGACTCTCTCTAACATCATCCCAAGCCAGCGGGGATCTGCACTTCCTACCATATAGTGCCTCGAACGGTGCTATCTGGATACTGGCCTGGAAATTGTTGTTGTACGAAAACTCCACCAGGTACAGGCGATCTTTCTACGAACCACCGAAGTCGAGTGTACAAGATCACAACATATCTTTTAAGGTTCGTATGGTACGCTCTGACTGACCATCTGTCTGCGGATGATAAGCTGAGCTGAACTGGAGGTGAGTTCCCAAACTCTCCTGCAGGCTACGCCAAAAGTACGACGTAAATCTTGAATCTCTGTCCGAGGTGATACTGACTGGTATACCGTAAAATCTGACGATCTGCCTGAGGTACATCTCTGCTAGCTGAGCCGTCGAATGACCAACTCTGAACAAAAGAAAGTGAGCCACCTTTGTGAGCCTGTCTATAATAACCCAAATAGCATCTCTACCGGCCGGGGACCTAGGTAATCCAGTCACGAAATCCATGGTTATATGCTTCCACTTCCATTCTGGAATCGGCAAGGGCTGAAGAAGTCCAGCCGGCCTCTGATGTTCAGCTTTAACTTGTTGGCAAACCAAACATCGAGAGACAAACCGGGCTATCTCCCTCTTCATGTCATTCCACCAAAAGTACTGACGGATATCACGGTACATCTTCGTACCGTCGGAATGAACGGAATACTGAGAACTATGAGCCTCTGCAATGATCTCATGTCTGATATCACCACTGGGTATACAAAGACGCCTCCCATGTCGAAGTGTACCATCTTCATGAATACATAACTCTAGTCTTCGTCCTGTCTCACTCTCTACTCTGAGCCGCTGAAGCTTGGAATCGGCTGTCTGTGCCATCCGGATCCTCTCGACTATAGTGGACTGAACTTGCATACGGGCCATCAATGCCACACTGATAGGAAGGACAACTTTTATATCCATCTTCTGAAGATCTGCTAACAGCTCTGGTTGCCCTGTTAGAAAATAAACTCCGGCTCTCCTGCTCAATGCATCTGTAACAACATTGGCCTTCCCAGGATGATACTGCAGGTTAACATCATAATCCACAAGTAGCTCTAGCCATATCCTTTGACGCATATTAAGATCCTTCTGAGTGAACACATACTTCAGGCTCTTGTGGTCAGTGAAAATCTCCACCCTATCTCCATACAAGTAGTTCTCCAAAGCTTAAGTGCAAACACTACCGCTGCCAACTCCAAGTCATGGGTTGGATAATTCCTCTCATGATTACAAAGTTGGCATGATGCATAAGCTATTACCTTTCCGTGCTGCATCAGAACACATCCTAAGCCTCGACCTGAAGCATCACAATACACTGAGAATCCCTCGGTTCCATCTGGAAGCGTGAGAATGGGTGCCGTCATCAAACCTCGCTTCAACTTTACAAAAAAATCCTGACATTCTGTTGTCCAAGCAAACTACACATCCTTGCGGGTCAACTGAGTCAATGGCACTGAAATCTAAGCAAAATCTGAAACAAACCGCCGATAGTAGCCGACCAAGCCAAGAAAACTACGAACTTCTATAACGGTGCTAGGTACTGGCCATGTCTCAATAGCCACGATCTTCTGGGGATCTACTTCTACTCCTCCTCTAGTGATGATATGACCCAAGTACGAAATACGATCGAGCCAGAACTCGTATTTACTAAACTTGGCATATAACTGGTGCTTTCGGAGAATCTGGAGGATAATTCTGAGATGATGCTCATGCTCTACTTCACTCTTGCTGTAGACCAGGATGTCGTCTAGGAATACAATCACGAACTGATCTAAATAAGGCATGAAGATACGATTCATGAGGTCCATGAATACAGCCGACACATTGGTTGCTCCAAATGGCGTAACAAGGAACTCCCAATGCCTGTATCTAGATCTGAAATTTATCTTCGGGATGTCCTGCTCTCTGACTCTGATCTGATGGTATCTTGACCGCAAGTCGATCTTCGAGAATACTGCTGCCCCCTTGAGTTGATCAAACAAGTCATCTATCCTCGGGAGAGGGTATCTGTTCTTGATTATCACTGAGTTCAAGGTACGATAATCAACACATAACCTGGACGTACCATCCTTATTTTTCACAAGAAGCATCGGGGCTCCCCAAGGTGATCTACTTGTACGAATGAATCCCTTGGTCCTAAGCTCTTCAATCATCTTGTACAATATCTCTAGCTCTGACGGTGCCATCCTGTAAACTCTCTCTGATACTGGAGCTATTCCGGGGATCAAGTCTATGGTGAACTCGATCTCTCGCTCTAGCGGCATTCCTGGAAGCTCTTCTGGAAAAACATCTGGAAACTCCTTGACTATCCGGGGTAACTGTACTGCTGCGACTGCCATCCGCAATACTGGAGGAGAAGGTTCAACTTCGCCTCGGGAAAAGGAAAACTTCGGCTTGCCTGGAATGCTAAAAATAACCCTGCCAGTATGGAAGTCTATCCTAGCATACTGGTCTCTCAACCAATCCATCCCTAAGACCACATCATAATCGGCCATCGGGAACTCTATCAACCTAGCGGGAAACTCTCTACCGCTAACTACGATCTGACACGAGGAAAACACTCTATCTACTCCCACAAGACCGTTACCAGTAAGTATATTAAGCCTTACTGATAATGACTCGGGCTTCAGTCCTATCCGTGTCGCGAATCGTGCAGACATAAATGAATACGATGCTCCAGAGTCAAATAATACTGAAGCTGGAAAGGCGTTGACGAGAATAGTACCTGCCACCACCTCACCTGGCGTCAATCCTTCTTCTTCCATGGTCAAAGCCAGCACTTGACCATGTCCTCTGGGTGCGGGTCCCCTCTGCTGAAAACTTCTCTGTCTGCTCTAGATCAGGGCTTGGGCTTGGGCATACTGCTGCGGTCTCTGCTGCTGGAATGCCTGGGCCTGCGTCGGCAATGGCCTCGGAAACGGATACTGATGCTGCTGGACTGGTACCTGTCCTCTAACTGAAGGACTAGAGAAGGCTGATGAAGATAAACTTCTCCTGTTCGGGCAGTTCCCAATCCTGTGGTCTGGGGCACCATAAACCAAGCACAAACCCTGTGCTCTGCGATACTCTGATATCACATGCCCTGGCTTCCCGCAGTGTGAACATCCCACTTCGGAAGAGTGCTTCTGCTTCTGCTGCTGAGGGTAGTCGGGGTTGATTGTTGAACCGACGTCACTGAGGCCGCTCGTCTCGGAGCTCCAATGGTCAAAGGCCTAGCCGCCAGGGCTGGTGCTGAAGACTGATTCATCTGACTATGGGATCGCTTCCGACCCCCTGTCCTATCCACGATCCTCTGGGAGGTATACTCAAGCCTCATGGCTACCCTCAATACCGCATCAAAAGTCTGATGCTCAAACTGCTCCACTGCCAATAAGATCTCTAGATGGAGCCCCTGCTGGAACTGCTGGGCTCTGTCGAACTCGGTCGCTACCAAGGTGGAAGCAAACCGACTAAGTCTCGAAAACTCGCAACCACATATCCGTCGATCGTCCTGCCCATCTGCTTCAGATTGGTGAACCTCGTCTGTAGATCGTACCGAGATACAACATCGAAATACTTGGTCTGGAATCTCTCACGGAATACTGCCCAGACAATAGGTGCCACTAATCCAACGGCCTACGCCGCTCACCAGCTGCGGACAAGATCCAAAAACTGCAGGCACACCATGGCCACCTTTTCGTCTTTTGGAGTCCTGGTTGCTTCTAGAATCACCTCTGTGTCCTGAAGCCATGCGTCTGCGGCTATCGCATCTTCGCTACCATCGAAGAATGGAGGGTTCAAGCTCTTGAAACTATTGGCCACACTATTATCTTGAGGACCTCCTCTGGTTAGAGCATCTGCCACTGCCTAGTACAAGAAATCTCCTCGACGATCCTGAGAAGCTAACAACGTCCTGATAAGACCCACCAAGGTGCCATCATCAGGCTCTGTAGGCTGGATGGGCTGAACTAGTGGCTTTTGACCCCCAGTAGGCATGACTCTGGAGGCTACTCCGGAATGCTGGACTTGATCTCCTGGTTGCTGCTGGTCCACAGGTGGTGCTCCGCCTTGCTGGTCGGCAAGTCCAGGAACAATGTCGCTGAAGAAGACGACATAGGGAACAATAAGGAAGGACCAGAACAGATCAAAGATACAAGCATGTGATCAGGTCAAGATTTTGGGGATTTAGAGGATACGAACAGAGATCAAGGGCGAGTACTGATTGAGACATCTATTCGATAAATCCTCACATATCTTGATTTACAAGACTTGCATGGGCCACCACTTAAACCATGTAATGCCCCAGAACCAGAATACTGGAGAGCGGGGGCGTACATAGCCAGCTACGTATATTGAAGTGCAACCCACCTCGCTATACGGTCACGGCTTTCTAGATACATGAGGGTTTAACTACAAGCCATCAGTCTCCTATGGTCATGAACAAGCCTATTATCTCAATCTCAAACAAGCAATAACAGATACAAGATGTCAGAGCACTAAATATATAATAGCAAGGTATCCCATACATTACATATTTGGATGATCATGAAGCTAGTCGTACAAAATGTCAAGACTAGCAAGAGTTACAGTCATACATGATCAACCCTAGGATTTGCCAATCATGTTACAGCCCGTAGGTAGACAGTAAATAAAGGTGCAATCGAGCTAACACGTGCTCGCCGGCTAAACGCCTCAAAAGAATATTTTTACAATAGAGTGAGAGAACAAAAGGAACCCACTCGTTGCCAGGGTTACGCATGGTGGTCAACATCTGGCTGGAAGGTAGGTAGATCCTCTGGAGCTGCTCCGATATCCGGCCATACAAAACCAGCTGGATCAGATCCCAGAAAGAGCAAGTGCCACAAAGGAGGCTTCACTTAGGAACTAAAACCAGCATATAATAAATGAATATTGAAAATAATTATAAAAGAAACTGATAATAACAGGGACAATAACAGGGAATTGAGTACGAGAAAACTATTCAAGTAGCCAGGTCATAACCCTTAAACCTAACAAGGACCGAGGTTGTAACCCTTCACCTGAATAGAAACCCATCTCAATACTTGTTGGTAAAGTAAAACATGACGAGCATGACATAGGGTGCAATAAGGCAATAAACGAAGAGAGGACACAGAACTACTCCGGAAGCCAGGTTACAACCCCTAAACCAAATAAGGACCGGGGTTGTAACCCTTCACCTGAACATAACTGGACCCCTGATCATTACTGTTAAGGTAAGCATAAATAATCATAATGATATATGATAAGAGAACCATGGGACTATTCAGATAACCAAGTTACAATCCTTAAACCAAACAAGGACCGGGGTTGTAACCCTTCACCTGAACAGAACTTGGTTTCTTATCATTTATCGATAAGTAAGCATAAAAAATCAGGTCATATTATAATCTTGCACAGGATCAGGATAAAACTAGGCTGGGCGAGACTCCATCCAATTAATCACGGCCATGCAATGAGTACGGCTTGATACTTTAACTAACTAGGGTTATCGTAGGCCTAGTTACTAGCAAAATGCAATGAGATTATTCCAGCAGCCACAAGTCCTGCAGACCATCCAGGTTATCCAGGTCAAATACCCGTTTATGAAGGGTGCAACACGTGACTGTGTGCTGGAAATGTGTCCTACTCGTCGGTAGGCTACAAGTCCGTTAGTGCGCCCAGATAACGGGATTACCTGTAACTGGGAAATCTCTCCATGACTACTGGATTTTCTAGTTATTAGCCTTAGTCAATTAAGTAGGTACCCCTGACCGTAGTATTCAGGGGTCTCCGTCCTAGACATGATGTAAGACAATACTGGTTTATTTGTACAAACACAATCGTCCACGGTGTCCAGGTCATTCATTCTTGCCATGTTAGGCTAGCTGTCGTAACAAAATATTGAGGTATATCATGTCAGGTTTACTTGTCAAGGGTGCACCATGGCGGGCCACTATCATGTTCTGGGAACATGTGCAAAATCTACATAGTTCGAGCATCCTCAGAGGAAACATGAGCATAAATGTAACATTCCAATATAATAATAATAATAATTAAAGAGGACAAGGACTATAGGAGGAGCCATGCGGCTAAGGGAATATAAGCTCATGCGGCTAAGGATGCGGGTCCCATACGGCTCAGGGAACGTAGGCGCATGCGGCTGAAGACGCGGGGCGCATACGGCTGAAGGCAACAAGTTCATGCGGCTGGAAAGGGGAACGGGGCCATATGCGGCAGCGGGGAACAACTCATGCGGCTGGAGGGGATCATCGCCATGCGACTCAAGGGGAGTTAGGCTTATACGGCCGAAAGGGAACAAGTCATATGCGGCAGCGGGGAACAACTCACGCAACTGGGGGGGGATCAACGCCATGCGGCTCAAGGAAAGTTAGGCTTATGCGGCCAAAAGGGAACAAGTCATATGCGACAGTGGGGAACAACTCATGCGGCTGGGAAAAATGGCTTCATGCGGCAGCGGGATGTGGGATTTCACGGCTGGAAGAATGCGAGTCTATGCGGCTGCGGTCGCACAGAGCCATGCGGCTGGGTCATGCCGAGGCCTTATGCGGCTGCGGGAAACGGGTTATATGCGACAGCGGGGAACAACTCATGCGGCTGGGGAAAAATGACTTCATGCGGCAGCAGGATGCGAGAGTTCACGGCTGGAAGAATGCGAGTCTATGCGGCTGCGGTCGAGCAGAGCCATGCGGCTGGGTCATGCCGAGGCCTTATGCGACTGCGAGAAATGGGTTATATACGGCAGCGGGCTATTGAGTTCATGCGTCAGTATTGCCATGCAGCATCCATGCGGTCAAGTACTGCTCTTCTTCTCCCACTTATCCGAGAAGAAGAGCCATGAAGTCCATGACTTCAAAGCTCCACTAAACCTTTATCCAAGGTCAGAATCCAGACTTTTATAGGTCAAAATAGAGCAGAAAGAAATTTTTTACAACATGGAACCATCAAAACTTGGAAATAATAATGTTAAGTGGATCAAAACCCAAGAAATCCGAAAATATAATAAGCTTAGATCTACACAAATTGAACCATAGAAATCGAAAAAACTAAGTATTAAAGTGTCTCAGAATCTCGTGGAAAAGAAAATGGAACAATAAACCTTGAGTTCCTCCTTGAAGTAAGTTGCACTTGCCTGGGCTCCTGTTAGGTGGAAGAGAGTAATGGTGAGGAAGAAGATGAGTAAATGAGGAGAGAGAAAGGGGTTGGGGTTAATAAATGATGAGAGTGGTGGTAGGTAGGGTTGGTTCACAACAAAACCGAACCAAGCCGAACCCAACAAGCCGAACCGAACCAAGATGAACCAAGCAATAAAATGCCAAAACAAACCATGCAAGGAGACATGCAATACGAGACAACATTACGTACACGTATACCAAAATACGTAATACGAACCATGGTCGTTACAATACCCACTCGAACACAGTCCAGAATGTCCCCCTTGAGCAAGCACACAGATGCGAGCTCGGCCTTCCTGCTAAGCGCATCGGCCACCTGATTTTCCTTGTCGGGTTTGTACTGCAACTCCATGTCGAACTCGACTAGAAAATTTTGCCATTTCGCCTGCTTCAGAGATAGCTTCTTCTGGGACTGGAAGTAGCTAATGGCAACATTGTCCGTCATAACCACGAACTTGGTGCCGAGAAGGTAGTGCCACCATGTCCTCAAGCTATGTACGACCATGTTCATCTTCTTCTCTTGCACCATGTAGCGCCGTTCGGTATCATTCAACTTGCGGCTCTCAAATGCGATGTGGTGTCCTTCCTGTACCAACACCCTATCGATGGCAAAGTCGGACGCGTCCGTGTGCACTTTGAACGCCTTGGAGTAGTCCGATTGAGATATGACCGGCTCCTCCGTCACATCCCGCTTCAGTGCCTCGAATGCCTCCTCACATTGGGGTATCCAGCTCCACGCCTGATTCTTCCGCTCAGATCGGTCAGAGGCACTGCGATGATGGAATATCCCCGGATGAACCATCGGTAGTAGTTCGCCAGGCCAAGGAATGATCGCAGCTCCGTCGGCCTGGTGGGAGCCTCTCACTCCCGTATGGACTGGACCTTTGCGCCGTCCATCCATATCTTGCCATGTCCGATCCAGTATCCCAAGAACGACACCTCTTCTTGTGCAAATGAGCACTTCTTCCGCTTGACGAAGAGTTCGTTCTCCCTCAGCACTTGGAAGATGATCTTCAAATGCTCGATGTGCTCCTCCATCGTTGTTTGCCATTAAAATCTTTGATTGGAATTTCAATTACAAACAGAACAGTGTTACAATGTAGGACTTAGATGTAGCCCTAGGAGTACACTTTTGTTTTATCTGGGTCCTATAACGGTGAAGCGAGTGGTAATGCGTTGACTCCGTTGACGATCTGATGACGGTTTTAGGTTCTCTGAAGGTCTGGGTTGCTTTGGATGCCGGAGCTTGCAGAGGGAGAAGAAGATGTTGAGTGTCTCTTCTGATCTCTCTAAGCAGACGTGCGTCTCTGTAACACTGATGATCTGGTTACTTCTATCTTTGATGGTGTATGTCTGTATATGTCTCTGTGTGTGTGTAAGAAGAAAATGATCCCTCTATTTATAAGCAGCAGGTTGAGCTGCTCATGTGCGTATATGTCGGATGCGCCTAGCCGTGGGAACGCCACGTGGCTGATGCTGGCAGGGGCGCATGGTTGATGCGCCCTGATTTGGGGATTGAATCCTTACTGTTGTGCCTGTGGTGCTGCAGAAGAGCTGACACGTGGCGACTGAGATGATTCTTCGATTGCTGAGATCTTGGGTGGTTAGTATACCTTCGTGGATTGAACTGAGTCAAGAGACACGTGGCGCATGTCCGTAGCTCAAAGATCTCAGATTTGGTGGAGAGTGATCTGACAGGATGCGCCTAGGATCGGGCGCATGAGAAGACTTTGGCTCGTAACCTTCAGGAGTCATGAACCAGTCTGGACGCATGGCTTTTGAGGCACATACGAATCTTCGGGCGCATGGCTGCAGAGGCACATGCGAGTGGTTTGTCAGCCACGTGGCTTGTAACCGTCAGAGCAAAGTAATGATGACGCTAACGTCAGCGGCGCTTCATTTTCTGTAAAAGCTGTTGCTGCTCTGTCATCGAGGTATGGCTGTTGTCGTATCAGACTTCAGCATGTAATGCTCTTGACGGGTGATGAGCTTTTGAGTGGGCGCATTAATATGCGTTCTACTAGGCGTATAGGGACGCGTGAGGTGCATCCTTATGAGGCACTTGGTACTGATGGGCACATCTGTATGATGTGTGGGATGCTGACAGGCGTATCTACTGTGTGGCACATCCTTATTGGTCTGTCTGTTGAGTTCTTTGGGGCATTGATGGCTCTCTGACTTAGCTGAGTTCGAAGGGGCAAATTCATCATCATAAGTGCAAGTTTATTGCACTAACTTCGGGAAGGTTGCCACTTGGCGTATGGGTTTGATTTGCCCTGGCCTATAAATAGCAACAGTTTGAGAGAGTTTTGTTGTCTCTTCCTTGACTTCTCGACGAAGATGGATTTGACTGATCCTTCTCCTTGGCAAGACGTTATACTGTGGGTGATGGTTCTCCTTGTTCGAAGAAGCTTTGACGGTGAACTCCTTCAGAAGACTGAGATTTGTCGAGTTGGAATGGACATAGCAGTTTATGTTCGAGCTGCTTACTGGTAGTATTCTTCTACGAGATGACATCGAGTGCCAAATTGAATGCATGGTTTGGGTTTGATGTGCCTAAGCCTCATTATGATGGAAGAGCCCCAGGCTGGCAGATGTGCCTGTGCGTTGACGAGGAAGTGATTCACTCTGACGGGGTGGAGTGATGCGCTGGGAGAGTAATACGCCGGGCTGAGACGACGCGACTAGCTGAGACGACACGGCTAGCTGAGACATCTTAGTGATGGGCCTAGTTGAGAGTAGGCTATTACAAAGTCTTCAATTGGCATATATTTCTGAGATGATGTCGGACAGGCACAGCATGTTCCAACTGCTGGAACACAGACAGCCTTGGTGGTGGATCCACTGTCTTACGGCAGCAGTAGTTGATGGCGACCGTAGCACAAGTGTGCCCTGTGA